>JAENPR010000165.1:0-600000 GCA_018135685.1 Themeda triandra | reverse complement strand
ACGTGGGTAGCTGTGGATAGCGCCTCGGCCCAGAAATGGAAGGGCATGCCGGCATGGACTAGCAGGCTGCGGACGCAGTCATTCAGAGTGCGAATGATGCGTTCGGCTTTGCCGTTTTGGGCTGAGGTGTATGGACAGGAAAGCCTGAAAGCGATGCCGTGTGCTGCGAGATGCTGACGAACAGCGTTGTTGTCGAATTCCTTGCCATTGTCAGTGTGAAAGGCAATTAGGGGCAGCTGAAACTGTGTCAAGACATAGGCATGGAATGAGAACAAGCACTGAGCAACTTCAGACTTTGAACGCAAGGGAAAGGTCCATATATAGTGAGTACATGCATCGATCAACACCAAGTAGTAACAGAAACCTGATGAACTGGGGACTGGCGAGGTCCAGACATCGCCATGCACAAGCTGGAAGGGAACATAACTAACAGACTCTGACAAACGAAAAGGAAGACGAGTGTGCTTGCCGAGTTGACAGGACCGGCAGCTATGACCTATGGACTTTGTACAATGGAAATCAAACTGATGGAGTGTGCGGCAGAGAGCGTCACGGCCGGGGTGTCCAAGTCGCTGGTGCCACAATTCCGCCGAGGAAGAGGAAGAAGACAGCAGGGCTTGGGCTGTAGGAGGCCGGAACGGGTATAGGGCGCCAGCACTGTTACATCTGAGCATCTCCATTCGGGTAGGTAGATCCTTGATAGAAAAACCAAAAGGATCAAATTCTACGGAAACATTGTTATCACGAGTGAAAGAACGAACTGAAATGAGGTTCTTGACAATGTCAGGAGAAATGAGAATGTTGTTAAGGTGAAAAGATGTGCCCGGGATGGAGGTGTTGGCTTTGTGGGACACGGGCATGGCCGCGCCATTGCCAACGATGATGGAAGAGGGTGAGGATAGGGGTTGGGAAGAGGTGAAGTTACCACTGCCTGAAGCCATGTGCGAGGTTGCACCTGTGTCGAAGAACCACTCGGAGGCCTGGGGGCCGCCGGATGGGACGCTCGCCGTGGCCAGCGCGGCAAGGAGCGCCTGCTGATTCCAGACATCGCCGGTGGCTGGTGCCTGTGGAACAGGAGCTGTGGGCGCGGGCGGTGCCGGTGGGTAGCCGGCGAAGTAGGCCTGCTGTGGTGCGCCGGGACGAGGACCAAGCACGCCGGCGCCTGGAACACGGAACGGCATGGGCCAAGCTTGGACCATGCCGGTCCACGGGTTGTAGCCAGGCACCCAGGGGTTGGGTGGGCGGTTCCCGGCGGGAGCAGTGTTGCCGGAGGAACTGCCACCGCCGGATCCACCCGATCCGCCGGAGCCGTTGGGACGGCCGCGGCGCTTCCCTTTGCCGCGGTTGTCGGGGCGAGCCGCGGTGACCACGGTCTGTTGACCAGATCGCGGGGCGCCAGAGCCGCCGCTGTTGCTGTTGGCCGGCGCAGGAGGACGAGGGCCGGCGGCGGCGAGGAGAGCATGTTGTGCCGCAGACTTGGCGTTCTCCTTGTCATACTTCTCCTCCAGCAGCAGGTAGGAGCGGGCGGAGAGGAAGGTGTGCGGCGGGTTCCGGTTGGCGATGACGGGAACGGCGTGCCGGAACTTGGGGGAGAGGCCGCGCAGCAGGTTGATCACCTGAGATGTGTCTTGCACGGGCTGACCGAGATCGCGAAGGCCGTCGGCGAGGCGCTTGAGGTGGCCGGTGTAGGTGGTGATGTCCATATCACCCTGCACCAGACTGCGGAGCTCCGACTCGAGGTAAACAGCGCGGTGAAGCTCGTGGTCGCGGAACTGGGCGTGGATCGACCGCCAAACCTTGTACGCCGTGGCTTTGGGAACGCGGACGATGGCGCGCACATCCTTGGAGATGGTGTTGTACATCCAATTGAGGATGCACTGATCGACCATGACCCAATCGGGGTCACGGCAGTTGGCTTTGGTGGGTGCAGTGGTGAGGTGAGTGGAGAGTCCGAACTTGCTGACGACATTCTCAAAGAAGCTATGCCATTCGGTGAAGTTGGAGTCGGAGAGATCGAGCTCGACGGGAATGTGATTCTTGATGTTCACCGTCTGGAGCACGGTGGCGGGTGGTGGCTGGATGAAGGAGTCGGTGAAAGAGGCGAGGCTCTCGGAGGAAGCAGAAGATGAGACCGAAGATGCGGCATCGGAGAGATCTCCTTCGAAGAGAGGGTTGGCCATGGCGTCCATGGCGGAGGAGCAGCGGAGCTGGTGGCCGGCGCTACGCAAGGAATGCGGCGGCGGCGAGGAAGAACGGGGAACAGACCCGGACTACTGATACCATGTAAGAGATGAAGAATGGAGCCAACAACTGAATCGTGTTGATCTCTGAGTTACATATACAGAGATCAACACGATTCAGTTGTTGGCTCCATTCTTCATCTCTTACACAGCAGGCCCTCTAAGCGTCTCTGCAATACTGATTATTCTTTACATTAAAAAAAATTGGATTATACCTAGCATCCAAATACAAATAAACACACATATAACCCAAAATCCAAATACACATCTTCTTTCCGATCCTGGATTGATTCGTGGTATCGTGGGTGCCATCCGTGAGTCAGCAACTCATATTCGAGGTAGATGAAACGATGTTACAACTGCCGAATAGATACCAGATATGACATCCTCATGACTCCTTCCTAATTTCTCCTTCAGTCATTTTCCCTAGCGGTCACATGCCTGCAGCAGGGATGCAGCTGCTAGTGGTCCGAGTTAACTGCCACCACTTCCAGCCTCTCCCATGCGGCTCCAATATATGTCCATTTCTTTCATATAACCTCTGCCTCGGTTAAAACCCTAAGCTAGCACATGATGCTGGCTTATATGCAAGTGCTTTTCACAGAGTGTTTTCTTCTGAACTGTCTATTTGTTGCGCTAGTTGTCTAAATTTGGAACGATTTCTGAGCTGTTCGCTTTTTAAAAGGTTGATATATTTTTTTAACTCGGACAAGGTGAAACCAGTCAATAGACATGTCGGGATTAAAAACCAGAAGAAGTCAAATTATTCTAATTAACTATTGCATTACCAATGACAGGATTTTGAACACTTCTTTCCCTGATGACAAAGCTGAGAACTCTATCAATTGATTGGTGCAGTGGGGGTCTAATCTTTGTCCTTTGGTAGTTTCTTTTTTTGACCAAATTCCTTTGGTAGTTGTTGGAGAGAATAATTCAGAACTGCCTTGAGACAGGAATACAAGATGCTCTGTTTTGTTCTCTTCATAAAAAATGATTGATTTAAATGTACTAAGAATTTTACAAAAAGTGGCACTTTCTCCAGAAAAGTAAAATGACTCTATATGTGTAACTTGTACTATAAGGTGTGTTCAAGTCTTCTTTTTTGGCTATTATTAGTACACAGTTAATATAATTTCTATGTTCTTCATATAATAATTCTATATTCTTTGTCTATTATTAGTATATATTTAGCATAATGTCTAGCCTTGCAGTATTGTTTAGCCCCCCTTAGTCCATTTATGGATCAGCCACTGGTTGTGTGTAGCTTTTACATATACATGCTTTAGAGCAACTCCAAGAGAGTTGGTAAAAATGGATTGCTAAACACATGGTTTAGCCGACCTCTAAAATAGAAAACTTTGTAAAAAACTAGAAAACTCCAACAAACTTTGTATTATGACAAGTCTAGATGACTAGCAGCGCATGCAAGCTAGTTTGCTATTTTACAAAACAAGATAGCATAGCTGTTGGAATGCATTTTTTTGCTCTAAAAGTCTAAATATAGCATACAATACAAGAATAGCATGTCTCTTAGAGATGCTCATCTCCAAGGGTTATGCATTTGGACTTGGCATTTACTAATTTGCATAAAACTTCTAAAAAACCCTCTCCAATGGTTATGCATTTAGCCTTTGCATTTTCATTAACTTGGCATTTGGAGGAGGAGACTTGGCATATATGCCAAGCCCCTCGCGCTTGGCATTTGTCGCATGCGCTGCCTCCGATGTCCCCGCGAGCGACTCTCGCACCACATCCCTCCACCCACGCTGCCTATTTTGGATAATTGCCAAGTCAAAATTGCAAAACGGTTGGAGATGTACTCTTTTATTCCTTTGCATTTTATTTTGAGAGTTGGCAAATGACTACAAATGCCAAATAAAAAATGCAATATTTTTAAAAAAGTTTACTACTCACATCGATCTTGGGCCTCCCCTGCTGTACCCCCCCCTAACTTAGTTAGATTCTTGTATAGGTTTAGCTCTTGTCCTTGTTTCTTTTTAGGTTTAGGCCTAACCCCCTCCCCTGCTCCTTCCCCGTTCTGTGGCCGTTGGCCTGTTGTTGTAATCTTTTTTGCTTTGGTTAACCCCTTAATAAAAAAATCAAAAATATAGGTAGGGGACCCCCCCTGCTGACCCTTTCAAAAAAAAAAAAAAAACATCGATCTTGGGCTCAATGTCTCTTCCATTGTGTGCCAAAGTGACGCTATAGGATTTCTGCCCTCTGCAATCGGCATTTTTTCTATTTTGATAGAACATACAAATATATTGTAATAGAAAGCAACCAAATTATACACAAGTCCTCAAAACGACAAAATTACATTAGGACCCCTGACAGATGGTGAATATGTACCCAGCCATCATGCATCATGGTGAGAATATACGTTCATCAACAGGACCGGAGACAAACAGTTAGCACGCGTTGACCTGGTTCCTAGAGGCGCCATGGGTGCATGGAAATTGGGTGGAGAGACCTCGTAAAGTAAAAGTCTAAAAAGAATGCGGCAGCCATCCGCCAAACCGAAGATCCAACCAGCTCAGGGCAACTGAAGTAGTAAGAAGAAGCGACAGGGGTGAAAATGAGATGAAGGTTGAGGGTTGACACCAAAAACTTGATCCAACAAGCAGGATGTTTCTTGGGTTGTGTTATGAATTGATTTTTTAGTGTATGTCCATCTCCGTAACCATGTTTGAAGACTATTTTAGAAATTTTTATAGCAAAAAAAATGTCTATAACAGATGTGTTATCTGACTTTGTAAAATAGCAAGTTGGCTATCTCTTGATTTTTGTGGTCTTGTAAAGCCAACAACAGGCGCTAGCTATCTCATAGATGAGAAATAAAAAGCTGTTATAGACCTCTTTTTTTTAAAAGGAGTTATTCTATTTTACAAAAATAGCTAAACTATGAACTTTGGCTACCAAGTTGTTAGAGTTGCTCTCTCTCTCACACACACACAAAAGGATTTCTAATGCACCTTGACATAACAACACTGTAGTACACTAGTACCGTCCAGAAAGGTTTATTGAGCATCGTTATTTAGGATATTCTGCTGTCAAACAACATTTGACACACCCCTGCATACTGAACCGGATCCAGTCCGCTGCCCCACCGTGCCTTGGAATTTCCACCAGCCACTCTGACGCCTGCCGCTTGTTGTTTCTGCGCCATGCGAAAACTGCACACTCCGTCAGCGTCGGTGTCAAGCAGAACGCGGAGGCGGCCGCCGGAGTGTGACAGCTACGACGCGGCTACGTATTTTGCCGTTGTTCCGTTCGTCGCGCCAAATTGGCGCCTGGCCGCCTGCTTGTATATAAAGCTAGCCGCCGCGAGCTGAGCATTGGTGGATTCCTCCCTCCCTGCCTCGATCGTGCCAAGCAGCCCTGGCAATGGCGCCGGAGAAGCTGCAGGTGCTGCACGCGCTGGACGTGGCGGAGACGCAGCGATACCACGTGCGCGCGGTGGTGATCGCCGGCATGGGCTTCTTCGCCGACGCGTACGACCTCTTCTGCATCACCCTGGTGACCAAGCTCCTGGGCCGCATCTACTACCACGACATACCGGGGCGCGGCGGGGAGCCCGGCCGGCTGCCGCCGAGGCTGGAGGCCGCCATCAGCGCCGTCACCTTCTGCGGCATGATCGTGGGGCAGCTCCTCTTCGGCTGGCTCGGCGACAAGGTCGGGCGCAAGAAGTTCTACGGCACGACCATCATGCTCATGATCCTGGGCTCCTTCCTGTCGGCGCTCTCCTTCGGCAACACCGCCGGCGGCGTCATGGCCACGCTCTGCTTCTTCCGCTTCTGGCTCGGCGTCGGCATCGGCGGCGACTACCCGCTCTCCGCCACCATCATGGCCGAGTACGCCAGCAAGCGCATCCGGGGCAGCTTCGTCGCCGCCGTCTTCGCCATGGAGGGCCTCGGCGTCCTCGCCGGCTGCATTGTCACGCTCGCCGTCTCCGCCACGTTCCAGGCGCGCTTCGCCGCGCCGGCGTACGAGGACGACCCGGCCGCGTCCACCCCGCCGCAGGCCGACTACGCGTGGCGGATCGTGCTCATGGTCGGCGCCATCCCGGCCTGCTTCACCTACCACTGGCGGATGCGGATGCCGGAGACGGCGCGCTACACGGCGCTGGTGGCCCGCGACGCCGACAAAGCCGCGCGCGACATGTCCAGGGTGCTGGAGGTGGACATTACGGGGGAGCCGGATAAGGTGGAGAGCATCACCAGGGGCCGGGGCGACTACGGCGTCTTCTCGCGACGCTTCGCGCGCCGCCACGGCGCGCACCTCGCCGGCGCCGCCGCGTGCTGGTTCGTGCTGGACGTCGTCTTCTACTCCCAGAACATCCTTCAGGAGAAGATCTTCAGCGACGTGCGGTGGGTGCCCCGGGCGCGCACCATGAGCGCGCTCGAGGAGACCTACCGCGTCGGCCGCGCGCACGCCATCATCGCGCTCTGCGGCACGCTGCCGGGCTACTGGTTCACCATCGCCTTCGTCGACGTCGTCGGCCGCAAAACCATCCAGCTCCTGGGCTTCGCCATGATGATGGGCTTCATGCTCGTCATCGCCGCCTTCTACGACACCCTCATCGGCCCCGGCCACCGGATATGGCTCGTGCTCATGTACGCCTTCACCTTCTTCTTCGCCAACTTCGGGCCCAACAGCACCACCTTCATCCTGCCGGCGGAGATCTTCCCGGCGCACCTGCGCACGACCTGCCACGGGATGTCGGCCGCGGCCGGGAAGGTCGGCGCCATCGTCGGGACGTTCGGGTTCATGTACGCCGGGCAGAAGGCCGACGGTAGCGAGGCGGCGGAGTCAGGGTACCCGTCGGGCATCGGCGTGCGCGCCTCCCTGTTCGTGCTCGCCGCGTCCAACGTGCTGGGGATACTCTTCACCTGCTTCCTACCGGAGCCCAAGGGGCGGTCGCTGGAGGAGGTGTCCGGCGAAGGCGGCGAGTCCACCAACAGACTGAACAGAGACGACACTGACGTGGGTGACTCCCAGATTCTCCCGATGATGTAGATGCTCATCTTCGTTAATTACTGGCTCATTATTTTTTTGGGCGAAATTTAAACAACACGAACAGTTGTTTTCCTGTCTCCGACGCACGTTTTCTTCCCGTCCGATAAAAGCTTACCCATTGTTCGCGACATGGGAACAAGAAGTATGGGACGTCAGCTGTTCCAGAGGGCGAACACACAAGTCAGCTACGCGATTCGTGTAGCACCTAAAGAAAACTAGCTAATTACAGTAACCACGTGATAGGTTTCCCTTCACAACAACCCATTATATAACTAGCTAGGTTCTTGGCAACGTGCATCGGTAAAATCGCCTGGAGCCTTGCTGAGGTGCTTGGAGAAGGCACAGTCTGCTGGTACGTGGGATAGAAATCGAAGTGGTCGCTAAACGGCACAACCCTCTGCAGAGTCAGATCACTGGCACTGACAGCAAGAACCCAGCCATCCGTGTCATCAACATGATTCAGCTTGGCCATCATGTAGGTGGGTCCAGTGTGGGGGACGAACTCGCCACCTTGTTCAAAGTCAGCTTGTTCCCATCCCAGAACTCCGGGAACAGGTCAGGCAAACAAGTTTCAGCGGGGCAGAGGTCAGCGGAGTCGACGGTGCAGCACCGGCACCAGCTCGCCGAACCGATCTGCCTCGTGAACATGGTCGCCGTCCATCTGAACTCCATGCCATTACAGTCGTCAAGATCGGGATACTCAATTTCGATGAACCTCAGCAAGCCGTCGTTCCGGCAGGCAACGTCCCGGATTTGACGCAGAGGCGGCACCGCGCCATCGTAAGGCGCAAAATTGTACTTGTTGATGCCCAGCAACGACGGCAGCTGGATCAAACGCATCTCAGGGCGCCGGCCGTCGCCGCTGTCGTCGGCCACGTTGCACAGCAGGACACCTCGCCGGAGATCGATCCAGGCCAGCCAGACTCCTCCGATGGAGATCACCTTGGTTGGGCTATGCATGGCCAGCAGATCGTAGTCCGTGTCACCGTCGATGGCCACCGGAGCGACGACTGTGCTCCACGACATGGTCTCGGACGAGAAGACGTAGAGGTCGTAGTCCATCCGGCCGCCGTCCTCGAACCGGGCTTCGGGGACGACGACCGAGTAGTGCTCGCCACGGGACAGCACGCCGACATCATAGCCGGAGAGCATGTCGAGCGGGTAGGGGCCCGGGAGAAGGTGGAGAGACGGCGGCTCATCCCCTGGGCCGCCGCCGCCGGCGCGGTACACGAACATGTCGGTGAACTTCCATCTGTCGTGGCGCGGGGCGAAGGTGACGCGTATGAGGAGGACGGCGCCGTCCGCGCCGGCGACGGAAGGTTCTTCGATGAAGTCTTCCGCCGCCAGGTCGGGGCAGTGGACGAAGCAGCGAGAGAGGCCGAGTGATGGATCGGTCACCGAGAAGGACACCACGATGTCGTAGCCGTCGCTCGTCTTGGCTTCAGCGGTGGTCTCCTTGTGGCCGCAGCAGCCGATGCGCGCACTCGTGTCGAGGAGGACCCAGGCCGGAGGATGGCCGGAGCACTCGGTGGCGCCGGCGATTTGCGGCATGTCGGGTACTCGGATCGCTGGCGTCGGAGGATGCGGCGACGGTTTGCGGCTTGGCGAGAGTCGGTGGGAGGAGGCAGCCTGAACTCGGTTGGATTTGTAGCCGGCGGCGGTCCGTCCGTTTCTCGACTCGGAGTCCGGAGTCGTGTCGGTAAAGAACATGCCGTTTCCTTTCGGACGTTGGAGAAGACGACTCGGACTCGGCATTGTGAACGAAAGATGACATTTTTCTCAGCGGTATCGTAGCACCTGGACACATAACGATTCTGGATTCATCAACAATCCCCATCCTTGTTTTGCGCATCGCTAGACTGAAGGCATGTGTACCAAATTAAAGGCTAAACCCCCTTCTTCCCTTGACCTTGTCAGTTTCTCCGTGATATAGCCAATGTATTTTTTGTTCCTTATTATCCTGTTGGCTCCGATCCACACCAAAACCTAGAAATATCATCACACAAATCTCGTCACATAAGCCCTTTTATTAGGTCAACCCAATGGCAGAGGTTGGCATGGCCTGCGCTATCGCCTTCATTAGTATCTCCTTGCTAGCACGCGACAACATTTTTTCTGTCAACTGCTAGATCCTGTCCTTCAAGAAATTGAAAGTTTTTTGTTCTCGCCATTCCAACATAGACAAGGTAACAATCATTTACTGCCTCCCACTAGTGCAGAAAAAAGGTTGCTGGAAAACCATGAATCCGAGATTAAACGGCCCTTTTTAAGTTCCAGGTTAGGAACAGGACCATAGGTCGAGCTTTAGTTCTGGTTAGTAATACCAACCGGGAGTAAACGCATCTAGGCCTCGCCAAGGGACTGGCCCATTTAGTCCCGGTTGATATTACTAACTGGCACAAAGTTTCCTCTTTTTTTTTTTTTCCTTTTTGGTTTCTTTTCCATTCATGATCATTTTGGTTTTAAATTAAGTTTTTGAATATCCATTCTAAGCTGGTAAAATATATGTATACACGTGTGTATAGTAAGTTTCGGTAAGAACATATATTGTGCGTAATGAATAACACAATTTAAGCATAAATTTCTCATTTTCTAAACATATGAAATTAAAATGAGCTATATATAAAGAATATTAATAAAATTCTATTAATTCTCTAAACCATGAAATGTGCGATGTATACTAGCAATGACAGATGCATACTAGCTAGTTTTAATGAACTACTATAAGGTTCCTTCATCCAAATATTAACTAGAATCAAAGAATCGATGGAGTCAAAGAAGTATTGTGATGGCCGCTAGCTCTTGACCAAGAACAGAAGTCGATGACGAAGGAAGAACAGAGAGCTCGAACTGGCTCAGGCTGGAGGAGGAAGAAGGATGAAAAGTGTATATAGACATAGAGCTTTAGTCCCGATTATTGTTCCGAACACAAACTAAGTCAATGTTTAGTTCTAGCCGGAGCTTCCAATCCATGTATAGTCACGGTTAGCAGCTCTAATCAGGACCTTTAGTCTCGATGTGTGTCTCTGATTAGGACTAAAGAACATGAGCTCATCATATCATACACAATCTGATGGACAAACTAAAATATTCAATCGATGTTTGGAGGCTTATTTAAGATGTATTGTTAATTCTTGTCCTAGCAAATGGCATAAGTGGTTGTCCCTTGTAGAATTTTGGTATAACACAAATTACCATTCAACATTAGGAAAAATACCATCTGAAGTATTGTTTGGCCACCCACCTAGACACTTTGGCATTGCTAACGAAACTGTGTCTCACCTAACTGAATTGGAAGCATGGCTGAGGATAGACAGTTAATGAATCAAGTCATTTAACAACAACTGACAAGCACCAAGCAGACAAACATAGAAGTGAAAGGGAGTTTCAGGTTGGAGACTTGGTATATCTGAATCTTCAACCTCACATCCAAACCTCAATAGCCACAAGATCCAATCAAAAATTGACTTACAGGTACTTTGGCCCTTATCAAATTCTGTAGAAAATTGGAGCAGTAGCTTATAAATTGGATCTACCTGCATATGCTAAAGTCCACCCAGTTGTACATGTTTCTCAACTAAAAAAAGCTTATATCACCAGCTGTTCAAGTCTCTGATCAACTGCCACTAGCCCTAGACTTATTTGAAGCTGACTCCTGTGATCCAAGTTCAGATGCAAGGGTCACAACTATTCAGTGGGAACTTGACTCTATTCTGAAATCAATGCTAGTGCAAAAGGGTGCTTCAGTTCACACTGAATTGCTGGTGAGTTGGCAAGGTTGCCCTGTTCATATGCCATCATGGGAAGAAGCGTATGATCTTCGATGGCGGTACCCTCAAGCTCCAGCTTGGGGGCAAGCTGGATTTGAAGGGGTGGGCACTGTCAGGTGCCATGCAAGGAGCAAGACCGGGAGCAAAGCTGTGAAGAAGGTCGGGTGAAGAGGATAGCGTGATGGGCTCAAATTGCATCTGATGTTCATCGTAGTAGTAGTGGGGCCGTGCCTATAGTCTGTTGGGTCGTGCCGGTGTTCGAATTGGCCTACGCGCCATCGGGTATAATTATCCTGTACTCGATACTACTTCGTTCTTCAGACAAAAGCAACCAAGAACAGTAGAAATTCTGGAACGGGAACCTGAACTCGATACCGCCTCTCTGGCGTTTGTCCGTATCCTTGAATCCCGTTGCTGTTCTTGCTATCCCTACGATTCTCCCTCAATTCTACTCCGAGCCCTTATGTTCAATTATTGGTTACGTTACAGAAAACTAGCTATAATTACTGTAATGCTCGACGACGACGTGGTAGTGCTGTAACCAAGTGATTCTTGAAGCACCACACTGGCGGTAAAAAGCTAGAACGATTTGTGAAGCACCTAAAGAAAACTAGCTACTGTAACCAAGCGATAGGGTTTCCTTCGAACAATTATATTAACTAGGTTCTTGGCAACGTGCATCGGTAAAATCGCCTGGAGTCTTGCTGAGGTACTTGGAGAAGGCACACTGCGGGTACGTTGGATCGAAATAGGGCCTGTCACTATAAGACGGCACAACCCTTTGCAGAGTCAGATCACTGGTATTGACGGCAAGCACCCAGCTGTTTGTGTCTTCAGCAGCAGAATTCAGCAGCCTGGTCGTCATGTACAATACATCGTCGTCATACTGGTCCAGTGTGGGGCACAAACTCCTCACCTTGTTCAAGGTCAGCTTCTTCCCATCCCACATCTCCGGAAACAGTTCAGGCAAGCAAGTTTCAGCAGGGCAGAGGTCAGCGGAGTCGATAGTCCAGCACCGGTCCCAGCTCTGTGAACAGATCTCCCTCGTGAACATGGTCGCCGTCCACCTGAACTCCGTGTAATTATTCAACTCACCCAGCTCGGGATACTCAATCTCGACAAACCTCAGCAAGCCGTCGTTCTGGCAGGTAAGGTCCCGGATGTAAGGAGGCGCAAAAAGCTTGTTGGTGCCCAACAAGGAGGGCAACTGGATCAAGCGGATCTCAGGGAGCTTGTCGTCAGCCACGTTGCACAGCAGAACACCTCGCTGGAAATCAATCCAGGCCAGCCAGACTCCTCCAATGGAGATCACCTTTCTCGCGTCATGCATGACCAGCAGATCGTAGTCCGTGTCGCCGTCGATGGCTACCGGAGCGGCGGTAGTGCTCCAGGACGCGGTCTCGGACGAGAAGACGTAGATGTCGTAGTCCCGGCCGTCGTACTCGAACCGGGCTTCGGGGACGACGACGGAGTAGTGCTCCTCGCCGCGGGAGAGCACGCCGACGTGGTCGCAGTCCATGTAGAGCGGGTAGGGGCCCGGGAGGAGGTGGAGAGATGGTTCCCCTGGCCCGGCGCGGTACACGAACATGTCGGTGAACCTCCATCTGCCGTGGCGCGGGGCGAAGGTGACGCGTACGAGGAGGACGGCGCCGTCCGCGCCGGTGACGTGAGGCTCTCCGATGAAGTCCTCCGCCGTCAGGCCCGGGCAGTGGACGAAGCAGCGGGAGAGCGCCGGTGGGTCGGGCACCGAGAAGGACACCACGATGCTGTAGCCGTCGCTGGTTCTGGCTTCGGCGGCGGTGGTCGCGTTGCCGCCGCACGGCCCGATGCGCGCACGCGGGTCGAGGAGGACCCAGGCTGGAGGACGGCCGCTGTGCTCGGTGGCGGCGGCGGTTTGTGTTTGTGGCATGTCGGCTGCCGGAGGATGTGGAGACGATGATTTGCGGCTCGGCGAGTCGGCACTCGGCAGGAGGACGAGGCAAGCTGAGAGCTGAACGGTTGTTTGTATTTGTAGGCGGCGGCGGTCCGTTCGTTTCTCGACTCAGAGTCCGGAGTCGCGTCGGTAAAGAACATGCCGATTCCTTTTGAGTTTTCAGATGCCGGAGAAGATGATTCGGACTTGGCGTTGTGAAAGAACAAAGAAGACCATGCAGTACAGGACATAGTCCCTTTGCCGACGCGCACGACGTGCTACTCGCCAGCACCGCCCGCGCCGTTTGAACACGTACACGTCGCACGGATGACGGCTCGCCGCCAAGGCCGACGCCGTCATCGTGCGACGTGTACGTATCATGATAATGGAGGAACAGAGCTTTGGCGCGTATGACAATTGACAATAGAGAACACGGCAGATGATAATGGGATGTTGGGCCGGATTCTGTGGTATGGCGGCCTGCGTGCCGAGGCGGTGTGGGCCTGAAGCCGTGTACGGGAAGTATGTGGGGGACTGTCGGGAGAAAGGAAACTAACGAACATTACCGCTGTCTTGAGCTAATCAAACTTTGTTATCGTCCCCATTCCTGTTGTTGCTATTCTCGTTTTCCTCTTTTTCTTCCACAAAGTTGTTTCCAGCTTTGATCTCCACCTGTACTGCTGGAAGAGGATGATCCCCACCTCTATTAGTGCACTTCCTATGTCCTTGATATACTGATCTAATGGAGAAAATTCCATTTCTATTAGGGCATCTCCAATGGTCTAGCTTATTTCTTAGTTATGAATATTTTAATTATTAAATAGTGTAAAAGATAAGAAATTAATGTGGACTTAAGAGATACCTTTGAGACGCCCTTATAGTGCCATGCCACAATACCATCCAGCCCTTTGTGGGCATGATACTCAAAACGATCTCAGCGTCTTGTCCCAAAAAATCGCATGGACTAACTCCTTTGATCCAGGACCCGGTGGTAGGATCGATTAGTAGTTTATTTACTTTTTTTAATAGAATGACACCCCTCGGTGTATGTGTATATGGTCTGCGCAAGTGATCCCTCAGGATCCATTCACCAGTCCATATGTAGGTATATCCATTCCATCACCTATTCACCTAAAATAGTCCCTTCTTCAGTACATCTATCCCAGACAATATACGTGTAGAACGTGTTCTGTTTGGACACATCCTCAAGTATTTTGTTCGTATCACCTGGGCACATATACAATGATCCTGGATTCATCCCATCTGTAGAAGTATTTCGCTCGTAGCACCTCGGCACATAACATTCCCAAATTCATCAACAATCTTCATCCTTGTTTTGATATCATCTTTAAAAGGCATGTATACCACGAAAGCCTAAAACCCCTTCTTCCCTTGACCTTGTTAGTTTCTTGCAGCTTAGCCAATGTATTTTCTGTTCACTATCGTGTTGACTCCACCAAAACCTAGCAATCATTGCAGTGATCTGATCACATAAGCCCTTTCTTAGGTCAAAGAACCCAACGGCAAAGGTTGGGATGGCTTGCCACCTTTAGTATCTCCTGACTACATTTTTTTTTCTATCCAGCCCTGAATCTACTGCCGGATCTTGTCCCTTGAGTAAGTGAAGGGTTTTGTTCTTGCCATTTCAGTGTGGACCGGAAAGCCTAGGTAACGACCATTCATAGCCTTCATAGCTATGTGTAGTGTTTCCTTCACATCCCACCGATCTCTTTTCTCTCGTGTTACTGCTAAAGAGGACGACCAACTTTTCTTTGTTGATGGTTTGCCCAGAAACACTCTCATACAGCTGCAAGATTGATTGCAGGTGTAATGCATTTTCTTTGTTTGCACGAACCAGGAGCAACAAGTCGTCAACAAACAAGAGATGAGAGGCTCTTGGTGCACTAGCATAGACCCGAACGCCCTGATCAAGCCCCTGATCACTCACATCCTCTCTGTCTCTTTTAGCGGTGCGGTGCAAAGGAGAAAAAGATAGGAGGAGAGGGGAACCCCTGCCTTAACCCACGTTGCCAAAACAAAACTTTCACAACGATTTGCATTCACCTTTAGCCGGTATGATATAGAGGTCACACACTTCATTATCAACTAGACCCATTGTGTAAAAAAATCCCATTCGAACCATTATGTCCTTTAGGAAGCACCACTCGACACGGTCATACGCCTTGCTCATATCCAGCTTTATCGTAGCCCTCCCATCAACACCTTCCTCTTATGTTTAGGATAATAATGTGTAACACCCACCCTTCCTCTTATTTTTAGCCAACGCCTTTGTTGTTACCGGGACATTCCCATCTCCTATGGCCAGATAAAACTTTTCCGGTGGAGCATTTTGATCCGGATCTATCTGGTACCCGGAGAAATAAAATCACAGTACTTTTTTGAGGACAGAAATGATTAATACCATCCCCTCTTCACTCACAGTCATCATCATCAGAAAAAAGCGAGAGAGAGGAAAGAACCGCCAAGAAATAAATAAATCTCGTACACGATCACCCCACAGGGCCCCGTGCCAACACATGTCCGGCGTCGTTTCCCCGTGTCCTCCACAAGACGCCGCTCTCGATTGCTGCCTGCCGCTAGCCGACGCCGACGCCGACGCCGACGCCACTTTGGGAACCAACGGCTCTCGCTCCCCCGCGCACCTGCCGCGCACGGGCCCTTTTCCGCTGCTGGGCCCGGGCGGACGAACCGACGGCCCTCGTGCCGCCTGCCCCGCTGCTGCCTCCTGCTTCACATCACGCCTTTTGCCTCGGCATATTCGCGCCGGTGCGGGTACGCTCCGGTGGTGAGGCGCCCGCGGCCCATGTCGCCACCATGTGTGGTGGTGGCCGTGCTGCTGGTGCGGGGCCGCGCCGGTGCAGCCATCGTGTGGCGCCCGTGCGCGAGCCACTACGCGCGAGCCGCCTGTCACTTTCGCGATATTTTTCCTCGGCGCGCTGCGTCGCCACTCGCCGCCTGCTTCCTCCCTCTACTTGAGTGCCGAGTGCGCCTCCGCGCTTCTGCACTCTGCAGCGCACTCTGCACTCCCCCGAGCCAGCAACACCAAGCCGCTTCGTCGTCTTCCTTTGCGGTTGGAGCCAACGCGAGGTATCTGGCTGGCATTTGCATTTGAGATCCTTTCCTGTTTCCTGTTCTTCTTCTCTACCCCCTTTTCATTTCAATGCACCTGGGATTCCAGGAAGGGAACAATGGGAAGTTCAGAGGGGGCGCTATCAGTTCTGGAATTGTATGCTTTTGTTTTGTCCACTGTGAAGTTGCCTTGCTGTGTGGTTTCGCAACTAGGAGCTCGCATTTGGGAAGAGTGTGATGTGCGTGCACACTGAGGTTTGATAGCTTATTGCTTATTATTGCTTCACAATGTGCAAAATCAAGCTCATCCTCACCCAACCCGTGCATCGTGCTCCTGCAAGCTCCCGAATTCTGATCTATGGCTTCAGTGTCTGGGAGAGTACTATCTTCTCTGTTCGAGCGTCTGCCTGAGTTCAGAGGTAGTTTGGTCAGGGGGTTCCAAGAAAGTAGTCCTCACACACGTGTTGTGTTGCTAAAATTTTTCCTGGGAGGATCTTACATGAATCATTATTCTTAGTCCTACATGCCGTCGCATGCACACTTTTCTGATGGCAGGATCTTGCCTTCTGAACAAATCTAGCACATCTTTTGGATGTGCGAATGGAACATTATTGTCCAAAGTACATGGGGGTTATGTAATAACTTATTGACTCATAATACTTCTCATATTATATCTAATAATGTCACTATCCTTCTCCCAAATCCATCTCCGAGCACAACCACATATATTCTCAATCCTTCAATACTCGAGAAGCATTGATAGTAAGTACTCCTATATATGGATTTGTCAAATAATAGTTATTTAATTCATGAGCTCTTATCGATTCAGTGGAGTGAATAGGGCTTGGGATTACCATAGTGCAAGTTTTAACAAAAGTTCATCTCGGTCGAAATACACTTATTATTAGCACTTTGCTTTGCCATGTTTGAATCTTGATACTTTGCATGTCACTCACCTTCATGTCTTGGATCCTAGCACTGGAGAAAGAGATGGATCCCAATAAAAGAAAGCAACAGATGTCAGGGCCAACTAGGTCCACTATTTTTGTAATCATGAATATGGCCACAGATTGCTAGGACAGTGACATTAGTCATGATAATGTGGATCTTCCATGTTTGAGCTAAATACTATGGAATTTTGTTGCTTCTCGGTAATGAAATTTGGGTATCTTCTTGTGGGGAAAAATGGATTTCCATGTATAGTTATACCCTGAGTAAGTTGTATTGGTTGGACCCTGTATCACCCAATCATTTTCTGTAAAATAAATCTTATCAGTCAAGTGGAAACAATTTTTGAAAACCATCTGCCCATGAGTGATCCTTCTTATAAAAAATCGCCTATCTTTTTGGACAAACCATTTTTAATTAAAAAATCTCCTATTTCAGTTGAGTAGTTTGAACTGCAGTCTATTTAAGTGGAGATACTCATCCATGTGGAAATCTTTTCTTTTCTTATTTCTTTTACCTTGTAGTTAGTCACACTTATTGAAATAAGGAAACCTTTTTGGAAAATAAAATAAAATAAAAATAAACAAGGAAACCTATTTTTTTATATATTTTGGTGTAAACTCTCCTATGTCTGAGGAAAAATGGCTGATCTTGGTAACTGAGCTACGTGCATGGTGATCTTGATTTGAGAAACCTCACTAACAGGCTCATAGATTCAGTGAGGAAAGGTACCCTGTCTTTCTTTCTTCTTGTACAGCTGCCCTAGATTAGTCCTGCAGCCCACCTCAGGCTGGCTTCGCTGTTGTTCTTTTGCTGCTCCTTTGAGGCCCCCTTTGTACAGTTTTGTTCTTGTTTCCTTTTGTTTAATAAAGCTTACAGTGGGGGTCTCCCCTGCTATATTTTTGTCTAAAAAAAAACCTCACTAACTTTCTCATAGTTTTAGAATCTCGGGTAACTGTGTGCAACTCGGCATTAGAAAAATGGCTTTCTCTTGAATGGTGTCTCTGGTTGAACTTGGACCCTTTCAGGTTATGGGGCTGCTCTTCCGTCCCCTCTAATAACTTCAGCATCTTAAGTTTGGGATTCTCATCCTTCAGGCATTTGAAACCTGAAAATGTTATTCTTGGATCTAGTCTCATGAACATTTTCTCTAGGTCAACATAATATGTACATTCTTTTTTTGTATGTTGCTTCTCCTTTGAGAATGAGAATATGTGCTTAGGCAATTTAGTTTTTCATTTTTCTCTGAGGATAACATGGAAAACTTTAAAATCTTCATTTGGCATTTGACAGGTCCTCATTGAATGGCTGCAATGATGGGTTCAATATCTGCCAATGGTTCTTACCAAACAAAAAGGTCCAGTGCACTAAAGCAGGCACCTCACATGCAATTCCAACAATATTGTAATGGTGGACTTAGGTTCTTAAGCAAGCACTCCCAATCCATGCGAAGTAAGACACACCTGGCTAAAAGAAGAGCTACAAATAATGGAATTCATCCAAAGACTACTAGGCCTCGGGCACCTATAGTATGTTCTACTGGGATGACTATAATATTTGTTGCAACTGAAGTGCACCCATGGTGCAAAACTGGTGGCCTCGGTGATGTTGTAGGAGGACTGCCCCCAGCTTTGGCTGTAAGTATTCTTGCAACAGGTTACTATTTTCAATAGCCACAAGTTTAAAAGTTTGATTGCATTTTTCAAACCAGTTGTTCATTACCAAATTCTTTGGTAATTAGGTCCAATTGAGAATATCTGATCACCCTTGAATTGAACTACAGCAGCAGAATTACTCAAGGATAGCTGCTGCATACTTTAATGATGCTTAATGCAGTTATCATATCTATTTCTTCTCTTTGGAGTTTGTATTGCATAGACAGTTCTCTGTAAAACAATGTTTTACATTATGTATATAACTTTTTATAGGCTATGGGACACCGGGTCATGACAATAGCTCCTCGTTATGATCAATATAAGGATGCATGGGATACAAGTGTCCTTGTTGAGGTATACATTTTTGTTTCTCTGTATTGCTAGCTTGCATTTAACTTGAAGCTCCTAAATGATATCAATATTCTATAAAAAACTGAAATATGTTTCACTTCCACAGGTAAATATTGGTGACACAGTAGAAACTGTTCGCTTCTTCCACTGCTACAAAAGAGGAGTCGATCGTGTTTTTGTCGATCATCCTATGTTTCTTGAAAAGGTCTGTTGAATCTATTGATGCATTGCATGCTTGATTGCTTAAGCACAGGTGGTGACCTTTCAATGTTGCATTTGAATCATATACTCCAGGTATGGGGCAAGACTGGAGCAAAATTGTATGGTCCTACTACTGGAAATGACTATCGAGATAACCAGTTGAGGTTCTGCCTTCTGTGCCTTGTAAGTAATCCAATTTCGCTTAGCAAACCCATGCATTCTCTTTCCTAATTTAAGGTGTACTTTAGGTTTTTTAGTAATCCTTTTGGATTCCTAAAAATCCTTATTGGTGAAGAATCTCATTGTAAAATTATAACTTTTCCTTTTTACAAAACACAAAGGATGATGCAACTTTCCAAGCCAAAGTTGTTGGATGGAATTTCTATATTTTTTACAGAAAATACTGGCATTTAATGTCTTCAGCTACAACCGTTGCAGCTAAAATGAAGCAACTCAAACACTGAAGATTGTATGATGTGGCGATGTGCCATTTTCACCTTGTCATATAAGGATTGTTAGCACACTGAAAATTACCCTTTTGTCCCAATACCTCTTCCTTACCTCTTCCTTTCCATCAACACACCCCACCACTGTCCCCACTTTCACTATTTCCACATAAACTAGCATGAGCTGCCTAATAATTGTATATTTTTTTTACTCCGCTTTAGCCATTGCAATTTTATCCCTGTTGATGGTGAATTTACTTTTGGCAAATACTGTTTCACAATGAAATTAGGAAAGTTTGGCAAGTAATGTTTCCCTGAGTTTTCTAGGCTTTTGCAGTCACATTGTGGGTTAAGGTTGGTCTTTAGCCTCATATTGTTAGAAGTCGAGGATGGAATAGTTCAAAGGAAAAAAAACCGCCTACTCATTGTCCTTATCGATTGTTAGAAGTCGAGGATGGAATAGTTCGAAGGAAAAAAAACGTCTACTCATTGTCCTTATCGAATTTCCAAGTTCAGTCCACAGTCTTGATGGACCCTGGATGTAGGAGGATGGGTTGAATTATTAATATACTGCTCACGTGCCTTCCATTTGGCTTATACATTTGAGTGAAATGGTCGCTGCAGAAGCTCAGTATCTTTCCAAATGAGTATTTAGTTTATTGTCCTCTTCTATGGAAGTTAAGACACATGTAACCACTGACCTTAGGCTGAAATTTTGGGCATCAACTTTTGATTCTTTAGAGTACACTCAATCCAACCAATTTCCTGTTTTATATTATTTTAGTGATTTTACTTCTAATCTAGTTATCCTTTTAGGCTGCCTTGGAGGCTCCAAGAGTTCTCAATCTCAACAGTTCAGAATATTTCTCTGGACCATATGGTAGGTGTGTCTATTATAGTATTATATGAGCTAACATGGCCACACTCTCTTACTACCATTTGTGTTTTTTTTTTTGGAATCAGGGGAAGATGTTGTCTTTGTAGCCAATGATTGGCACACTGCCATTCTGCCATGCTATCTGAAGAGCATGTATAAGCCAAATGGAATTTATGCAAATGCTAAGGTCTCCCATTTCCTTTTTTTCTAACTAGCCACCGGTGATGTTGAGGCCGGAGCGGAAGTCGGTGAAGGTCGACGACGGAGGCCCTTGGTGAAGATGTCGGCGAACCGGGAGGTGGTCGGTACATGGAGGACCCGCACCTCGCCGATGGCCACCCGATCACGGACGAAGTGAAGGTCAATCTCCACATGCTTCGTGCGTCGGTGGACGGGGTTGGTGGAGAGGTAGACCGCGCGACGTTGTCGCGATGACGAGCGTGGCCCGGCGAAGGGGCTATGGAGCTCGGCCGGGAGCCGCCGGAGCCGGGAAGCCTCGGCCACACCATTGGCGACGGCGCGGTACTCGGACTCGGCCGGAACGGAGGCCACTGGCGGCGCTTGGAGGACCGGGACACCGGGTTGCCTCCGAGGAAGACGGCATAGCCCGAGGTGGACCGTCGAGTGTCCGGACAGCCGGCCCGGTCGGCGTCGGT
This sequence comes from Themeda triandra, assembly GCA_018135685.1. Taxonomy (NCBI): domain Eukaryota; kingdom Viridiplantae; phylum Streptophyta; class Magnoliopsida; order Poales; family Poaceae; genus Themeda; species Themeda triandra. Next base: position 578,838 of record JAENPR010000165.1, on the reverse strand, counting down.
GTAGACAACCGGCTCGTAGAGGAAGACCGTCGGTGCGGGGAGCGGGCCATGATCGCAGCGTGCCTCGGAGGTACCCGAGGAGACGCTTGAGAGCGGTGAGATGAGGCTCCCGAGGATCATGCATATGAAGGCACAACCGCCGAACCGCATAGGTGATGTCGAGGCCGAGTGAAGGTGAGGTGCGAAGAGCACCAGCAAGACTGCGGTATGCCGTAGGATCGATCCACCGGGGGCCTCTCGCCTCGGACAGCTTGCTCGAGTGTCAACTGGAGTGGTGCGGGGCTTGCAATCATCATCCCAGCCCGCTCAAGTATGTCCGGAGTGTACTCGCGCGGTGAAGAAGAAGACCAGTGGATGAGGCTCAACGGTGACTCCAAGAAAGTGGTGAAGCACACCCAAATCCTTCATCGCAAACTCTGAAGAGAGGTGATGATCCGGCGAAGAAGTGACTCACTTGGAGGCCGTCGGGACTATGTCATCCACATAGAGTAGCGTAGATATGCGCCTCGGCCCCATGGTGATAGATGTACGGGGACGTGTCGACTTGGCCTCCACAAAACCAAGTGTCGGGAGGAAAGCGGAAACCCGTGGTTCCATGCCCGGAGCCCGCTTGAGGCCATAGAGAGACTTGTTGAGCCGGCGGACCATCTCGGAGCCGGAGGAGTCCACAAACCCAGTGGGCCGACCGCATGAGAGGACCGTCTCGGTGAGAAGACCATGCGAAAAGCATTCTTCACATCCACTGGTGCACGAGCCAAGAGCGGGTGAGAGCGGTGAGAGCACGGTGCGGACGATAAAGCGAGCTTCACCACCGGACCGAAGGTCTCATCATAGTCAACCCCGGGGCGAGTGAAACCCCGGAGTACCCACCGAGCCTTGTACCGCTCAAGTGTACCATCGGCCGGCGCTTGTGGGTCCGAGATCCACTTGCCGGTGACGACGTTGGCACCTCGCGGCCGGGGCACCGGATCCCGAATCCGGTTGGCGAGAGGGCCGCGTACTCTCTTCCATCGCACGGCGCCGGTGAGGGTCCGCCAAGGCCTCACGGACGGAAGAGGGTACCGGAGAGATCCCCGTCTCGCAGGCAGTGGCGGAGAGGGCCTGCGGGCGGGACGCCTGCCTCGTCACCATCGGGTGAGTGTGACGAGGGTCCCGGTGAAGAAGCGGCGGGTGGTATACCGGCGGCTCCACACGGGCGGCCGGAGGCCGCGGCGGCGGGGGCGGGCGGCGTCGGTGTCGCCGGCGGAGAGAGGGCACCACCGGTGGTGCGCAGTGACCGGCGAAGAAGGGGCCACCGCGGCGCGGTGGGGCGACGGCGGCGGGCGGCGGCGCGCGCGGCCCGGTGGCGCCGGTACACGTGCACCGGGCGAGCGAAGCGAGCGGGTGGCGCTGATGTGGAGCCCGAGGCGGCGGTCCACGGCGCGCGGTACACGTGCACCGGCCGGGCGAAGCGTAGGTGCGGAGTGGCGCTGAGGCGGCGGCTCGGGACCCCCACCCCCGCTCGGCCCCTCCATGGTCGAACAGGGAGCAGGGTCGGAAGAGGCACTGGCCGCCGGTGAGCTGGGGCACGGCCCCGGCGAAGGGCACGGTGCGGTAGTACCTGCAGGAGACAACTGCAAAGGTGGCTCGACCACCGCGTCAGTGGAAAACAAAGAGGAGAGGTCGAGCTCGGAGGCGGAAGTGGTGGTGGAAGGGGTGGAGAAGGGGAAGACAGACTCATCAAACACCACATGGCGAGAGATGAGGACCCGACGAGAGGTGAGGTCGTAGCGGTACCCTTGTGATCCGGGAGTACCCGAGAAGACACGAGAGTCGAACGGGGTGCCGGCTTGTGGGAGCGATGGGCTGTGGTGTTAGGGTAACACGCACACCCGAAGACGCGAAGGTGGTCGTACCGGGAGGTACCGAAAAGAGCGTGGTGTGGCGTGGGAGCCGGGCGGCGGCGGAAGGAAGGCGGTTGAGGAGATAGGTGGCGGTGTGCAAGGCGCCGGCCCGAAGCGCGGGGAGGGACGCTGAGCGGGAGGGTGCGTAGGGTCTCGGTGGTGGTGCGAATCATGCGCTCGGCCTTGCCGTTCGGGAAGAAGTGTACGGGCAAGACATGCGCGGTTTGAACCCCGTGAGAGAGAAAGAAGGCACGGGAGGCGGAGTTATCGAACTCACGACCATTGTCGCACCGGACGGCCTTGATGGTGAGGCCGAACGTGTAGACACCCAAGCGAAGAAGTGGAGAATCGCGGGGAAAGCCTCGGACTTCGCACGGAGAGGAAAAGTCCGGGAGTAATGAGAGAAATCATCAAGCATCACAAGATAGAACTTGTAACCGGAAATGCCGATGACAGGAGAGAGTCCGAGGTCGCAATGTACAAGATCAAAGATGTGGGCCGCCCGGGAGGAGGAACTCGAAAGGGAGGCGGACATGACGGCCCGGGCCCGACACGCATGGCACGTATGCTCATCGTGAGCCCGAGGACACCGAATGTCGGAACTACGACGAGGCGCATCGGGCGTCACGACCCGGGATGGCCGAGTCGCCGGTGCCAAGTGGTGGAGGAAGTAGTGGTGGCGAAAGCAGTGACAAAGGGGCCGGCGAAGAAGGCGAAGGAGACGCCGGAAGCGGAGGGTGTCTACGGGGGCCCGTCTTTGTCACACCGAAGCGATGGACGTCGGGAAGCCAAATCCACGACGGGAGACCGGAAGAGTCAAACTCCACGGAACAGGAATTGTCGGCGGTAAATCGACGAATAGAGAGAAGGTTGTGAACCATAGAAGGTGCCACAAGAACATCGGGAAGACGGAAGGAGTCATGAGCGCCGCGGCACCACGTACGTGACGGGGAAGGCATGAGCCATTTGCGACCATGATGGACGAAGGGTGAGAGGAAGAAGGAGGGTGAACGGAGGAGAGTATACCGGGGTCGGGAGTGGTGTGGTAGGTGGCTCCCGAGTCGGCGATCCAGGCTGGCCCGACAGGAGTTGTCGGGGCCATGGTGCCGAAAGATGTGGCCAAGGCCGCCGGGTCCCAACCGACGTCCGGGCCAGCGCGGAGGCGTAGCCCATGGTGGCGCGACCGGGTGACACCCGGAGAAGCGGCAGCGAACATGGCGGTGGCCGTCGGGCGAGGCTCACCGCCGGGAGCCTGGAAGGGCCACAGAGAGAGAGGGGCCACCGGAGCGCCACTGCCTGGGGCACTCGGAGCCTGGTGGGGCCACATGGAGATATCCCCGGCCCATGGGTTGTAGAAGAAGGGCCAGGGAGTATCCTCAGCCTGAGCACCTGGAGGCATCGGTGTGCTCCCACGTCCACCACCACGCCCCCCACGACGACGGCGGCCGCCACACCCGCTTGGCTCGGGAGAGGACGCCGGTGGAGGGGTGGTCGCAAGAGCAGTCGAGGAAGACGAGAGCGGCGGCACGGGAAGTGACCCGGCCGGGCACCCTGAGTGAGCTCCGCCGGATCGTGCCAGATGACCGCGTCGTGATAGTTAGGCACCCAAGGGACGGCGGTCGCACGAACACGGGCCTGCCCTGCCTCGGCAGCAGCCCGGGCAGCAATAAGGGCGGCTGCGAGGTCAGAGGTAGCCTTGTTCGCGAGATGGTCCCGCGGAGGTGGGCGGTCTGCGGAAGAGGGAGGAGTGCCAGCCATGGCGGCAGCGGCGGCGTCCAGGCGCGTGGCCACCGCATCGAGGCCCTCAACGCCGGGGGCGAGCGCGCTGCTAGCAGCAGCAGGCTGGATCGACGCACCGGCCAGAAGTGGCGCCAGGGTAGGGCCACCCGCGCCGGGCTGTTTCGCGCCGGCATAGGAAGCGCCCGCGCGCCTGGGCCATGCAGAGGAGGTCCGCCCGCGTCCTCCCCGGCCGGGAAGGTCCACCGCGGCCTCCGGCGTGAGGAAGGAGAAGCGGGCGGCGGCTGGGAAAGTCCGCGGCGGCGGGCGTGCCGCTAAACGGCGGGCCGGAAAGCCCCACGCCGGCGCGCCCGCCTACGCGCACCGGAGGAGCCCGCGTCCCTCCCCGCGAAGGTCGGCCGCTGGGAGGGCCGCGCCCGCCAGCCGCGGAAGACGCCGAGGACAGGAGCGCGCGGCTGCGCATCGCGCGGCGCCCGCGAGAGGCCCGACGCGCTCGCACTGCGGCGCGCGCCCTCCGGTGGATCTCGGGCGACGCTCGGTGATGCGGCCCGCGGCCGCGCGCCGGGATCTCGGGCCGGGCCCCGGCCCGCGCGGCCGGGCGGGGGCGGGCCGCGCCCGCACCCGCAGCGGCTGCGGCGATGGTCGGGGCCCCCGCGCCCGCACCAGGAGCCCCCGCGGCCGCGGCCATGGCGGCGGCGGCGCTGGGCGAGCTCCAGGCGGCAGCAGGGGGCCGTGCGGTGGCTTGGGGCCGAGCCTCCAGCTCCCACGGTGAGGAAGAAGAGGGAGGGAAGGAGTGGGGAGGAAGCTGGCCGGTCATGGCGGCCGGCGGCGGCGCGCCGGCGGCGGCGCCCCTGGAAACGGGATCGGGAGGCAGGGAAGGAAACCCTAACCTAGTCTGATACCATGTTGGAATTAGATTCTCTATTGATTTGGCTAACCCTAGAAGGGTTTTCTTCTTCAAATTTTAAGAAATCTCGTGGACAAAATTTGTGGGGAGCAGCAAATGATTATTTTAGTTTTCATGCTTTGCTTATTTTTGTTTCTTAACTGTGATCTTGTAGGTTGCTTTCTGCATTCATAATATTGCCTATCAAGGTAGATTTGCCAGAGCAGACTTCGATCTTCTTAATCTACCTGACAGTTTCTTGCCATCATTTGATTTTATTGATGGGTAAGGCGTTCATGTTCTATTGCTTCATAATATCTGTATGTTCTTCTAGCTTTTTTGACATTGGTACAATGCAAATGTGTGCAGTCATGTTAAGCCTGTTCTAGGGAGAAAGATTAACTGGATGAAGGCAGGGATCATTGAGAGTGATCTGGTTCTAACAGTTAGTCCACATTATGTCAAGGAACTCACTTCTGGCCCAGATAAAGGTGTTGAGTTGGATGGTGTCCTTCGCACAAAGCCTCTTGAAACTGGAATTGTAAATGGCATGGATGTTTATGAATGGGATCCTTCAACAGATAAGTACATCAGTGTGAAATATGATGCAACGACGGTAAGGTTTATTATCATATTGCCCGTTCTTACCTCATATGGAGATTTCTCTACATAATGATATAATTTGTCAGGTAACTGAAGCAAGAGCCCTCAATAAAGAAAGGTTACAAGCTGAAGTTGGATTACCTGTGGAGTCGAGCATCCCTGTTATAGTCTTTGTTGGCCGTCTTGAAGAACAGAAAGGATCTGACATACTCATTGCAGCCATTCCAGAATTCGTGGACGAGAATGTTCAGATAATTGTTCTTGTATGCTTCAATTGAAGTGATTTATTATTCGTTCACATGACACAGTTCAATCTGATGGATGCTGAGGATTTTTTTTTCTTCAGGGCACAGGAAAGAAGAAGATGGAGGAGGAATTGACGCAGCTTGAAGTGAAATATCCAAACAATGCTAGAGGCATAGCGAAATTCAATGTTCCATTGGCACATATGATGTTTGCTGGTGCGGACTTCATTATTGTCCCAAGTAGGTTTGAGCCCTGTGGTCTCATTCAGTTGCAAGGAATGAGATACGGAGTGGTAAGGATTTATAACTTGCTTTGTTACAATTCAAATTTGAGTACACGTAATTATTATTAAAGCTAAATATTAGCAGTCATTTTCTCTTATCATGTTACATCTTGATTGTCTGTAAAGTGTTAGAAAATGCCACATATTTAAGTGGAGAAAGTGTAGAAAAATGACCATCAATGCTGCAAATATTTTTGCAGATTCCCATCTGTTCATCAACTGGAGGACTTGTTGACACAGTTAAGGAGGGTGTCACCGGATTCCACATGGGTTCGTTCAATGTTGAGGTAAAGAATAATAGACAACCACTGATTCATTGCTCGCAGGCTCAATAAATAGTCTTTGGTAAATTTTTTTCTGTCTTGTAGTGTGAAACTGTAGATCCAGCTGATGTCACAGCAGTAGCATCAACTGTCACACGAGCCCTAAAACAGTACGACACCCCGGCATTCCATGAGATGGTTCAGAACTGCATGGCCCAAGACCTGTCCTGGAAGGTAGGAACAGATGTTAGAATTTCTGTTAATCGTTGACATACAGATATTCCTTATCAAGATAAGGATAACCCCTCTCATATCTGGTCCAGGGGCCTGCAAAGAAGTGGGAGGAGGTGCTTCTTGGCCTTGGAGTCGAGGGAAGTCAGGCTGGCATCGACGGAGAGGAGATTGCCCCACTTGCCAAGGAAAACGTAGCTACTCCCTGAGGTTTGGTGCCTTGGAAACATGTGTTGATGATAGGAAGCATCTTCTAGGATCCTAACCTTTTGTGGCTGGGTGAGATGTTGAGTCAGACACCTGCAAAACCACCAGTTTCGCCTCTACTACTTCTTTGTAATATAATCCTTGACATTCTGATTATGCCATGCCTGGTTTAATTTTATCCATGCACACATTAGCTGGGATGTTCAGAACATACTCCCTGCTTGCCTTCGATCGACAACATTATGTAAATATGTCATTGTGCAACTCGAATGGTCCCAAGTGGTAGGGCCCCGATGGACTTGTTCGTGTTGTTTGAAATGGCTCGTTGTTGCATGGTTGGCTTCTTAGTGGAGCATTAGAATTTGCAGTGTCTGCTACACCTATCTTTTTTTGTGCTATTCACTTTACTGTTTGTTGGCGCAAAAGTTTGTTTTTTAATAATCAGGATGCATTAAATTTAACGGCATCTATGTCACAGATGTTCCAGTCTAAGGACGAGAGGGCCAATTGTACAGGACAGAGAGGAAGTTCTCTGTGAAGAATAGCAGAGCAGCTAAAGTTTGTAGAAACTGCATTAGAGTTGAAGGCCTGTCTTTGCAATTGCATCGGCTGCTGTATTCTTGTGGACCTTGAACTATGGCTGCTGCAGTGTGAGTGTAGCTGTGATGATTTTGATATTCTAGTGCGGAGGAGGGAAAGATTTTTAGAGTTGTAGTAATCCGCCATAGCTTGGTTGTCCCTGAGGAGAGTAAGCCTAGTCTCAATAGTGAGTTTCATGTCCTAGTCTCAATAGGAGAGTACCCCTTTGGTTCGCAGGATAGGCGTAGGAATTTCGTAGGATAGGATAGGCGTAGGATTGATTCCTCCGGAGCGCGCACTTCGTTTCCTTCGCCCGTCCCTGCCTTTCCTATCCTATGCAGTCCGACCATGCAGTCCGCCACGCAGTCGCAGCCGCGCTCGACGACGCCTCGCAGCCATGCAGTCCGCCTCCACGCTCCGCGCCTCCAGCTGCCCCGCGCGTCCGCGCCGCTCGCCCGCGCCAGTCCTCCACGCCGCCGCGGCGGATTCAGCCGGGCAGCAGAGCGCCTCGCCGCCGACCTCCTCGACCGCCATGCGCGGCGGAGCGGAGCCCGGCGTCAGGGAGCCCGGATCTGGTGGCGTGGAGGCCGGATCCGTGCGGGGGCGACACGGCCGCCTCCTCTTCCTCCTCCGGCGTGGCGGCGCGTCCTCGGAGCGGGCTTGGAGGCGGAGCGGGCGTCGGCGCGGACTTGGACGCGGTGGCTGGCGAGCCGCGGACGTCGTCGCGTCGGCCTCTCCCTCCATTCGTTCGCGGCTCTCTCTCTCTCTCTCTCTCTCTCTCTCTCTCCCCCCCCCAGGCGTCGCGCGGCGGTGATGCGGCAGGTGCTCGAGGCGGCGGCTCGCGCCGGGGGGTTCTCGTCGTTCTCGGACGTTGCTCCTCCACCACCACCACGCGAGCCGGCGCCGTGCCTTCTCATTTCCTACGTTTTCCATGAACTCGCACCGGATTTTTCGTTTCCTGTGGCTACAGTGAGAGCGAATCCTTTCCTGCGGTGTTTCCTCCGTAAAGAATCCCGTGAAACCAAAGGGCTGGTGACGTCAGCATTCCTATGGGAAACTTTCCTTTAAAATTCCTATGCTATTCCTTCAATCCAAAGGGGCCTTAATATGTTGGAAACAATGTAAATGGGTTTCATCCTATGAAGCTCTTTTTTTTTGAAATGAACATCCTGTGAAGCTCTTATCATCTCTCTCAATTTATTTCATACCATGTCAACTTATTTAAATGCCATGAAACTCCTATTGAAACTGGCCTAACAGAGAGTTCAGTCGTAGCTGCTTTGTATTGTAATCAATGTAGCTAGAGTGATCGCCGTTGCTTCCGCCGTTAGCACCGAGGTGGTGTCTCCAACTGTGCTTGCACATAAAGACGTAAGTCATGTCGATCCTTATTGATGCAGTAAGAGGACTCCTAGGCCCTTCTGTCTTGTGGTGATCTCGTTGTCCCGTGAGGCCGTCCCTGTCGGCGGAAGCGGAGCCCGAAAATGTTAGGAGGGGACGCAGCTCGGGTGGGACGGGCCCGACACATACTAAATATAGAGCCCACCCTTCTGCCAAGTTAAAAATGGTAACTATTTTTGGAATCGCTGGATTTTTCCGCGGCCAAAAAAATGGCAAGCAGGATGGGCTTTTGGGGAACTCTTGGAGATGCTTAAACACATACTAAATATAGAGCCCACCCTTCTTAAGTTAAACATGGTAACTATTTTTAGGCAGGGTTTAGGTAGGGCTCCATGCATAAAACAAGTTTAGGGGGGGGGGGGGGCTTGAGCCCGGGTTGCCCCCGCTTGTTGTCATCTCCAGTCGTCGCTGCTGTTGTCATCTGGCCTGAGTGAGGCATCAGTGTAACATCGTGGCCCTGAAAGTGAGGTTAGTCTCTGTTCGTCTTAGTTGCAAAGGACCTTCATTTGTTATAGTGTAGCTTGAGTCTGAGAGGCGGTTTGTTGGTGCTGTTTTGTTGGTGATCGAGTTGGCTGCATTTCATCGTGGCATGTACCTACATTGGACCTTGATTTGTAGGCATTGAGGTGTGGTTGTTCATAGCGTCACCATGCTATAGTTGTAGGTCTCCTCCGGTTCCCTGGATAGGAGACCCACTTCGATATCCGCTGCAACGGGTTAGGGACCAGCCAAACCGTCCATGTTTTGTTGTTGAATCTCCTGTCATTCTTGACCTCATGTCGTCATCTGCAATTTCTTGGTTTACAATGATGCGTAGAATTTCTTGTACGCCATCTTGCTCTATCCGTAGAGAACCGGACCACAAATGGACATCACTTTCAGTGCCATTGCTAGTGCAATATTGCTTAATTATTTTGTTGGAATATCTTATGAACTAAGGGTTTGTGGATATGTGTTGTACCGATGGTTCTTTACCCCTATTTTCTTATTAGTATAAAAAGCGCAACTCTTGCGTTTTCGAGAAAAAGAATATCTTCCAGGTCATGCTAGGTGTTGACCACCCAAAATGCCAGCACCCTACCTACCACACCCCTCCTCTAAAAAAAAAATCTTCCCTCACTTCTTCACTTTATTGGACCCAATTCAATTATATTCTTGACCAAACAACAACACATACATCACACATGCACTAACAGTTGAAACTGCTGACATCACATGCTTTTTGAGGTAAACAAAATGCTATATCTCTTAAACCAAGTGCCAAAATTAAAATCTAATTGCACCATCATGTTCCTTGCAATAAAATTTTTAAAACAAGACCCCACATGGATATATTTTAATATTTTTTAACAAACATTTGTTTCATGATGAACCAGTGTTTAAAGATAATCGTCGAACATTACACTAACACTACACAAACATCACAAAAAATAGCGTAAAACATCATATGTATACTCCATGAACATTATATATACCATGAAATATAAAAGACAAAACACCATATTAACACTACACGAACATCACTCATAGAGACCAGTCAAAGGTTCTTATTTAGTTTTGATAATTGAGTGACAACCTAAGTGGGCTAATTGTGTTTATGTTGAAATAGACATGAAATTAGTCCATAGGTAAATGTGCAAATAAGGAGCTTAATTGCATGAGACATGAATGTATTTTCATAATAAATTGATTTGGATCGATAAATATGAATAAACTTGGTTAAACATGAACTACATTTTTTTGGCAAGCAACTCATAGTTGCATGTTTTCTTGGACAGTGGGAGTAGTTGAGCTTTGCAACAAATCCAATCCACTTCATTGCCATAGCTCAAGTCACTCATACTAGCCTACTAACTAATTACCTATGTATCTCAACATAAAAACACATTAGTCCACCGATTGTCACTCAATTACCAAAACCAAACTAGGGTCTTTCACTTGCCTCTTGATCTTTTCCACTAGCCACATGACTCTATGCCTTATCTAATATGCAATGAGTTCCTCCAATCTTCACTAGTTGAGCACTTTTAACATAGTCAAGCCACTTCACCATGGCTAGTATACCTCATACTAGTGTACCTGTGGACTAAATACCTATGTATCTCAACATAAACACATATTAGTCCACCTAAAGTTATCACTCAATTACCAAAACCAAACTAGGATTTCTAAGTAGTATTAGACAGAGATTTGTACTCATCTTCTATACTAGGCCTCGAGGCCATTACTTTTTGCATGCACTCATAACACAAGATTAGGCCGAGAATCTTCTAGGTGTCCTTGATCTTCCAAGTTTAAGTGTGCTCTGTGTGCACCGGGTAATTCCTCTTTTCACCATATAATCCAGTGGGCATTGTCTTTCTTGGCCAACTTACCGAACTCCACAATATGATCCAACGAGATTGATAATGCTCTAGTTAGGCTATGCCACTGCTGGGACACTCCGCAAAACTTCAAGGAGGTTGCAACAAAATGACGAGTTTATCAAATGTTTCCTTCACATTGAATAAAATTTACATCAAGGTTATTGTAATGAAATACCTGTCAATGTTTCGATAAAAGACCGACAATAATCCTAGCAATAAGCACATTTAGGCTATCGGATGGGCGGACATAGGGGTTTATACTAGTTCGGTCAGAATGTCCCTATGTCCAGTTTTGGGTTGGTGTGTTGCCCACTCTCTTTGGTGGAGCTTATAAAGAGGGTTACAAACTAGGGTTGAGAGAGAGCTTCTAAGGAAAGCTCAAGTCTCATATGGAGAGTAGAGAAAGAGAGGGAGTAAGAAACAGTGAAAGTTGTATTCTTCCACTGCTGACTTGGGAAAAAGCCTTTGCCCCCGGTCCCAAGTGCTTCCCCCTTTTAGAGATCAAGGAGTGCCTTGGGTTTCACGGTCAAGAGGCATCAAAGGATCGACATCCTTGGTAAAACAAAGAGGCCTATCCCCTAGAGCTTCAGAAATCATCCCCAGGGGTCGTAGGATGAGACCCGCTTCCTTGGCCGCCAAGGGACTTAGACCCGTCCCCCACTTTGCTCCGTTGATGAAGGTACACTGGTAGTACCGTATAGCCGGCCAGATGCTCTCGGACCATCCTACCGCCCCATTCGGTGCGGCTTTTGGTACGAGCTACTCCGTGTCAATTGGCCTCGTACAAGACTTAGGTGTTGCCGTGTCAATTGATCCATTTCTATTGCGCAAGGACGCCCCGATGATGCCCTAACACATCCTCAGGCGGCTCAAGTCATTCATTTCCACGGTCCCTTGTGTGTGTGCACAGTATGATGGCTACGCGTGTCAACGGTACTTAGAGCCATCGGGTCCCCCCTTCACGGGGAGACTCGATTCGTCTGAACATGGTTCCATCGGAACCATTGGGCGAATTTCACCTTGGGTCTAGTAGAAAGGGCCGGTCCCATGCGGTCTGGTGGATCGAATTCCTTCATCGGAGAGAAGGGGTCGAACGAGATGTTCTTTCCTTTGGGCTTACCCTTTGATGAGTCGCTCACTCCAAGAGATCCATCTCAGCTACTACATCATGGGTCTCAACCAGCCAAGGCTGATGACGTCTTTCGTCTGCCATCATCAGGAAAGATAGTGAGAAAGCCTTGTTTAAGGGAAACCATAATATTGTAACCTGAAAATACCTAAACATGATTACTATTCATAGAGGATAAGTCAGACGGCAATTTGAATTTCCAAAATGTAGAGGCCCTTTCACAAAATAGACAATGACATGCGTCACCAGGGCATAAGAGCCAGCATGCTCCAAATTCTCTCAAGTAATCAGAAAGACGGTGGTTTTAATAAACCAAATATATTAATGTTGTACAACTTTTCTTTGTGGTGCTTACAATAAATTAGTAGCATTATTTGGACACAGTTAAGCATTGTCAAAAGAAATTACAACTCATAGTGAAGCAAATAAGAAGTTATGAAATGGTCCTAGTTATGACAACCAAGAATGAAGCATGCCATAATGAACCATCTAAAGAAATAAATGCTAGAGATGATCATATCTAGATTGTTCAATAAAACTAATGTATGTATTTTTATATACATCATAGATTAGTAGTGTAATAATGTACTATATCTATTAATAACTGTTTGCTTCCAGATATTATATTATACTATACTAATATATAATTGTATAGGGGTAGTTTAGTAATTTGCAAGGCCACAAACATCAATAAATACCGATGGACGCCGGTAGTATTTTGCATCTCTAGAGTACTAGCTCACCGCGCTACTATTCAAATTGCCAAGAACCATATTCCAATAGTTTCCTCTTCTCGACGCCGGCGAAGGGAACAAAGGCTTACCTCAAAGGTATCTATTGTCCATTTTTTTCCATTTTAGTTTCCGTTTTAAGTTAGATTTTGCTATGATAGTCGAATAATCATGAGACATTCTTTAATTAGATCGTATGATTACGATCTAATATTACCTTGAGTTAATACATGATAAATTGAATCTGACCTACATAATATAAAGTCTAGTAGGATATGATATGTACGCTCGCCAAATCTAAATTGAGGTTCGCCCACCCTCTAGCGACGAAGAGGCCACCCGAGGCGAGGGACAACCGCCGGGATTGACGTCGAAAAGTACTAACCCTTGTTTCACCCTTATCCACTGTAGCAAGGGGGAAACAAGTTGAGAAAGGTAAGAGCATGCTAGGCAATGTTCAAAAAGGCGCTTGCCTAGACTCCTCACTTGGGCACACTTCAAAGCTTGACGGAGGGCCACCCCCTTACCTAAGGGGTTAGGTGGAGGTTAGGCGATGCCCCCACTAGATCTAGAGCCGTGGAGGTTAGGAGGCGTCGGATGCAGTCAAGAAGGGGGAGGAGGGTGGGCTGCGGGGAGGGCCAACAAGATGCTAGCGGCGGCTGGTGGCCGAGAGGAGCGTAGGTGGCAAGCATCGTGTGGCGGCCGAGAGGAGCGCTGGCGACGGGCGATGCGCGGTAGCTGGGAGGTGGCGTTCGTCGCATGATCGGGAGGAGAGGCAGAGGCGACGCTCGTCACGTGGCCAGGAGGTTTGCAGTGGATGAAGACAAAGGGATGGCGTGGGAAATGAGGTTAGAGATAAGTTTGTTGCTTAAACATGGGCTTGGGCTGCTTTATGAGCCTTTCTATATAACTTTTGGCCCATAGGTGGCATATTTATTTTATTTTCTTATAGACTTTTACTGGAAAAATACAAATGTACATACAACGCCTTGAAAAATGGCGTTAAAGCACCTAGGCCGCCTAAGCTCTAGGCTATAGATCTGCGCCTAGAAACCGTCTAGCACCTTCCGAGAAAGGTCACCTAGCCGGCAGTTCCTAGGACACCATGCACACCAGGTCAGCCACGCTGCAAGTGTCGTCTGCAGTAGCAAGCAGAAAACGAGTTGAGAAAGGGAAGACCATAATATGCTAGTTTTTTTATTATGGATATAATGCCTCCACGTTAGCAGCGTCTCATGTATCTCTTGTTTTTTTTACCCCAGTTAACAAATGTTTATTACATGACTTGTTTAATGATTTTTCTTAATTAGCCCTACATATTCATCGATATGACTTTTGTACTTTTTTTCACCAATTCTAAGATTGAAATTTGCATGTTAGAGTAACCGTCTATACATTATGAACCTACTAAAAAAACTTCTATGGCATCCTCTCATGGCCAGTGTACACCTTTAACCTTGTAACATGATATATAGGTCCATATGCACCATTATATAGGATTGATAGTTGTATCACAAATAACATGTCATTGGTATAGTTGGAAAAGAACAAGAACATAAACGTGTAGTTAAAAATTAGATAGCGCATAAATGCTTTTATTTATATATATTATCATAAAGAAAGCATCATATATTTTTAGTATTGTTTTTTAATACTATAGGAAATTCTCTAAGATAGAATGAAATACAAAATGTACCCACACTACATGTGAAATCAAAATTCGGATAACGCTATTTACCATATTTTAGTTCGAATTCGAATGCAGCATAACATTGTCGGATGCGAGTATCATATCTTAGGCTATTATTATTCATTTATAATATCTAATTAACTTATAAAATTAATAAAAAATCAATGGTTCAGTTTTGTTGAAGTATCACCTCCTAGTTTGGTAACCCAAAGTACAGTAACATTACCTTTAAAGCCATTTCTACTATATAGTGATGATGACACTGGTTATACCTATTCATTTGCTAGTACAAGGTAATCTATGGAGAAAGAAGGGCAACAGCAGGTCAATGCTTATACCGACAAGGACACTGATTACACTGATGATGAAGACTACAACGACAAGGACTACAGTCCAGCGCCTGAGGCGGCGCCCAAACGCCAGAAGCGCCACACACCGGAGCAGATCCGAGAACTCACAGCGTAATACTTACACCGATACAATCAAACAAGAAAGAATTAATTAATGTTTGCTTGGTTTACCTTTTTTGGGAGTTAAAATTTCTTGAGTGCCCTTTATATACCAATCTTATGTTGTGCAGTGCATACCAGCATTGTGACCACCCTGATGAGCCCACGCGGCGGGCGCTCGGCGCAAGGATCGGCCTAGAGCCAATGCAAGTGAAGTACTGGTTCCAAAACCAGCGCTCACAGATGCAGGTCACATTCGCACGTCTAAGTATTTTCGTTCCATCCATGCATGATCAAATGCATAGCTAGTGGTGGAAAAAATCGACATTTACAATTTATTTTTAAATTCATGTAGGCGAAGGCCCTAGTGCAAAACAACAAGGCTGTTCAACAGGAGAAGGCAGCACTGATAGCGGAGAATGTGTCGCTCCGCAAGGCCCTACTGACCAGGTCCTGCTTTACCTGTGGCGGCGCGACGGTGCCCACCGAGCTGCCAGCTGAAAACCGTCGCCTGGTGATGGAGAACGCGAGGCTTAGGGACGAGTGCATGCGCGCCAAGGCCCTGCTCAGCGAGATCCTGTCAGCGCCCCCAGCGGAGCGCCCACCTGTCGTCGCCCGTGGCCGCCCCGCCGTGCTGTCTGTCGGTGAGGGAGAGAGCAGCAGGGCCGACCACGCCGCTCGTCTCCAAGCGCACGCGGAGTCTGCCATGGAGCAGTTCCTGCTGCTCGCGACCAACGGGGAGCCGCTGTGGCTGCCCACCCCGGACGGAGAGGTACTGGACTACCAAAACAAAACGTTGCCGGTGCACCATGGGGTTTGCCCGAACGAATTCATCATGGAGGCCACCCGGGACACTGGCATGGTCAGGGCCGATGCCACCTACCTCGTCGCCATCCTTACAAATGCGGTACGTGCACTGGTGGACACACATCTTCTCTCGGATCCATTCCATTCCTGCAGCAATCGCAATGCTAAAGTGTATTTGGTTCTTTTGTTGTTACTTGATCAGAAGCGCTGGGCCGAGGTGTTCCCAAGCATTGTGGCGGGTGTGACCGCCAGGGGTGCCATCTCTGGTGGTGTCCTCGGTTCCCATCTTCAGATGGTGAGTTCGCATGCATATTCAATTCGTACAACTACAACTGTGTTTTTTTTGGGCCCGCGATATATGTATCCTATCTGAGTTGTTCGTTCAACTGACACTGTGGTGCACTGAGAGCACTTACAGATGAACGCTGAGTTGCGGGTGCAGTCGCCACGTGTGCCCAACCGCAGAATAAACTTTCTGAGGTATACAAAGCCAGTGGCACAGAAGCAGTGGGCCGTAATGGACGTGTCCGTTGACGGCATCCTGGGACCCCCAGGCAGCGACATTGGCGATGCCATAGCAAACAACAGTGCTGTGCCGGCATGCTACTCGGGCTGCAGGCTGTTGCCGTCCGGGTGCCTCATTGAGGACAGGCACAATGGCAACTGCAGGGCAAGTGCAGTACTACTTTTATTGTCACAATCCCTAAACAGTAATGTTGAGACCTTGAACTTCAAATTACCTTGTGCATTGCAGATCACATGGGTGGTCCATACAGAGTACAATGAGACCACGGTGCCACCAATTTTCAGGCCATTGTTCCGTTCGGGGAAAGCTATTGGTGCACAACGTTGGCTGGCGTCGCTGCAGAGGCAGAGCGAATACTTGGCTGTTCTACACTCCAGCCAAGTCCCAAGGGGTGAAAACACAGGTCAGCCATGCCATGGACAAGAAGGAAACTGTCCATATATATCCTCTTATTTCATTTTTCATATATATGCTAGCTCTTGGATTAATTAGCTGGGAACAGTTGAGCATATGTTGAGCTTGAGCAATATATCGGCTTGTTCTTGAAAACTTCCACAGCAGCTGCCATTTCGTCAACGGGGAAGAGGGGGATCCTGGAGCTGGCGCAACGCATGATGGCGGTTTTCTACTCGGCTGTCTCTGGTCCCGTCACTCAGCCGTCCAGCAAAGTCTGCGAGTGGCCTGCAACCGCTGGCACCGGCGCCGAGAGGATTGATGCACCTGTGCGCATGGTGACCTGGAAGAAAGCCGGCAGCGTGGCTGACCTGCTGCTGAGTGCCAGCACCACAGTGTGGCTGCCAAACACGCCGCCACAGGATGTGTTCCAGTACCTCTGCAATGGCCAGCGCCGCGGCGAGTGGGACCTCTTTGCCAAGGGTGCAGCGGTGACGGAGCTCTGCTCTGTGCCCACAGGCCATCTCCAGGGCAATGCCGTCTCCGTCCTCTACTCCAATGTGAGTTTATTATCTGTAGTTCTAGCTAGCAATGCTATCACAGCAAAATGTCACTAGATATCTATCTGATTCAATTCTTTTGCAGGTGACAACCGACAGCAAGAAGGTGATGATCTTGCAACAGACGTGCACCGACGCGTCATGCTCCATGCTGGTCTACGCTCCCGTCGAAGAGGATTTCATGCGTGCGGTAATGAACGGTGGCGGCCACAGCTCCGTCTTCCTCATGCCGTCTGGGTTCGCTGTGCTTCCGGACGGCCACAGCAGGGCTGGCCATGCTCCCAGCTCCTCCAGCGCTCCCGTCGGCCGCAACAACACTGCTGGGTCCCTCCTCACTGTGGCATATCAGGCGCTGCTACCTGGATTATCCTCAACCGACAACCATGCCGCTGACAGGTTCTTCGACGACATTGGCAAGCTGCTCTGTGAAGCGCTGCAGAAGATCAAGGCTGCCGTCGAGGCCAACGCCGTCATTCCAGCTTGATGCAAGGCGAGGCACAACTGTCGGGCATAACGTCGAACAATAATGCTTCTACCATTTGGGATTTGTCGGGAGAAGAATAGTAATGTTTAGACTCCGTTTTCAGCAGGGTAGTAGTCCCCTTTTCAGAACATTATCATCGTTCTTGTTTTCAGCTTTTTATTTCTTTTGTCATGGATTTGTGTCGGTATAATAATGTTTATGTTGGTATGGTTTGTGATAATGTTTTCTCGTAGTGATCTGGTTACTAGTACTTGTTGCTTGAAAATTTCAGTTTTTCTTCATTGTGTGCTTGTCATCAGGTTTTTGGGTTTGCCTTGGTTTCTTGATATTTTTGCAGTGCAGGTAAGTTTCATGGCAGTGTCCAATTTTAAACTGATGACTTTGCCTTCCTCTTTTTATCTTCGGCCATGGCAGCAAGATGTGGCAGCAATTAAGCGATGGCTTGAGCTATTAGAGTTTCTTCAGTTCGAGCATCGCCAACAGAGCAGCACAGCCACACAAATGTGTCGCAAATTTTTTTTAGAGGAATCTAAATGTGTCACAAATTGAAGGCAACAGGCGATACACAGCATCAGAGTAGTAGACATAGGCAGTTAGGCACCAACCTTCAGAGGAGGAAGAGTGATGGCTCATCTTGATGTTTGAAGTGTCCCCGCGTCCGTCCTCTAGGCGCGAAGGAAGGAGCAGAGAGGCGGACGGAACTGCTGGGGTCCCGGCAGGGGAGGAAACATGCGCGAAAGGAGCTGCAGGTGGAGGTGGAGGTGCGGGCGGAGGCGGAGGCGCGGACAGAAGTAGAGAAGAAGCTGCGGGCAGAGGTGGAGACGCAGGCCGTAGGCGGAGGAGATGCGTGCGGAGGCGGCGGCGGCGGCGAGGGGGAGCAGAGCCGGGGCGGGAAACGGGAAATGTGTGGCGGCTGCACGTATTGAGAAATTTGGAAATCTGACCCAGTATTCGTACGCCACTTGAAATTTGACCCGGAATTCGTAAGTCTTTAGAAATATAACCCAGCTCACGCGAATTGTTTTGATATTTGGCTTCGGAGCATATAAGCCCAGCTTTATCAACTGTATTTTCGTATTGTCCAAAATACCCTTCTATCTTTCTCACTCTCCATGTGATTGACGTGTGGGCCATATCTGTCATCTTCTTCCTTCCCTTCTTCCTCCTGGCGCAGTGCGAGGGCTCGAGCGTGTCGGCGCATCAGCACAGTAACGGGAAGCCAAGCTCTGAATGGCTACATGCTGCAGCGTACGTGTGCCTGGCTCCCGTCCCACGCCCAGCGTCGCGCGCCGCCTCCCGTCGCGCGCCGCAGCGTACGCGTGCCTGGCTGCCTGCTGCTCGTGCGTGCAGCGGCCATGGCTGCCGCCAGCACAGCGTGCTGCCGCGGCCGTCCATGGGGGCCGGGCCCTCCACGCGTTCAGGCGGGCTCGCCGCGAAGCCGCGCAGCCGCGCGCTGCTGCCGGCTGGCCGACCTCGGCCCCTCCCTGGTGCGAGCAGCCATTGCTGCCATGGCCACAGAGCAAGCTAGCTAGCGAACGTCGAGGCGGGCATGCGGCGCACGCGGCCGGCAGACGAGGCGCGCGCAGCAGCTAGCGGAGCGAGCGAGCGTGGGTGGATGCAGCAGCGAGTTTGCTAGCTAGCTAGCTTGCTGCTTGCGCAGCCCGATGCTTGCCATGGCTTCTTGCTAGCTTGCTCGTGGGCTAAGGGGATTAATAAGAGGGGCAATTTAGTCTTTTTCAATACGCTTAAGCAGTAATCAGATGCATTTAGAATAAGAAGATGAGTTTAATGGTTCATAATCCTTAAAAGCCAAATATCAAAACACCGTGAACCGGGTTATATTTCTAAAGCTTACGAATTCTCGGGGTCAAATTTTAAATGGCGTGCAAATACCGGGTTAGATTTCTAAATTTCTCGCACGTATTCGGTCACCCCTCTTCTTACCCTGATGGGGCCAGCTAAAGGTGGGCCAAATTCTCCCTCCATATTACTGATTGTTGGACCAGCCCAGCTAGTCGTCCGACTAGTTTATTGGACGACTAATCGTGATTAGATGTCCATTGGTTTTGATTCACATTGACGAGGTAATTGAACAAGCAAATCACTTTAATTCACATCGTTCAGTTCAGTTTTGTATGTAATTATAAGCACTCTTCACAACGGGGCAAAGAGCAATCATACCTAGCTAGTCCTTAGCTACAACCAAAATTCATGAGATAATTGAACAAGAGTAAATCACCTTTATTTCGCATACTTCAGTTCAGTTTGGAACTAATTATACTATTTTGTGTTGGAGCGACTAGAGGCACATACTAGGGAGCTATCTCATTAAGCCCCCTTTGGATCATAGGATAGGAAAAATGAAGGAATAGGAAAAATATAGGAATCAAGATGCCATCCTTTTCTAATCCTATAGGAATTAGAAACAAAGGAAAATGTAAAGAAGGCCTTTGGAAGAGGCAGAGGTGAAACAAAGGAATTGGAGCAAGGACGACTGGCATGCGTGGCGGCGAACTACACAGACGCCTCTGCTCTCGCTGTTTTGGCCCATGGCCTCTCGTGTGTATATGAATTAAAAAAAAAAAAGGCCCTGGTCCCATAAGGAAAGCAAAAGCTGCGTTTCTGCCGGCGATCATGCAGAGAAATGGCGCGAACGGACACAACGATGCCCGCACGAGCAATCGTTTTCGCGCCAGGAACAATTCCAAGAGGTTTGACTTCATGGTTTTTTTCATGTGAAATGGTGCATAGGATTGCAATCCTATGGAATCTTTCCTCTCCTCTTCCTATGAACCAAAGGGCACCTCAAGAAAGTTTCCTTAGGAACTTGAATCATGTAAAATTCCTATGCCAATCCTATGATCCAAAGGGGGCCTAAGTATAGCTACCTCGTTTCATGACGTGTAAGTCCATGTAAAGATAGCATTACCTTAGAGCATCTCCAAGGATTTTACATTTGAGGTTTGCATTTGAGTAATTTGCTAAAAAGCTCCAAAAGAGATATCCAACGGTTTTGCATTTCGAGTTTACAATTTGGGTAACTTGGCAAATGAGGGAGCGAATTTGGCAAAAATGCCAAGCCGTGGACGGCTTTGCAAACCCGAGCGCGCGCGGCTGGTGACCTCCTATTTTTATTTTTTGCCAAGTCCAAATGACAATTTCTTTGGAGATAGCCTATTTTTATCCTTTACATTTTATTATGGGAGTTTGCAAACAATAACAAATGCCAAGTCAAGATGCTCTTATGTAATCAAGAGGCAGCTTGGTTAGTGCATTGCCCGTCTTCCTCGCATTCTATATTAGCATGGATTTCTCTGGTAAAACCTAAACATATTCCCGTATAAGATGTATATTTGGATTTGACAATTGTATCTATATGCTTTGTTCAATATATGATGTTAAGCTCCATTCAACAAATATTGTGAAAACACAATACCATGGTCGGATGTAAGAAAGCCAAGAACATTCCAAGTGTGAAGAAATGATCATCAACGCTGGATCAAATTATTTACCAGCAGTGAACTAATAGTAATCACCACAATCTTTAATGCATGACGCGATATTTATCAATTGGTCGTCACCGCTCGATTGCTCCACCGACCGGTGGTGACCAAACAGTCATCACTACCAGATCATGCTATCAATTGACAATGATTACAGGATTAGCAACATCGGATAAAACCTCGTACCATGGTGACCATGTCGTTATCACAATCGAATCAAACACCAATCTAGCGGTGATACCATATTATCACTGCCACCCATGGTTATCACTGTCAAGAGTCCAAAGGTTCCGACCCATCGGCAATAACCTTTCTATGTTGTGATTCACTGCTCGCTCCCAAATCTTTAGCACTGCCGCCTCTCAATTTTGATTGCCCCTCGTCTATCCTCCATTCATCACCTACCCCAAAACCTCCTCCCACTTATCGCCGCGTCCCACTGCACAAATCTCTAGGTCTTCAATTTTGGTTTTAGAAAATTTTCGATCACTACCGAAATTACTGAATTTCATGAATCTCGGCCAAAATTTGGTCGAAATATATTTGAGACTTAAACATCAAAATATATTTTTTATTTTTTATTTAAACAAATTATTGACATGATTTATCGTTATGCATCTATTGAGTATAAGAATATGCAGCACAACACAATAAAAAATATGAGGCACGTGTACAAATGTAATATGAAATTTCAAGATTTTCTTTGGGCGGACACCAATTTTTCTGAAATTCAAATTTCGTCGAAATTGATTTGGCCAAAATTTTGAACCTCAGTCCGTCCCCACCCCTGGTCTTCCGGCCAGTCTCCTCCCTCACCAGTCACCATGGCGGTCTTGGAGCCCTGGAGACGTCATCAGGCTAAGGACGTGGCGGTGTAGGCAGAGGATCTGGTGGGCTGGCTGAAGAGGCGTCATCGCAGACCGAGCTGTGGAGCGGCGGCGCATCTTGCACGTGGGTCGAGGATGCCAAGGCGGCGGATCTCGTGCCCCTCAGGTTACTTGCTGCTGATTCCGCCGCCTCGTTCCGTCTTTCTCAGGCTAGTTGCCTGAATCAGAGTTAAACGAGATCGAGGCCATCCTTAGGTGTCCATGCTTCATATTTTTTTTTTCTTTACCGATCTGTGAATCTGTGATAGGTCGGGTTTGTTGATGCTGATTGCTGAAATGCGTGGAGTCTGTGCAGGCATTCTCTTCCTAGGTCCTCGTGGCAGGCATGCTCTTGTTTCTCTAATGGCTCCATTCTCTGATTCTGATAAGTCATCAGTTTTTTTCATGTGAGAAAATCATGTATCTTCGTAGAGAAAGATAAACAGCAGCCTTTGTTGCTTATGCCAAATGCTGCCATTCTGTTGTAAGTTTGGAGCAGAAACAATAGTTGCATACCAAGTGCCTTAGATAAGGATTGCAGTAGATAGATATAAAATTCTCGAATTTATGTTTCAGAAAAATATGCTATTACAGCTTACTGATTGTGATTACAAAATTGTGTGCATGCATATTACTTATGCCAGATAAGAGGCCATCCGGTGTAATCCAGTGTAAGCAGTATTGCAATTGGCCCAAAGTGTTAAGGTGAGTTTCTATACTTATCTTGAAGCCCCAGTCAGCAGGATGCTTTGATCTGCACATGTTCAATAGTTACATTCTTGCTAGCTATACACTACTTCCCTACTTGAGCCTTCCCTCATAAATTCACCGTATTGCTCTTAATATTTGAAGGATGGAGAAACCAACATTTCCGTTTTGATAAAGAAATTTGTTAATCAAAAAAATGCATGCCACATTGATGAGAAACAAAACGTCATCTCAACACATACTTTTTTTGACCGAAGTTAGCAAGGGAAACCCCAACCTATATTTTTGAATTTTTTTTATATAATGCAGACTTTGTTTAAATTCGCTCCGATCGAGTCGAACCCGGAAACTGCACAGTGCTCTAGTCTCAACACATACTGAATGTCAGCTCTCAAATTAAGTTGCAATTCTGTGCACAGCTATAAGTAAATTGATTACTTTCTTGTTTATGTCAATATTTGATCACCTTCAAACTACAATATTTTAACTGTTCATTTCACATAATGTTATTATATAAATTTTAGAATTGACCATTTATTTGACACATTGCACATGCGAGGGTATGGCTTGCCACTGACACCCTTTCCATGGGAGCTCTTTGTACTAGGTACGCCCCTTTTTATTGACGAAACAGGAAAATAATCCTTCTAAGATGAAACTAGAAGATAATTCTCCCATGTCTATTGGTGTTTTCTTTCCTTGCATGGGCACCCGCTCTATCGTTACCATAAAAACTAATCCTTCTAAGATGAAAACCAAATGCACACTTGTTCATATTTTTTACTAATATTTTTTATTTTGTGCTTTAGACATTTCACACATAGTTTGTGCATATGACTTAAAATGAAGACAATTAGTTGCGAGATATATTTAAGTTTATTGTCAACTGCTTATTTACTTGTGTTGTTTTGTTCAGTTGCAAGTTGTAGCAAATAAGGAGGCAAGTGAGGGACATGGGAGCTACAGATTTTCTTGCAATGTTCAAATTCTTCTACTTCGTAGTGAGGGACATGGGAGGTAATGTATTGTTGGACCTACAAACTCTGTCTTTCCTAAAACTATAAGAACTTATTTACATATGTAAGCCACAAACTTGTGTGATGTTTGAACCTATTTGCACTATGTAATGTATCTTATCATCTAGGTTCAATGTGAATAATGGTGCAACTGTTATATCTATGTTATATGACCTATGATAAGATGATGAAAAAGGTTGTGTCACATTCATCACTAAATGAATATATATAGCAATGCTACTTTCATCTTTGAATGAACCATTTTTTATGACATTAAGAGACTCGCCTTAAGATGTCTTAACCATGGTTAACTACCCTACAACAAGATACAACAATGTCACAAAATCTACATATGTATACATGATAGCTTCTTATTGTCATAACATAACACGCAAACCAGGGTGCACTCTCAGCATTTGTGACGATCAAGTCATTCAATGACAATTTGACTACCCTTTTGTCACATAGTTAGGTGTCATAGAATGTGTACAATATATGACAACCTCATTGCATTGTCACATAAGAAATGTAAATTTTGTGATGGTTCTTTGATTTATTGTCACAAGGTACATTTAGTGATGGTCGTTCCATGACAATTTGACATGTCATTTTTTCGTCATAAGGTTATTTTATGACAACCATGACATTTTCAATTTGGCATACAAACCCACATTTTTTGTCATGATTGTTGTTGAACATTTGTAGACTTTGTATGTTGAGAGGCTTAGTGAAGTCATATACAACTTATCTCTGGGATGAGATACTCAATGTCTAGAAACTTTCTTGTAACCATTCTCGAATAAAAATAGAAATCCACATCTATATGTTTGGTACGAGCATGAAAAACTAGATTGGTGGAAAGACAACCATAGCTTGGGTGCACTAGGAGCATCAATTTCAAGCTCCAATAATAATGTTTGGATCCACATGATTTTTGGTGGTAGCATTAGCAAGAGAAAACTTTTACTCATCTTCTAAGCTGGACCATGACACCATGGCTTATATGCGTGCTCACAAGATTAGGCCAGATCTTCTAGGTGGCCCTGGTCTTCAAGGTTCTTCAACGGTGCTAGCTCTATGATGTGCACTAGATTTGTTGGGTGATTCCTCTTTTCATTGTCTTCTTGGCCAATTTACTTGACTACACTATGTATGATTCAACGAGCTTGATCGAGTGATGTGATGAATGCTCCAATTGGAGTAGTCGTCAATTCTTCTCTATTTCAACTCGGACCTTGATCAAACTTTAAACCTTGCATCGCTAATAACCTATCTAACATATCTTTAGCACAGATGTTAGTCCTAGCCTTGTTGTTAACTTGTCATTGGCCAAAACTAAAAGATATGATTTTGGGCACATGATCTTACAAAGCTCACTATTGTAGTTGGGCAGCCTAGACCTTCCACCATCATTGCGACCTGTTGAGCCATCACACCATTTTGCCTGAGGTTCTTTAGATATTCTATTGTGTTTTTTTTTTTTCTAATGGAGATTCATATTGTGTTGATCCCTTGACATTCGATCATCAACACTCCCAAGGACAAGATTGACATTGCATGCCCTTCAAGTAATGACGATGCTCTTGGTCAAGCTATCTTCCCATTTGTTGTTAATGTAGGATGTGCCATCCATGTTGTTGGTCCTAAGAAAGAGAAAGAAGAGGGAGACTAGGTGTTGCGCTAGGGTTGGGTTACGCCACTACAGGGTGCTCTCTCGCAACAATTCAAGGGGGGGTTTTATAAAATAGTGAGGTTATCGAATTTTGCCTACATCATGGTGAAATAAAATTTACATCAAGGTTCTAGTAATAAAATACCACATGATGACTATTTACGGTGGACAAGTCAGACAACGATTTGAATTTCTAAAATGTAGAGGCCTTTTTTACAAAATAGACAATGACACGTATAACCAGGACACAAGAGCCACCATGCTCCAAATTCTCTCGAGTGAGCAAATAGAGGGTGGTTTTAATAAACCAAATATATTAATGTTGTACATCTTTTCTTGGTGGCGCCTACAATAAATTTGTAGCATTAGTTTGGACACAATTAAGCATTGCCAAAAGAAATAGTAGCTCACAGTGAAGAAAATAAGAAGTTGTGAAATGGTCCTAGTTATGACAACCAAGAATGAAGCGTGTCATAACGAACCATCTAAAGAAATAAATGCTAGAGATGGTGATATCTAGATTATTTAATAAAACTAATGTATGTATGTTTATATTACATCATAGTTTAGTAGTATAATAATGTACTATATGTATTAACGACTGCTTGTTTCTAGATATTATATTATACTATATTAATATATAATTGTATATGGGTAGTTTAGTAATTTGCTTGGCCATAGACATCGTTAAATACCCATGGCCGTCTGTCGGTAGTATTTTGCATCTCCAGAGTACTAGCTTACCGCACTGTTACTATTCCAATTTTCAAGAACCATATTCCAATAGTTTTCTTTTCTCGACGCCAGTGAAGGGAAGTTGGCTTACCTCAAAGGTATCAATTGTTCATTTTTTCCATTTTAGTTTATGTTTTAAGTTGGATTTTGCTATGACGACTAAAATAATCATGAGACGTTCATTTAATTAGATGCATGGTGATGATCTTCTATTACCTTGAGTTGATACGTGATAAATTGAACCAAATCTACATAATATAAAGTCTAGTAGGATATGATATATACGCTCACCAAATTTTATATCGAGGTTCGTCCACCCTCTAGTACCGAAGAGGCCACCAGAGGCGAGACAGGGGGGTGCTGCCAGATTAATGCCGAAAAGGTGCTCTCCTAGACTCACTTGGGCATGCTTCAACGCTCGGCAGAGTGGCACCCCCTTGCTTAAGGGGGTTGGCGGAGGTTAGGCAATGTCCCCATCAGATCCAGAGCCCTGTATGTTAGGAGGTGTTGGGCCCAGTTGAGAAGGGGGAAGGTGGGCCGCGGGCACGACCTGCAGGAAGCTAGCGGCGGTCGGTGGCTGAGAGGAGCGTGTGTGGCGAACATCACATGGAGGTCGGGAGGAGCTGGCGGCAGCAGGCATCACGCAGCAGCCGGGAGGAGTGCGGGTGGCGAGCATCGTGCGGTGATCAGGAGGAGCACGGGTGGCGAGTGTCGCGCGACGGCTAGGAGGAGGCAGACGCGGCGCTCATCGCATGACCGAAAGGAGAGGCTTGGGTGACGCTCGTCGCGTGGCCGAGCTGTTTGCGGTGGATGAATACAAAGGGATACAGTGGGGGATGATGTTAGAGATAAGGTTTGCTGCTCAGATATGGTCTTGGGCTGCTTAATGGGACTGTTTTTCTCTTTTCCTATAGACTTCTACAAGTAAAATATCAATGTATATAGAACGCCTAGAGAAATGACTTAAAACGCCTAGGCTCTAGGCTATGGATCAGCACATAGAAACCGCCTAGCGCCTTTTGAGAAAGGTCACCTAGCAGACAGTAACCAGGTCTCCATGCGCACCAGGTCAGCCACGCTGCAAGTGTTGTGTGTAGTAGCAAGTGGAAAACGAGTTGAGAAAGGGAAGACCACAACATGTTTGTTTTTTTATGGATGTGATGCATCCATGTTAGCATGTGTTAGCTCACATGTTAGGCTTAGGCCATGATTTTTTTTATTCATGTGCGTGTTTTCCTCCAAGTTCTATTAGTTGCAAATCTTTTTTCTTACATATGACGTGTTTTTCTAATCTTGGATGTAACATGTTATTTCCTATGGCTGTGCTAGTTAATATTTAACAAACCATATAATTTGGTAACATGTCATGTACACATATGTATAATCCACCGGCCACAGTTGGCAATGTTGGTCAATTTTCATTGAACATGTATAACTCAAAGCCATAGTTAACATTACATATTCATCGTCATAACTTTAATGTACTTTTTTCACCAATTTTAAGATAGAAATTTGTATGTTAGAGTAATTGTCTATACATTATGAACCTGCAAAAAAACTTTCATGGTATCCTATCAAGGCTGGTGTACAACTTTAACCCTGTAACATGATAGGTTCATATGCACATAGGATTGATAGTTGTATCATGAATAACATATCATTGATATAGTTGGAAAAGAACAAGAACATATATAGGTCGTTAAAAATTTGATAGCACATAAATGTTTATATACATATATTATCATATAAAAAACATCATATATTTTTTGTATTGTTTTGTGAATACTATAGCAAATTATTCTCTAAGATAGAATGAAATACAAAATGTACCATAGTTTAGTTCGAATTTGAATACAGGATACCGATATTCTCGGATGCGAAAATCATATCTTAGGCTATTTTTATTTATTTATAACTAATTAATTTATAAAAATTAAAAAAAAAAAATAAATGATTCTGTTTTGTTGAAGTATCACCTCCTAGTTTGGTAAACCAAAGTATACTAACATTACCCTAAAAGCTGTTACTACTATATAGTGATGAGGACACTGATCATACCTTTTCATCTGCTGGTACAAGGTAATATATGGAGAAAGAAGGGCAGCAGCAGGTCAATGCTTATAGTGACAAAGACACTGATTAC
Source organism: Themeda triandra (assembly GCA_018135685.1). Classification (NCBI taxonomy): domain Eukaryota; kingdom Viridiplantae; phylum Streptophyta; class Magnoliopsida; order Poales; family Poaceae; genus Themeda; species Themeda triandra. Next base: position 550,741 of record JAENPR010000165.1, on the reverse strand, counting down.
ACTGATGATGAAGACTACAACGACACGGACTATAGTCCAGAGCCTGAAACGGTGCCCAAACGCCCAAAACGCCACACCACGGAGCAGATCCGAGAACTCGCAGCGTAATACATACAGTAGAACTAATACAATCAAACGAGAGAATTAATTAATGTTTGTTGGGTTTACCTTTTTTGGGAGTTAAAATTGCTTGAGTGCCCTTTATATACTTGTCTTTTGTTGTGAAGTGCATATCAACAATGTGACCACCCTGATGAGCCCACACGGCGGGCGCTCGGCGCAAGGATCGGCCTAGAGCCCATACAGGTGAAGTACTGGTTCCAAAACCAGCGCTCACAGATGCAGGTCACAGTCAACACATGTCTAAGTATTTTTGTTCAATTCCATGCATGATCAAATGCATAGCTAGTGGTGGAAAGAAGCGACAGTTACAATTTCTTTTTAAATTCATGTAGGGGAAGGATCTGGTGCAGAACAACAAGGCTGTTCAGCAGGAGAAGGCAGCACTGATGGCGGAGAATGTGTCGCTCCGCAAGGCCCTACTGACCAAGTCCTGCGTCACCTGCGGTGGAGCAATGGTGCCTGTAGAGCTGCCAACTGAGATCCGACACCTGGTGATGGAGAATGCAAGGCTCAGGGGTGAGTGCAGGCGTGCCAACGCCCAGCTAAACGAGATCCTCCTCTCAGCGCCCCAGGCCGAGCGCCCACCAGTTGTCGCCCGTGGCCGTCCCGCCGTACAGGCCATCGGCGAGGCAGCCAGCACCAAGGCCAACCATGCTTGATGCAAGGCGAGGCACAACAGTCGGCACAATTTCAAATAATAATGGTTCTACCTTTTGAGATTTGTCGAGAGAATAGTAGTAACATTTTGACTCATTTTTCAGTGGGCTAGTCTTATTTTTAGGACATTATTGTTGTTTTCGTTTTCAGCGTTTTATTGCTTTCGTCATGGATTTGTATCGGTTTAATAGTAATGTTTATGTTGGGATGGTTTGTCATAATGTTTTCTTGTAGTGATATGGTTACTACTACTTGTTGATTGGAAATTTCAGTTTTTCTTCATTATGAGCTTGTCATCAGGTTTTTGGTTTGCCTTGGTTTCATGATATTTCACAGCGCAGGTAAGTTCCATGGCAGTGTCCAATTTTAAATTGACCAGAGGTTATTCGTAAAATATCCATTTGAGAATTTAAGTTAAGATGTGTCTTCGTTTGCACACAATGAGTGTGATTATTGGTTGGCTGAATTCAGCCAGATTAGGCCGCACAACACTATGTTGATTGGATGCCTGGTTTAGCAGTTGGGTGGCTGGGCTCTAGCCTCCTGCATGCAAAAGTTGTTTTCATGCATGTTTGCCCTGTATGATGAGAATACTTCTGTAACCATGCTTGACCACTGTCACTATCTTGGGCACATTAAGGTTTGTGTTGGTCATAAATATTTTGTTCACATATTTAACAAGCTCAAAAATACATTGACTAGCTTGATTTCCATTTGTGTAGGACCATCCTAAGGATGTTGAGCTACTCAACATCCCCATCAATTGAGTCCATCTTTGGCAGCGGCATGTCAATAAGCCGATTTTCCCTTGGGTCCAAATGTCCAATGAGACTCTTGGTATGAACTCTACATAAGCTGATAGTGCCACTGACAAGATGGAAGGCACAACAATGAACCAGGGAGGTGATGACAAGACTGAGTTGGGGAGCGCAGCAAGGCAACAAATGTGTTAACCTCCAATGGTGGAGGTAAACACAAGAGATTGTACTTCAGTAAGGAGGACATCATGTTAATGACCAATACGACTGATGTTCTCAACTGTGTTGCCAATGCCCTAAGGTTGATTGGGCCTCCTCATGTGGATGCCGACCTATACTCTGTTTTCTTGGATATGCCTTGGTTCGCAGAGGAGGCCCTTCTTGGGACACGGTAAAGGGGTTTGTGAACATGTTGGACAGGCAGAGAGTTCTTTGGCTTAGGACCTTCCTGGCCAAGAACAATTACATGTAGGTTGTTTGCCTATGGCAAGCAAGGAGACGCAGTTGAGAAGTATAATTTCTGCACCCTTCTCTCCATCTCCGATTTTTGGATACTGAGGTTGGTAGTCTCATGTTGCAATACCCTAAATTTTATTAAAAAGAAATAAAAATAATAGTTTTTTTTAAACGAGCGAACTCAGCTTTTATTGAAAGCTCAAAGTCACCATACAGAGTATATAAAGCTGGGGAAACTAGCTCAAGATGTAAGCATAAGCAAACGACAAGCCTAGCAGGCGCTAAAGCGGGTTCCAGCTTATTACAGATCAATAGCACAAAGTTTCCTGTAAAAGCTCCTGCCAGAACTCTCCCTCTCAGTCTATTTAGATCTCCATTACATCAGAAAGTATAGCGTTGGAGCTCTTGAAGTTCTTCACGCCGACAGTCGCCGCCGTCTTCAGTCTTTCAAAGATGTCTTGATCTTTGTCTTTCAGCGCCACACTCCACCTCTACATGTAGGACAATGCATCGAATACAACATCAGTTGCAGCTTTTGGAGTTTTTTTAGCAATCGCCAGATTATTACGCGAACGCCACATAGCCCAAGCTAATCCTGCAAATATGAACATGATCAGTTTTTTCAGTAGCTTAATCTCCCCCATCAGCCAAGTCTGAGTAAAATCTCCCAAAGAAGAAGGGTAAGAGTTAAGGTTAAAAGTATCTTTGATAAAACTCCAAACAAACACTGCCATAGGGCAATTGAAAAAGATACGTTCAACAGTTTCTACACTCCCACACAAGCAGCATCTAGCATCCCCCTTCCATTGCTTTTTTTTTAAGATTGTCAGCAGACTGTAGTTTATTGTTGAAGATTTGCCAAAGAAACACCTTGATTTTCAGTGGCACTTTACTCTTCCACACATATCCAGCAACCCTGCTGGTCACTCCCTGATTAGATAAGAATCTGTAAAGTGACTTAGTTGAGAATTTCCTATTCTTGTTAAGAGCCCAGTTCACAGCATCCTTATCTCTTGACAGTTTAATGTCTTTTAGGTCATCTAATAGCTCCAGCCATCTATCATATTCTTGTACAGACAGGGTTCTCTTAAAATCCACATACCAAGTTTGTCCATCAAAACACTCCCTAACTGTACTCATAGGATCTCTCACCATCTTGTAAAGATCCTCATAATACAGCTTCAAAGGCACCTTCTTGATCCAGCAGTCCTCCCAAAATCTACAATTCTTGCCATTGCCTACTTTAAATTCAGCACCCCAATTAAATAGATTTTTGACCTTGTGGATCCCTTTCCAGAATTGTGATCCACCAGCACTGGATGATCTGAAAAACCCATCATCTCCCAGATACTTAGCCTTGATGATCTTAAACCAAAGCTCATCAGGCTCTTGGAAAATTCTCCAAATCCATTTCACAATCAAGCAATCATTCATCCTTTTTGTGCAAATGATCCCCAAACCTCCCTGATCTTTTGGTCTGGTGGCCATCTCCCATCTGGCCAATAAAAATAATAGGTTGACTTGGCAATTAATGAGAGGAGGAAAATTTGTCCTTTTGTTCTGAGTCGCGTGGACGATCGGAGACCGTGGTTGCTACTGCTGTCCTGCATGTACAGCAGGAGTCAAAGGGTTTAGCCAAGCAATTCGCAATCTGATTCTTGCTGTTCCAATCTATAGGTACGGCTCAAAGGCATATATCTAAATAGATATCCATTAGTACGTACTTTGTCAATGTTCGGCTAAACCTGATTGGTCGAGTTTAGTACATGTCTAGTGATTCTGATCTATTCATCGAGTGAAACTATTTCTATTGAAATTAGAGTAGCTTTCCTTGATAGAGAAACCAGTAGGTAATTCCACACAGAACACAATGGGGAAAGAGGTCTTTGAGCGTTTGTGCATAACTGCATATCGATCGTCGAATTATTGTAATAAATAACTCGACACACCTAAAGTGCATCAGCGTTTTTTTAATTAGAAGTTTGGGCTAGTTTTGAATATGTGTGAACCGTGGTTGTTCAGGTGTTGACGATCCAGGAACTAAGTTGTTTCTGCGCTTCATTGCGACGCTAAGGCAAGTGCATGACGAACTTGAGTCTGGGCTGTGCGCCTGTTGTTTGAATTTTAATTGGTTCCTTTATATTCAATCCATGTTCAAGTAGTTCTGGATGTGCAGCTTGGAGTTTGAATTCAAGTTTCTATTTTTAGTTTTCCTTTATATTCCATTCTTGTTCCGGCGAATCGAGATGTGCAATCTGGTTCTCATATTCATGTTCCTGCGAGTAAGTGCTAGCCCCACTTGCTCGGCTTTAACGGTAAATGCAAATGATGTATTCAAGTGTTGTCCGTTTCAGATGAAAACTACTATTTAATTGGTGTTCCAATTATTCATTCATGGATTCACGTATGAAATTCGTTCTTTCTTCGGTTCCGAATGTACTTGCTGAGTGTTTTACTCACCCTTGTGTTTTATTTGGTTTTTAGGTACCGAATGACCGCGACATGCATGAGAATAATTAGGAGTAGCACATTCATGAGCTCAGACATCTAGTTATTTATATTTGAATAATTCACAAAAAGTTTTGCCACTGTAATTGTTAAGTTAAATAATTGTTTAAATGTTGGTTTGATAGAGGTGGTCATTGTGGTTGGGAATGTTCCTTCTATTTTTACCCGGGTTAGGTTGTGATGCTTATGATTTATGTCTTTGTACATGTCCAGTTTTTAGGGGATATGCTACCAAAATTTTTAATTAATCTTTGAACTTAGTAAGTTTTGTCTTATGATGAGGGTAGCCCCCAGTTGTGATTTTAGCCAAGACGTTACACATGTGCAACAAGGTAGCTCTATTGGTTTGCACGTAATCTTTTTCTCATTTGGTGATTAACTATATGGTACAAATGTACTGTGGAGCTCCTACAAGATGCATCTTTAACCTTGCTTATATTACTTGATGATATGCTCCATGTTGTGTAGTTTTGCAGCGTTTTGTTCAGCTATTGCTTTATATGGTCCTCCAATGGTCTTGCAATCTATGTTAATGATTCATTGTGGCCTGTATGTTGTTGTTTATGATGAAGCTGATAACTAGGATGAGGTGGGACTACTATTGCTATTGCTGAATTTCTTTGGTTTGCTGCAGATATTGTGCTTTCACTTGGTAACTATATTGTGCTTTTGCTCTCTGCAATATTGTACTTTGACTATCTGCAATATTATGATTTCACTATCATGATTATTGCTAGACAAATACATGCATTTTAGTCCAGTGCAATAGTGTTGCCTTCTCCTAGGCAAACAAACACAACTCCATTTACTTGTTCGAGCTTTTTTTAACCTTGAGATATTTAGTACAACAAAGTAGAGCAACCAATGATTCCTGTTTTATCTAAACAATTGATAAATCTGAGCCCACCGACTATGCTTATGATGTCTACCTTCATATTCTTACATGGATGCAATGTTGAGATCATCAATTTAAACTAAATGAAATCATTGACCTCCAATGCAAACTCATGCATTGACTCTGGTAAGACTGAGGCCCCTAAAATGTTTCAACTATTTACACAAAATTTGAATGCACTTTGGTGCTAGTAATGTGATAACAATAATCCTAATTGAATGATTTCCGTGTAGCAATCACTGAGGCATTGTGGTCTTCGTTGTAGATCAATGTGTGTTTGGTATGTTTTGTTCAAGGGGTGCCAACTTGGAGTTTACTCCAACCGGCACACATGCTAGGTCCAAGTGAATGGTTATCCTGGTGATAATCACTACAAATACAAAAACTACGACGAAGCAATTCGATTTCAACTGAAAATCCACTACCTTTTTGTTCATTTGGCATCTCAACAACTATAAGATTTTGTCCTTTGCAAACCATAGGTGTTCTGGTTGCCTCTTTATTTGTGTTTTATGCAAGATGAGCATGTGTGGCTCATGCAACTATAATGTTTAGACATGGTGTATTAGTACTTTTAGAACTGGCTTAAAGTTAAAATAGTATTATTGATGTTAAGGTCAATTTGAGGGTACTAATGTTTGTTGGTTAGTTAAATCTGTATTTTTCATCTAATATAAAAAATATAGTTTTTCATCTATGGTGATTGTTGATTCTAAAAGGTCTTATAAATGGGGGTAAGTCCACCCTGGGTCCAGGAGTGAGCAAAACCCTACTGTAGCTAGGCCAACAAACATGATCTCTAGGTGGTGGTTGACGGTAGTTATGCTAGGAGCCTAGGACCCACCACTAATGCAGCCAAACAATAACTCCTCAAAATCAGGCCATCTAGGACACCACCAAACAAGACAAAATGGTGACCTCCAAAGTAAACTAATGAATTGACTCTAGAACACTATAGCTGGTGGTGGCATGAACGACTTGTTTGGTGGTGGCGCAAACGGCTTGTTCGACACCTCCTTGACGATCTCCATGGTGCTGGATGAGATGGACTCGTCCATCATGGTGTTGATAGAGGTTTTGTCAGCGGTGATACTACCTTGTTGTTTCTCCGCAACATAAATGTTAATGGCGGTGTCCAGATCCAATATGGCTTGGACCGTGGTAGTGGTGGCGCTGGTGGGGTGGGCTTGATCGATGCCCAGGAGGTCGATGATGGTGTCGAATTTTGCGATCTCCTTCTTGGTCGTGAGGGTTTCCTTCTCGCGCTCGAGTTCTTTGGCGAGGTCCAACTCCACTGAGCACCCCTTCTCAATGTACGAAAGTCACATGTTGACGTGCTTCATCCTCATGGCGACGTCGTCAAGCTTGGGGAGGACAAATTAAAATATCTCTACTAGCTACTAATGTTAAAACCATATCTAATTTAGTGTCAACTAGAGCTATTCCGGTTTCACATATAAAAACATCTCTATGCGCATAATGATGATTATTTGAAACGTTTTATAGCGTGTCTTCGTGCTACTCACGGTTGAAAGCATGTCTAATTATGTGTCAACTTTATAAGTTTTTAGTTGCATGTCAAAAAGCATTTCTAGGTGCCTATCAACGATTTTGAGATACGCTTTACAACGTATGTGTGTAGATGTTATCGGCGGTTGAAAGCGTGGCTAATTTCGTGTCATTTAAATACGATTTTAAAAGCGTGTTAAAAAGTGTGTCTAGATATCTCTTGATGTTGGAAGCGTGTTAAATATCGTGACACTTAGATATGTTCCTGAAATTGTGCCAAATAACGTCTTTATGTGCCAATGTAGAGACACTTTTAATGGCGTTACAAATACAGCGTAGCTAGGGGGGTTCTAGTAGTGGCCAGTGGCATGGGAAGCGAGGCTTGGTCGGGGTAGACGGCTAGGGAAATGGTGGGTGGCGGCGTGGAGGAGTTAGAGCGTAGGCGTGCGGCAAGAGGGACGGCGGCGCTAGGAGAGATGGAGAAGAGGAGGCGACACGCAAGAGAGAGGAGAGGTAGAGAGTTTAGAGCCCTTCGGTTATTTCTTTCTTGATTGCAACGATTACATGTCGCTAGTATTTATAGTCCCGGTGAGACTTACCCCGTAAGCAACCTAGGATTCTCGTTTCTTAACAAACTCAAACTCGATTACTTAATCTAATTGACTCTTTTCAAATCTACTTGGACTCAATAAGGTAACTAGATAGTGACAGCGCCGGCAGCCATGGCGCCTCCATCTGGGCGCGCGGCCCTCTTAGGGCACGCACTAGGGGCACTCGGCACCCCTCCTCGGCCCTCGCTAGCCCATTTATTCTGCGCTGGGCATGTGACATAATTTCTCTTCTAAACATAACCGGACCGGTGTTGGACCGAGGCCTATTGGCCGTGTCGGTGTTGGACAGGGAGCTGGAAGAAAAAAGGAGGTGGAAGAAAAAAGAATCTAGAAATTAAATTTTGGCTCTTTAAAGTAGATATAGATATAGATATAGATATAGATATATTGAGATTACATTATTTAGGTTTTATTTTTTCTTTTACACTGCAAAATATTTTGTTACACTTGCAAAAAATCAATTACCTATTTACCTTAAAAACATATTTACAGAAGGCAAAATGCTAAAGACATGAATCAAATGTAACAACGGAAATAGAGATAAAAAATGCCGATGGATGTTCAACTTCAAGTCTGAATTTGCTCGAGTTAGTCTACGGGCAAAGAAACAAATTCCATCCTTCAATTTGTTTATGACTAGAAGCTTAATTATGTGTAGTCCTTCTTATCTCGCCTGCGCGCTTGCACGCATGAAAAGAATGAGATTTTATTACTAGTAAACAACCAATTGCTCATCTGCTCGGCACCAACCAAGCTTTCCAGTGACCATGCACTTGTTGCTTTTCAACTGCAGCATCGTCCTTCAAGCCGGGAGCTTAGCAGACATAATTGCAGTGAAGGTATATATGTCCCTAGTCTCCTAGTGCTGCATCTTCATCCTCCCTTTACTAGCTGATCATCGATCTCTGGCATTCACCACTGCTTCCTGCCTCCTAATACCGCAAATTGAAGGCGTTGCTACTCTCTTTTATTCACAAGATCACCGATGGTGAGTGGCGGCATGGACACGACGAGCAACAAGCATGCGTCATCCGTGCTCGCCCCTACCCCTGGCAAGGCGACGATCCTGGCCCTCGGGCACGCCTTCCCGCAGCAGCTTGTGATGCAGGACTACGTCGTCGACGGCTTCATGAAGAACACCAACTGTGACGACCCGGAGCTCAAGGAGAAGCTCACCAGGCTCTGTAGGTTTCATCATTTCATCAGCTAGTAATAATAACTTTTGTATACTTATTGCTGTGGTGATGCAACTGTAGGCAAGACGACGACGGTGAAGACTCGGTACGTGGTGATGTCGGAGGAGATCCTCAAGACCTACCCGGAGCTGGCGCAGGAAGGGCTGCCGACGATGAAGCAGCGTCTGGACATCTCGAACGCGGCGGTGACGCAGATGGCGACGGAGGCGTCCCTGTCCTGCGTCCGCGCCTGGGGTGGCGCGCTCTCCTCCATCACCCACCTCGTGTACGTCTCCTCCAGCGAGGCCCGGTTCCCCGGCGGCGACCTGCACCTGGCGCGCGCGCTGGGTCTAAGCCCGGACGTGCGCCGCGTCATGCTGGCCTTCACGGGGTGTTCGGGCGGCGTGGCGGGGCTGCGCGTCGCCAAGGGCCTCGCCGAGAGCGGCGGCCCCGGGGCGCGCGTGCTCCTGGCCACCTCCGAGACCACCATCGTGGGGTTCCGCCCGCCCAGCCCCGACCGCCCCTACGACCTCGTGGGCGTGGCGCTCTTCGGCGACGGCGCGGGGGCCGCCGTCATCGGCGCCGACCCGGCTCCCGGCGAGCGCCCGCTGTTCGAGCTCCACTCGGCGCTCCAGCGGTTCCTCCCGGACACGGAGAAGACCATCGAGGGCCGGCTGACGGAGGAGGGCATCAAGTTCCAGCTCGGGCGGGAGCTGCCCCACATCATCGAGGCGCACGTCGAGGACTTCTGCCAGAAGCTGATGAAGGAGCGGGAGGAGGCCGGCGCCGGCGGTGAGGTGGTGATGGGCTACGAGGACATGTTCTGGGCGGTGCACCCCGGCGGGCCGGCCATCCTGACCAAGATGGAGGGGCGCCTGGGGCTGGGCGCCGACAAGCTCCGCGCCAGCCGGTGCGCGCTCCGGGACTTCGGGAACGCCAGCAGCAACACCATCGTGTACGTGCTGGAGAACATGGTGGAGGAGACACGGCGGAGGAAGCTGCTGGCTGCGCCGGCGGTGGACGGCGACGGCGAAGACAACGAGTGGGGGCTCATCCTCGCGTTCGGGCCCGGGATCACGTTCGAGGGCATCCTCGCCAGGAACCTGCAGGCAACCGCGCGCGACTCGGCGCAGCTCTGATCAGATTCACCTCATGCTTGTATGCGCGACGCGCCTCTGTTCGCCTCTGCTTTCGTTGATTCGTTTGAGGGAGAAAGCAATTACTATTAACTATCAACAATATGCTACATAATCATCCATGGAATAAGGATGCTCGAAATTCACAGCCCATCGTTTCAGTTTCAGCAATGAATTCAATAACCTCGAGTTTCTATATGGATAGGAAACGTGATAGTAGGAACAAATGTCTCTAAAACTTCTTCCTTGAACAGGGGATGAAAAAAAAAGATTCAAGACATGTCTTAAAAAATTGTTAAACAAGTGGCAAGTTACTGTCAACTTATATTGGATTCACACTCGATTTGTACTAGAGTTACAACAGTGACTGTCTTAAAAAATTGGATATGTAGAAGGGATGTTTCATCCCAAATTCCCAATAACTGCTTTTTTTTTGGGAGAACATCCCAATGACAGCTTTAATGTTAAGTGTGAACTCCTCTAAAATATATGAATATTTTCTTATAACATATTTACACAACTAAGGTATACTAGATATCTTTCTCACCAATTATGATAAATTTTCATCATTTTATTATGATAACCAAAATTTTAGGTGAGGAAGGCCAATAACATCCCCAAAAATACAAAATTTCATAAGTATGTGTCTTATTAGGGAGAATATGAAGTGGAAACCATGAGTAGGTGGAAACATGAAAACCAATTCAACGTAATTTGATCATTCAATTTTTGTTTGTTTTGAAATTTGGTATGTTGTTTTACTTATTAGGAAGAATATGTGGTGGACACCATGTGCTATTAAATTCATATAACAATACCAAATTTAGATGTAGGGATTTTGCCTTCTAATACACATGCACCTGCAATTTATCATTTTTGTATGAATTTTTCAGAACCGAGTTTGCATTTCAATTTTTGAGTGAGTATACATTTATATGCACTACATGTGCCAAATTTTAGGTTTTTTCTGAACAACCAAAATCCATTTTTCTGAATTATTTTCATGTTTCACCTAGTATGTGCTTTATACTACATATTTCACCTACTTATTATGGTACTAATTCATCTCTAAGAGAAGACTAATAACACCCCTAAAATTGATATTTGCGCGGCTACCAGCAAAACATCGGTCCAACAACTTCCTAAGCCTATCCCTAAGTAATACTTACTCCGAAAAAATGAGCTGCCGCCCCTCATATTTGCAAAAGGAAGACACTCCAAGCGATGAGCAGAAAAAAAAAAATCATGGTCCAACTAACTAATGACGTGGTGGGCACAAATTAGTTTGGGATGCAAATATTAGAAAGCTATTGTGAAGGAAACTAATTTTAGAGGAGTCACTATCGAAGAGAGGCTAAAGAGGATCCACTACAGAAGAGAGGCTAAAGAGTTTTGAGTGTTAATGTTTTAGAGAGCTCTTGTAGTTGCTCTGCCTCAATAGCCAGATGAGCCCGACCGGGACACTAAAGTTAATTTTCCTTCTAGGAGCATATGCTCCCACATTCTGGACTACTGGATTCACATTGAGAAGTGTATTGCAGTGAGATATGTACACACACTTCTCAATACCAATTGAGTGGTCCACAACGGAAGCATATACTCCTAATAAAAAAAAAACTGCGTTTGAGCGGGACAGAAATAACCCAACCCAATGTTGGATATTTAGTCATTTTACACCATGCATTAATCCGTAAATACGATAAGCAAAATACTAACACAAGTATAATGCAAGCGACTGCTTCATATGTGCTACTGACATTTCTAGCATAGCTAAACATGGCTATCACTACAGCGCAACAAAATAAAGCATAGCAATAAGTGGTTTCAGTTTATACCCAAGCGTGGCACTTCCGGTACCCGCGGATAGTGAACCACTAGCGTCCATGTCGTCGCCGCTGCCTACGACGGTGTTGTTGTCGATGACGTCGTCGTCGCGGCAGCGGCGGGAGTCCGCCTCGTGCTCACGAGGCATAGCCCGGCGGCGTGGAGCAGCGGCGCGACGATCGCGCCGTACGGCGCTCCCCAAAAACTTGATTTCCCGCCTACCCGGCGGGTGTACGCTTTGACGGGAGAAGTTCCGGAGGCTGCTACCGGTAACCTGTCGTGCGCGCGAGGCTGCGGTCGGAGATGCAGCACAGCAACTCGAGCTCAGGAAGGAGGTGGCGCTGGCGGCTGGAGAGGGAGAAGCACGGGAACGGGATACAACCCTAGTGTGCGGACAGGGGCCTTTATATAGGCGCGCCCCTGCCAGCTTCCCGTTACACACATGTCCGGGGGGGATGAACCTGGACACGGTGGTTGGGAGTTGGCGGGCTGGCGGCGACGGCTAGGGTTTAGCCGTTGGGTGGCTCCCTGGCGGCGGCTAGGGTTTGCCTTGGGCTGCCGAGGCCCAGTGACAAAAACTTAGCCAAGCCAGCCGGCCCACGCCCACGCCCACGCCCACGCCCACGCCCACGCCCACGCCCACGGCCTCGGCCTCGGCCTCGGCGCGACGCGCGCGGCGCGGGCGCGTCCGCGGGAGCGCGGCGGGCGGGCGAGGGCGGGCGGCGGCGCGGCTCGGCGGCGGCGGCGCGTGTGGCTCCCGGTTCTCCTTCTCAACTTGTCTATGAGAGCATCTCAATGCTCACTATTTAAATTGATTACCCTCTTAGTGATTAATCCATTTGGTACTAATCACTTTTGCACCTAACACTAATTGTGGGCCTTTGAGGTTGCTTGAATTATTAGATGGGCTTGGCCCAATAATTCTAACAATCCCCACCAAACATCAAAGGTACACGGTTAATGCCTTCGGATCGAGCTCGTTTGATATACCGGTGTTTCGATGGAGACTTGTTAAGTTGAACTTCCATCTAGAATAAGGGCTTACACTCATTCACAACCGATCAATGGACTATGCCTTGAATTGACAGGTTTTGTGCGAAGTGAGGTTCACCCAAATTCTTAAGCGATACCCGAGTTTGCCTAGAGCATCCCCTCGGGTGGAGCATATAAGTCAAACTCCGTGCCTTCTCGTGAGCATCTAGAGATCACCCAAACCTCATAGGCGGGACCAGCGAGTCTAACTCACATAGGTGTGTTCCTTCTAGAATGTCCTGTAGGCCGACATCCTTGCTTTTATAAGCCACTCGGATCACATTAAGGCATATGCCATCCTGCCATACAGCTTGGAAAAGAAGTGCATTTCTAGAGATAGGGACCTTTGTCAAGGGTCTTTTCCCTCCCTACTCATAGCTTGTTTCACCACTCTAATTCACGGGATCTCCGATCACATGGAGCGGAGTTACCACTACAGCAAACTTTAAGTGGGTCTCGATCCCATCTCGACCGATGCACCGTCTATCACGTTTCGTGACAGCCCCTTGGTGAACGATGCGAGATTCTTAGATGTGTGGACATAGTCCAACGATATCACTCCGGAGTTTCTCAATTTTACGACGGACTTTAAGCGCCGCTTTACATGCCTAGTGGTCTTCGGGTTATCCTTAGAACTGTTAACTTTGATTATCACGTTTGATTATCACGGTTCATGGAGATGGCGGGCACGGTTTTTCAACCACCGGCAAATCCATCGGGGAGTTCCCGAAGCCATTCGGCTTCAACGATGGCGGTGTCTAGTGCTTTGCAAGTTACTGCTTCCATAGTTGACCTCGTGATGATGGTGCGCTTGCAAGACTTCCGAAACAGCACCACCCCCAAGGGTAAACACATACCCACTGGTGGCTTTTAACTCATCAGCATCATATATCCAATTTGCATCATCGAAACCCTCCAAGTACCTTTGGGTACCCGGTGTAGTGAATGCCATAACTTGCGGTTGCCTTTAGATACCGCATTACTCTCTCAAGAGCACGCCAATGATCATCTCCTGGGTTTGATACAAACCGGCTCAACTTGCTCACAAGCATATGAGATGTCGGTCTTGTTGCACTTGGCTAAGTACATTAGTGAGCCAATGATTTGGGAGTACCTCAATTGGTCTCTCATGATCCTTTTGTTCTTTCTCGAATTAGGCTTGGATCATAGGGAGTGGACACTTGGTTTGCGATCACGTAGCCAAAGCGACTTAGAATCTTTTCCACATAGTGGGATTGCAAAAGAGTGACCCCACCATTTTCTCCCTTCGGTAGCTTGATGTTTAAGATCACATCGGCCACTCCCAAATCTTTCATATCAAAGTTCTTGGACGAAAGTCCTTGACTTCCTCAATCACATTGAGGTTCGTGCCAAATATTAGGATGTCATCCACATATAGACACAGGATTACTCCTTCTCCCCCACCGAAGCGGTAGTAGACACATTTATCAGCCTCATTGGCAACAAAGCCTGCTGACGTCATGGTCTGATCGAACTTTTCGTGCCATTGCTTAGGAGCTTGTTTTAGGCCATACAAAGACTTCAATAATTTACACACCTTGCCTTTCTGACCTTCTACTACGAAACCATCAGGCTGATCCATGTAGATCTCCTCATCTAACTCTCCGTTTAGGAAATCCGTCTTCACGTCCATCTGATGAATGAGAAGACCATGAGACGCAGCGGGGCAAGTAGTACTCGATTGTAGTCAATCGAGCCCTTTGGTGAGTATGTATCAAAGAAGTCCTCGCCTTCCTTTTGGGTATAACCCTTGGCTACAAGCCTAGCCTTGTATTTTTCAATCGTACCATCGGGCCTAAGCTTTTTCCCCGAACACCCATTTACATCCTACGGGCTTGCACCCGTACGGACGATCAACCACTTCCCAAGTTCCGTTAGACATAATTGAATCCATCTCACTCCGTATTGCTTCCTTCCAATAGTCAGCGTCAGGAGAGGAAAATGCCTCTTTGATGGTCGTTGGGGTGTCATCCACGAGGTATATGGTAAAGTCATCACCAAAGGATTTTGCAATCCTAGGTCTCTTACTCTTTCGAGTGACTCCATTATTTTCCTCCTCAGGACTTTCAGTGGTGGGTTGTTCAGTGCTCTCCACTGGCACAAAAGTATCGGGAGCATCAGGAGGTCCCTCACTAGATGTGCTAGGTACATTCCCTCTCATAGGGAATTCATTCTCGAAGAATGTTGCATCTCTGGACTCAAATATTCCGCCGACCCTCATGTCGGGGACTCCAGATTCCACAATTAAGAATCTATAGCCTACGCTGTTCATTGCGTATCCGAGAAAGACACAATCTACGAGTCTTTGGCCCAAGCTTGCGCTTCTTGTTGATTGGCACATTCGCTTTGGCCAAGCAACCCCAAGTGCGCGAGTATGAAAGAGTTAACCTCTTCTTTTCCCATTCCTCGAATGGTGTTTTCTCTTTATTCTTTGTGGGGACTCTATTCAGGACATGACTCGCATGATCAATAAAGCCTCACCCCACCATTCCTTGGAAAGTCCCGATGTCTAACATGGCATTAACCAAATCGGTTAGAGTGCGGTTCTTTCTTTCGGCAATCCCATTGGATTGGGGGGAGAATGGAGCGTCCTCTCATGAATAATTCCATGTTCCTCGCAGAACGATCGAATTCTTTTGAAAAGTATTCACCCCCACGATCGGACCGCAACCGTTTGATTTTCTTCTCGAGTTGATTTTCAACTTCGGCTTTATAGATTTTAAAGTAATGTAATGCTTCATCTTTAGTGTTTAGCAAGTACACGTAGCAAAATCTAGTACTATCATCGATGAGTGTCATGAAATATCTCTTGCCGCCTTTGGTCAATACGCCATTCATCTCGCACAAATCGAATGAATGAGGTCTAGTGGTGCCGTGTTCCTCGCCTCTTTCACAGCCTTGTGAGGCTTGCGAGGTTGTTTTGCTTGCACACAAGCATGGCACTTAGAACCTTGGACCAAATCGAATTTAGGGATTAAACTCATTTTTGCTAAGCGCGTCATACATCCAACATTAATATGGCAAAGTCGAGAATGCCAAATATTACAATCATCATCATGTCTCACATGGTTCACGACATTATTATTACAAGAATCCATCAAAGAAAAGCGGAACAAGCCTCCGCTCTCATAGCCCTTACCAACAAATGTTCCATATCTCGATACGACACACTTATTGGACTCAAAAGCAAGCTTAAAACCATCCCTACACAATAGGGACCCGCCGACGAGATTCTTCTTTATGGAGGGGACATCTTTTGCACGTTCTTCCCGGTGCACGGTCTTTCCCGAAGTAAACTTCAGATTGACCGTGCCAACACCATAAACAGCCGCATGTGAGCCGTTTCCCATCGCGGGGAGGAACCTCGTCCTTCTGGTACAAAGAAAACAAGAGCGGTCGGCACATACATGAATGTTAGCCCCTGTGTCAATCCACCAATCGGGAGAGAGACAACCGAAAGAACTGTTGGTAAATAATTACCATACCTAGATCCTCCGGCTTCACTAACAACCATGTTGACAGTCTTCTTCCGCTTTGTGTTGCTTGTCCTTGCGGTCCGGGCACTCCTTTGCCCAATGAGCATTGCTCCCGCACACATAGCGACGCCACTCTTTTCGCTCTTTTCCTTGTTAGCCTTCTTCTTGAAAGTCGAGCTTGAGGCTTGAAAGCATTCTTGTTTTGCTTCGTTTCCTCTTGCGGGAAGTCGAGGGTCCCTCTTTTGCACCAAATTGGCGCTAGAGCCTCCCTCGACGTGCACTTTCTTGCCACGTGTGTCCTTTGCCCTCGCATTCTCCTCAACACTTAGAGAAGCAACAAGATCGGTCCACCGAACTCTTGCCTCCCCGTGCTTTAGAGAAGTGGCAAAGTCCCTCCAAGTAGGTGGCGGCTTAGCGATAATACCGCCGGCCACAAACTTGTCGGGCAGCTCACACTTGTTGTTCTCAAGCTCCTTGGCTAGCATCATCGTATCTCATGAGCTTGTTCTACCACGAACGGTCATCGACCATCTTGTAGTCATAGAACTGCTCCATGATGTACAGCTCCTTTTGCGCGCGTCGGGAACCCCGAACCCGGCTGCGGTGTATCCCACATGTCCTTGCCCGTAGACATGTCCATGTACGGTGGAATCATACCCTCATCTATGACGCCGATGAGTGACACGGCTTAAGCGAGTTATCCGCCTCCACGAACTTGCTCTCGTCCTCGGGAGAAAGAGGCGGTTCCGTGCGCCTTCCCACGATAGCGTGGTCGCGGCGCATAGCGGTAAGCCACAACATGCAACGGGATCGCCATATTTTATAGTTGGACCCACCATCCTTCAAAGGTGGTGGCCTCATGGATGCAGCAAAGCTAGCAGATGAAAATGACCTATCAAGTTTTTGGATTGTTGGATATTTAATCATTTTACACCATGCATTAATCCGTAAATACGATAAGCAAAATACTAACACAAGTATAATGCAAGCGACCGCTTCATATGTGCTACTGACATTTCTAGCATAGCTAAACATGGCTATCCCTACAGCAGCAACAAAATAAAGCATAGCAATAAGTGGTTTCAGTTTATACCCAAGCGTGGCACTTCCGGTACCCGCGGATAGTGAACCACTAGCGTCCATGTCGTCGCCGCTGCCTACGACGGTGAGGCCCAGTGACAAAAACTTAGCCAAGCCAGCCGGCCCACGCCCACGGGCCCGGTGCGCGCGCGCGCGGGGGCGGCTCGGCTCGGCTCGGCGGCGGCGCGCGCGTGTGGCTCCCAGGTTTTCCTTCTCAACTTGTCTATGAGAGCATCTGAATGCTCACTATTTAAGTTGATTACCTCTTATAGTGATTAATCCATTTGGTACTAATCACTTTTGCACCTAACACTAATTGTGGGCCTTTGAGGTTACTGAATTATTAGATGGGCTTAGCCCAATAATTCTAACACCCAAGGCCAGCAGGTGGGGACGGCACGGGAACCTATATTTGAATATTGCAATCGCTAAAACAAACATGGACCTCGCCAGAGTTAGCCCAAACAATAAATCAAATTGTCCAATCAGAAATTCAGAATTCATAGCTGCCAACCAGTCAATAGCAATCTCGTAGCAAGATCCAAAGGCAGAACATTTGGGTGTAGAGACAGATTTCTTTAACCCACGGTATAGCTTAAGTGTAATAAAACAAAAAAACTCAAGCCATGTAACAAATTTGGGTAAGGAGACAGATTTGTTTCACCCAGAGTACAGCAAAAAACTGAAGTCAAGTACTGCACATAAGAAACATGTCGGTGCATTGCACAGTACATCTGTCTGACTTTCAGCAGATAATTGTAGCAATAGAGTATAATAATTTAAAGAGTCAAAATGGAACTCAGGGATCACATAGCAACGACGTTCTTCAGCAGGGCAGCTTGAAGCCCATGTACTGCCCGCTCATGTACTCCTTCCAGACACGGACGGCTCCGGAGCAGGCAATGACGAGGGCGCTAAGGGCCAAGACGCCGGCCACCATGAACACGATCAGCGAAGCCCTGCCGGACCTCCTTATGGCGCCCTGTATTCCGGCCAGCCCGACGATGGAAGCGACGAAGCAAGTGGCCGCGTAGAGCAGGGCGCCGGCGATCCCCTCGACGCCCAGGATGATGAACTGGACCATGGACATGGACGCGCAGAAGAGCACCATGAACATGGTCGTTGCCGACGCCGTCTGAACAAAACTCAGAGTTCAGAATTCAATTCACTATTCAGTAATGGGACTATCACCCCAATTAAGAATTCTGAACAAAACTTAGTTCAGAATTCAGAATTCAGACATGGACTGTTTGGATCGGCTTACTGTTGGAGGAACTCCGATTTGGAGGAGGACAGGGTTGAGAAGCAGACCTCCTCCGATGCCGAAGAGGCCGCTCATGATGCCAGTCAGCAGAGCAGCCAATGGGAAGACGTATGCCGGCAACGCATCCAGCTTGCGCTTTGCCGGGATCACCTGCATCATTCGCCATCAAACACAATTCATCGATTGTCTCTCCACTTCTCCAGACAAGTGACAAATTTGATTCGTCATTGGTGCCTGGTTTTGTTGTCTCTATGGTCGGTTCTGCAGTACCTGGCCGTGCTGGTGAGCTTGTGATTTTCTTTTCTGGTGTCCAATGCACGCTGTGAACGCCACGGCGACAGGGATCTGCGCCACGGTGATCAGCCAGTATACAATCCCACAGGGCTCTATGTCAAAAACTCCCTGAAGAAACAAAAGAACATATGTTTGTCTTCTCACCAGTTTCTAAAATCTTCATCCCACTCACTAGAACTAGGATTCAACGATTGATGGCAAAGTCAGAAATTCATCAGTAGTTTTAGCTCAGTTTATACAATCAAAACGAATTCAGGTTTGGATCAAGGGCAGGGGAGCTCATTTCTCATTTTCTCATACCTTGGCGCCTTCACCTCCGATGAACAAGTGCATGACGAAGAAGCAGAGCCAGACCGTGACAAGCACAACCAAGTCCCCCCACTGACACCGGCGGCCGCCACTCCCGTTCCGTCCAAGAAGCGCCTCCTCCGCCGCAGCAGCCCCACCCACCGCGTCCGGCGGCATCATCCCGAGCTCTGCCGTCTCGGCTCGCCACCGCCTCACGCCGGCGCCGTACGTCTTGAACGTCGCGAAGGCGAGGAACAGCGAGAAGAGCGCGGTGATGAGCCACTCCGGGAACACGACGTTGCACACCACCCCGACGCTGACGCCCAGCAGCAGGCACGGCTGCGACACCACGGCGATGTCGTAGTCGATCAGCGGCGGCTGCTGGCCGGAGCCGGAGCCGCCGCGGAGGAAGAGGGTGTAGAGCACGTTGGACAGCGTGCCGCCCGTCACCATGAACGTGGACACCGCGGTCGCCGTCTTGAGGCTCAGCCCGGCCACGATGCTGAGGATCGGCACGTACAGCGAGCCGCCACCGACGCCGCCGGCGCTGGAGACGGCGGCGGCCAGGAAGGAGAGGATACACGCAAGAATGGTGCCGACGTTGCTCTGCAAGAAAGATCCCATCATCTCCTGTGAGCTCCGTAGAGAAAGCTGGCCAACTGTTGAGTTAGCCGCTAGAACAGAGAAGGATCGGAGCTGCGAGGAATTCATCATCTTGGGCCGTGTTCTCTGTTCTGCAGCGACCTGTGAGGATTTCCTACACTATTGTCAACTCTGTCTAGCTGCGCAATCACGCCAATGGAGGAAGAAGCAAATTGGCAGGAGTTGAAAATAATAAGATCCATTTGGTGCTTGCGACGTAGATGGTTCGATTTTCTATATGTTAGTTTAGATGTTTCTCCCTCCGGAGTCAGAAACAACAGTTGTACTTTTATGTAATTTAATTAACAGCTTTGTTTGGTCAACTATGTGTTTATTAGACGAGTTGTAGACTCGTGGGTCTTAGTTTTTTACCCCAAAAAAATAGAATGGCGATACCCATTTATTTATCCCAACAAAAACACCTTCACTTAAGTATCAAGGCACAAAAATTATACAACCATAATTAGAGTTAAAATTAAAGTACCAAATGTGCTGATAAAAAAATCACAAATTCAGTTACACAAAATTAACTTAAAAAGAACTTACATCTATTTCTCCATTACTAACCCATCTCATCAGTTGTTGTTATTATAGTCTTCGGGCTAAGAAAATAAGTGGAGAAGTAGAGACCACAATGACACAATAACAGATTCGATGACAGATTAATTTAAAGAAAAATCAAAATCCTAACTTAGGTGATGGCTACTAAAAATGTAGTCTAAGGAGCTACCAAGGACCCCTAGTCGCGTCCCTAAGGAGTCTGAACATGTTACAAGGCCCAAACAGTTTAAAAGGCGGTGATGGATCACCATGACATTTTGGATGTCCACTTTTTCGACGATTATTGTTCCATCCTAAAATTTTTTTGATGTGGGATCAATTTCATTGGTTAGATTACGGAACTATCTTTACATCAGTAGATAGAAAGTCGAAAACTGAGTTTGCTTGCGACATGGGCATCCGTTTTAGTGTGGGTCTGAGATAGACTCGAACTTGATATGGATTAGACCTCCAGTTTGACTTGGACGCCCACACTGGCCTCCTAAGATGGTGGCAAGGAGGAGGACGTACTTGAGCATCTTTGAAGTGTTCTCCACATGATTGAGGTGTGCTCCAACTTGAGACAGGGTCTCAAGGGTGAATGTCAAGCTCAAGAGGTAGTATGACTTAATGATTTGGAGACCTTGCCAACATGATATCGAGGTGATATCATATCCATTTGCTCATGGACCTCAATCGCACTCTAGATGAAAGAGTTATAGACTTCACAATAGAGTACTATTGGGCTACTGGCGAACTGAATGTTGTGGTTCTATCTTCTTGCACCGCCAAGTTGGGTGTTGAGCATTGTTGGCAAATCTTAGCATATGCAAATAACATCGCAAGCGCATGAAGTACCATTATAGCTTTCACCCGGGAGTATTCCAAGGTATCATATTTATCCACAGGGAACGTGAAGTGTTCTAATCTAAAGCCAGGTAGTCAAAGAGTGGTGAAGGAAAGGTAGACAGGTTCTTGGATAGTAGGGCTAAGGTTCTATAGATAGTTGAGAAAAGAGCGATCACTAATGTCTCTACTTCGGGCACCTGAGACCAACCAACTCGTAAGAGCATGCGAGTCCACTCCTAAGTCCTACAGAACAGAACTAACGTGGTGGAATATGTAGGCCGGACAGGGCTGTCACCACCTGCCGGCTACCACTGTGATCCGTTGAACTGAATGCAGACCAGGGTAATTACTAGCCTAGACCCCACGTCTACACTTATAATTACTACCTTGCTGCTTACTATAGGTAAGCAAGGCACTCACACAATAAATACTATGCAGTAAATAAATATTGAATAGTAAATACTAAGTAGTAAGCAAGGAACCAGTAAATACTTTAATAATAACTGAATGCTCAAATAAATATTCGCACCTTAGCCAAACTTACAAGACCTGGAGAGGAAGAAGGCAGAAGAGACTCCGATAGACCCGGATTCTTCTCCCGAACTCGCCTCTCTACAACTCGAGGAGAGAATCCGCCAAATAGAGAACTCGCCTCGTATACAACCAAAAATACCATCTCATGAAACTTGTATGAAAATATGCTTCCAGAAACTTCAAGCTAAATATCTTGTGGGTCTTTGTCTATAAAAGCATAGTTGCAAAATCATTTAAGAGCAAGTAAGAAAAACTCTAAACAACCAACAAAGCCTCTAGCTAGAGCAAAAGAAACAAGCTAGTGCCTCCTATATATTGTGCCACCAAATCCAAGTTCATAATAGGATCAACCTAACTCTCTTCTCCTAATTGCACCATAGATTCTCACATAACACTCTTTTTAGGACAAAGGAAGTATGTAACTATCATATCGCACAAAACTAGATACACATATGAGTGACAAAGTCACTAAGGCTTAAACTACAAAGAAACCTCATTCACTGCCATCGTCATTCCAGTCCACCATAATGTGGTTCAAGACCTAGAAATGAATGCAAATATCTTTAGAAATAACAACCAATAAACTTATTTGCATGAATATTTCGAGGCAGAATTGCACCAAAGAGTGCAACCTCGTCTATGATCTAGTCGCAAATAGACGGGTCTTTAAAATCAATATAGGTAACATCATCAAACTCGTAGGGAGTATACTTATCCCACAAACACCTCAAGACATTCAATTTAGCAACACAATAATTTGACAACTTGACTTATCTACAATTGATAATGATACACACCTCAAATGTCTACACTTTTGAGCTTTAAAATTGTCTTAATACAGTAACCAATATCTTTGAAAATCGCTTATCATAATAAGAAACCGGCAAATTAGGGTCAACTCTCAGCATCATACCCTCCGTTACTTCTTTTTGATTATTTAATCAAGCATATAGTTGATTTGAATAAGTTTATGCATGGTGTTGGGTGCACATTGATCATCACCTTGCTCAAATAAATGTTTTGTTAGTTTATTCGTCTGCCGAACAAAAGCCTAATTGATGATTGTCCGATAGAAACTGAGACATAGATGAACAACCAACTAAAAATAAAAACAAACCAATGGAAAACATAAGACTAGCTAATGGATGATAACTATAACATAGAGATACTCACCTTCTACCTACGGTTGATATGGGACTAGACAAGTACAACAAAAACAAGTTACAATTAGTTTCATTCGCATGCCCACAGTCACCGCACTTCTGGTTCATTGTCTAGCAGCTAGAACATGCACCATACTCAATTAGTGGCCTCATCGTGTGCCTAATTATGAATGAAACGAAAATTAATAATGGCATGTTGGTGGAAACACAAGAATGAACAAGCAACAGGTAAGTAAATCAATGTTAATATTCTAGGAAGAGCAAAGGTGATAATCACCTGAGGAGGCAACAACTACAGCAACTGAGGAGGAATACTATGTTTATGTGCCACTAAGGCAAGCTTGACTAGAAAAACAACAAATTAGGAAAGTGCACACTACCTATGTTATGTATATACAGTAGACACAACTCCAAGTTGCATATGTTGAACGTTGGTGAAGTCTCTAGCTAGCTACTAAAAGGGACAACGACAAGAGAGATTTATGCACTAAACCTACCTGGCTCCCATTTGCTTATGGTTTGGGCCTATCAAACTCGATTGGAACATTGTGGAAATAAAAGGGAAAAAGAGTAGTTGTTTAACAAAGAGACATTAGTAAATTCATAACTTGTGAAATACAAAGATGGTAGGAGCGCAAACATGCAAGGAAGCATGTGTACACAACATGTATCCATTGATACTCTAGTTCAAATAGAGGACATGTACATGTGGAATCAAGTTATTTGAACCAAAACCATTCATGCTTTGGTTATTTCCTTTCATATATGACCCTTTTGTGATATTTTTTTACTATCCAAGACGTTGACAAAACCTTCATCAACAGTATATTGTCGACCTTCCTGTGGCTAGGTGGAGTTGCTATGTATTCTTCATTAATAATGTAGAACGTTACCATTTATGTTTTTGCTAAGAATTAGAGATGTTTGTAATAACTTGTTTATTTCGTACACTATAGTTCACCATTAATGAAGTCACTGCATGTGTGAAATTTGTTCATGGAACAAATGTAACATGCACATGTGGACACTCATAAGCATCATGGAGAAAGTGTAATTGCTTTGCAACTCTGAGTGCCTTTGGTGGTTTAGACCTCTAAACTATAGGAAGGTTTGCTGAGATTGGGCCCCAAAACCCCAATGAGCATCTCAGGGCGGCACATGGCATCATTAGAGAGCTTGCATCGAGGCATAGAGACTTCATGAAGGGTCCATGTCCATGCGATGCTTGGAAACCAAATTGGACAAACCTATTGGCAGTACAAGAATTGTGTAATAGACCTATAAATATGTATAGTGGCTGCTCAGGATAGCCATGTCTTCTACTCCAAGTTATTTCGTTAGGCTAAACAAGTGCTTCTTGTGAGGGAGATTAGACGTAGAGAGAGATAACCACCTCTTGCTCTAGTTTTCCTTCTCTAGTGGAAAGATGAAGGGAGGAGGTTGAGATGGCCTTGTAAAAAATATTTCATAATTGTTTAGTCACGTTCTTGGCAGAAATCTTGAGATTATCCTTTTCCACACCTCCGGGTTTTCGTTTTTGGATAATTTTTATGGTCATTTATGGGTTATTATCATTGTGCTAGTTTGGCTATGTTATAGCCTCAATTTTGGAATGCGCTGGGACTCTTGGATCTTGTTCAAACCATGGCTTGAAGCATAACTCTCATCTCACAAGTTTCCCTTCTCAAAACTTTCCTTTCAAAACTATTTTGGAAATTTTCTTTGAGATGTTTGATATGAAGGTTTTGGTTTGTTCGTGGTTGATCTTCAGGTGCTATGACCCTATGCGAACTTATCTAGACACTAATGTTTAACCAATTTCCCATGAGCATCTAGAAATCACCTTTTGATGGAATCTTGACAATACCCCAATTGGAGAGAGGGATTTTAAAATTCCTGTACAAATTTTGATCTTTTTGAGTTGTTATCTTGGGGATTGATTATAAATGAGTTAGTGAAAAGGTGTGCTAACTTGAGAGGGGACTATGGATTGTTTTCAGGACATAGTCCAAATTCCTACTAAAAGTTTAATTGGCTCCCATTCACTCCTAGTTGTTGTTTTCCAGTCCTTTGGTATTCGTGTGTTTTCAAGTGCATACATCAACTGAAAGATCTACAATAAATATAACTTCAAAATTCTAAAGATTGAATTCTCCAAGAAAGGGAATGGAGAGAGGAAGTGAAGGGAGAAGGGAAATAGAGATAGAGAGGGAAAGAGACGTAGAGAGTGCACACGTAACAGAAGAAAAAGGAAAATGAATGTGTTTGTGCACTTATTGGACGAGAAGAATGTAGATTTTTTTAATGCAAAATACCATGTGTGAGTTCCCCACGGTGGCAAAACTTTTATAAAATAAAACACAAAGTACAGAAGGGAGGGGAGCTGAGACGAGCTGTACAATAACCAAACACCTATACAAAGCTACACCAGAGGAGGGAGGGAGGAAAGGATCAACAGATTACAAAGCATCAAGCCAAAGCAACATTGTAGTTGTATCTGCTTCCTTATACGAAGGGATTGAAGAGTAGCTTCATCTTTATAGTTTGGTGCCATCTGTTGAAACATGCTTGGACTCTATCAAACACTAGTCTATTCCCGATCTTCCAAATCTTCTAGGCTGCTATAAGAAACATCTCCATGAAGAAAGACAACCTAGCCAATTGTTCACTACGTTCAATTCTTTTACGAATCTCAACTTCATTAACACATAAAATTTCAATCTTGTCCCAACATTAAAATGGTCCTCCAGGCCCTCTCCACAAAGCACACATAAGGAATCAGGCTGCACGTTAAAGTTCATTCTTGCTAGCATGGTTTTTGTATTCAATTGTAAACCAAGCAAAGAACTTGATTCTTGGTGTAACTTTGGATTTCCAAACCCTAATAAAAACCGCTAGGGTTTGAATGGACAGAAATGCTAACTTATATAGTTCGGCAGCAACATATTTATTATTTCCCTAACAAAATATCCTCTGGTCGACCTCCTCAGAAATATCAAAGTTTTGAAATTAGAATTCTCATATCCTCTAGTTCCATTGCTGCTTGCCGAGAGATAGGAATATGAAATAAATCTTCTAGACTACTTGCCTCTGAAACCTCTTTAATAGAAATCTCCTTTATGCAACTTCAGGGTACACATGATAGTTAACTGCTGGACGAGCACAGTGTTGATATATTCCACTCTGCCAGAATAAGAGAGAAAGGTGGAGCAAGTAGACAATTTTCCTCCAACTCTGTCCAGGCGAGGCGCAAACTCCTCAATTCCTTGTTTAGTTGTCCCCGAAGGCAGTCCAAGATAAGAAAAGGGAAGAGATCCAATTTGACAGCCAAAGGTACCAGCAAGGCAGCAAGCATTTTTGTTTTTTCATCAGGATCATTTAGGCTAGTCTCAATGCTAAGTTTCACCTCCCAGTTTCCAAGATATGAAATTTTAACATGAAACAGACATCTCTCTCAATGGTAGTTTCATTGCACTCTTTCATAGGTTATTTTTAATCTTTTGCGGGTCCCACTCACACCGTGATTTCTCTTCCCTCTCTCTTCCCACCGACGCCGCGGCCTGACGGAACAAGTGTGCGCTCGAGTCGTGACCGCGTCGCGCCCGCTGCCAGCGAGCACCACGCGCTGCCCGTGGCCGTCGATGGTCTTGTACGAGGACACGCGGACGTGGATGGTACCGGACACCTCGAAGACGATCCACCACAACTCCTCCACGAGATTCAATCTATCTTTGCCTTGATAATGACCGTGCTCGAATCCTACGTGAGTCGGCCGGCGGCAGCCGCTGGTGATGGCGCTCGGCGTGGAAGACGGAAGGAGCATGGGGCGCGCGCCAGCGGCCTTGACAAGGACAGGCATCGCGGCGGACTCGCGGTGGGTGGAATCGCGGCCGGCCCCCATGACCGTGGCGGAGCAGCGCCTGCACGCGACCGAGGTCCTGCGGAGGACGGGTCACGACGGAGGACGGACTAGCGGCGGAGAACGGGCATTGCAACGGCCTCATGGAGGACGGCCGCCGCGCCCGTGACAGAGCGACGCCCATGGCCGGCCCCTGCAACAAAACAGCGCCCTTGCCTGGAGTCACTCGCGCCGAGGAGCTGCAATCGCAGCCTGGCAGACTCCCTCGCTCGCGCGCGGCGGAGCTCCCGACTTTCGGCGCGGCACGGTGGAGCCTCGCGACGGACCGCGACGGCTCCGGGCAACACTCGCAGCCCGCGTGGCGGAGCTGCGCCCAGCGGACGGACAGCGGACTCGCGATGGCGGACTTGCCTTGCGGACGCGCTCGCTCGCGATGGCTGACGTACGACGGAGAGAAGCGACGAAGAAGAAATGGCGATGAAACGGCGCTTGCTTTCTCAGTGGAGTTTCAATCTCGTTTCACCGTCTTGGAAACGCCGCCGAGGTCGTGTTGTGAGGATGAAACGAATCTCTTCTCTCTCCTGCTCGTTTCATGCAAAAACGACTGATTTGCTGATGTGACACCCTAATAAATGTGCATGAAACACCCCATAAAACCCCATTGAGACTAGCCACGGAGCAAACGAGTTGAGAATGGCTTTGAGACACAAGAGATTCTTGGCGTCTGCTTCCATTATTAATGGTGCATCAAGCGAAGTATGTAGATTGCCTATACTAAACTTAGTTGTTAAACTTATCTAGATAGATTGTTTGTTATTAGGGCTCTAGAGAAGGACTAATTTATTGTATGAAAAGCGTACATTTTTGTGAAGATAAATTGCAAATTGTATCCTTTCGCAAAAAAAAATAATAATCTTCTTTTTGTTTTTTATAAATGCAAAATTTATTCCCTCTAATGTAAAATTCGAATTAACTTGTCGATATATTCCTTGTTATTTCTCTATGTAACGGGCGTAAGGCCCGGGTACATGTGGCGGCTCGGGGAGGGGCACCGGCTGCGTGCGGCCTGCTGCGGCGGAAGCGGTTGGTCCCTCGTTCGGGCCCATCAACGGCCCAAATTCTTCCACTTTCTCTTGGACCTTCATTATACTTGTTACAATCTATCTTTTCAAATTTGTTTTTACTTAAAGACGGTGCATGCCGCATATGCATTTGTATCTGTAGTTATAAAAGATTTCATAGCGGAATTTCTAACCACCAGCCGAATGATTTGTGTTCCGTCGTCAATCGATTTTTCTAGGTATTGTTTTGGGATGACTTACTCGATGTGGCCCGTGTCGATATCCTGGCCCATGCAAACTGGGGATGCCCATCCCGGCCCATGCTCCCGGTTAGTAACTGATTGAGCGATCCCAGGCACGCGCCGTTTGTTTTTTCTCCTATTTTTGTGTTTTTTAATTTTTTTCTTTTATTTTTCCAGTATTATTTCCATTTCTATCTCTCTCACTTTGAGTTCCAAGTTTGAATATTTTTTCATTATGTATGTTTTTTTAGTCATTTTGTATTTTATTTCATTGTGTCCTTTAGTTTCAGTTTAATAAATATTTTTATTTTTATTTTTTATCAAATACTTGCATGGATGACGTTAGCCACATGCAGCAGCAAGAGCGTGCAAGAAGGGAGTGGGATAGTCGGATGGACGGGCATGCCAGGTCGGATGGACGGGCATGCCACATGCGTGCACCCGTGCCGTACTCTAACTGGTTTAGAAAAACGATTGAAACGCAAACACAAATCAGCCGGATGATAAGTAGGCAGGGAGAAAAGAAAACAGTGCTGCACTGGATTCCATATTTCGAAGTTGGCTAGCTTTTGCCGACTCGTTGGAATTATTTTGTGGGCTAAGCCAAGACCCACGAGGACCCTCATGCCAATGTCATGCCACAGCAAGTACACTCCATTGTTGAGGCCCAGTTGGGGACGGGGCCGAGTTGCACCAAGAGTAGAAGACCAAGCAAAATCGGGCCTCATGTGAATCCTCTGTTGGGTACTTGCATTTGCGTGGGCTTCAACATGGACCGACTCTCCACTTGCGGCGTTTGCGGGCTACTCGAGTCCTCATCATCATCGGTCTGCTAAAAAAACAAATTTTGTGTGCGTCGCTAACAATTATGAATAGATAATATCAAAGCTAGTACAAAGTCTTCTCCTTGAAGAAGATGACTTTGTCGGCAGCGGAGAAGAGGGGTGTGAGGGTGAAGGATGGTGGCCGCGGCAAGGAGATCGCAAAAATCTCGCCGCCCGTGATCCAGGCTGCGGCGAAGTTGTTCTCGGAGAAGTTGGCGCATCCCGACTCGCTGGAACAAGCTCTTGGCAGAATCTGGTGTCCCCTAAGGGGCATTGAGTGTAAGGGGTTGGGTGAAAATAAGTTTGTGATCACTTTCCATCAGGCGGAGGGGAAGAAAAAAGCTCTGGAGGAGGGACCTTGGAATCTCTCCAAGGAATTGCTGTTGTTGACTGATTTGGATGAATCTAAAACTTTTGAGGAATTGGAGTTCAATTTTGTGCCGATCTGGATCCAAGTTTCCCATCTGCCGTTGGGGATGATGAACGCTGAAACAGCTCAAGCCATTGGAGACGAGGTTGGAGAATTTTTGGTGGCGGATACAGACGATGGGAATAATGCAGTGGGTCGTTTTTTGAGGTTGAAAGTGAAACTTGATGTAAGGAAGCCACTGATGCGAGGTGTTACTGTGATAGTGGATGATAAAGGGAGAGAAAAGTGGTGTCCGATAGCTTACGAGCACCTTCCTGATTTCTGCTATATGTGCGGCATCCTTGGTCACACTGACAAAGTTTGCTTTGTATCAAGGGAGAGGGGTACGCCAATGCCGTATGACCGGAGTTTGAGAGCTTTTCCTCCAAATAAGAAGGGATTGTCAGGGGCTGGAGGCAAGAAATCGTCTAATTCTATGCTGCCCTGGCGTTATAACTCAGGTGGAAGTGGCAGTCGGGGTAGTCTGAGTAGTCCCTTTGGAAAGTCTGCAGATGATCACCGGAGCAATTTGCCCTCATGGCGCAAGAACGTCTCATCTAGTGAAGAGAATAAGAAGGAGGGTTTGAGTGCCGGTGTGGACAAGGAAACGACGAGTCTTTTGATGGCTCCAGTTGCGGAGGAGAAGATGGTTGACCCAGCGGGAAACTCAGCAGAGAGAACTTTTAAAAATAATCTGCTGGACCAGGATGGCAGTAAGGTGCTGCAGGAGTTTCCATCAGGTACGGATGCTGATAAACAGAAGACGAGAGGATGGAAACGAATGGAGAGAGGCCATGCTGAATCTAACGAACAGGTTGCAAAGATGAATACAAGTTCTCATATTACTTGTTCTGGTGGTGCTGAGAAGAAACGTGGGAGAGGGGAGGAGATGGTGGCAGATGAAGTTGAGATGGCAGTAGAGGGTCTGAAAAAAGCAAAAAAGGGAGACACGGTGATGAAGGAGGCGACTGGTGTGGATAATATGATGGCGGGACCGGCGAACCGGTCCTGTGAATCGCAATGAAACTTGCAGCTTGGAACTGCCGGGGGTTGGGAAACTCTCGGGCAGTTCGGGGACTTCTGAATTTTCAGAAGTCCGAGAAGGTGGACATCCTTTTCCTGTCGGAGACAAAAAGACAGAGAAGAAGATGTTGCATTTTAAGCAAAAGTTGAATTTGGGAAACATGGTGGCGGTGGACTCGGTAGGAAAAGGGGGGAATTGCTGTGTTTTGGCGGGGTGGAATCGATGTGATGATTCGCGATAAATCGAAATATCATATTGATTTGGAAATAAAAGAAGTTGATGGTAGAGTTTGGCGATTCACCGGTGTTTACGGTGAGTCAAGGGCCGAGCTGAAGCATGAGACTTGGTCATTGCTTCGTATATTGTTTGATCAGCATGTGAATAACCCAATGCCGTGGATGTGTGCTGGCGATTTCAATGAAATTTTGTTCCATCATGAGAAGGAGGGGGGTGCCCCTAGATCACAAGGATGTCTGGATCAATTTAAGGAAGCTTTAGAATATGGTGGACTTGATGATTTGGGCTTTGTTGGCGATGTGTTTACATGGAGAAATAAACAGTTTGGAGGTGGAGGTGAAAATTACATCGGGAGAGACTGGATAGAGCGGTTGCAAATAGCGAGTGGAGGCAAATGTTTCCTTTGGTGCATGTGCGAAACGGAGATTATTTCCACTCGATCATCGGCTGTGGTGATCCGTGACGGAGGGCGACAGAGTGTGAATAATAATTGTAGGAGGGAGCGTGCTTTTTCTTTTGAAGCAAGTTGGCTGCGTGAGGAGAATTGTAAGGTCATGTAGTTCGGAGGCGTGGTCGGCCGGGAGTGCTTTGGGTACTTGGAAAAGTGGTAGATATACTAAGGAGTGTTGCTGCGGGCTGAGTTTCGGGATAAAAATGTTCTAGGAGATCTTGAAAAAGAATAAAGAATCGAGGAGGGAGTTAGAACATTGTCGAGGATTGCCTTTTGATGGGGCCCCTATTCATCGTGAGGCGGTTTTAAGCTATAGACTAAATAAATTAGAAGAACAATTGGAGATTTTTTGGAAGCAAAGAGCCCATGCTGATTGGTTAGATAAGGGGGACCATAATACAAAAAATTTTTCATAGTTGGTGCTCGGAGAGGAGGAGGAGAAATAAAATAGGCGGACTTAGAAAGGAGGAGGGGGTTTGGGTGGAAGATGAAGTAGAGAAGAAGGATTTTATTGCTAACCATTTTATGCAGCTTTTTTAAATCCGGGGCTTTGGGCGACACACAACAACTTCTTCAAGCGTGTCGCCCAAGGTCACATTGGCGATGAACGAGGACCTCATGAAAACCTTCTCACAGGAGGAGATTAAGCAAGCGTTGGATTCTATTGGGGACCTCAAAGCTCCGGGACCTGACGGGATGCCGGCGGTTTTCTATAAAAATTTCTGGGATACGGTCGGGGATCAAGTGACCATGGAAGTGCTTAACGTTCTGAATGGGGGAGAGATGCCGGAGCATTGGAATGACACCGTCATTGCGCTGATTCCAAAGGTGGTGCAACCTGAAGAGGTAACGATCTCGAGGCCAATTAGCTTGTGTAACGTTGTGTACAAGCTGATTTCTAAGGTTTTAGCGAATAGATTGAAGCTCATATTGCCGAGATTATATCCCCATCTCGAGTGCTTTTGTGCCGGGAAGATTAATTTCGATAATATTCTCATTGCATATGAATTGACACATCACATGCTGAATAAAAGGAAAGGAATTGCGGATATGCAGCAATTAAACTTGATATGAGTAAGGCTTATGATCGTGTTGAGTGGAGTTTCTTAGCTCGATGATGGAAAAACTTGGTTTTTGTCCGAGTGGATCAACTTGATGATGAAATGTGTCTCCACCGTTAGCTATCGATTAAGGTGAATGGTGCCCTTTCAAATCCTTTTGTGCCGGAGAGGGGACTCGAGACAGGGAGACCCGCTATCCCCTTATTTATTTTTAATATGTGCAGAGGGTTTTTCGGGGTTGTTAACAAGAGCGAGGAGGATGGCTTGATAACGGGTGTGAAAATCTGCGAGAGATGCTCCTAGCATTTCTCACCTACTTTTTGCCGATGATTCTTTGATTTTGATTCAAGCAAAGGGGAGGATGCTAATCAGCTCCGAGTATTCTCGAGTTGTATGAACAATGCTCCGGTCAGATGATCAACAAATCCAAGTCTGCCGTCTTGTTTAGTCCCAACACACCGGATAATTTGAGGAGTGTGGTGAAAGATACATTGAGCATTGAAAAGGAAACCATGAATGAGAAATACTTAGGCCTACCTGTTCACATTGGTCAGTCAAGAACCAAATTATTTGCCTACCTTAAGGATAGAGTCTCGGAAAAGAATGCAGGGTTTGGAAGGAAAAATTCTTATCTTGGGCGGGAAAAGAAATTCTGATTAAGGCTATAGCCCAAGCTATCCCAACGTTTGCTATGGGATGTTTTGATATTACGAAGACAATGTGTGATCGGATTAGCACAATGATCGTCGCTATTGGTGGAATCAAAGCAAGAGGGCAAACATAAAATACATTGGCTTAGTTGGGAGAAAATGATACAAACCAAAGAACGAGGGTGGTTTGGGTTTTCGGGATATACATGGTTTTAATATGGCAATGCTTTGCAAGCAAGCGTGGAGACTATTGAATGATCCGGAGTCGTTATGTGCTCGTATTCTCGGGGCTAAGTACTATAATGGCCGATCGTGTCTGGAAGCGGTGCCGAAGCCGGGTATGTCATATACATGGAGAAGCATACTCAAAGGCTTGGAGCTGTTGAAAAAAGGCATGATTTGGCGTGTTGGAGATGGAGAGGGAATTAACATGTGGTCTCGATCCCCGGGTACCGAGAAGTATGTCACGCCGGCCGATCACACCAAGGGGATCAAATCGATGACTAACGTTGCTGAACTAGTCGATCCAGTTACCGGAAATTGGGACGAGCTTTTAGTCTCGCGACACGTTCGGGAGGTGGATGCGAGACTGATCTTAGCTATCCCAATTCATGCTGCTATGCAAAACAAAGTGGGCTGGCATTTTGACAAGAAGGGCAGATTTTCGGTGAAGAGCGCTTATAAAGTCTTCGAGCTAACCAAGTCAATAATAGCCGATCGGGGTGCTTCATCATCCTCTCCGGACCCGGGTCTCGACTCAGTGTGAGCAAAATATGGAAGACAAAATGTGCAAATAAGGTTAAGCATTTTATGTGGCGCTTCTGTCATAATAGCCACCCTCTTCGATCAAGTCTCGAGAAGGAAGGGGATGGATATTGATACTAGGTGCGTGTTATGCAATCGTTTTGATGAAGATGGTGCTCATTTATTTTTCAAATGCAAGTATATGAAGAAAGTGTGGGAGTGTCTATCACTTAGTAGCGAGAGGGATTTAATGGCAGCCAAAGCATCAGCACTGGAGGCTAGGGATCCACAACTCACAAATATCACTAGGAAAGTTGGTATATATGTTAAAGGCGTATGGGGGCTAGGGATCCACAATCTAAGCGACTTAAACTTGTGCTTATAGATTCTTGGATTAGAAGATATAATTTTGATAGTCATAAGCTCTAGAGATTGTTCTTGGACTTTAAATAGAACTCAATGACTAATAATCCTAATATCTTTTAGAGTTCAATTGTAGGAGCTTTTTAGCCTTCTAATGGTATGATGTGGCTGCTTCTGCAGAAAATATGGGCTATAGATGGAAAATAAGAAATAGAAAGAAATGTAATTTCTGGGAAGACAATTGCCTAGGCACCTCTAGTCTGGTTATATAGTTTTGAGAGATCCACATTTTGGTCAATGAGAAGGCTACAACAATAGCTTCTCTATGGGATAGTTGTAATCTTAGTTGCACATTTACAAGGTGTGTAGATGACAGATTGTGCAATCTTTGGTTAGAAGTGATTCAGCTAGCTTCTACCATTACTTTCACGGAAGAAGAGAAATCTTTGGTCTAGCAATTTAGTTCTCAAGGGTGTTTTATTCTTGCCTATCTTTGAATAAAGTGATAAATTTTAGAGGTTGATACTTGTTAATGTTCCTTCTATGTGGACTCTAAATTAAAGGTCCCTCCAAGGGTTCATTTTTTCCCTTTCGGTTGCTATCCAAGAATAAGCTTTTAACTAGAGACAATTTAAGCATTAGAAGAAAAGACGAGGATCATTCTTATTTATCTCGTTCTAAGGATGAATCTGTTACACACTTATTCTTTGAACTAGAAGTATACCTCGCGCGTTGCCGTGAGATTTTCTTAAACAATAAACCTATTATAATATATAGCATTACTATTGATATTCTGCACACACGTATACATATATGTGAATTTGACTTACATGCTATTTTATTGAATCGGATCTAGTAAAAAAAAATGGTAAGCTAATACTAAAAGAAAAACCAATAAAATATTTGATTACATTATAGAGGAGTGAGTGATGAAACAAATGGCTTATGTAGATGACTTTTATGTTAATATATGATAGAGATGATATGACATTTTTTTGTAATTAACAATGGATGACATGGACTTAGTGGGAAATGATGTGGACATCTTGTATTGATTTAGTGGGAAATACTATAGACACTTTGCATGAATAGATAGAACATTTAGTGATGTCACTTAGTTGGGAATGATGTGGACACCTTGCGTGAAGAGAGAATTCACTTAGTGGGGTTTATCTTTATAAGAGTTATAGATGTGATGCGGTAGCTAGATAGCCAAATCTAGGCATAGTCATTTTATATAATAATATAATGCATTATATTTCAGTACAAATTTTAGAACTTATGATGCACTACATTTAGGATGGAGGGAGTATCTCTTTAGGAACCATGTGGCTAATGAATAAGAAGAAACTCCTTGTAGCTAATACTTTTTGTGTTGCTGCTATATATATGTGGGAGCTTTGGAAACTAAAAAATAGTCCATGTTATTTCGTTGCCGCTGCCCCAAGTCGTCCCCCGCGCAGATGACTCCGGCGGCTCTGCCCATGCCGCGCTGCCTCCAGCCCCCTCCCTCATCTCTCGTCTCACCGTCGCCGAAGTAGACCGCCGACAAGGCCATATGCGGGCTGCCGTGATGGCGGCGGCGGTCCCTTTCGAGCTATGGCGATGAAGTGGTGGCAAGGGTGCCTCTTCACCGACTCCAGCGATCCATGGGCGCGTTGACGGTCGTGGAGATGGCGCTTTGGGCAGCACTTTGATTCTCCGACATTAAGACTGTGTGCATGAGGAGCCTCGTGACGATGGGGTCAACAGAATTGGTCCTCCGGTGGTCAGATCCAGTTCCCTCTAGGCTGAATTTGCATATCTAGTATTCGCAAAAAAAGAATTTGCATATCTAGTATCGTTCCGGGGCTGGATTTGATTGGCAGAGGACGAGGAGGTGCAAGCGGAGGGAGAGGAGGTGGAGGAGACCCGGCGACCGATGGCGTGAGGCCAGATCTGAAGCTTTGAGTCGTGGGTGGCTGCTAGAGCGGCGGCCGTCCAGCGAGCGCTCCCGATGATGGTCGTATCTAACCTTCGGGCAATGGATCCGGTACATCTGCCGGTAGTTCTAGGGCTCCGGGGCGCTTGCGCGTGGAGGTGCGGATGGCCTGTGCGTTGTTGTGGTGGCCGTCTAGTGCCGCCTCCGATTGAGGCCATATCTGCATACTAGTGGTGCACCTCCCAACAACTCCAGTGTTACAGGTCTGGTGGCGGTCTTCCTAGATGGTCACTAGCGTAGGCCGTAGCAACATGGATTTCGGTGAGACAGTTGCTGTGTTTTGATGATGGTGATGCCTGTGGGTGCCACTTCCTCGTTGGAGGCGTCATCACTTCTCTTCAGCACATGGCGTCACAGAGATCTTTCGCGGTGAAAATCCAAGACCGGTCTCTTCCTGGTCGGGCGACGATGGCAT
Organism: Themeda triandra; assembly: GCA_018135685.1. Classification (NCBI taxonomy): domain Eukaryota; kingdom Viridiplantae; phylum Streptophyta; class Magnoliopsida; order Poales; family Poaceae; genus Themeda; species Themeda triandra. The sequence goes on along the minus strand of JAENPR010000165.1, from coordinate 514,585 downwards.
CTTTTGTATGTCATGTTGTTGTTGAAGACGCCGCCTTTGGAGCAAATAAGGAATAGTTATTGGTTGTTAGTGTTGGTGCCAGCATAGTTATCTCTCAAAATTCTTAGTGTTGTTGCCGTGCATTTCGCGGTGTATTCTTATCTTGAAGCAAGCTGGAATGTCATAGATGACTCTAGAGCTCCTAGTTTATTTTCTCTTTCGTTTTCTTGCTTGTGGCCTCAGCTTTGTAATAATTGGCATGATTCTACCTGTTGGTAGATGAAACCGGGTATGAAATACTATCCTTTATCTAAAAAAAGTCCATGTTTTTCAAAGTCTCCTTCGGAAAGATGGCCATAAGTTGTTACTAAGGTAACAACCGTGCTTCAAAGATGGATTGCTCTTTGCCTGAAGGAGAAAGTCCTAGATTTTTTGAGATGTTTGGACAAGCTGAAGGTCATTGCAACAAGACCTCACAGGCTACCTGGCTGCACCAAGTGAGTAACAAGTGGGAGCATTTATTTCATTTTCCAAACTGGCTTTGAATGGAAGAGGCTACTGTGATGCTAGAAGAAGCTAAAAGCATTGCTGGGGAAGGTAAGGACCTAGAGAAGGCGGTGTTGGAATGAAAATGGATCAACTTTGCTGGTCACTGTGAAGCCTGGGGATGTAATGGGTTGCTAGTTCCAGTTCTTCTTACAATATGTTAAGTCTGTTGGTTTTCTGTTTTGTTTGTGGCTGAGGCCCTGCCCTTGAACTCTAAAAAAGAAAATATAGAGTGCGAATGTGGGTAAGGGAGGAGAGGATAAGGGGGAGATAAGACTGTGGGCAGTGAAATATTAAATCCGATGAGGAGTTTTGACTCCACTCTAGGTATCATGTCGGTTGTTATTGTGACCCAGCAGTGATAGGTGGGCTTTCACCACCAGGTATTGACCTTTACATAGGGATCCTATACCGACTCTAGAAATCATGATTAATAGAGTTCCCATGCCGCTTAGCTTCAGACTGTAAAAGCCACAATCCACAATGTAAAGCTAAAACAATCATGCATGCTCTAAAGCAGAGGCTCTACTTTCCTTGCTCTCTTCGTAGCACCTACTTCCTCTCTGCTTAAAGTTATAAATCGGTTTTGCTATTTATCTAAAAATAATATGTAACAAGATATATGTAGCAAAGCAAAAAAGTCAAAAAGATTTAAATTTGAAATGAAGGGATATACCAGCTAGCTAGCTGAGCAGCATTATTATTATTATATATATTCTCGTATTATCCTGGCCTATTTGCTGTGACTTGTTCTTTAGAGATGATTTGAGCGTTGCCCATCTGGCTACAGGTTGTCTTCCATCTCCCAACAGCCCACCTCGTACATTGTTATTTTCCATTACACCCTACTCTTCCCATGAAGCCACCCACAATAGGGTTTCAATAAAATAACTGGGACATCGAGATGCTGACAACAAAGGGCAAACGTTTGTGATAAGAAGTTTACAATTTAATTGTTGGAGCTTCATTTTCATGAGAGATCGTCCTTGTCATTTCTGCATATGCAGATCGAACACCTAGATTTCTCATTGGCGCCTGTGACATTACTTTTACGTCAGTGTTGGAAAAAGAAAATAGGTTCATAAGAATATTCATGACCATATGCACAGTATCTCATCAGCAGTAGCTATCATGCACGTAACCAGTAATGATGTCCAGAACACACTCTCGCTTGCAGTACCTACTTCCCGGAAGCAACATAAATCGTCGATACGCACCAGTGCACCACACCGCCAGTTTGAATTTCAAACGAAAGATGATGTTGTGTATTTGTTGGTCAAAAATTGGGATATATTAAAATATTATGTATCTAGTCCAAATTCTATGATCAAGGAGGCGACTTCCTTGTTTTGACTTGGAAACCTTGGGAGAATATCAACCACAGAAACAAGGAAAGTCAACATACATAAAAGTTAGTTTCCTGAATACATCTAGTGTCAACTTCTACGAAGACATAGTCATAAGATTACTGCTTTATTAAAGGCACAACGTTTGTTTCTAATTGAAGAATAAGTTTGCATTGAAATGTAACAATCAGAGCATATATACATACTCCTCCAGGACAAGGTTACATATGCAGTGCTACTCTCTCTGTCATGTAATGTAGTGTATTCTAAAATTTTTAGAACAAGTTAATAGAACACTCATCTCAAATGATGTGAGTACCCATGGGTTAAAACTCAATTAAGTAGTTTCTCCTTAATTAAATTATAGTTTTCTTTTTATACCAAATCTAAGCATAGGCATTAGTACATAGAAAGCATTATGTTAGCAGTAAAATTTTTAGAAATAACTATTGCACTATATTTTAGGATGGTGGTTCATATATTAATTATAGATGACAATATCCATCTAGCTAGCTTGTGGATACCCTTTCTTGAATAAATTAATTTTTAGAGTTGTCTTAAGTTATATTTTTAAAAAAATCCAAATTTATAAAAAAGAACTAAGATTAATGACACCAATTTATTATCAATAAATAAATCATAAAAATATATTCTTATAATATCCCATTTTACATTATGAATATTTGTGTTTTTCATAAATTAGATCATTTTTTTTAAAAAAAAATGACTTCATCAGAGAACTCTAGGTATTGAATTATTCAGGACAGGTAATATTGCTTCTGCAAGCCATTGAAAATAACTAGACTTTTAATTAGTGAAATACTGGGGCAGGTAATATTGCTTCCGCCGGCCATTGAAAAGAACTGACTTTTAATTGGTGAAATACTGGCACAATGAGATACTATTGCACTATGGACGATAAACAAATGAATATAGAGACGTGCATGCATGCAGAAACAAGAAACCCACCTGCTCCCAGAATATATATAGATAAATATAATACTAATAATTTACAATATTTGGAGTGCAAATACAGTCATGCCCGGGCCCATATACACGAGGACCAAGCAACCAGACAGCACACGCTGACACCCGAGGGATGGATGGGGATGCCACAAATGGACGATGGATGAGAAAAAGATCTCTATATGTGCGTAGAGTACGTCTCAGGTATTAACTCCCCGGAGAAAGAGGAACGGTGGTGGCCCAGTTCGCCATCAGTTCAGATGACTATTGACTGGAAACTGGAAATCAGCGTGTCGCGTGTGAGCGCGGCGGCCGCGCCGGGCGAGGCTGAAGCTGAAGCTGAGGCGCCGCCTCCCTGTGACCAGGAAAGCGACCGAGACTTCTTCGAGAGACAGAAACGAGTGTGACCGCGGGGCGTGCATCGCATCGGATTTAGATTTTGGACCGCCGCCGCCGCCGTCGCCGTGCCCGCTGCAGGGAGATGAATCAATGAATAGTAGTACTTCACTCCTAGATGAAGAAGATGATACGAAAAAGTTTGGGGTGGGAGCGACGCCGAAGGCGGCGGCTCCGCCGTCCACATCGCTGCAGACTGTATATGGGGAGGGCTGCGGCTGCATGCGGGCAACCCGGCCGGCCAGGCGAGGCATCGCGGAACCTTCTTGTCGGCGGCCGGCGCCGGCGGCGGACTACCTCTCGATCAGCTCTCTTGTCGATCGTCTGCGCTCCAGGAGAGTACTGCCCTGCAGTGACTGGGTAGTCCTAGTGGGATTTATATATTATTAGGACTGTACTGATATGCAAATTAACTAACTTTGCAGCAGGTTGTTCCTCTATGATGTTCACTGCGCACGTAATCTTCTTATTGTGTTTGTTGTCATTAAGGTTATTTATAGGTATCAACGAGATTACGATCGAGAATTTAATTTTGCTATGCGTGCAGTGAACATCAACTGAACATATATAGTATAATCTACCTCATGGCATATTACATAAAAGTAATAATGATAACTCCTCCCCTAAGTAGTAGGTCTCGATAGCGAAAGCGGAAGAAGTAGACGTTGTTCCGGATGGCTGGGATGAGGAAAGAGACAACTCGATCAGTGGCAAGTGGAAGTGCCTAGTTGTGTGCGACCAAAGACAAGTGATAGGTTGTGATAAAAAAAAAAAAAAAAAAAAAAGACAAGTGATAGGTTCTCTCCTGTAATAACATTCAAAATATTGAGGGTACAATGGTAATTTCATGGGCAGGGTTTCACACATGTACTCATCCTTTATTTATTTAGTTATTAGTACTTTCTCCTGGTGGTAAAATAGTAGAGAAATGATTACATAGGCTTAGAAACAAACCTTATAATATTTGTACTTTTATTTACATGAGTCCTTTTACAATACTTGAAAGCGCTTCTTATCTTCTCTCATTGCTTCTACAAATTAGTGATTTTATTAAAAAAAACATTCTAGTCATTACACAAATATCACTTATCACAACCCGTGCCCCTCCCCCATCCCCGACCCCTCCCCGACCTGCGCCGGTTCTCTTGGTGTCGGTGCTGCCCACTTCTCCAGAGGAAACAAAGATGTTTCTCCTGAATTGCAGGATGACACAGAGAAGGGAATGAAACACCAGGTCGAATCGACCGATGCTGCGAGAAAGAAACATTCAGGCGAAGCTGCAGTGCAGCCGCAGTACCACCATGAAAACTTGTTCCGAAATCACCAGCTCAACCCGCAGCTGCTCAATCTTCTTCAGTCGCCTACGCATGCTCAATCCGCCACGCCCACGCGCACGCCCTCTTCGTCTTCCCAAGCAAGAAGGCTACGTGTCTCGTTCGGCGGCGGCGGCGGCAGCAGCCTCAGGCCTCCCTGCCCGAGCTCGTCAAACCGGAGTGCAGCAGCTGCCGAGGATACTGCTGCAGGCCCAGAGCGCCGTAGCTGTCCGCGCCGCGGAAGCCGCCGGCACCGACAGGCAAGGAGCCCAAGTGGCGCCTGCCGCCCCGCAACCACTGCCTACCGGTGCTGAAGGGAGCGCCGTTCATCGTCTGCGGTGTGGCTCCTGCTCCACGGTCCTCTCCTACTCCTACAGGGACCCGGCCAGGAAGAAGGCCTACTAGGATTCCATCGACCGGTGGAGCACAGACGGTCGCTCCGAGCTGCACGGCTGCACCGGCTGATTGTGCTATTTTTTTATTCAATCTAACAATAGTAATAGCCTTAATACCCTTGATTAAAAAAAGAACTACAAAAATACAATTATCCATCCTTTATTTGGCATTGTCTCCCCCTTTAGTTTTGGAGAGATGGGAAGCGATTTAGCATATATGGTCTACCGGTCATAGACACAGTAATCGCCTCCCATCCCCTCCCTCCCATCTTCTCCCATCACTTTTGGCCTTTCTGCCCGTCGGATCGGTCGCTGTGAGCCGTCGAAATTCTCCACAAGTATTGTAAAAAATCTCTTATTTACATACATTTGGGAGCTTCAATACCAATATAATATGCCAATGAATAAAGGTATATGACGCAAATTGATTCGAGCCGAAAACACTATATATCCCACTAGTGCATATTTGGTGCTATATATAGTTCTTTGGAACATCTATATGAAGTGCTAAAACATTTATGAAGTATTAATTATGCAACTATTTCAATTGCGTCTAAACAATTTATAGAACTAATGAAAAATTTAAGCTTTATCCAATCAAGGTCATCCTTGTTCACAATTTTCTCTAGTGTTAATCAACCATTTTTCTACAGTGTACCAACAAAGTGCTTGTGTCATTGTACTAACTATCCTTGTAGAACTTAAGTTGTGTACGAATCAATCAAATAGTAGGTGATGAGGTCAACATTATGAAAGGTGCAGGGGGACAAATAACAAATTTAAATTACCAAGTAAACATAAACATGTAAATGGTACAAATTCGTGCTTGGTTTACTGATTCAAACTATTTCAATATGCCTACTAAACACACACCCCAACCAAAGAAAATGAATTTTGTCTTTTTGTTTCTCTTTGCAATCATTGAGTTTTAATTTTAGTTTTTTTTTGGAGATATAAATATCTAGTGTTAGAAAATATATTTCATAAGATTTTAACCATTCTTTCATGTGATATGATATCTCTTGGGTTGACTGAGTCCTAATAATCTATATATGAAAGTAATATTTAATTTTTTTTAACATTAGCTTGAGCTACAATCTTCTATCTTGCCTCACAAAATTTGAACTTACAAGTCAGCATACGTGTGTAGAATGAAAATAAGAAAAAAAGGACAAATCTCATTAGACAGGCTAATTGAAATAATTTGGGACAGTAAATCAAGCAAAACTCCTTGTTCAAATAAAGGGCTATGCGATAAAGTAAAAATAGGCATTCCCTTATTAGTTGAAACACATCATCCCAGCTACGTACTGTATAGGTAATTGTTTGTAGTAGTAAATTCAAGAATTTTTATGTGGGCCTACAAATTCAGGTTCGTTTGGCACACAGGAATCAAAACACACAAGAATAAGAAAAACAGATGAATTATGTAGGAATGCATTTACAAAATAGAGGATTGTTAAACGTATGAGTTCTAAAAGAACAATTGCAGCAAGAAAAACGTATGAATCTTACTAAGAGATTTGAGAGCCCATTTGGAGAATACAGATATCATAAAAATTATACGCAAAATCCATAGGTATCAAAAAATTTACAAGAAAAACATGTGGACAGGAAAAAAAAAATCCTGCATTTTGATAGAGCCCTATGAAGAACTTTGGAATAAAAAAATCTAGAGGATTGTTATTGGCAAATTTTCTACGAATCCTTTTAGAACAAAGGGTTTTGGGTTGTTACAAACCATATGAAATTTCTGTGGAATGATTTGTGTCATAGGGATTTTGGAGAAATTCTGCGTAGATCTTTAGGGCACCTGTATTTTTTACGTTTAATTTTTCAGTTTCATGTATGTTTTTTAATCCACAAAAACCTCTAGAGATATTAGAGCATTCAATTCATATAATTTTTTTCATATCCTAGCGTTTTCGAACTTGATTTCCAATAAGCCGTAAGGTTGCTAAGTTTCCTTATTTGTCAAAAAAAAAAAAAAAAGTTATAACTAATGTACTATCCATGTTATCAAATTACTCGTGTCCCCAGCAGATCCAACCAATTACTAAAATTGGCAACGGTTCTCCTGCTCTATTCTACTACTATCTGGTTTTATTATTAACAAGGACACGTACGTCGCTGGCCACCACCACCTGCACGCAGGAAGGCAGGCAGCAGCATCCGATATTACTGTACAGTGCGATCAGTGACGTCATCACTTTTTGTCGTATGCAGCCGCCCTACGTCAGCCCCTGCCCTACGTGCCTGACAACGACCCTGCTTTGCAGTTAAAGCGACAGGCCCCCAGCGGTCCCCACAAGTCAGTGTCTGACACTTGGGCCCGCGCCAACCGTTGAGGTCGGCCGTCGGTAGAAAAATCGTCATACCCTTCTATATAAACAGGCGCAGGGAACAGACGCCGCTCGCATCGATGCCTTTCTTTCCCGGCAAAACAAAAAAAAGTCAACCAGCAGCAGCCACCATTTCTGCTGTTCTTGCAGAAATGGAGCATCATCATCATCATCATCCCTCCCTTCACAGCTTCTACTTGTACAGCGAGTACATGGCCACGGCCAGCGGCGGCACCGCCGCTGCGCCGTCGTCGTCCTCGTCGTCGTCCTCTTCCGGTTCCGACTCGCTTCCGTTCAGCGTGGTTTCCGGCGGCGACGAGGCGCCCGCGGCCGTGTCGTGGCGCGCCACCGCGGATGCCGACGCCTCAGTGCCAGCGGCGGGCGCGGGGCAGCTGGTGGCGCCGAATAACAAGGGCGGCGCGTTCATCGGGGTGCGGAAGCGGCCGTGGGGGAGGTTCGCGGCGGAGATCCGCGACTCGACGCGGAACGGCGCGCGGGTGTGGCTCGGCACCTTCGACAGCGCCGAGGCCGCCGCGATGGCCTACGACCAGGCGGCCCTGTCCGCGCGGGGATCCGCCGCCGCGCTCAACTTCCCCGTGGAGCGCGTGCAGGAGTCGCTCCGACAGCTCGCGCTGGGCGGCGGCAACGGCGGCGCGGCTGGTGCCTCCGCGGGGGGCTCGCCTGTGCTGGCGCTCAAGTCGCGGCACTCCAAGAGGAAGCGGCGCAAGAAGTCCGAGCTCCTGGCGGCGGCGGTGGCAAAAGGCGGCGCGGCGTCGGGCAGGAGCAAGAGCAATAACGCCGCAGCGGCGGCGGCGGCCGAGCAGCAGCAGTTCGTCGTGGAGCTGGAGGACCTCGGCGCCGACTACCTGGAGGAGCTCCTCAGAATCTCCGAGAGCTACTAGCTAAGTGATCAGATCACTGAAGCGCGCGTGCATCCGCAGAATTCAAAGGTAGAGAGCTTGGGCCTTGAGGAATCAATCATCAATAATGCAATGTCCAAGCCTCGTCTTTGTATAGTCGGTGTTCTCAATGAGGGGCATCGATTATATTTCAGAAGTTTTCTGATTTATTAGTAGTTCTAGCTCGACTAAGTCCAAGAACTTTCCTAGTACAAAATTCCTTAGCTTTCCACCAGGGAAAAGAGAAAAGGTACATATATGATGTGCAGTTCAATTTGAGCGGCCAGCTGAAATCCAGTGTGCAATATTCGCTATCATATGCACAGATGATGCTGAAACAGTATCCGCTTACACACAAGTGACAAGTGATGAGCAACTTGATGTCCATCCTAATCTAATCTAGGACTTTAGGTGTTCAGTACTGTACTAGCTCCATATGTGCACACTGGGATTGGTCCAGTATATAAGCCAGCCACCCTGGATGCATGCATCTCCTCGCTCCCTGCCTTTTGCATGGGCCGGGTACACACAATTATCCCTCGATCTGTAGAGCATATAAACAAAAGTTGTTCACCTTTTTACTGGCATGTCAATATAATATACATATGGTGGCACCAGTATTGGAATTTTGTGCTCTGTCCTTGTCCTTGATTGAGATACATACAGATGTACGTACTGAAGTGCCATAATCTTAATTTCTTCTTTGGATTTTCTCGCTGATTATTTGGGTTTTGTTTCAATCTGTTATTATCAGATGCTTTGGATTTTACTTGGCTGGCTTTATGCGTGGAATGTTCATCAACACTCGCTCCTGGACATGGTATAGCAGTTCCTAATACATATATATGGGTGGCCCACCTTTTTGGTGATGCTTAGTTTGCAATAGTTGACAGAAAAAAGGAAAACACAGGCACACAGCAGGGCAAAGTCTCTGGATCTAAGTACCCTGGGGGTGTATGCATATGTATATGTATGCCATTCGAATATGAGAGGGTTTGCAATTTGTTCAAATTATACACATTTTTCATTTCTTGGGTTGTGGTAGTAACTGCTAACTTAAAACAAATGTACACCGTGCAAGCTGGTAGGGCCATGCTATGAATTTGTTTCTCCTTATAAATAAACTCAGTGTTCACCGTTACCTCTTTACAGTTTGAGCTCCAATCCTCCTTTTTCTGCTATTTCTTTAGGTCTATAGTATTTGAACTAATCCAGGCCAGGATCAAGTATAGGCATATGCATCGACTTTAACCATCCTTTCAAGACTGCATATATGCAGAAGGGTCCTAAAGCTCATTTCCTCATTTATACAGGAGGTGACTTTCAGTTTTTTCAATGACAATTTTGTGCCTATTATTGGTCCATATAAACTTCAGTTGGATCAGTTTGTAGATTAATTCAATGACTCTGGAATACTGTATTCTGACCAAAGATGGGCAACGGGTATTCCAAAGGTAATAAATATCAGGCGGGTGGTAATAAATGCACTTTGTCATGAAATTACTAGGAAGTTGCTGATTAGCTGTATTTGCTGGTTCGGGTTACTTGATCAAAGTCTCTAATTTGTGGCATTATTCATCCATATCTAACTGGAGTTCTAAATTTGGAACCTATATCGGTCCCATCTCTCTCCTTAATTGTAATATAGGAAGAATATCATCTTAAGGTCGTCACTACTAAATATGTTGCTACCCGCAACTCAAAATTATGCAAAATAAGTAGCGCAGGATGAATTTTCTTGAATTTTTACCTGATTGAAGACCACTAAAAGAGCCATTTGTTGCGCTCCACATCATGGTTGAGAATGTATATGCATATGAATATTAAAGGTTTTGCGGATAAATTGAGCATACTGCTAGTATGTAATGGATTTGGGGAAGAGTGCCTAGAGTGGGTTGGAGCAGCCGGTCCGGGGTTTAAACCCCGGCTCCCTCACATTGGCCTCCAGGAAGGCCGCGCCGGTGGTGGCGCTTTCTAAAAAAAGTATGTAATGGATTTCATTTAATGTCTAATTCCGATAAATTTCATCATTTTCATTGCAGCGCCATCGGTTTTGGTTAAATATGTATTTAGCTTAAACCTTAGTTTTGATACATTAAGTTAAATATCATCTTCTAGCGTCCCTTTTTATGACACCATGTTCTAGTCTTTATCTTTCTATATTTTTTGCATTTCTTTATCCACATATTAAGTTTGAAGTAGACCACACTGTATATTTTCTTTTGAATTTTTTCCGTTCATATTGTTTCCTATATACTCCATTCTTGTGTATCAGTTATTATAGTAGCATAAATATAGTAATTTCAACCTGCACCATGGCACAAGATTTTGAATTTCCTCTATAAGTACATAATATTTAAACCAAAATACATAAACTTATCTAAAGTAACAACTTACAAAATATGCTGTCATAGAACTTTAACATTTTTGGCATGGCCATGTAACTCTAAAACTAGAAATCTTTAGCACCGAGTTGGCAAGTTATTAATACATGAAAGGGCCTTAGATAGTTTCAAAGGTGGTTTTGTATTTTAAGAAATAATGATTTATTTTATAAAAAAACATAATTAATCCACTACTAGAAACCCCCCCCTATAACTACGCTTTTTTTAGACACTAAATATGCTTTTATACGTCTCTATAAGGGTGTAGGCACACTTTACAAAAGCGTGTTAGAAACGTCTTCGCATGGACCGTGTCTGGCCCTGTAGAGACGATTTTCATAAGCGTATCTATAAAATGAATAGACGTTTCATAGACACGTTAGATGCATGTCTACATATATTGATACGCTTTTATAGATGCACATATAATACGTGTCTATTAGTGTAGTTACGTCTTATAGAAACGTTTCATAACGTGTGAAAAAACTATAGAGACAATATTGTAGATACATTCACAATTCATGTCCACTATTGTAGCCACGTTTGGTAGTGACGTATTATTACGCATTAAGTAGTATAGAGACGATTTAGTAGGTGACTTGAAAGATGACGTGGCAGGTGACGTGGAATGATGACATGGAATGGTGACATAGCGGGTGACGTGGAAAAGTGATGCGACAACTGGCATGGAGAGGTGACATGGCATATAAAACGTTTAATAGTAACGCCCACATGTTGACAAAAGTAGAAATAATATTGAAGCCATGTCTTTATTGAGCATGTATAAAGAATGTTATTTAAAATGAGTATCATCCACAAAATTCATGACATAATTTTCGTTTAGAATTCAAGTTCCTATGAAAGTAGAACATAAATCGTAATAAGATCCCTCTTATAATGCTAGCACCCTCCTTTCTTGTAACACCTCAACTACTAGTATAATTGATAGTTCAAATCATTGATATCCTTGTTGACAAAACGTCGATGCAGATTGGTAGCAGTAGCGAGTCTGCAACAAAATAGTAATATTTAGACTATAATAACTGTAGCTAATCCAAATGCCTCAATTAATTTCAGTGATAGGGCAAATCATGTATGGTATGAACTGAAATAAAATTTTATAATAACCATAGAAAGAAATCAAATAGTTCCTACCATATTGAATTGGCGTGTCATCCCGCCATATAATAGTACAAAGCAGTGATGTGACTGGGGCAATCTATAACAATAACAATTGTCCAGACACCAGGTTATTGATAAGAGTTTCTAAAAAAAAAAAAAAAAAAAAGGTAATTGATAAGATGCAAACTGATCAGGAAAGAAAACGTAGAAGTTAATAATTCTGAAATAGTAAAAATAGCTACTGCATGTGTTGATCTAGCTTTACGGACCCTAGACATGGTCGCATTTGCTGGATCCACCTATACAAATGAAGCTGAAATATTATATTATTATTGATCAAGAACTTCACTAGTAAGTGCCAAAAAAAAAAAAGATAAATCCCAAACAGATGGGACGAGAGTCCAAATCAGAATATAGTATATATACCATGCTTTGACTTGCATGCAGAGTTAGATTATATCTCAACCTCAGCACGCTGTGGAGTAATCATATTGTGATTTCTGTCATAACCCTTTTGACTTAGGCAAATCTACACAAAAGAAAATAAGTTCAGGAGATCTGATGTTCAGGGTATTCAAATGTATAGGAAAAATCAGTATTGTTTAATCAAGAAACATACCAAAAAAAATTGGGGATGTCGGGGATTGTTGATTCGGTGGATCTAATTGAAACTCTGCACAGTCACCATATAAAGATTTAATCAGAGGCCTTTGAGAATAGGAAACAACTGCACGTAGGAGCTGACACCCACAGATCGAGCAGCACGGAGGATGCCTTCAGAAAACGCATATTAACATGCAAGAAGCCAACACCTAAGAGTGTATCTAGAATTCTAGATTCAGAGGCTCGCGGTTAGAAATACAAACAAGTCAAGGATGAACAATCGATGCTAGTTCCTTTCCTAGGCAGAATGGATCGCCGAAGGCATAGACATACTCACAAATTCTCAGATCCCAGAAGACAGATGAAGGCGACAGGACTGGTAGATGACGCCTACAGGAAGATCACCGTGGGCACGGCTCCTGCGAGGCAGGAGCACCTTGGTGATGGAAGAGCCACGGTGCTTGGAGGACGGGTCGGCGATGTGATCGTGAACTCGTGGCGGCGGCGGCGGCGGCGGCTTCCGCGTGAAACTGACTGGAAACCGACCACCTGGATCTGATAGATGGAGGATATTGCCATATTGGCACGGGAAGGGGTCAAGGGGAGGTTAATATGCTTGCATTCCTAACTCCCGCCGAGCAAAATAATTAGGCGCCAAAGTCCAAATGTCAGATGCGAACATTTTACGTTTCCTCAATACTATATTTAGACATTTTAATTATTCAATGGTGCGTAGTTGAGTATTTATGAACTTGGTAAATAACGAAATTGCTAAAACTCTAAGGGTAAAAAATAAATAGTTTATTTATGGCCAAACTCCAGTCAAGAACAATTAAGTGCAAACCCATCTAAAATTTAAATATTTTGAAATGACATCGGATAGAGAAATGAGCAAAATTAAAATTGTAGATCTCAAAAGGTTGAGAATCTTTGATGTTAACCACTTTTATATTTGAATTCATTTGATGGCTCAAAATTTTGTTTGAAATTTAATTTCAAATTATTGAAGAACGCTTATTTCTGTTTTTAATCTATGGCTAAAATTTGTAACTAGTTTTTCTCCCTTATACTAACTCCAAATGTGATGGTTTTTTTTCTTAAATTTTCTAAAATCATGGTCTACCAAGATATTGTGTTCTTACCGCTATTCTTTTGATCATCTTTTCTTTTGTACATTTCAAAAATGAATTTAAAAAATAACAACTTCGAACAATGTTTACAAACATCAAATGATTTTTGCTGAAGAAGTCATGAATATAGAAGTTGTATCACTTATCAAGATGTCTACTTTTTATTTTGGTCATTTTTTGTATGATAAAGTGAAAGTAATATTTTCACAAATCTTACATATCTCTCTAGTAGTTTATGAAACTACAAGAGCGATTTATAAGATGTGTAATCAATGTTAGAACCACCATGTTGGATAAACAAATAAATGACCAAAATAAACATTAGATCCTGAGAAGTTATAGATTTTATACTTGGGCAACTTTTTCGTATGATGAATTCATTTCGTCGGGAAAAATTATGTTGGAATTTATCCAATTTAAAATTTAAAATTTTCAAATGACCTAGGATGAGGAAACAATCAAATAAACTCTGTAGATCTTCAAAATTTACAAAACTTTGTAGTTAGCAACATTTGATTTGAAATCATCATGTGATGCAAACTATGTTTGAATTTCTCAAATTTAAAATTTAAATTTTATAAACGACCTCGAATGGAGAAATGACCTAAATGAATGTTATGGATCTCGAAAAGTTATGAAACTTTATAGTTGACAACTCTTTAATTTGAATTCATTTAGGGACTCAAAAATCAATTTGCACTCAATTTATATAATATGTGGGAGACACAACTGAGTTTGAGGTGCAGTAGTATTGGAGGTTATGTGTAAAGGTGAAGTTGTGAGATTTTTTGGAACTTTTTCATGGTGGTTGATCTCTGCGATCAAAAGAATGTTTTGCTATTATTTTTTGGAATTTTTGGTGGCTGAATTCACAATTTTGAAAATGATTTGTAGAGAATATGTATAATCTTGGGGTCACATTGGATAGGTTGCCGGGTCAAAGGAATCCTATAATAAATAAATCTATTTGTGGTACTAAAGCACAACATGTGTAGTTCAATGGTCAAAGTGGCTATCTTTCCAAATGAGGATTTGGGTTCAAATCCTCATGACCTTTTATTTTTATTATTATGTGTTGGGCGCCTGCTCATTTAAAAAAAAAATATTTTTTTTTAAAAAAAAACCTTGTTGGGCGCTTGCTGCCACGCTAAAGTGAAATAGCGGGTTTTGGAGATCCATGCGTAAATGGGCCAACTTCGTAGGATAAAATGTGTTGGTAGGATAAATATACAATCTAAAGTGATGCAATTTTCAAATTGCTTTGGCCCAATGGTAATGACTAATTCTAATATCTTGGGCTTTAGGGAGGGAGAGGTCGAGTATTTCTGCTAGCTTTTTGTTTCTTTTTCTTTTTATATTAGGTCCATTTTTCTTAACATAGTTTCAATAACTAGGGCCGTAGAACCATTATTTTTAACATATCATATAATTTTTTTTGAAGATTTCAAAAAATAAGTTTCTATGGCAACATAACATTCTCATAAGTTCAAATGCTTGACTTTGAAATGATTCCAATATCATATCAAGAAGCGTGTTTATGTGACCATGTATAATTATTGATACGTTGTACATCTGTCTAGATTATACTCACGGTTTAAAGCGTGTCTAACTTCATGTTATTTTAGTACGACATCAATATCATGTCAAAAAGCATCTTTATCATGCCATGGAGCGCTCTCTGATACGCTTTGCAACGTGTCTAGATGCTAGCGACGATTAAAAGCGTGTCTAACATCGTGCCAGTTTAAGACGTTTTCAATATCATTGTAAAAAGTGTCTTTAGACGCCTTTTGACACTAAAAGCGTGTTGAATATCGTGTCATGTTAAGACGTTCACAAAATCGTTTCAGAAATCATATTTACATGACCATGTAGAGACGTTTTTAGTGGGCGTTACAAATAGAGCGTAGCTATAGGGGGGGTTTTCTAGTAGTGATCATTTAAATAAGAACAAAAAAACCAGTACCAAAAAACTTATACAAACATAATATATTTGTCTGTTCTCTGTTTGTAGTCTTATGGTGATTGCTTCGTAAACTTGAGTGTTGGATCAGTTTTGTAGATTCAATGGTTCTCATATGTACATATTTTGACTGGGTGCTAATAAATGCACTTCGACATGAAATTACTAGGAAAGAGCTATTACTAACTGTTTGCTGGGCTACTTGATCAATTCTAATTTGTGTCATTATCCATCACCTAACTAGAGTTGTTTCGGACTTTGGACCTAGCAGTCCCATCTCTGCTCAGGGTGTCCACAATGGGCAGCCATCGCCAGCTTCCATCTTATGTGGAAGGCAGAGCGAGGAGGAAGTCTGGGTGTCCTCAACCATGCCACCTCAACTAACCTATAGGAAATCCATGTCAGCATTTTTCCTATAGAAGAGAGAATATAGGAATCCACCTCAGCTAGCTATCTCTTGTCTTAATGCCTATCTGAGAGGGAGGATATATAGAATATATAAAACATCATTTACATGTGGGGTTCACATGATAAAGTGCCAATGACATGTTTCATATAAGCTAGGAGCTGACTAAGCTGTTTGAGAACGCCCTTAGCGAGGAAAAAATCTACCGGTGATTTCTCATAGCCCGAGGATTTGTGACATGAGTGGGACCAGATGAAAGAGCATGGGTAAAATGCATTTGTTTGGCTTCTCTCTATCATCCAGCTCATCTACGATTTCACGTTACGGACGCTCTTAGTTGTAACAGGAAAAATATCATCTTAAGATCACTTATGTTACCAGCAACTCAAATGTATGCTTAAGTCGGCCTTGTGTGTGTACTAAATAAGTATTGCACGGTGAATTTTTACGTGATTGAAGATCGCTGAAGAGTTAATCGAATAATTGGCATGCATCAACGCTCCATCATGGCTCAGAATGTATGTTACTTGAATATTAAAAGTTTCATCTATAAATTTAATTTTTTAGATAAAGGATAGTTCATATTCGGTTTCATCCATCAACGGATAGAATCAGGTCAATTATTACAGTGTTCTGCCCGTGAGCACACACAACTAAACAACCAAAATGATAATAAAGTTTTTGACTAAACATTACCAATATGTCTAGCTGATAACCATCCATTGGAACTAAAGAACTGCAAGGCTGACGTCCCTAGATGCAGTCCAACTAGTGTCAGCGGATCCCGAAGATCATCATGCCGCTGCAATTTCACCCATTGCCAAAGCCAGTGTGTTCCTCTAAGTAGAACCTGCAAAAAAAATTTTGTCTGCATTTATCAAAAACAACTTCATTTCCTCCTTTGAATTGCAGCCTCATAGGTTTTAATTAAATATGTATTTAGTTAAAATCTTAGTTTGATACTTGCATTAGAATAATGATATACGACGCCAACATAATGAATTTGCAATAATGGTTTTATTGAACAGTTTGCCCCCTGGCCGCCCTTTTATTAATCCTACGTTCCAATAATCATTAGACCTCTAAAAATATTTGGTCAGGCTAATATATTTGGTACTCCATCTATTCCAAATTAATTAATTATAAGACATTTTGGGTTATCTATATACATAGTTTTTGTATGACTTAGATATACACTATGTATAGATACGTACATAGTAAAAACAATGTATCTATAAAAGGCAAAACATCTTATACTTGGATACATCTTAAAAACAATGTATCAAATAAAGGGATAGGGGTTCCTGAGATGAAATAGTTACCCACGGTGTTGGAAGAAAGAAGCAAGTGAATATGAAGATGTAAAGCCAATATGAAGATGTAAAAACAATATTGTAGGACTTGACCGCAAGAAGGAGTGGCGCCAACAAATTTCGAAGGGGAGTGTCACCGACAAAAGCATGGGAACTCAAAAGAGCGAGACCCCTACAAGAGTGTGGAATATGAAGAGTAAGAACTAGCTAGAACCACATGAATCCTCCTGCCCTAGCTTCCAAACAATTGGGTATGCTATTATAACAACCCCCCGCTCCTTGATCCCTAGACATGGAGCATTAGCACGAACCAATATAGATTCATCATGTCAAGTGTGTTACCTATCGAGAACCTCGCCAATGACACTAATTTTACTAGCTAGGCAGCCCAGTAAAAGGTTTAGTGTGCCCAATATATAGTTCGTTAGGGGCAAGGAAAAGCCGTGACCCTAACATTTCTGCCAAAAAAAATGCCTAGCGTAGGGTCACTTTTTATTTGTTGCTTCTTTCAAATTATATATAAGTTGATTTTTTTTATTCGTCTATTTTGCTATATATTCAGACATAGTATTATATATAGATACATAGAAAAATGAATGTAAAAAAGCTAAAGTGGCTTATAATTCAGAACGGATGAAGTAATAATAATGAACTAATTAAGAATCTAGCCTAGCTAGTATCGAGAGGCTCCGGCCATTTTGTCAAATTTTCATTAGAAATTAATTAAAGAAAAGACAAACGAGAAGGGGTCGTCAAGGGAATAACGAAGGTTGCCCAATGGGCCTAATGGGTTGACCGAGCATTAACCTTTGAAGTGCCCGTACTCTTATCCTTTCCCTGTTTTGTCGAGTGTGCGCTTATCTTTGACCAGCACTTGTGCCCTGTGAAGCCTACGACGTCTTCAGTCAGTCGGTCAGTCTCAGGTGTCAAGCTCTGTTGCCGGGCCTGGGCGCATGGGTTTTGCACGCGCACTCATCGGGCGCATGGGTTTTGCACGCGCACTCATCAGAAACAAAAAACGAAACGACCAAACGCATTCGACAAGCCGCATGCCCCCGCATCCAAAGACTCGAATCCAAGCACCCCAAATCACAGCTCGCGACAGATTCCGGCCGGCCAAGCAGCCACGTTTCAACGTATGCACTCAAAACCCCATGGCCTCCATCCTCTGATCGCACTTCGCACCGCGCCATCCAATATGGGCGTCCCGCGCCGCTGCCACCTTCTCCTCCTCCTCCTCGCCGTCCTCCACGGCGCTACCACCGGAGCCGCAGCCGCTGCCACCGCCAGCTCGGGCGACGACGCGCTGCTCGACCTCCTCGAGCGCGTGCAGTCGGAGGCGCTGCGCGCGCTGGGGCCGCGCGGCTTCGACCCCAAGCTGTACGTGGACATGCCGCTCGCCGCGGGCGTCACCAACCTGTTCGCCGCGGCGGCCGCGCTGCCTACCGGCCCTGCGGCGCCGTCGCGGGGCGAGCTGGACGCGTTCCTGCGCGAGTACCTCGCGCCGGCCGGGTCCGACCTCGTGGCGGCCGACCCGCCGGACCTGGCGCTGCCGGAGCCGCTCGGCGCGTTCCTGACCCGGGTGGAGCGCGGCGAGGCGCGGGCGTGGGCGAGGGAGGTGCACGCGCTGTGGAGGAACCTCACGCGCGGGGTGGCGCCCGGCGTCGCCGCTGCCGCGGGGGCGGGGGCGGCGCGGCACACGCTGCTGCCGCTGCCTGGCAGGGCGGTCGTGCCGGGCTCCGACTACCGGGAGCAATACTACTGGGATTCCTACTGGGTCGTCAGGTCCGTGCATGCGTGCGGATCCATCTCCATCTGTTCCGGCCGGCCGGCCGCCACGCTCGCCGTCGCTTTGCTTTTCTTTCCCACTCTCGCCGCCACTTGATCGGATATGACTGACGTCATGTCTGGACGTCTGGTGCCGATGACGATGCCGGGGATTACTGGTGAGCAAGATGTACGAGACGGCCAAGGAAGCCGTTCTCAACCTATTGTACCTTGTCGAGAGATATGCCTTTGTTCTCAACGGTGCAAGATCCTACTACACTAATCGAAGGTGACATATCACTCTCCCTACCAACTTGGAATCGCGAGTTTCTACTTTTTACACTGAGAGCATCTCCAACAACTCCTCAAATCCACTCGCTATTCTTATAAATTTGGAAAAAACACAAAAAAACTTCTCCAACAATTTGGTAAACTAACTTGGTAAAATAGGCACTTGGGAAAAAACACCCTCCGCGCGCGTAAACATCCGCGCGCGGAGGGCGCGCGTATCGCTCGCGCCTGCGCCCGCCGAGCCGCCCCGCCGCCTCCGCGCTGCCGCTTCTGCCGCCGCTTCTCCGAATCGAATCCCCACCACGTTTCCTTCCGCCGCAAGCTGCCGCCACCGGCCCACCGCCCCCGCTGCGCGTGCTCCAGCCGCCGGCTCCCCGGCGATGGGCTCCACGTGCCTGTCGTGCCGCGAGGGTGAGGTGGTGGCGGATCCGGACTCGGGTGCCCGCCTCGGCCTGTCGCCGGCGCGCGCCGAGGAGGCGCTCCACCTGGCCAAGTCCGCCACCAACGGCAA
Source organism: Themeda triandra (assembly GCA_018135685.1). Lineage (NCBI taxonomy): Eukaryota > Viridiplantae > Streptophyta > Magnoliopsida > Poales > Poaceae > Themeda > Themeda triandra. Next base: position 494,913 of record JAENPR010000165.1, on the reverse strand, counting down.
CCTCGCCACCCCGGGCAGCGCCGCGCCCGCCGGCCCGCACCGCCCGCCGTCGTGCTCAAGCACCGCCGAGGACCTTAGCTATGATAGATTTTCTTTGACAGACTTTTCTGAAAAAATACTAGACACAAAGATTTTTAGATACGTCCTTGGCATGATAGATTTTCTTTTTCGAACTTTTCCGCAAAGTGGTTATCACGAGATTTACCAAGTGAGAATAAGGAGTTGTTGGAGATGACTCTTTTTTTCGCTTGTCAAATAATTACCAAGTTGCTAAAACACAAGATTTACCAAATGAAATATACCAAGTTGTTGGAGATGCTCTAAGCTCTTCCTCTGTGTTTCAGTAGTAGTATTATTGATTTTTTGGCAAAGTTGGCGTATACAAAAATAAAGTGAAGGTTGTAAAAAATACAACAATGTATCAAGTTTGGGTTATGTTTTTGCTCCTAGTTACTAGTCCATTGCCCAATTTGTAGTACACACCATTCAGGTTGACATAAGCCGCACCGATTGACTGATCCAAAGTTCATAATTCCATGTCTCCTTTCTGATCTGATTCTACCAATCAAACTACACAGGAATGACCCGAATATTCACTTCTGCCTACTCGAAAATGAGCAATTTTTGCAAATACTTATACAATATATTGATCCAATTATTGCAAAATCGCATGCTCTCTTTATTCTAAAATAGGCATACATTTAGGATGTGTGGACCATGGAGTAAGCTTTAGAAACTTTGGCCTCCACACATTTAAATTGACATCATTCCACAAGTTAGAAACAACAGTGATACAAAATCCTAAAGAGACAGAATACACCATTTGTAGAAGCACGCAGTTCTTTTGTGGCAATACAATCTGATTTTTCTTTGCAGCCAACCACCACTTCTAAGCTCCATGGTTTTTGAGATATACAAAGCAACTGGGGATTTAGCCTTGGTGAATACAGCATTTCCTTCTCTGCTAAAGGAGCATAGCTTCTGGATGTCAGGTTTATTCATTAAATTATTTGAATCTTTATATACGTCAACTTTATTCAGAATCTAGTTGGAACCACACTATGTTTACAATAAATTTGTTATTCAGATGTCCACAGAGTAGCGATAATGGATAATCATGGACGAATACATAACTTGACTAGGTATCAAGCTTCATGGGACAAACCTAGGCCAGAATCTGCAACCACCGTAAAACCTTCAACTATCGGTTAAATGTTGCTAATTTTTTTAATCTGTTATGAATGAGCCTGTTATTTTTTAATAACTTACTACCGTCATGGATTATCTGAGAATTTTAGAAATGCCCTATTTCAGGATGAGCAAATGGCCTCAAGGTTTGCCTCTGCATTTAACAAGGAGAAGTTCTACCACCAAGTTGCTTCAGCAGCTGAATCAGGATGGGATTTCAGCTCACGATGGATGAGGTTCGGATGTGTAGCAGGCAGTGCATTATGTCCAACATCATGCTCTAATGATTTATTTTTCTGCTTTTGCAGAAACCCCCCTGACATGACGACATTGGCAACAACATTTATCATACCAGTGGACTTAAATACATTCATGTACAAGGTAGGTTATATAATATGGATGGCTCTGTTAAATGTCCAAAAAATAATATGTACTCATCATACACAATAATATGTGCTCAGATCAACAACTAGGAGTGTTCTTCGTGCAAAATGTTGTTAACTGATCAAAATCAATATTAATTTATTTTCTTAGACAAATTTAGTTTTTTGTTTAAATCTAGGCAAGGATACTAACTTTTAAGTCTTCAGAAACAATAATGCAAACCATTGTATGTAATGTGTTCAACTTCGGAAGTTGAAGGATACATATATGCACTTTACTTGTTCGTTAGTGTGTTCCCAATGGCTAGATGTGTTCTCGGGGAAAAAAGTCATTAACTTATTCAAACCAATGATAATTTTCCTTTTAACAACAAAAACGATAATTTTCAAACAATCAAGGATAAACTAACCCTTAAGGCTTCCCAATCAATCTAATACTGCAAACCTTTTTCTGCAGCATAGATGGAGCGAGACATTGAATTCTTTGCTGAGCTTATAGGAGAATATACAAGCTCAAAAGAATTCTCTGAGGCTGCAAATGCACGTCAAATTGCAATTGACTCAATTTTGTGGAACTCTGACATGGAGCAGTGGCTTGACTACTGGCTTCCTACGGATGTCAAATGCCAGGTACCTATGAAGGAAGAAGGATTATGTAATGATCTTTCAAACTGTTATGAATGACATTACAATGTTAATTTGATGTGTTTTTTACTTTCAGAGTATCTACCAGTGGAATTCTAACTCACAGAACCACAACATCTTTGCCTCCAACTTCATACCTATCTGGTTAAACGTGCATCATTCAGGTGATTATATATGTTTCCAAAGGTTTTGTTTCAAATGGCAGGTGGAATGCTGTAAAAGAAAATCCAGAGTGATAACTAAACATTTAGCATCCAGTGTTTCCATGTATTTGTGTCCCTGTTCTTATGTTTCTCCATCCATACAACAGGCTTAATTTTACTAAATGTGGTACAAGAATGAAGGCAATATCTTAATCCTTCTGGGATATAGGATAAATGTTTGCTACTGATTACTTACTGGCAACTCTTTGATCTAATAACTTTTGAGCTATTTCATTCAGTACTGATTGAGAAGTTAAAAAACAATAACTCCACGACTATGGTTTCTATAACGGAGGCAAACTACACAGCAAAAAGTCTCTTAGTTTTTATAATTTACATAATTTAAGGCATTTTCATCATTTAAAGGGAAGCATTATGTATAACCTTAAGACAGAAAAATCCTTTTGTTATATCTGAACTTATCATACTTCATAGTGCTAGAATGGGAAAACTGTTATATCTGAAAATGCTCCTGTCCCATTTCTCTTGCTGCTTTTATTGCATCGTACTAAGTTTTAGTGTCTGAAACAAAACAAGGCTCGGTGAACTTTGTCGATGAGGCAAAATCATTTAGAGTCATGAGAAGCCTGAAGGCATCAGGACTACTTCGTAAGTCAGGAATAGCAGCTTCATTATCCAACACCGGGCAACAATGGTTAGTTGTTCCTTGAAACCGAACGCTGCAAGAGATTTGCTCACCCCCACTATCAACAGATCCTCCAAATTGTAAACTTGTAATAATGGAACAGGGATTTTCCGAATGGATGGGCCCCATTGCAGCATCTGATAGTTGAAGGACTGGTAAACTGTGGTTCGGCAGAGGCAAAGGAACTTGCTGAAGATATTGCTACAAGATGGTTCCGAACAAACTATGTTGCTTACAAAGCTACTGGTGTGATGTATGAGAAGTATGACGTGGAGCTCTGTGGAAGATCTGGTGGCAGCAGTGAATATATACAAACACCAGGTATGGTTTTTCTTTTTCACCTGAAACCCCATCAGCAAAGCCACCAAGGGCAGGCTCGTCCATTTTCCAGCCTGACTGCCCAAATAAGAACACACGCTGTAGTTATAAGATTAATTCCGAGTTATGTTAGTTTTTTTATGAATGGAGACCAAGTTATACAGCACGATCATCATATGACTGTTCTTTGGTCAATGGTATGTTCTGAGCAGCAGACTGTTGTCTTGTCTAATTCAAGCTCATCATGGGCATCTTTTGCAGACTGGTTTTGGCTGGTCCAATGGTGTGGTGTTGTCGTTCTTGGAAGAGTTTGGATGGCCTCGGGACAAGGAAATTGTTTGTTCTTGAAGGGAAGAATAAACCCAGCAGAATGCATCAAGATTAATGCATAATCTCCAATGCACAATGATTGGAAAACTGATCTGCTCACTGTTGTTAAACTATAGTAGACCCTCTTTTTATCAAGAACTAGGGGGATTTAGGTCTTACGGACGCCTTTGACCTTGTTTTATGTGGCACGTGGCTTGTGTATGCACCTGAGAGAGATAATATGTTTTTCGATATTGAGATGATAAGCTGGATTTTTGGAATTCATGCTTGTCGATACATTGTTTATACATGATTATATTGGCTAGATTGGCTTTCAAATCCAAAGTCATTCAATAAATAGGAAAAATACATTTATGTTACTGAGAAAAGAATTTTAAAAAAATTGTTGAATACACTATTTGAATCCATATGAATTTATGAAGAAAACTCAAGACAATTAAAGTTTGAACAGGTGAGATATGAATTTTGGAAGGTTAGTTGCTTGTTTATAATTAGAAAAAGCAAAAAAATTGAATAAATGGCTGGGCCACTGCTAGGCTGAATAGAGAGGGAGGAGAGGGTCAAGCCCGCAGGCCGAGCAAGCCCAAGAATAGATGGCGAGGAAATGGGCTAGACTGAATTCAGCCCAAGACTGAAAAAACAATTAACTGTTTCTCAAAGAAAATATTAACCTTTTTTCCTTAAAAAATATTAACTTTTTTTTGAACTCCGGGACTTTCATTACTTGTTAGCTGAAGAATCAGCACACAAAATTAAATTAAAAAATAAATTTTGTTTTATTTGTAGGAAATTTTATATTTGTAGAATCCTTACAAACTTGATCTAAAAATGGTACAAAATTTCCTAAAATATATTGATGCCTGATAAAGTTGGATGCATGATTCTAGGACTTATTGCTTAGTACTTTGTTCGAGGAATGTGGTATGCGCTAACCTGAGAAAAGCAAGAAAAGTATTCCATATGTTGTTTGGTATAAATAATGGCTTGATCATATATATGCTACTTCCTCTGTTCCAAATTATATGCCGCTTTGATTTTTTTGGTTTATATATTTTGCTATATATTTAGAGACATATCATTATACTTGTATAGCAAAATTGATGTAGTAAAAAAGTCAAAGCGACTTATAATTTAGAACAGAGGGAGTATATTTTTGTCCTTTTACATATAAATTAAAAATAATAGTTTAACTGAATATTGATCGAAGTTCTTAATTCGAGAGGAAATACAATGATTCGTTTGTGTCTACTATTAGCATGGGCCTCCATGAAGGACTAGTTGCCAATTTATTGAGCTCCTACGATTTTAGCATGCTGATTTAGCTCCTACGATTTTAGCATGCAGATTCATTCGGGAGATTGTTTTTTTAACACAAAAACTGTGGGGAGAACCCCACAGTGCCTTTTTAATTTCATTTAAAAAAGAGAGAGTACAGGTACAGGTACAAGTACATACTTACAGAGCTTAACTAAAGGCATCTAGCCAAACACAAAAGGATGACCTAAGATCATCTTTGAATCTTACAGATTGTAATGAACATTGACTCTTGAAGTTCGACCACCAAAGTGTTAATGTTGGATCACGTCTCGCAAACACTTTATCATTTCGGACTTTCCAGAGCTCCCATGCTGCTATGAGTGCGGCTTCAGTGAAGAATGGTAACTGATGGGCAGATCTTGCTTGAATGAATCTGTCCAGGGAATTCAGAGAGAGGTCCCAATTGATTTCAAGCTTGGACCAGCAGTCCTGTGCAAAAGAACATTCAAAAAATAGGTGCTCTATGGTCTCCAGACTCCCTGCTGCACACATGACACATGTCGGGGTCCCCTGAATGTTTAGATGCCTCCTCTGGAGCATATCTTTGGTGTTAAGACGATCAACCAAAATCAACCATGCAAAGAACTTAAGTCGTGGGCTGCATTTACATTTCCATATCATTTTGAAAATAGGGTGTGCATCTAGTTCCTTGAAGGCATATGAATAGAACCTTTTGGAGCTGTATTTGTCACCCCGCATGGGTGACCAATTGTCAACGCACTCCTCATCATATTCCATAATCTGTAATTCCTCTTGCAAACTCACAAATTCAGCATAGGCTTCATTGGAGAAAGGTAGCATGAAGAGTGAGTCTAAGTCTTCTGCTTGCATGACCGCATAAACTGAGATTTCCTCTGATTTTGCAAAGGATGCAAGCCTTGGGTATTTTGTTGCTATGATCTGATCATTCATCCAAATATCTCCCCAGAAACAAACTGATTGACCATTGCCAATTGTGCATTTAGCAATGCCTCTAAACAACAGGTTCAACCTCAATATATCCTTCCACCAAAAAGATCCAATCTCCCCGGTCGCATGAGGAACTCGATTTGTATAGTACCGGTCCATACCATTCTTACCCATGGAAGATCAGCCCCGTTATAGAACTTGCTTAGATGTTTCATAAGCAGTGCATCATTCTGCAGCCTAAGATTTATGATGCCTAGTCCTCTTTTTTCCTTTGGCAACATTACAGTTTCCCATGCAACTAAGTTTTCACCTTTCTTCTTTTCAGAATTCCCTCTCCAAAGACACTGTTTCCTTGCCCTGTCAATATTCTCAATCACTCCTTGTGGTAGTTTGATGGTGCTCATTGCATAGGTGGTGATAGGTGTAATGGCCGAATTCACCATTTCAAGTCTCCCACTATGTGATAACCAAGTAGAGCAGGCTGATAATCTTCTTTCCACCCTATCCATCATAGGAGCTAGGTCCTCAATTTTTGGCTTGGTAGTCCCCATGGGCAAACCAAGATATGTGAAGGGCATTGTTCCAATATCACACCCAAAAGTGTTTGCAAGGAGGACCATCTTCTCGGAGTGACATTGATAGGGTACATTTGGGATTTTCTATAGTTCACCTTTAACCCCGTCGATTCAAAGAAAGCTATGGAGTATGACTTTGAGAAAAATAGTTGCCTAGTATCGCCTTGTAGCAAAAGAAAGAAAGTGTCATCAAGATATTGCACTATAGGAAAGTCTTCTCCGGTTGTGGTAAGGGCTTACATAGCAGTTCAGTTGCGGGCATGGTTGACGATGATCTCGAAGAAGTTCGGCAACCAACACAAATAACAATGGTGACAATGGGTCACCCCGTCGAACCCCTCTCTTACATTTAAAGAATTTACCAGGGAAGCCATTTAAAAGCACAAAAAGAGCCGATGATAGTATATTGTCCACCCACCGAATCCATTTATCGTGGCAATCCTAGGTGAGTCATCATCTCGAATGATAGTGGAGTGTTCAACTGTATCAAATGCCTTCTCAAAATCTAACTTCAAGATTATTATCTCTCTTTTTGACTCGGTGGCACTTGGTGAATATATTCATAACTCCATGCAAGACAATCCCGTATGGTTCTTGATTTGATGAACCCATACCGGTTCTCGTGAACTAATCTCGGAATAACCGATCGGAGTCTCGTTGGCTAATATCTTTGTTATGAGCTTAAGAGAGATATTCATCAATGAAATAGGCCTGAAATCATTCACGCCTCTCGGGCTATCTTTCTTAGGTACCAAGGTGATGTATGATGTATTGATGCTCTCCAGGCTGATGTTGTTGTGATAGAAAGACCAACATAATCTGTAGAAATCCTCTTTGATCAACTCGCTAACATTTTTTTAGAAATAACCCATTGAATCCATCTCGGCCCCGGAGCTTTGTCTCGGAGGCATACTTTTGACAATTTGGCCAATTTCATCAATCATGAAAGGTGTAACCAAGCTGTCAAGGTCCACAACCGGTCAATCATTTGTGGGAGATCAAAAGTCATTGTAGGTGATGCTTTGTGGTACCCATTCTTTGCCCGAAAGAGACCCATAGAAGACCAGCTTTGCTCGCATGATCTTGTATCCATGCTCCCGATCATTTTTTAGTCAGCGCTATTGAGTTTCTTCTCGTAAGATATAGTTGCCATGCCATGAAAAAACTTGGTGCATTCATCCCCAAATTTCATTCTGTTGACTGTATATCTATTGCGCCAAGATATGTTCTTACATTTGAGCCATGTTTTTAATCGAGCTTTGACTACAATTCTCGGTTCATTTCGGATGGTACAGACCTCTCGTCCTCCACCGAATCTAAGGTGCTGATGACGCATTACAATTTGATATCAAAAGTTGGAGATTGGAAATTTTCTTACTCCACTGTTTCAACCTTGCTCTCGTGCTTTTAAACTTTGATGATATGTTTCGGCACCGTCCATCGAGTGCAGAGTTGGCCCAGCAGTCTTGCACTGTTTCAATAAAGTCACGTTGTTCTGCCCAATAATTCTCAAAACGAAATATATTAGCTTTAGGTATTTTTGTCCCAATGGAGATTTGACATGGCAAGTGATCAGACGTTATCTTAGCAAGTGGCAAGACTTGTGTATTTGGATACTCAATAGTCCAATTTGCTGATGTAAAAAACCAGTCTAATTGTTCTAATAATGGGCTATCCTGCATATTACTCCAAGTATATGCTCTACCTTTCAATGGCAACTCCACCGACCCAAGTGACCAATTGCGTCATTGAATATGAAGGTGTCATTTAGATTCCCCCCTGATCTGTTCCTGTTGCTAAGTGATCGATAGAAATTGAAATCTCCCAGAAAAATCCAATTTTCTTCGTCCTCTATGTCCTGATTTTGAAACCACTCAATGAACTCTGATCTAGCCGGTTCGTCACAAGGACCATAAACTGTAGTTAGTTTCCAAACTTCATTAGTGTGAGCAGACTGAAACTGCACTGTGATGCCATATTGCCTTTTTTCTAACACGTTACCAGCAAAAATTGAGCTGTTCCACAACACAAGTATACCTCCTGATGCTCCAAGTGAAGGAATATAATCAAAATTATCAAACCTTCTCGGTGCAAATTTTCTGATGTACTGCATATCAAAAACCTCTCGCTTTGTTTCTTGTAGACAGATGATAGAACAAGAACTCTCTTCTATTTTATTTCGCACTGCATCCCATTTATCTGATCGATTTATGCCCCGAATGTTCCAGCAAAGAATGCTCCAATCACGTGTATTCATTGATAACAAATTTAAGGGGGCAGCTCTCACTGATGTCGCTAGGATCATCAACAAATGGAGGCGCCTGTAACAGCGCATCGTCAGTAAGACCGCTAGGGTCAACACCACATTGTATACCCCATCCTTTGAGAACAGAAATCGAGATGGGTTTTATCTCCCCTGTGACTTCATCGACTTCTACCACCCAATTCTTGCTCCACTTAGAGGGCTCTTTATCGATTCTCGACCGGCGAAAACCCTCCTTGCCGGACGAGAGGCGAGTGCTGCGACGCACAAATGTTTGGGTTAGAGGTATGCGTGGATCAGAGATGGAAACAAGATTTGGGAGGAGCATATCCTTGTGTTTCTGAGGATCTTGGTTTCCATCAGCCCAATCCATGCTACTTTCCGGACCAGGCCTGATTCCCTCAATTTGAATTTCAAGATTAGATGGGCTAGAAGCGCCCAAGAAGAGTGTATTAGTCGGGGTGAGATCATGGATGACAGAGGCTGAACTCTCGAGTAACTCTTCTTCAGACATCATCTCAAGCATAACAGGGCTGGAAGGGACAGAGTTCTGAACCCAACTTTGCATATCCACCTCCTCATGTACAATCCCCATAGCATCAATGGTCAGTGGAGGACCAATCTTGGATGCTGCAAGGGCCAATGCAGTACACCGACACTCCATGAGATAGGGAAAAGCTCTCAACAGTATCATAGCAGGAGTAGGGCGCCATACTACAACTGCCACACTAGATGCTTCGGGTGGAGGATGGTTCATCCTTCTTCCGACCACTTAGCGGGTTGTGTCTATGAAAATTGGTTTGATTCGATAGTTGATGGACCCAAACGCGATGGGGAGCCCCCGTGATGAAACAAGCCGACAAAGTGGCACAATGGATTCGACCGCAATAAACCTTGCCCTCTTTCTTCAAAGGATCGCATTAAACCTTGCCCTCTCTTCTTCGGTGTTATCAGAAGTAGCATCACTTGATGATGAACTGTCATCAGCGGGTAGCATGACTTCTTCGATAGCAATGCCTGGGCCATTTGCACGCAAGAATCTCATTGAGAAACCTGACAAATCCAAATCCAACAGCTGCTGAGGAACAGGATGCTGAGGGACCTGGTTTTCTGCTGCATTGTTCTGTATTCCATTGTCACCAACAAACAAATCTGGGGGAGCGTCGCCGGCTACAGAGTCCTTTCCTTTTTGTGCCCAAGCGACTTGAGAGGGGAGGACAATTTTCGGCCTCCACTGTAATTCAGGTTCGGTCCAGGTAGTTATCGTCTTGGGTCTCCATTCCTTTCTGGATATAGCCATAGGGGCTAGACAACGCCTTTGAATGTGGCCCAGAGCGAGGCAGCGAGCACAGCGGATTCTAGACTTACAGAACCGACGAATGTGGCCTGGTTGAAGGCACCTAAAGCAGACTCTGGACTGGCCATGTGCGCTGGTGCTGTACTTTGAATTTGAACTGGACAGTAATGGTTGTGGTGATCGCGTTGAGTTAGGCTCCATGCTCAGCGGCTTCTCATTGAGATCCTGCCTTCCATTGCTCTTCGGGGGTCCAAAAATCAATCTTTCTGGTTGAGATTGGGGATCAAAAGAGCAGGACAGAGAACCAAAATGAATTGAAATAGGCTGGCGATTGGGAGGAGACGAACAATCGGCTTTGCAAAATGAACTTTTTTTATTTTCTCTTTCTTTTTTTCTCCCTTCTAGCCGATTTAGATAGGATTTTGGTCCACTCATTTTCTTGCTCCAATTCCCGTGCTCTCTTCTCCTTTTCCTGAGGTGTTCCATTGTTCCACAAATGGAAGTAGAGATCAAAAGAAGAGGTGATAATCCGTCGGAGTTTGTAAATGTAAAAGCCCACCTCTTTTGAGAACACCGAGATGCGAAAATGGTTCATACTGAGAAACTTTACATGGAATTCGAAAGATCTTCCGCCCAAACAAGATTGAATAGCTAGACCAACTGATTCCTCCGTCAGACGGAAGAGGAATCTCCGGAAAGTAACCAGCAAGAAGAAAGAGCCATCGGGGGTAGGGAACGGATGGTGTACCGGGGATTTGAAGAGACGGCGTACGTCATCTTGGAACCCAGTGCCCCGGTCGAAATCAAGCCGGTTCACCAGTCCGAGTGAGATCCCATGGCGATGGCCGTCGATGATCGAAGCGAGATCCCGGCGATGTCCGGTTGAGGAGTATTACCGAACACCTGACGTGCAGGAGAAGTGCTCACCACGGATGAGCTTGCGTCAGGCCGAGATGACGCCAAGCGGCGAGCTCAGTACACACAGAAACCAGTCACAGAGAAACGCCGGGGACGGAATCAGGATCGAGCTCGCCAGCGCTGTGAAGAAATCCGGCGGCGAGGTGATGTCCACAGACGACGACGAGGTTGTTGGATAGACAAGACAATAGCTTGGCAGATTCAACTCGAACCCCATGAACGAAAAGCACCTGTGCGGGAACATACATTCTGGCCAACACCGTTACAACTTACAAGAGTTTAGACTTTAGAGACGAACTGTGCCTGCCTGTAGTGCTAATCAAAGGACAATTATCGTTTGTTGTTAAAAAAAAAGGACAATTGTTGGACAATACAGTAGTTTGGAACAGATCGAGCCGGCGAAAGGAGCTGCCAATAGAAACCAAGTGACTAATCATTACTCCACGAACGCGTACTGCTCGTAGCGCACGCTGCAGTCGACGAGCACGGCCCTGGCGCCGACGCTGTGCCCGCAGGTGGCGTCCATCTGGCTCACGGCGGAGCGGAGGCACGTCGCGCAGTCCGGCGCCGACAGCGCCGCCCGGCACGCGGCGTGCCCGTACGCGAAGGCGGCCGGGTACGGGGAGATGTCGTAGAAGTCGTGGCCGCTCCTCGCGCGTGGCGGACACCAGCTCCGACAGCACGTACGCCAGGTTCGTCGCGAACGGGTCCCCGGCGCCGTAGACCGCGTCGTTGCACAGCACCGACAGCGCCTCCGTGTTCGGCGCCGCCGAGGCGCCGAGCTTGTGCGAGGAAGCGAGCAGCAGCCACAGCATGATGATGGAAGAAGGAACAAAGAACGGTGGTGGTGCCATGGTGATTGATGCGTGTGGTGAGACGATGTTGTTCTTGGTGATGGCGGTGTGATTGATGGATAAAATGTATGAAGAGGATAGTCGACAAGACGTATAGGGCGTGTTTGGTTTTCGTACCAAATGGGCCTGGCTAGCCCCAAGGAGCCAGGCCAGACTTAGCCTGCTTTCTTATAGCCCCCGCTCTGTTTGGTTTGTCAGTCCAATAGTGGTTTGGCCTAAGCAAGATTTTGTTTGGTTTGCCGCACGCAGGGCCGCTATCCCTTTGTAGCCAAGGTGGCCTTTGTTTGGTTTGGGCCTAGAGAAGTCTGTTCACCGGCTAGCGCAGTGGTGAACCTTACCCCCTCCCCGTACTTCATAAACCCACCTCCCCGTCCCCCCTTCATTATTCACCCTCATTCGCTCACCTCCCTGTCATCTCTCCTTCTCGTCTTCTCCGTCTGACCCGCAGCGGCGGCGTCTCCTCGTCCGCTTCGCCTTCCCTCACCCGAGGCCATGAGTGACGCGACCTCGGCTCAGGGAGGGATGCGCCGCGCGCTCGAGCGGTGCACCGGCGCACCCGGTGCCTGTCCCTGTGGTGCCGAGCCTGCTTCCCCTTCGTCGCCGCCGGCGTCGCCATCGCGGAGCGCCTCGCCATCGCGTAGCGCCTCGTCCGGCAACTCGACGGCCGACACGGCGAGCGACGAGCACTCCGGTTCAGAGGTAAGCGCTGCATTCCCGTCCCCTTGTCATTCTAGGGTTTTCGATTTGGCATCCCCAAACACGATTCTTTGATGCCGGAGCTATGGATTCGTTAATTTCGTACACCCTTGCCTCGATTTGTTGTACTCGGTAACCCTAGTTCCTTTCCGGATCGATTCGGCCACGTTGTAGTTAGATTAAACTTTGCTTGTTCGTGACCATCTTCATTATGCAGTAAAGATTATCAAGTTCGTTCCTTTAGTTTAATTTTTTCCCCAATCGGTTGTAGGACTCTAGCGAAGGCCCCATTCCTATCGGTCTCCCTGTCCAAGACTGGTCTGGGCTTTCCACTGTTAGGGTTGGCCGGTGTGAGCATGGCCGCCGGCTAATCATGAAGAAGTGCTGGGGAGGGAAAGACACTGCCAGGCGCTTCTTGGGTTGCCCTGTTAAGGTTTGGTCATGAAGAAGTTGTCAGCTCATTGATTCAGTTTGTCATTGTGATTATTCATCTTTGGTTAGTATGTAATTGCTCTTCATCATTCTTGTAGGATGCTCAGGACCAATGTGGGTACATCGAGTGGCTTGATGATCCATCGCCAAACCGTCTTCAGGTTGCTTTCAAGAAGCTGTGGCGCGAACTGAGGATCACTAGGGATGTTCAAGCTGCTGGCCACAATGCTCTGATTGAAGCGTACAAGGCGATCGAAGAGAAGCAGAAGGAGAAAGAGAAGCTTGTTGAAGAGAAGGATCGCACAAAGAGGGTGGCTGAGGAGGTTTGCAACAGCTACCAGCGCAAGGCAGTCCGTGCAGTGATCTCCAAGACCAATGCCTGGTACCTGGTGTACTGCCTGCTTGGAGTCATCGTCTTCCTGGTGGCCTTCATCATCCTCAAGATGAAGTAATTGCGGCCCTTGCTGCAGTTAGATGAAGCCATTTCGTCATAGTTTGTGTAATGCAGGTCGTGGTGAAGAACTTGTGGGAGTTGTCTGTCTTAGTTGGTGTAGTTGGTTGTCTTAGTTTAGCTTAAGTGTTGATGCAGCATATTTTGTGGAACTTGTTCAAAATCCTTCCTGTTCCTAGGTTGGTTGCACTGCTGCTTGCCAGAATGTTGGCGATTTTGGAATGCCCAAACTTTCTGGTGCATTGGTATGTAACTATGGTACTGTTATCTAATCGATGAAATGGCTTCATGGTTTATGATTTGGTATTGTGGTTTCTCTAAATTGTTGAGAGGAGCAAGTGGCTTCCTGATTAGAATACTATTTTGGAGGTTCAATTTTTTCTTCATGTGCTTTGTCTAGTCTTTGAAATGAACAACAAGCTAAGAACTTGCCAAGCACCTAGGAGTACTCCCACACAATTCAAGTCAGCAAGCCAATCGAACTGAATAAGAAATGTTCAGAGCAAAAGTTAGGAGTACTACAACATCATTCAAGTCTGTTACAAATTGACAAATGGCCAACTTGTTGTCTGTCCTAGAATGACAACACCGCATTACAAGGGCGACAACAATGAAACAGCAGACAAGACCATCTAACTTAGCTCTAGTCTGTTACAATCATCTAAATTAGAACTTGAAGATGACAATAAACTGAATTACAACTAGGACAACCAATGCAGCGATGATCATGTCTTTCGTTGAAACAGCAGATTCCATCTTGTTCTCAGTCTTCATATTCCCATTCTTTCTGTTGCTTGCATCCTCCACAGCTTCTTTGCATGCCTTAGCTCGAGCCTTTTCCAGCTTGTATTTCTCAAAAGCTTGAATTGCCTCATTGAAATCACAGTATCCCTGGTACAGATTGTCCTTGTACCCACTGACCTGCCTGTTACATTCAGGCCAGGTCTTGTACACCCCTGGGACATGCCCCTCAAACACAGCATAGCACACAAACCTCCCCATCCCACTGCAATAACAAGTGGGGTGAGTTCATTTCAGTTTACTCAACAACCGAATAGATCAAGATAGAAATTCACAACAAATTTGCCAAATGAACACTTAATTTGATGATCACAGCAGTCATGGATTACAGGAAATCATGAAGTGATGAATGCAAGCTGTTTATGAATGACAACACTGATTGGACTAGTAAGCTATGATCAACAACTACTCCCTAGTTGCACTCTACCATAACCTCCCCAGAAAGGATAAGTCAACTAATGCCTAGCTGTCTTATCTTATTTATACTACACCACACAAATCCTATGTCAGGATGTACCAAAATGGGTCAGCCTAATCCAATCTTGTGTTCCAATCTTGTTCAGCCACATCATCACTTTCTCTGCCTTTGCTGTGCTTCACTGGAAGGCCATCTTGGCCCTGATCTCTGCCAGACGATGAGCAATCCAAAGGGCTTTGTCTTCAGCCTTCATATCCAGGAACACCAGTGCACTCCCCTTGTTATTCATCAGATAGTTCAGGCAAGTCATCAGATCACACCTTGCAAATCCAGGAACACCCATCACTGCCTCATAAATCCCAGGTGCAGCCTCATTGTTGTTGCCCTCCTTCAGTGCTGCCCCAACTTCCATAACTGCAGCAGTCATCCCCTGAAAGACAGCAACATCATCCTCAGTCAGCCCCCTCTTCTTCTTCTTCACCTAGAAATCATCCTTGAGATCATCTTCCAGTATTGCCTTCTTCTTCCTCGAAGTCCCAGCACCCTTGTTCTTGTTTGCTGCAGCTTCATCTTCCTCCAAGTCATGGATTTCTCCTTGAGCAGTCGTCCCAATGGTTCATTGGATCCCATTGCATACCTTCCAGCTTGCAACTCCACCTCCAAACACATTCTGCATGAAAGTGTAGTTCACCAGCGGCTTGTTCAAAAACTCAGCATCCTTGGGGTGTGTCTGCAATGAAGACAAACAAACAAGTTAGCAAACATAATTATCTTTGAACATAAAGCAAGTGGATGACAATTGACTAGATACTTCACTTACAAAGACATGGCCATTGTAGTGTGTAGGATCCATTGTGATCATGCAGAGATCCTCATCCCAGAGTGCTCCACTGAGGTCCTTCAGATTGCAGATCTTGACCCACTTAGTACGCCACTTGCGAAGGTGGTTGTAGATCTGAGTACCTGTCACTGGCTGGTTGATGAAGGAAGAGAGGTCCTTGGCCACGGCATTGAGGTGGCAATCCTTGAAACCCTTGTCAGTCCTCAAGCCTTGAGCAACCATGTCGAAAATTTCTCCAGACATGTGCAGACATCAAAGGGGTCCAGTTCACCTAGCAAAGCGAGCAAAGATTGGTCACTGGGAGCAACTTCCTGGACTTCTTCATGTTGTGGTGCATCAATGTCCACCCCAAAGATATTGAAGTCCCCAAGACCATCCATTTCTAATGAACACAACATAGTACAAAACAAAGGAAATGCAATGCAATGTGTAGGCACAAAACAAATTAGACAAGATCAACTTAAAACAAGTACTTAATAACTTAAGTCATTACAAACCAAATACAACAATGTTCAAATAAGTAGGCATCATTGCCTTAGGGTAATGGTCTCAGTTCAACATAAATTAAAAGGTACATTAGGTGCCACAATCATACTGCTGCAAACTACATCAACTAGTTATTCCCATTCCTAGCCTGCCACATTTGCTCAGCCCATGCATCCCTCATAGCAGTCCAAGCAGCATTGTCTACTTCATTGTCTTGGGGGCCAACATGGTTTGGAGGATTGGGCTCCCAATCAGCCTCTAAACCAATGACTTCATCATGACCAAACCGAATGATCCAGTTGTGCAAGATGCAGCAAGCTATCACTAACTTCACTTGGGTCCTGTAGGGATGATGTGGCTTGTTGTCCAATATCCTGAACCTACCCTTGAGTGACCCAAAACCCCTCTCAATAGTGGTCCTTAGAGAAGAATGCCTCAGGTTGAAGAGTTCTCTGGCATTCTGTGGGGTCATTACACCATACTCTCTAAGGTGGTACCTTACTCCTCGGTATGGTGGAAGGAAACCAGCCTCACAAAGATACCCAAAGATCAACCGCATTAACTTGCCTAGAAAAAAGATGAGGCACAACTATTACAACTAGCCGAAAGGCCTAAAGGTAGAGGAATTTGATGATGCCAAAAGCTAGTACCTTGAGGAATCCTAAGGCCATCAGCCCTAGCCAAGGCATCACCAAGGATCCTCGGCATCATGAGCAGATCCTTCCCCCCGGAAGAACATAGGTGAACCCGAGGTCCCAAATCCACGCTTGCAAGCACATTCTCGTGTGGTTGTGTGCTTCCCGCCCATGAAAGCAGCCTTTGTGCCTAGCCGGAACCCTTGCCAAGACATGAGTTCCATCTAGAGCAAGCCACAAAGATCCTAGAAAAGAGAAAAAATAAGAACCAGACTAACTAAATAGACAATTTTGGGGTAACTAGCAGAGTAGGACACCAACCTTGAACCAGGGGTGCCATTTTCTCGCGGTGGCGATCTTTGGATGTACCGCAGGATGGTGGCCTAATCATCTCATCCCTAATTTCACCAACCGCATACAACACCTCATGGAAGTACCGCTAATGGTCTCCGCAGATCTCCTAAACACAGTGGCAGCACCCTAAACCTCTGGTTGTGGCCTGCAATCATCAAGAACATTGCAACTTGTTCTTCTATCACGGTGTGGAAGCTGTCCGTGAGCAAACCCCTGTTGCGAAACAAGCCGCAGAGTTGAAAGAAGGGGGCCCTCCTCATCCTAAGGACCTCAACACAGCGGCGATCAGTGGTGTGATATATGAAGTTAAGGTTGGCGTTCCTCTCTTGTTCCCTGGCCGACAAAGGACCATAACCGATGGACTCGCCTCCCGTTTGCAAGACGCCCGAACCTCACAAACGTCCACGCAGACACCACAACATCAAAGTTGAGGCCCCGCGGATCGCTTGACGACGCCTAGCGACCGGATCCATGGTTCTAAGACAGGAATTGAACAAAAAAATCATCACAAACCTACCATTAACCCATGGATCGGCTGCGTCACCACATGGTGCGCCTCCCAGATCCAAGTAAAAGAGTGATTTGTACAGCAAAATGGAACTAAGATTTGGGAACAACTAGGATGGACTAAGCAGCAGTATGAACGGAAACCCTAACCCCATGTTCAACGATCAGCACGCGCAAAATACATACGCCTCCCAGATCGACTACATCATAGACCATTCCCTAAAGCTCGCTATGAACAAGCCAAAGATCCATGCGGATCGACCGAAAACAAGACGAACAACAGAGCATGTGATTCGAGAGGGCGAGAGTTCCATGGAGACGGAGGTGCCGCCTTACCGTAGAAGCCGGAGAGGCCGCCGGCGTGAGCGCCGGCCGCCGGCAAGCCGAGGAGGAAGGGATGGAAGGCGGAGGCGAGAGGGGTTCGAGAGCGAGAGGAGAGCGGCGGCGGCGCGTTGGCGGTGAGAGCGAGAGGGAACAAGTGCCGGGCTAACCCTAGCCAAAGCGGTGAGAGCGGGGTATTTATTCATGGGCCGCGCGAGGCCGGGCCCCCACGGACGCGCGCGATGGTGGAGCTGGCTCTGGCCTGGCTATCCGAGAACGCCCAAATCGGGCGTTCACCCCTAGCCAGGCCAGGGCGGTACGGTTGGCCCAACTTGGCCAGGCCAGGCACCCAAGCCAAGCATCCAAACACCAGCAAATGGGCTCCAGGGAAGCCTGGCTGGGCTTGGCGCAGCAACCAAACACGCCCATAGTTCGAGGCCGGCCCCTGCCGGCCAATGGCCCTGGTTTTGGTCTTTGTCATGGCTTGGCTTGGGTGGTGGGATCCTGCATTATTGGTGGATGACGTAAGCAAGCATGGTTTTATATTTGGGTAAATTGGGTTACATCATAAATAAAGCTGTGGAGGATTATTGACTCTATTTTTATATACAAAGGCGTGCGTGTTAGTATTTTATAAGCAAGTGCCGGTTCACAGGATACCCTATACGTTTCAAACAGTTTTAGTGGAGATTTTACTATTTTTAAGACTCTAATGTGTTGAAAACAGTGTGTAGACAAGTCTTATGTAGACATATTTCATCAAACTCCATCATACGAAATTTTTATCACATCTTTCTTCGTCAAAAATACTATGTCACATCAGCTTATGACACATACTTAATATCTTATAGCAAGCCATCGAAAGGCTGCGAACGTACATACATGTTTATTGTTCCCTTGATTGACTGCTAGTGGAACATTTCTGCTTTGCTTTGGTATTTTCAGCCGAAGTTTGCTTTGTTTTTTTTCAGCAAAGGAAGATGAATGGGATTTGGGGATTCACGACGGGCTACAAATTATTGACCAGTGATATGTAAAAAATACAGAGTCCCGGGCCCGGGCCAAAATATATGCCTCCGAGAGAACAGTTGCATTCGTTGTACTGGGAACATTAGTTGAAGATAAATTCAGGCAAATATACATAGGGATGATTGAAGGAGGTCTCTTTTTCCCATCCTTACTTGTCCACAGGCCGCAGCATCTTCGAAACTTTGAATGTAAGCACCACTTGCACCACCAAGTTGTGGCACCTTGATGACGGCATACTGTTGCTGCCATGAATTAGATAGGTTGAGGTTTCTCGTTGTGTAACCTGGCTTGTGACTCGTCACAAGTGTTTATAGTTTAGGTGTTGAATTATATCTCCCTTCAATTGAAATTATAAAGTATTTTGGCATTTCTAGATAGATTATTTTTAATATACATCTTGACATAGTGTACATCTAAATACATATTTATTTCACGACCATATATCATTCAGAAAGAATCGGAGTTGTTACAAAGTCAACAAAGTTCGGCCGAGCGGCACTCTAAAGTCGCACAAAGTTAACCCTGCAGTAGAAAGCGCTAGTGATATCTAAATACATATTAAAATGTATGAATCTAAAAAATGACTTCTAATTTGGAACGACCGGACTATAAAAAATAGGAGGCGAGGTGTCAACGACACAACAATGAAAACGAGAAGTCTTCGATAATTTCATGAGCGTTTCAAGCTTTGGAGGCATACACATCCACATGGACATTGGTTGAGGTTTCTTGTTGTGTAACATGGCTTGTAACTCATAACAAGTGTTTATATTTTTTTAACGATTTATTTCTCTTGTCGTTTAAACTATAAGGCATTTAGACTTTTTCTGGATAGATTATTTTATTATGTATCTAGGCTTTTCTAGATAGATTTGTGAGTAATATCTAAAAAAACAAACATATCTTATAATTTGGAATATAGAGACTATATAAATAGGTAGTGAGGTCTCAATGGCTCAACATCCAAAACGAGAAGTCTCTGATAATTTCATCAACCTTTCATGCTCTTGGAGGCACACATTCCCATGGACAAAGTGCATGTACCTACATTTGTAGCCACGGGTGTCCAAATGCGTGTTCATAGGTGTAATTGTGCAACCATGTCTATAAATATCCGAGTCGTCTATATTGTATATTTTCAATTGAAATGATAAAATGCTTAGATGATGTAGATGTAGTCTTGAACGACAAATGAAATGATAAAATGCTTAGATGATGTAGATGTAGTCTTGAATGACATAGAGCATAGTTGCAATTTGCTAGGTTGAGAGGGGAGTCCCGTTGAGAGGCCTCTCCCCCTAACTAGTGACCCTCGACCAGTTTGAATGCACATTTCGTCATTATCATTCTTCTCTATCTTTCCACGGCGCTGGTAGGCCATCCTTTCCACTAATAACAGAGCCATCACCCTGCCTCATTCATTGTCCACAACACAACATTAGACGGCTTGCCTTCCTTCCGCTTCTATATATTACTTCCTCCATTTCAATTTATAAGACGTTTGACTTTTTTCACCAAAAGTTTGATCATTTGTCTTATTCAAAATTTGTGCAAAATACCATATCTTTTGTTATGGCATGCTTTATTAATAAAAGTTTTTCAAGAATAACTTAAATTTGACAATATTTGTAAATTTTTTTGAATAAGACGAGTGGTCAAACTTGGTGTTCAAAAAGTCAAACGTCTTATAAATTGGAATTTCTAAGTAGTAGACAAGGAGATGAGAATCTAGTTGAAACCCAAACTCTCTAGCCTTAAAGATTGGCCTAGCTACACAAGATTTTTATGGAACAAATTTGGATGAGAGAGAGAGAGCGTGCGCGTAACGAGGGAGAGAGAGAGTATACATGAGGAAGCTTGTGTTCCTTATTTTACGCAATCTCTAACGTTTGGTTTATCGGGAAAGAAGAAGGCTCATTCGTGCAGCAGAGTTCCAGAAACAGCACAAGCTAAGCGTATCTAGTCCTATTTCGCCCCATCTGCCGCCTCTGGCTCCTTCCTTGATCAGCAGACGTACCCATGCTGCTTGGCTGCTGCCATGGTGGCACACCCCGGTGGCCAATACCCTGGTGACCAAGTTGATTTAGAAAGTTGTTGGAGATGCTTTTGGAGTCCTATTTTGCGGTGGCTCCTTGATCAGCAGACGTGTACCATGCTGCTTGGCTGCTGCCACGGTGGCACACCCGCTCAATAATTTTCCACCAAAGCACGGCCTCCATGTTGCATTGCAGATTGCACGGCCGCCATGCAGGCCGGGCGGGCCCTGCGCGCGTGCCACCACACGCTCCACGCCCCCCGCCGGTCGGCTGCATGGCGCGCACGCGACGGCCCTTTGACCGTCCCGATCCGGTGCATCGCGCGCTACACTGCTGCGCCTGCGCCGTACGTGCGCGCGTGCGCCACACACTGCAGTGTACACACGCGACGACACGAACCGACTTCACACCGGGCACCGCCAACCGGCCTGTATATATGCGGCCGCAGCCCGCGCCGCTCTTCCGTATAGCGGACACGGGCCGGCCGTGTCGTGTTGCCGATTTGCCGTGTCGTGTGGTGACTGGTGGTGGGTGAGGTGTTCCGATCCCGTGGGGCCGTCGCGCCGGAGCCGGGCCTCTGCAGGTGCAGCAGCATCAAGGTTCGCGCAGTTACCTAGCAAGCAGTGCGCGTGAGTGAATCTTGATGATGCTGCACCAGCAATGAGCCGGCTAATTAGGCTAGCTATAGAGTGGTCTGGCCTTCGACGGCGGGCGACAGCGAGACGATTGTGTGTTGCTCACTCAGTGCGAGGCCGGTGAGCAGTGCTGCAAGTATGTCGTCGAATTGCCAACATAAACTTGGTAAGTATGCGTGTTAGTGCCTAGATTATAGGGTCTATTTGATCCGCGTCCAACTAAAGTTTAGCTAGCCAATTTTAAAGTAAAACTTTAGTCACCTAAACTTTAGATAGGATGTTTGAATAGTTTAACTAGCTAATTTGTGTTTGTGTTGAGGTTTTCGTTGGTAATCCATGGATTACATGAGACTCCTCTTGTATCAACTTCATTTTCTTTTCTCCTCCTTAATGAAAAACGTGCAATGGCGTGGTCTCAAAAAAAACTAGCTAATTTTAAAGTAAAACTTTAGTCGAGTAAACTTTAGATAGGTTTTTTTTTTACAACTTTAGATAGGATGTTTGAACGTTCAACCTAATAGACTTAGCTAAATTTTGGATGGGTTCAAATAAAATTTTGGATGGGTTCAAATAGCTATACCTAGCTAAACTTGGTAACTCTTTTAACTGGGTTGTTTAGATGCCTAGCAACTGGATTTGGCTAGGTAAATTTTAGCCAGTGCATCTAAACATACGCTGTTTTCCTAGCTGTTTCTGAAAAATTTATCTCACAGACTATCACTTGGCTTGCTAACCGAGTATGTAGATTTACTCGACTTAGTTGGCAGAGCGAGAGTATAAATTCATTTGGGAGTTTCTAGGCTCGACTGGTTAATGCATCACAACTAAATGTTGCTAGCTAATTGGTGGAGGTAAATTCTAGCCGGCTAAAGATTAGCTAGGTAAACTTTAGCTAGGGGTGTTTAGATCCTCTGACTAATTGAAATATTTGACCATATTACTACCTAGAGTAGTTTGGTCATTAAGGTATTTAACTGGTTTTATCTAGATTGAAAAGGCTAAAAGGATTATATACATTTTAGCTTCCAGCTAAAGATAAACTGACTTTAGCTAAGTTGTTTGGGTGCATCATAGCTAAAGTTGAGCGTGTGTTGTTCACTCAGTTTGGTTGGTCAAATACGTACGTATATTCCATCAGATTTGTTGACATGAAAGTGTTCTAGTATGGAGCTTTACTAACAATGGATAATAGGTAGTGAAAGTTGGTGACCTCCTAATTGCATCACCCGCTGACCCGACTGCCATGAGTTTATCGCCGACTGACTTGAGTACAAATCAATATACTACTTTACCTTTCTCCAAACCCTATCTTTTCCAAAACAGATATATCTTCTGTTTCATAAGTATCTCAATGATATTTATGTGTGTTCTTGATGGTCTACTTAGTCTAAGCAACCATGGGTGTGCCTCCTCGATAAGCTCCTTGTTAAGATGCATTATGAGCTTCTATCAAGACGAGTCTGCTAAACCATCTAGGCCGGTTTGGGAAACCAATGAGACCATTTTTTTTGGCTTGACTGCAACTTTTAACCTAGAGAGATCGTGCAATCTAAGCGTGCTATGGACGTGGGATCAACACTAACATAAAAATAGAAATCCCTTCCCAGGTTGATCCTAAAATAAAAACATCATAGGTCCATTTTGTGAAAGTTAGTGAAAATGATAATAGGACCACTGACCACATGGGACCATACTAGCTAATATCTTCCTCAATTAGGAGTCAGTTCCATGAAATTAAAGTGTGTTTATTGTTTATCCTTGACTGGAGCGGCTTTCTCATGGTTTGCTTCATTACCCACAAACTCTATACATTCTTGGGAACAATCAGAACA
Source organism: Themeda triandra (assembly GCA_018135685.1). Lineage (NCBI taxonomy): Eukaryota > Viridiplantae > Streptophyta > Magnoliopsida > Poales > Poaceae > Themeda > Themeda triandra. The sequence continues at coordinate 471,593 of JAENPR010000165.1, read as the reverse complement.
AAAGTTGGTCATTTTTATTAATGAGTTTAGATTGGGTCACTTAACATCAGTTAGACAATGACATGATGAACCTGTTGTCAATTATAGTAGAAGGTTTAGAGACACCAAAAAACGATATTATAAGTTAGAAGGCTAAAAACATTCACCAATATTAATAAATTTCAACAAAGAGCTTTAGCTCAATATGTTAAAGCAAAAATAAGTACCCAGAGCTAAAGCCTAATCATGGTAGCATGCATATGCTTGTGATTCCAATTGTTCCAACGATGAGGGCAAAATTCGTGTGGCCTTCTATGGACAAACCATATACTTGTGATTCCTTAAAAGTTAAAACCAATGCACATAAATCAGCAAAACGAGGTTATATATGCCTTTGATATACAAGTGCGAAGGATCTTTGATGAGCTATTGAACAATGGGAAGATCAGGTTGACGAGTTTGATTATCATTCCTATTGAAAATGGCATAACTCATATTCTCATGCAACTAATGATTGTAATATTTTTTTTGTAGGCGAATACTCTTGGGTCTTGGCCATTTGGAGGACGATTTATTATCAAGGTATGCAGATCGGTAGTGATCCAATTTTCAATTTGTATTATTGAACTGCAAATTCCAAGGATATTAGCTCGACCAAATCGAGCCTTATATTAGTTAAAGACAAAATGTGATTATTAGAGAAGAAATGTCTAAACTTTAGGGGGGAAGCGAGCAAAAGCTACAGGAGAAACCCCCTGTTGTTACATTGAGTACTTCAACACTGGGTGGGAGGGGGCAAAACAAAAGCAATTTTTCAAAGCTATTAAAACTGGTCATAACGATTTTTCTAGTAAGACTGGAAGGAATCCAATTCAAGAACTAGGTGAGGCCAAACTTGAAAACTTTTGGCAAGTAAAGAAAGAAAGAAAGAAAGAATGAAAGGAGTTACACATGAGTTGAAGGATCGTCCGAGAATGAAAGATTTGAAGCCATTGACAAAAACATCAAGAGTAACTGGATCATCAGTTACAAGGTAATTATACTGATGCATCTTATCCTATTTCTGGACCGGTTACTGAGGGGACTTGGTTATATACTTGCAACTACTCACCTTGGGATTATATCAGTATGCATATTCTGGTGCATACAAACTATAATTCACCATCACGATAATTGTTAGCAATAATCTGCTCAAAGATGCTCTACATTCTTGAGTAATAAAGAAAATGAGAAAGGAAGCAATGAAACAAGGTGCAAAAGCAGTGAATGTGCAAAGGAGAATACAGTATATGGAGTTGGGGTGATTCCGATGTGAAGTTTAAATCTACGATACGAAGAAGGCCCAAAAGCCGAAACATGTTATTTCTATATCTACTGGAATTTGATTAGGAATCATAGCCGATAACAGGACCATCACGTAATTTTAACTAAAGAATATGCGCCTAAATTATACCACTCCTGCTGTTTTAGGAAAACGACCTAGTAAATGACACTGATAATCTTCAGTGTCATTTTGATTGCAAACATCTGTAGAATGTTACTTTAAACAAAATATGCTATGAAAGTGTATCCCAGGATGAATCTATTAATATAAAATCGTATATTGCCAATACATGTGAGTTCTTATCTTATTATGTATAGATGAAGCCAAGAAAAATGAGTAGCAGGACTTGGATTTGAGATCCAAGACAGTAACTCATTGATTGCTCATCAGACAACAAACAACTAAAGCACACAAAACTTGAAAAAAAAACTAAGAAAAGAAATGCAGTTCACATCGTAGAGTTCCGAATATACTGAAGCTTTGTTACTAGACAAAGCAAGTCAACATAAAGTACAACTTTGATTAAAGAGAACAAAAAAATCTCATCGGTAGCTTGCCACAAAAACTGAAACGTCCATGGTATCATCAGTTCATCACTCATCAGAATGACACACAAAATTAATATCCAAAAACACATTTAACCTATAAGATAGCTAATGCTGCATATAGCAAATTTAACGAGTTTAAGTGGCTTTGTCAGCCTTGGCAGCAGTAGCAGCAGCTTGACCCCTAAGACGGCCAGTCCTCCTTGCAGCAATGAGACCAACCTTCTGGCCAGGAGGAGCATCACGGCGGACAGTGGAGGCATGACCAATGTGCTGGTGGTTACCTCCTCCATGAGGATGCTCAACAGGGTTCATGGCCACACCACGCACCTTAGGCCAGCAGTTCCTCTTCACACGGTATTTGTGGTAGGCATTGCCAGCCTTCAGCATTGGCTTCTCAGTCCTGCCACCACCAGCGACCTGCCCAATCATGGCACGGCAGCTGCTTGGGACAATCTTCTTAGCACCAGAAGGGAGCTTGATCCTGAAAAATACAATACCATGGGTTCTTACTTCTTACCGGAGGCACGAAACCAAGTAACCCAAAATTAAACTGAAAAGCTAGCAGTCCGCAAAATCCTGCAAATTACTGGTAACAACAAGAGAAGCTATCAAAATGCTGCAGGTCCCCAAGCAAATTGCTGGTAACAACAAATATCATTTATACAAGAGATAAGGATGTGCTCTGTCCTAAAAAGTTGGTTTTGGTCATCTTGTGAAACATCTTAGATGACCTTTTCATCATTTTCCGAAGAAACATTTCAACTAGATGCCTCTTACTAGTTGCTTATTGTAGTTGAAAGTGATATTGAGAAGGATTCAAAAGTGAAATGGTATATGAACGAACAAACATTCAATCATTGAACTAAAACGACATCATAAACACAACAACCTGCTGGAAAAATCCACATAAAACCAAAAAATAATCCTAGCATCTTGATAAAACAGAACAATTCCACAAGAGTACAATAGGTTGGTATATTCACCATCTAGGACATGATTGGAACAGAGCATACATTCAAGGATTTGGGATATATAAAGAGGTGTTAAATACCAACCAGTTTAAAACAGAGCTTAGTTCAATAGTTTTCAACACTGCCATACTGAGTTATGATAAAAGACCTCCACACAGATAATAATAACTACTACTACTTAACTGTAGTGGTTAAATCATTGAAAATTGCATAGCTAAACCAGACAACCTGACCCAAAACTATAGAACTAATGAACTATATTGTGACTTGATTCGCAGCGCTGGAATCATTTCATGAAACTAATTTATTGACTAGACTAGACTACTAGTGTCACCAATTTGAAGTTTTTTGTGCAAGAAAAGTACGCTCAAAGACTTGTTTGCAAATAAATGTTATGCGAACACAGAAGGGTCTACACATATGTTCTGATGTTTTCACAAGCATCCTTCTATAAAACAAAGTTACAGTCTCAAATATTTCGGATAACATCACAAAGTCAAAAGCAATCAGAGTCTTCACACAATTCATTTCCAATCATTTCATAATGCAACGAGTATAGTACAAATACTAACCAAAATTCTACATAAATAATTGGTCACCACCTAAAGAAAACTAGATATCATTCCCTAACCACGCATCACATCCAGCTAACGCTATGCAGCCTTTAGGGAGAGAAGAGAGTGTGATCGTCACCTTGATGTGCCGTTGTCCGGGTTATGGCTGATGACGATGGCGTAGTCCCCGGACGCCCTGGCGAAGACGCCGCGGTCCCCGACGTGGTGCTCGACGTTGCAGACGACGGCGCCCTCGGGGATGCCCCTGAGCGGGAGGACGTTGCCGATGGAGAGCGTGGCGCGGCGGCCGCAGTAGACGAACTGGCCCGTGTACATGCCCTCGGCGGCGACGAAGAGCTCCTTCTGGTGCTTGTAGCGGAACGGGTGGCGGAAGGTGACCCTGGCGAGCGGCGCGCCGCGGCCCGGGTCGTGGATGACGTCGGTGACCACGCCCTTGAGGTACCCGTTGCGCTCGCCGAAGTCGAGCGACCGGAACCGGGCGGGGCCCTTGCGGTGGTGCGTGTGGGACTTGAACACGGACCCCGCGCCCTTGCGCTGAGCGCGGATCACGCGGCCCATCTTTGCCGGCGGCGAGGAGGATGGCGGGGGGTGGCGGCGCCGGAGGGGAAGGAGTGGAGAAGCTTGGTAGGGTTTGGAGGCGGATATAGACGAGCGGGGTGGGCCGTTGGATGTGATGCGGGCCTTCGGTGGGAATTGGGTTGGTGATACGTGGTGGTCCCAGCATGTCAGCGGAAGAGGCTGCTAAACGGGGCTCCACTCATCTGTTGATCTGTTCTCTCATCTCCTCCTCTGTCAAACGAAGGACACTAACGATCACATTATTCTACGGTACATCTTTATGTATGATCGTTAGTGTATCAAATACTGAGCATATACTAACTAGAGACTAATACACATTATACTATATGGTAATGTTATTTGGCCTTATTCGGAAGGGTTTCCAGAGAGGTTTCATCTACAGCTTTTTATGAGTTTTTGTGAAGCCCTACGCAACACTTACATGCGAAAATAGCTTGTGAAGCCAAGACAAAATAAAAGTGACGAAGCTGAGCCTTGAAATGGTGACATATTGGGTTACCATATGTAAATTTGGTGGTACATGTACCCAAAAATCGATGGGGAAATCTAAATTAAAGTGCGATATTTTCAACGGCGGTTCATTTTAGATAAGCTCGACACTAGAGATACGTTTCAAAGGGTGGTTAATATGGGAGATGTTATCCTTCTAACCAGGTGGTAATGTGGTTAAGAAAGTAGAGGTTGGCATATATGGGTATCATTGTAGTCCTTTGCTCTCCTCTTACTACACGGGAAGGTAGTGAAGGTATTATTGTTTAAAAATAATAAAGAAAACATAGACCAACAAAGGTAATGAAACCAAAAGGGAGAGGAGCTTAAATTATCTAGATTTGGACTTGGTAGGAACAGTTGGCCATAATTCATCACTAGGTTCACATGAGTTTGTTGTTGTTTTCTTAGATTTTTTTTAGCAGCATTATTTGAGCCTAAAGTAGCGGCCTTCCTTTTCCTCTTCCTAATCAATAGCAAGTTAATGAATCCATTACTTCCAACATTTATTTCTTTGGCAAGTAATTTGCTTGTGCGACCTTGCCTTCCTAGACTAGGTTATTTATAGTCTAATAGGCTGGTCAACAAGATTAACTCATTGCAAAACTCTTTGTAGGTTTGAGGGCAAGATAAGTGCACAGTAGAGAAACCTTAAGTCCACATTCACTGCAAAAGGCTAGGGTTCAAGTCTTATCCTTATCTTTGGGATCTCAGTTGATGACTTTATTAACAAAAACTGGACTACTACACCGACAAAGAAAAACTATAGTGCAAAGAGAATAAATTTTGTAGAAGATGGGGCGGGTGGCGGTCCAGGCCGTGTTTAGTAAGGCAGCGTCTAACATCGCGAGTCCTGACCACCAAGTGCATGAGGGCGTCCCCAACAAGGTGGAGACGTAGCTAGCTGACATTATATGTTGTCCGACGTAGAGGTAAGATATTGCTGAAAACCAACTAGTCAGTGAGATGGACATCGCTAGTCTCGCACACATTTACCCAAAAACATTGAGTCTAAGCTTTTTTTTTGACCAAATCGGTCGGGAGGGCCCAACCTACTTTTTTTTTTTTACTTTTTCAACTAAATGAAAGAATGGTAACAAGTCGCTTTTTACAAGGCCTCAAGCCTAAACAGGAAAAGAGGGGGGCTTTCAACCTAAGATATCTCTCATTGAGTCTAAGCTTCTCTCGGGATATTCCGCATACTTGCAGGTTTTATTGTTCTTTGACTCTTCACATGACACATCAGCTAGCTATTTGGTGCCACTACAGACGCCTTAAGCGACCGGTGGCATAGTCCTACCTAGTGGGTGGGCGGGCTTGGATGAGCGGTGGGTGGATGGCCATTGATGGCACATTGGGTGGGGGCAAGCTAGCATTAACGGTGCATCTTCAATGGGACGGAGGGAGTAGATTCGACTAGTCATAACATAATCTAATTTCTTTTTGGCGAATTGACATTATCACTATTACATATATATTATATTGAATTGGACCTCTCACATAGTCACATGTCTATTTGAATTGTTGTTAACACAAAGCAACGTGACCTAGTAAATTGAATTGCCATTAACGCAAAGCCATGAAAGATGAAATACGAGTCACATAATATAATAAACAAATAACAAGCAAATAAAATAAATAAAAGTATTCTAAAGCGCCATCGAGTCTTCTCGTCTTCTCGTAACAAAAAGTCACAAAGTCGAGAAATTTGGTCGGCAGCGACCCTTTCCCCATCCAAAAGTTCAAACGGCCGCGGGCGACCCACACCAGTGTCCAGCACGGACCCGAGACCGCGGCCTCCCAATTACCCTACACCCCCCACGAACCCATCCGTATTTACAGAGCCGCTCCTTCGCCTAACTGTCTCTGCACCAGAGATACCCTTCCACAATTAATTTATCTACCAGGGACTCAGACGCAAGTTTCTCCCATGTTCGCGTGAATCCCCAGCAACCTTTCACCCCTTCCCCCTCCCCTGCTCGCCGCTAAAACCCTGCGGCTGCGGCGAAACAATTCAAAATCCGCTCCTCGAATCCCTCCGCCCCCACCCGGAATCCCCTCTCGGCCGCCTCGCCCGCCTCGCCCGCCGGCCGCCGCTCCCCCGCCTCGGAACCTGCCTCGGAACCTTCTCCGACCTTCTCGGGCCGTACGCGTCCGCCCCGCCCGCTCGCCGCCGCGGACGCCATGGCGGCGGAGAAGCTGCGGGATCTTAGCCAGCCGATTGACGTGGCGCTGCTCGACGCCACCGTCTCCGCGTTCTACGGCACCGGCTCCAGAGAGGAGGTAACCGCGCCCCCGCCCCCTGGACCCATTCTAGGCTGCTGCTGCTGTCGTTGCTCCCGTGGGTCGGGGGCTTCTGGCCTTCGGCGCCCGATCGCTCGCCCGTCGCGGGCAGGCTATGTTTTTGAGCGGTGGATGGTGGTTGGCTCGGTTGGATAGGGATGCTTTTTTTTTTTTTGGTTTGCCCCCCATGTAGCCGTTTTTAGTTGTGATCGCGCCGCGGCGGAAGGGGGCAGTCTGCGATGTTCAGGCGGTGGGTTTGTCAGTGCGGTTCTGTAATGACTATTGCCTTGCTAGTTTGCAGTGAAGTCTATTAGTGATGCCTGATATTTGTTAAAATTCATTGAAACAAGGATGTGATCTTGTGCAACTTATACTTCTAACACTTTAATTGCATTGCATAACTGTAAAATTTGGGCCACCGACTATAGTACAGAACAACATTTGTATCCAAAATTTGATCTATAAATGAATAACATGGAGAAGTAAGTAATCTGAAAATCTAGCCCAATACAACATTCTAGTGTGATTATGCAGTCTACAGAAGCTTATAGGATGCAGTTCTGTATGGGTGCAGACTGTTGGAACGCCATTCAACTGTCTGTATTCAGCACAGTGGAAACGATGTATGAGCTTTTGATTTTTTTTCATCATCAACTAAAGCTAATCCTATTTTCGTGTAATCCACCAGCAACAACTATGTTAACTAATTTCAAACAACTTATTGCGTTCTGCAAACATAGCTTTGGTTGACAGGATAGCTGCAGGAGATGCACTATAAACTGTGTAGTGCATTTGTCAATTATTATTGGCTCCTAGTCCTTTTGGTATAGTTAAAAGTTTAGTTCAGGCTGAAGCAATTCCCTTTTTCTTGTGCAGTTGATGCATGGTGCTTGCATTATTGCATCACAGTGTATGGATCTAATTGTACTGTTAGGTGAAGCATTTTGTATTACATGCAATGGGAAAGCAATAAAAGACGAACTATAGGAATATTAATTTCGTTGTGCATTATTAAATTCATGTTACTGTCAATATACAGCGCGCTTGTATTACTTACCTGTTCTTGATGTGCTGCTACTGTGTATCAGAGGCATGCGGCAGATCAAATCTTGCGTGAGCTGCAGAACAATCCAGATATGTGGCTACAAGTGGTTCACATTCTGCAAAACTCCCAAAATTTGAATACCAAGTTCTTTGCTCTCCAAGTAAGTTTTGATTCAAGATGTTTTTTCTGTTGATACAATAATATTAAATAACTAAACTTTGACAAGGGGCAATACAGAAATTACTGTATGATGAGGATAGTATTACAGATTGACTTATCTATAATAGGCTTTTCTGTAGTGATTTAAGTCGATAGCAATCATGCCACTAATTTAATGCTGAACATACACTTTTGAGGGATCAGGGTCAGGGGTGTGCGATGACAGGTCAACCATTACGATGCTCAAACCAAACCAATTGGTTAGTTTGGAGCCAGGATTGGATGGTCCATTCCTCAATCCAAACTGTCATAGTGCAGTGCTCGCACACCTGTGGGAAATTAGGAATAAACTGGGAGGAGAATAACAGCAAGGTGGAAATTTGGGGAGGGAGAAGTGTTGATTATCATATTTTTTAACCATCTTAAATTCGTTCCCATGGGGAGTCGAACCCAGACCTGGAGGTGTTACTTAAGCACTTCCAACCACTAGGCTGCAGGCTCTTTCGCAATTTCTGTCATCACGAATCATGCTCGTTAGAGATATTTCTAAGTTCTAATAATATACATACAAAAGGTTTGTTTCCTATGAACCTTTTATGGCTGATTCTAATCCTATTCTTTTCAGGTACTTGAAAATGTTATCAAATATAAATGGAACGCTTTGCCAGTGGAACAACGTGACGGTATGAAGAACTATATATCTGATGTCATTGTTCAGGTAATGATCATATGACCAGTACCTTGATGAACATGATGCCCAATTTTTGTGTTCCGTAAAGCTGACTCTCTGAACCCCCATCCCCCCTCGCTTCTGTTTTTTTGGCTTTCTAATAGCTCTCAGGCAATGAGGTTTCCTTTCGACAAGAGAGGCTTTATGTCAATAAGCTCAACATTATTCTGGTGCAGGTAGGATAAACTATTTTGATTGTATTCTAGAGCAGATTTTTCTTGGTATGAATCATTATGGTCTATGCTAGTACTTTGCTAATATTGATTTTGATTTTTGCAGTACTGTACGCATCTGTTTCTTATGTTGCCTATTTGTGTTATTTTTGTTGTAATAGGTTTTAAAGCATGAGTGGCCTGCCAGATGGACAACCTTCATTCCTGATCTTATTGCAGCAGCAAGGAGTAGTGAAACAATATGCGAGAATTGTATGGCAATACTGAAGGCAAGTTGCTTATGCCTGTTACCTATTTGTTTTACTATATTTGGATTGGTTGTCTGACTGAGCAACAAATATGCAGCTGTTAAGTGAAGAAATATTTGATTTCTCAAGAGGGGAAATGACGCAACAAAAGATCAAAGAGCTAAAGGGTTCACTAAATAGGTATATATTTGCATCTCTTTTTGCTAGTTTTCATCTTCTTCTTGTCGATAGGTTGCTCATAAGTTCAATGCATTGCATATTGTTTTGGTGGTATATTTCATCTTGCCTATATGGACGTGACCCCTATTTTTATGTAAAAAAATACTTTTATCTCTTAGTCTTAAAACAATGCTTTATACATGAAAACATTTATTTATCTTTGAGTACTTTTTTTTTGCGAAAATTTATCTTTGAGTACTGATATACTGTTGCTTTTGAACAGTGAATTTCGTCTTATTCATGAGCTTTGCTTATATGTCCTGTCGGTGTCCCAAAGACCTGAACTTGTTCGTGCTACATTGTCCACACTTCATGCTTTCCTGTCATGGATCCCCATTGGTTTCATATTTGAATCTCCTCTGGTGTGTAGTCCTCTTTTATACAACTTCGAATGCTCCAATGTAAAATTGCATCTGTTCCAACTAAACCTTTTCATTAACCTTTTAGCTGGAGACACTTTTGAAGTTTTTCCCTATTGCTGCTTACCGGAACCTTACACTACAATGCCTAACAGAGGTAAAAAGAAGTCAATTGTTGTCAGTTCTATGCATTATTATTCGGTTATTCCAGTATAGCCACTAATTAACACACTTTATTTGAATTTGATAATTATGGTGGATCTATCTCTGAGTATTGAATCAGGACTCATAATATGTACTGATGTTTTAAGCTATTGCAGGTTGCTGCTCTTCATTTTGGTGATTTCTATGACATGCAATATGTCAAGATGTATGAAGTCTTTATGTTGCAGCTGCAGGTATATTTCATATTGTCAAGAACTATGATTCACTTTCCTATAGCTTGTTTGGTGGCTTCTTTTTTACTCTTTGTTTTCCTTGATGAGAAGGCTATTCTTCCTTGTGGAACAATTTCAGATGGTTATGCCAATGGTTCTAATGAAGAACAGGTATACTCTACCCCTTCCCCTAGATTCTATATATTCTGGAATTTGCAGATTTTTCAAATATCCTATGTGAAGTTTCAGAGTTGATAAGCTTGTATTCAATTTTGAGTAATCAAATTCAAAATGGAATTTTACGTGGTTTCTTATGTTTAGTTTGAATTTAGAAAATCACGTAGCTTGAGAATTGAAATTTGATGTGGATACTAGCAAAACTGACTGAAATGGCACTACAGATTAAAGAACTACATTTGTATATATAGTTAACCTTGGTTCCATGATTCTATTTAGAAGCTTAGGATGATTTGGAACTCAATTATGTTCAGGGACTGGGTGGGACAATGGGCCGATGCAGCAAAATGTAAGGTGGAGTTGTGATGATGGCAGGCACACTAATACATCGTCACCACCATCTCCATTGTTTTAAGTAGTAGAGAGAGATTTCTAGGTTGGGCAATTTTAAAAAGAATATGGATTTAATAATTTTTGGTAGAATTGAAACTTGATAGTGAAGTCATTTTATTTTATTACTCCGATTACCAACCTTTCTGTGATGCTGCTTGTGGTCTATGGTAGGGGCTCGAGGGCTATCTTTCTTGACTGCCCTCCTCCCTGGTAGTTAGTGTCCTGTTCAGCCGTGGTCGTCTTATTTGGTTGTCTCCGGCGCGAATGTAATCCTTGAATCTGTTGGGGCATGGGTGTGTGGTGTGTGAGGTGTTGTTTGGGCTCTTTCCCTTTACTCTCTTCTTAATATAATGAAGTGCAGCTCTCCTGCGTTTTTGAGAAAAAAACAGATTGCCAACCTTTCTGGTATAGTGGTATAGGTGTCTAGTAACAAGATGTCAAGGTCACAACCATAGCTTTATGTTCTAATGGGACTATTTGCCAACAGTGCTAATGTAATCAAAATTTCGCTAATCCTTAAAAGATTATTTCAGTCCAATCCTGCATAATGAGCACGCTGCTCCCATATGATGCACTAAGACATACTTGTTTCTCTGAGCAGGCATTTATCCAAAATCTTGCACTTCTTTTGACATCCTTCTTCAAGGTAATGATCACTGCATTATGAATGAAACAAAGTTGTCCAGTAGCATACTTTTTATTGTTATAAAATTCATGGGCTGCCTGACCCAACATATATGCAGTTGATGTTATGCTTTTTATGAGGAAAAGTTGGGGTAACCTTATTGACTTGTAGAATGTAGGCTAGTTTCAGGTCTATTTCTGTCCAAGAAAATAAAATTGCTAATTCTTACTGTATTACACCATACCAGTATCAAATGATATTTACTTCAATTTCATTGTGATAAATGTAGAATCACATGCGCATACTGGAAACAACTCCTGAAAATAGAGCTGCATTGCTTTTGGGCCTTGACTACCTCATTGAAATTTCATTTGTCGATGACACAGAGATGTTTAAGGTATGTAGCTAGGCTAAATTCTGGAACGCACTGAGTATTGTGTAAGGTCATCTTATATTGTTGGTTGTTTGACAAACAGGTCTGTTTGGACTACTGGAATCTGTTTGTTTTAGAATTATTTGAAACATACAACCAAGTGGAGCGATTGGTGGGACTTCAGGTTCTTTTAAGCTTACTTTTAATACTGCTTAATTTATCTATGTTAGAAATGCCTAAATTTTCTTCTTGCTTTCAGATGTGTGTAGATGAATTTCAAATTTCCCATGCTATTATTGTATTCTGTTTCTGTTTCTGACTTTCACTTGATTTGGTTGTAACTGTTATATGCCAGATTTTTAATGTTTTTACCATTTATAATGGACATGTGGCACATACGTTACAATAACATGTCAGTGCTATGCTAATATACATTCAGTTTGGGGCCATCTTTGACATTATGACATGTATGCGATTACTAATGCTGCATCTTTTCCCATATAAAATATCCTTTTTAGAATATAGGTTTCAGCCTACCAAATAGAAACAATTGAAATAGCTTCTCTGTCCTTTGTCACATCGAATGTCTCTAGAACTTAATTTTGTTTGTAAAATTAAGGGTGACATGAAAGATCCAATAAAGCACACCTGATTTCATAATGTGGAATGATACATAGAACTGAAGCACGGCCTCCGTTTTAAACTGCAAGTCATTCTAGTTTGTCCTAAGTTAAACTTGTCTAACTTTGACGAAGTTTATATATAAGTAATTTAGCGTCTACAATATCAAATGAATGTACTATCAAGTTATATTTCCTGGTGTATCTAAATAATGTTATCTGATATTGTAGATGTTTGTGCATTTTTCTATAAAATTGGTCAATGCTAGAGAAGTTTGTTTTAGTACAAAGCTAAAACGACTTGCAATTTGGAATGTGAGCAGTAACTTTTAATGTAAGGTGGTATATTATTGGAAGTGTATGTGGCACAGTAAAGGTTCTTACCCCAAAAAAAGATGGTATATTATTGTCTCTTCAGCGCCACTTCCACATGCCTAAGAAGTGGTAAAATTGTTTAATTTGATTTGTTAACTTTGGAGTGCAACTTGAGATGTTAGTAGTGCAAAAGTTCAGAAACTTTTGGTTCCCGGTCTAACATTTTGTAAACAATATGCTTTTATTTTTCTTTTAAATGGTTGTTTTGATGACCTCTTGCATTACTCTTCATTGTTGTTAAATTCTGTATACTTCACATTCCTAATCATTTACCACATGCACAAACTTCACCACTTCAGGCTCAGCGAATTCCTGGAACTGATGATGGTACGCTCAGAGCTGTTCAACAGAGGAGGCAACTTTATGCAGGATCACTTTCGAAGTTAAGAACATTAATGATCTGTCGAATGGCAAAGCCAGAGGAGGTTTTGATTGTTGAAGATGAGAATGGGAATATTGTCCGAGAAACATTGAAAGATAATGATGTCCTTGTTCAGTACAAGGTTAGTAAAAAGATTAGCTGTCAATTCGTGCAGGATATCATAGGCATCTTCATTAACTTTCTTATTATTGTTTTCTGTTCTATTCTAGATCATGAGAGAAACACTAATATACTTGTCGCATCTTGATCATGAAGATACAGAACAGCAGGTATATCTTACTGTGTTACTGTGGACTTTTTTTTTTTAACATTTTGGCCCATGAATTCTAAATCAACTTTGTGGGGATGGTTATTAACTTGGCTATTTATGCTGTTTCTGTCTGCTACCAGGTTAGGTTTATGGTAAATGTGCACAATACACAAACTAGAGAAATGACTGGTTGCATAAGCAATGAGTACTATCTGAGTGGGGGCCTCCCCTGCTGTATATTTGCTAAGAAAAATGATAATATCTGAGACATAGTCAACACATGTTCATTGATTTCAGAGGAGTTACTTAGGAATCTAAAAGTCAATTCCAATTTCGTTTTCTTTCTTAGTCATTTATGACTGAGACAGCACATCCTATGCCCACTTCCCATACACTACCACCTTCAACTTTCCTGTGTTTTTCACCTGGATCAGCCTATCCTTGTGCTTTTTAATATAATTTATTCTTGTGATTTTCATCCTGCTTTCTGAGTGGAACTTTGGAAATAGAAAAGGGTTTAGTGTTATTCTTCTAGAGTTGTTAGTTATTATTTGGTGATGTGGAAGCCCTATTTTATCTTCCTTAAGAGTATTATAAGAGAATGATGGTAGCTTCTGAGATACATCACTTTCTTGTATAACTTGTACAAAATTTTCTTCTTCGTTTGTGTAACTTACAATGAAGCATCTTCAAAATTTCAGATGTTGAGGAAATTAAACAAGCAATTAAATGGTGAAGACTGGAGCTGGAATAACTTAAATACTTTATGCTGGGCAATCGGATCCATTTCTGGTTCTATGGTGGAGGAGCAGGTTAATTGACTTAAATAATTTTTTGTCCACATGTGTTAATATTTGTCAATGAAACAAAGATCCACATCTGTTCGACTGTTCCATTATTTTAGTTTCCTCTGATTGGTTGATTCCAGTACAGTAACAACCCCAAACTTAAAATGTAAAATACCCCCAACCCAATGAGTATAGTCCCTATTTCAACAGTTGAGAAACACTACAGTTTGGCAATTGTACTCTGGACACTCCATGCATAATGCACCTTGTTTCTAACTTTCTGGATCTGTCATTTTTCTCTGTGTGTGAAAGGAAACAACCCTCAACAGTTCTCCCAGGAACTCTCACACAAGAACCCACACGTGCACAGTCGTTTTAGTGGCTGGAAATTAACTTAGCTTCTTTTCTGATTTCTGGATCACATTATACAGCAGTGTGCTACTTCTAATGCTGAGAAAAATCTTCTAGTCAAAGCAGCCATTACTACCATAATCAGCCTATTATTTTCTTGAACTACTAGCTAAAATGCACACAAGGTTTGTTGCTGACTGTTTTCATGTATTCATAATCTTCCCTATTAAATCTGCTGCAGGAAAATAGGTTTTTGGTTTTGGTTATTCGTGATTTGTTGAGTCTTTGTGAGATTACAAAAGGGAAAGATAACAAAGCTGTGATAGCAAGTAATATTATGTAAGTATTACTTCCGTTTTTATATTATGATGCTTTTATTTATTATATATGATAAGATTTAGAATGATCAGTATGCTGCTATTCTTTTTCCCATCATATAGGTATGTTGTGGGGCAATATCCAAGGTTTCTAAGGGCGCATTGGAAGTTTTTAAAAACAGTGGTCAACAAATTATTTGAGTTCATGCACGAGATCCATCCTGGAGTTCAGGTTACATATTTCTGTTTCTTTATTTGATGAAAAATGCATTTAGTTGCTGTCCTATTGGTTTTGCAGCTTTTAATTTGAAAATGTTATAGTCCTGATTACTTCTCCAAGTTTTAGCTAGCAATTCAGCTAATCTTTTATCGTATTCTGCTGTGTATCTGGCAGCAAGGTTTTTCTTAATTTGTCTTATTCTTATGTATATCTGGCACTGTTGTATATTCTTAACTTTTTGGCCTGTGAAGAAGACAGTCAAAATAATATAGAACCTAATCCATGTTTCGTTTGTAGGATATGGCATGCGACACTTTCCTGAAAATTGTTCAGAAGTGCAAGCGCAAGTTTGTGACACTTCAGGTTAGTTTGGCATTGTTAAATAACATTTATTGTGCAGATGACCGTAGAATGTGTCTATGAATCTGCTTTGAATTGCTTTATTAAAATCTTGCTCAGCCGAGCTGACGTATTCAAAGCTGAATATATATTTTAGGGTGTTGTGATTTGGGATTGTTCAATTAAGGGTAGTTCTAAAGGCATTGATATCATGTGTTGTGACTATAATCAGTGCATATTTTAGGGTGTCCAATGCTAAAAATTTAGAATAATCTTTGATCTAAATGCCCAGGAACCATTGATTATTGAATAGGTGGATTTGTTAGCTTATGAGTGAGCATTATGGACTTGAAAGCATTAAGTGAAAGGGAAAGGGGTAGTTCTTTTTTAAACAAAAGGCTCCTTGCCCGGCTTTATTAGAAAGCGTAACAGAAGCTGATATGTTTGATTGCTGGGGACGCCAGCTTACAAGACAGGCACGCGAAATCAAAAGAACAGCCCCTACCTCCATCATCTACTCGACTAACTCTAAAAGCAAATAGCACCGAGCCGGCACACAGAGTTCACATCTTCATACATGTTTTCATGGACACAGCAACTTAGCTTAGAGCCTAAATTTACATTGGAGCGTTCGCGGCCAGCAAGCTGATCATCTCTTCGGCCATCGGCGTCATTTTTGGCTTCACCAACGGGGTCCAGGTCTTGACCAGCGAGATCGTCTTGTGGACAAGCGCCGAGGGCGAGGCCAGCACCTTCTTGTTGAACACCGTGTTGTTCCTCGACTTCCACAGGATCCACATCGCCCCTGCACACAATTGTATGGTCACCACACGTTTAATACCTCCACATTTGTCCAATATCTCAACAAAAAACTCTTCACAACTCGTGGGGGATGCATTCCAACCCAGGCCATCTCTCAGAACAGCCCAGAGGAAAACCGCCACAGGGCAATGGAAACAGATATGGTTTGAAGTTTCAAAAACATCACAAGTCAGGCATTTCTCCGGCCCTGACCATTTCTTCTTCTTTAGTTGCACTCCACATTGGAGTCTGTCATGACAGACCATCCAAATGAAGTTTTAAAGGGGTAGTTCTTTTAACATAGTTAGGTAAACAATGTTATCCTGCTTTTATTATGTGCTTCTGACCACTGTCATGACTTCCTTCCAAGTTAATCTCATCATTAGGTAGGACATAGGATTAGGGACCAATTCTTAAAGTAATAACTTCAGGAGCACACACTACTTCTTCAGATCATGATTCGCTTTGAAGCATAAGTGCCAGCACAACAGTATGTATGCTGGTTACTGGTTACCTGGGTGCACTTTCAACATCCTGTAGTCTGCAAGTATTGTTGTTAGCAGCTGTTGCATATATGTCCCTTATAGGTGCCCATTTGATCTTTCAATGGAGGCATCTCCCTTGCTTGCAAGTTGTGATACATTCTTTTGTAGGCCCAAGTGTAGTGAAGACTGAAGAGTAGTGATATGTTTTTTATTAGTTATTTCCCATCCTTTGGTTAAAGATCACTCTGGTGTTTGAGTTTAATACGACAGATGACATGATTCTCCCCATTAATGAGTTATGACCATTGAACCCTTAACTTAGCAGTTGAGAACTTAGTTGCAACTTTTTCTCTACTGCATGGTTGCCCTCAACTGCTGAACTTGTCCAGAAGAGAGTCTCTGATCTGCAGATTTGATAGGAAGCTTGAGGTCTATTCCCTCTGTTCCAAATAATAAGATGTTTTGGAAATTCTAGATTCATAGTTTTTGTTAGGTTTGCGCCTTGTTGTGGCTGCACGTGAGTGGGAGTGTTGTGAAGTATTAGTGGATTGCTCACCTCTTCCATCGCTTAAGCTTTTGGGTTCACTTGATTGGTGCATGAAACTTATCAGTTTTTACTATATATCTAGACTAGACATAAATCTATATCTATAGTAGAAGCTATGAATCTAGAAGAGATGAAAGTCACCTCCTATTCTGCCTGAATTGCTGGAGCTGTTTCTGGTCACAAAACCACTGCAATATTTGGACTGGTCTTGTATCTTACGGCATCCCTGCAATACACTTCAATTGTAGGCATTAGGATGTTCACCTTTAGATCTTTGCCTACATGGCGAAAGAGGAACACGAGGAGAGAGTCTATTTCACATGCAACATCCCGCAATGATTCAACCTCTAGCGACCTATCACATATTGTCCCATATTAGTCAGATGGATGGAATGCTTTTTAATCGTGCTATCTTTAGGTAGTTGGCTATGCTATTAGATATGCCCTTGGAGAAGTCTAAAATGCTATTTATTGATACTGTGTACTAATTTTCTTATACTGCTATTAATAACTAATAAGTAGGGTTACTTGATTCTGGGCTTCTAAATCAAATACATATACATGATCTATGTTTTTTTTTTCGAACTAGTAAGTGTAACATACTTGTGGCATAAATTATATTTGGTGTTTCAGACTCATTATAATGTCTGTACTCATGCAACACTTGGCTAACATTTATCTTTTGCCATAAAAAATTTAGATGATAGTTTTAGTATGGAACACATGAGCATGTGCTGATGTGTATCTCTCTGTGATGTGTGGCTATTAGCAGTTATTCAACATTTGTTCATGATTGTACAGGTGGGTGAGAGTGAACCATTTGTTTCTGTGCTGTTGACCAACCTTCATAACACGATAGTAGATCTTGAGCTTCATCAGATCCATACATTCTATGAATCGGTATGCTGTTGAAATTAGCTGTGTTGTCAGATTGGTCAATTGAGGATATATCTTATGTTTTCATTTTCATTATTTTTATTCAGGTTGGTCAGATGATTCAAGCTGAATCTGACAATACTAAGAGGGAGGAGTATCTGAAGAGATTGATGAGCCTACCTAATCAGGTTCCACACTGATATATTTGTCATCCAATGTTTCTATGACTTTCACCTAGTATTCTAGTTGTAAAATTGTTGCATCCTAATCTTTCAGAAATGGGCTGAAATAATCGGGGAGGCAGGCCGAAGCACTGATATTTTGAAAAACCAAGAT
Source organism: Themeda triandra (assembly GCA_018135685.1). Taxonomy (NCBI): domain Eukaryota; kingdom Viridiplantae; phylum Streptophyta; class Magnoliopsida; order Poales; family Poaceae; genus Themeda; species Themeda triandra. The sequence goes on along the minus strand of JAENPR010000165.1, from coordinate 453,280 downwards.
GTCATCAGATCTGTTCTGAACATCTTACAGGTAATAAATTCAGTTTTGAAGTGTCCAAGGGGAGGCTATTTTTGTTCTCATTAGATTTGATGTGCAAATGTTGGTGTCTGATACTGTGACACTTCCTCATTAGATTTGATGTACAAATGTTGGGGTTTTTCTTTGTCCAATCATAGAATGCTTGCCTATCCTTTTATTAGAAGCATACTCTTTTGCCATATTGGACTCACCTTAGACACATTCTTCCTTTTTCTCTTAGGTCCTGTTTGGATCCCATGAATCGAGACCAATATCTAGAAAATGCTTCCCGTTTCATTATTAGATTATTAGATTACTTTCCAATACCTGGGAACCAAACAGGGCCTTAGATAATTGTACCAGCCACTTTATGAGAAGCATGCCCTAGTACCATTAAATTGACTAGGCAACTTTCTATTTAGCATCACTTTTTTCCCTCCAATTTTATTTCCTTTTCTGGTTCTTATCAGATACAGTTTTTGGTTCTTGCAGACGAACACAAGTGTTGCATGCTCACTTGGACCTTATTTTTTCCCACAAATTTCAGTAATCTTCCTGGACATGTTGACAGTGTATAGGTATTTTCACTTGCAGTTTACCAAACTTCTTTTTTGTCCTCTTATTTTCTTATATTCAAATTGCTCCACACATGCTTGTAGTCCGTTCGGTTAAGTCCCCAATTTGGTTTCTCTGATGCAGATTTGCTGACAGTATTGCTTTCTTCATATCATTGCATCACCCATTCGATAAAGTTTTGTGTTTATCACCTGCTAATGTAATACAGAGTTAAGGTTTCAACAACTAATATACTTCATTGCTTGTATATCAGAATGTACAGCGAGCTGGTGTCAAACACTATTTCTGAAGGAGGGCCTTTTGCTTCAAAGACATCATTTGTGAAACTTCTGAGGTATGAATAATTATTCTATGCAAATCTTGATACTGAGTATTTTGTTAAGTGGTTTGTAATAAACAGATCGGTAAAGAGGGAGACATTGAAATTGATTGAGACTTTTCTGGACAAAGCCGAAGATTTACCACACTTGGGGAAACAGTTTGTTCCTCCAATGATGGATCCTGTTCTAGGTGATTACGCTAGAAATGTGCCTGATGCAAGAGAATCTGAAGTTTTGTCATTATTCGCGACAATTATAAACAAGTAAGTCTACCATTATTTTCTTCATTCATTTTGGTTTGTGATTTGGTTGTTAAATGTGGATGTGCATGAACTGGTTTTTTATAGAGCTTTTTGTAAATGGAGTTTGTTCTATCCTACCCGAACTTGCTTGAGACTAAGGCTTTGTTGCTGGCAAATGGAGTTTGTTAGTAATTTGTCCTTTTCTGCATAGGTACAAAGGTGAGATGCTTGAGGAAGTTCCTCGCATCTTTGAGGCTGTTTTCCAGTGTACCCTTGAGGTATATGTAACATAATTTCAATCTTTTTCTTGTGTTGATAAAAGATAATTCTCATTTGTAGTCAAATTATATTTCTTATGCTTCATATCAGATGATCACCAAAAACTTTGAAGACTATCCTGAGCATCGTCTTAAATTCTTCTCCTTGCTTCGTGCAATTGGTACACATTGTTTCCAAGCTTTTATTCAGCTCTCTAGTCAGGTACAGGTGAATTTGGTTTTCATCTTTCAGATGTCCTGTAAATTACAATAGCATCATCATATATACTTATTGTTAAGCTCAAGGCGAAAACATGCTTGTCCTGCTTGCAGATTACTGGTTTACTAACCTGATTATTTGTCTATCTGCTTCAGCAACTAAAGCTTGTTATGGACTCCATAAGTTGGGCATTTCGACATACAGAGAGAAATATTGCTGAGACCGGTCTAAGCCTGTTATTGGAAATTTTGAAGAACTTCGAGGTCCTATTTATGTTCTACCCTTTTGGTTAGTACTCTAGTTACACTTACAGTAACATGAGTGATGCTGTCCTTGCAGGCTTCAGGGTTCCAAAATCAGTTCTACAAGACATACTTCTTAAATATTGAGCAGGAGATATTTGCAGTGCTCACAGACACATTCCACAAACCTGGTTTCAAGCTTCACGTTTCTGTGCTTCAACATTTGTTCTATGTGGTGAATATATATGCATATATGTTTATATGTTGTTCCATCCTCTGATGATTCTATGTGTGTATTTGATTAATATGTTTGCCGGCATATTAGGTTGATGATCTAACAGAGCCTCTCTGGGATGCCTCAGCTGTTCCTTCTCAATTCACAAATAATGCAATGTTTGTTCGAGACTACACTATTAAACTTCTCAGCTCATCATTTCCTAACATGACGGCTGTAGAGGTATTTTTATCCCTTGTGTACATCTATTCTTAGTTCAATCAGCAGGAAATTTAGCATCCATGTTTTCTACAGGTAGCAAAGTTTGTTGATGGACTTTTTAGTTCAAAAACTGATCCTCCAAATTTTAAGAACCATGTAAGGGATTTTCTTGTTCAATCGAAGGGGTTCTCTGCTCAGGTAAATGTCACAAAAGTGCCTGTATCACCTCAAATAAATTTATTTCATTTTGTCCTTGCTGAAATAAAGAATAGATCTTTGCCATATAATGTAACTGTTTGTATGTACACCTACATATTAATCAATGAAGTTCACAGCCTCCCTCCCCCTAGTTAGCATTGTATTAGAGCAAGGAAACCCTAGCCCACATCAATCTGACCATAGCGTAATATCAGAAGGATGTCATTCATTTCAGTTCTTTCCTTTATAACCTAGTTTTTAGTGAGTGAGACATCATTGAGTGAGGGGCTTGTAAATTATATTGTCTACTGATTTTCTTCTTGTTGTTATCTGGTTCCAGGATAACAAGGATCTATATGCTGAAGAGGCTGCTGCACAGAGAGAAAAGGAACGCCAACGTATGCTTTCCATTCCAGGGCTCATTGCCCCGAATGAATTGCAGGATGAGATGGTGGATTCATAGCGCTACCTTAGTACGCCATTCAGTGTCTTGCTTCGACATTATACTTCTGGAGCCCTTGCGTTGAAGAAGGCCCATTGTTTTGCTAGGGTGATGAAAGAAGTGTTTGGTTTAGTTTTAACATTCTTCATAGTTACACTACTGGTTCAGAGGTTTCTGAAGTAGATAGTTGAAGGATTTAGTTGTCTGAGCTGTTTCAGACTGCCAGTGGGTATAGTCAGGTGTGTGGGGGTTGGTTTCATGGTTTAGTATTAGTTGCTCTTGTGTTTGATGTATTTAGCTTAGAGTGTTTCTTGTGATGTAATAGAATGATTTCCTTATATAATAGAATGATTTCCTTTTACTGTAGTGTCTTGGTAATCATGACGAAATCATTGTACACTATGCAAGTTTATTACTGTGAGAACTGTTATATTGTTCCGTTGCGTAGTTTCATTTTCTGGGTGTCAAAGATGTAACTAGCAATTTGTTGCTGGTAGCAATGTTTTGGTTCTCGATGTAAATCAGGTGGCCATTTTTACATACTCCATAAATTTGTAGTCCAACTATTTTACCTTGAGGATAAAAGTTGACAGGTTTTCCTGTAGTTCAAGGTATATTCGACATATAAAAGAAGTATGCATTTAAGGCTTCATCAAGGTATAAATAAAGCTGAGCTCTGCACAAATAATATTTTGTGCATAGATGGAAGTGATCCTGTGACCTGGCACCAAAGCTTTACTCAGCTTACCATTCTCATTCATGACACATGGTCTATGAAAATGTGAGTTCAAGACTCGCTAAAATAGATGCAGCGGTCCTTAATCAGCCAAGCCATCCAAGACCCCATCTCGTCATGACCCTACTTGATGAGCTTCGATCACATAGATTCTCTTGGTTAAGTTTGAGCTCTTCTTCCTCCTATTTGTTCATTATCTAAAGCAATCTATCCTTAACCTCATGCGATTGAGAAACCCATCTCAAGCTCGAATGCTAATAGGCTTGACACATTGTGCTTCAGCAGTTTAGCAAGGATAAGGAAAGCTCACATGATATGTAGACCGCACTGAACATTTGTTTATTTATGCACCGTCGCTTTGCACAAAGAGTGAGACCACTTCTCAATTTTTAGGTTCAAAATCAAGACACCCCTTCCTTGGTAAACTTAAACATACCGAGGACTGCGTCTTCTAGCTAACATATGGCACGTACTCTTCTATAAGTGGGGCCGTGGGGGAATTTGTTATACAATCCACTAGCTTATGTGACGAGAGCAAGTGTGATGCATGCAATTGGTTGCGGCGTGACAGTAGTCAATGCAACATTATTTTGGTCGAGGCATGCACATGGCTTGTGACATATTTATTTATATATTAATTGGCTGGTATAGAACCCATCATGTTGTCACATGAAAGGATGCCATTTTGCACACAAAATCCGCAGTATCTGTGTTGGCGTGGCCCATGTTCACACGGCTTCGTTCAAGTAGGGTGATACTAAAATCCGAGCCCTGCCTACGTAGCAGACTACTAGACCTGCTTTCTTGCTTTGTTTACGTTGACGGTTGACGAGGACTCGAGGTTAAGCTGCAGTTCACTTCCGTGTGCACGCCGCACCCACCTGCATTTGTTTGAACCGGATTGCGAGGAAACTGTTTGGAATATATAGTTCCATAGTAAGTTGCCCTCGAGTCTTTTTACAACTTCACGGCGGTATTATTTATAGGCTATGTGTTTTTCTGCAGAGGCTGGAGATGTAATCATGATTGTAAATTTATAAATTCTTATTTTATAAAGGAGAAACCTGCATGACGCTACATATATTCTGAATTTTGGATATGTGTTCTGTGAGTGCATTTGCGTGGATGAAGTTTGTTTAATTTGTTCTGTCTCGGTTCAAGTATTGTGTTAGACGACGACGTCAGATTATGAATGAAAAACAGATTTGTCACGTTTCAGTAAAAACACCGAAAGCTTGCACTGTGTTGCACCGGAGTGATGTCTAAAACGGAGAGAGAGGGTTTTAGGAGTCACTCCTGCCACCGCAACTCACAATGCCGACGCTAGAAAATTTGGGACCAACAGGTGAGGCACCAATGCCTGTTGTATAAAATATGAGGACAAAGGAAAGAGATCAACATAAAGGATTGTCGACTTGGCAGAGCTTTAATTTACACAGGTCTTGCATGTTGTTTTCTCTTACTCTCTTTGTCCACAAAAGAATGCAATTCTCACATATCGAAGGATCAACCAGTTTAAACTTCTATTGAAGCTATATAAAAAAAGTACTATCATTTTTTATATAAATAAGTACCATTAGGTTGGTTATAGAATATATTTTTATCATGAATTTATGTGAAGTCACAAATGTAATACCATTTATTACAAACTTGGTCAAAATGAGCTAAGTTGACCAGCACGGATCTCATAATTGTTTTTCTCTTTTGCAAAACCCTATAATTGCATGCTTTTGTGAATAGAAGAAGCACTTTATATTAGGCATGCAATCGATGCTCCGACTTGCAGGACCAAGTGATGCCTGCTTCCCAGATGTGGGCCTCGATTTTATTTTGGGCATCACTTTATATTGTGGAAGGTCTTACGGATGGACTAAACTAAACTTTAGTCTATGGTTTTGAAGCGTTTGCTTTTGAACAGGTTGCATCACGATCCAAATGTTGAATATATATGTCCTTAATGCTTTTTTTTTTCTTTTATTGTCTCTGGCTGTGTGCATAATAGGTGTGTACTGTGTAGTGGCCACAGTAATTTTTGGTGCTATTATTATATCTTACTGAGGTGTTTGACTGAAATTAATAACAAATCCTTTTGGAAAAAAATCATATCTAAAATGAGGTGGTTCGCAAACCAAATAGCACATCCATTTTTAAACCTTAGATCTGAGATCCACTGCCCGCAGCCCCTCTTGGTCCTTTAGCACGTGGCTGGAGACATTTGTCGGTTTTGCGACTAAACAAAGGGTGAGTGGTCTCAGATAATAAACAAAAACAAGAAGCAAACTGGTGCTTTCGTTCCACTGAGATTGTTTTGAACCTTTCTATTCCGCACTAATTGGATATGCAATACGCGTATGGTACTCCCTCTATCTGAAAAAAATACAATTCTAACATAATGATTAAAGATAGAAAATCAATGTTTATAATATCAAATAAATGTCATTAGATTAACTACAAAAAATATTGTTTAATAAATTAATTTACAATCATAAATATGAATACTATCTACTGCAAATTGATTTAAATGTGGACCACTTTTACTGGCACCTTTTCCCTAAACAGAGAGAGAGTACAACATATGAAAATATTATTTTTCACCCTAAAAAATACTGAAAGGATTTTTTTCATTGGAAAAACAAAATATGCTGGAACAAATTAGGTCGTGGTATATCCTTTAAAAGCTTGCACTGACAAAATCAAACGAAGGAAAGCAAATCCTCGATGTAATGTACCAAACCTCCGCGAGGAAAGGGAAATTAGTGTACCAAAATACAGATGATGTATTCAGACCGTGATCGACGAATGATCAAATTTCTAGAGGAAGTTAAATGCACTAGATGCACGTTACCTTATGTGGGTTTCGATTAGGTCCATAAACTCTAAGTTTGATTTTCAACTTACACTCGAGGTCCAAATTTTGCTCCCCAAAAATATCCGAAGTTCTCATCTCTGTATTGGTACATATAAATTATACATACGACTCCTTGTGTTGAGTTTTAATCTATGTCTTGATACTTGTAAATTGCATAGCTAGATCTTTACTTTACTTGTATTATTGTACTACACTTCCTATGCCTCCACGTCTAACAATGCATCCACTATGACCTTCTTCTCCATCACACACACCACACCTTGTCCTTCGCCTTACATCCTCATCGGCGACATCAGTGGTGGCATCGATGTCATTGGAGGCCATGGTCGTAAAGGGACCATAGAGATGTAACTTCATAATCGTCACGTTGTCACGTGGGTTTCTTGATAGGATACACAATTGCTTGTTCACGTGGTCTTCTCCATCTCTATCTGCAGTGCCTCTCCCTTCACATTCTCATCACTCAACGCCATCGTGTGCCCATGACCTAGTGAAACCCAGCAAACCAGCAAGGCCAGTGAACATAACCCATTATTCTACGGGTTAGCTTGGTTTGGCTTCTAGAACATACAACCATATTAACCTTGGTTGCTTCGTAAAAAAAAATCGTCAAAAAAAAAAAACTTGGGTTGAACATTGTAAAGGATTGTTGGATGGTGCAATAAGGAGTGTGATATGTAGGTATCAAGATTGTGATAAGCTTGAGAAGTTTAGAGAGTCCAGTGTTTGCTAACACTGGACAAAAAATTAGAATCCATATAACAAATCTGAAATAAGTTAGAGAGCTGATCGTCCGCAAAAACTGCATGTTACTCTTATAAACAATTAATTAAAAGAAGGAAAATAAAATAAATAAAAAAGAAGCCTCTCCGCGTGGCGGGCCCCGACCGGGGAGTCCAACACGGTACCACCAAGGTCACCAACACCCGCGCACCAAATCAACCGCGTCGCCTTTCCTTTCTTTCCTCCCCATTTCCGCGCCACGTCACCCCACCCACCCCACCTCACCCGCCCCTCTCCCAGCCCACCCCACCGACACGCGGGCCCGCTCCCTCCCCGGCCCCACACCGTCATCCTGACGGGCAGGCAGCCAAGTCGCCGCCGCGGTCCACGTCGCGCAGGCAGCCACCACCGCCATTTCTTTACTCGTGAAGAAACCCGGCCGCAGCAGCGACGGAGGAGGCGACGACATCGGCCACCGCACCAGCGAAGAGGAGAGAGAGAGAGAGAAAGAGGAGAGAGAGAGAGGGAGGCGCGTCGAGGAGACGAGCTACAAAGTCGCCGCAGGCTTTGACCCCCCGAATCCCGCACGCCATTGATGGTTGCGGGGGCACGGGAGGGAGCTGCCGCCGCCGGTGACGATGGGCCTCTGCTCCTCCTGCACCGCCGGCCTGGCCGCCTCCGACCCCGCAGCGCCAGGTGACGCCGCCGCCGCGGCCCAGGCGGCGAGGAAGGGGCGCGGGATCGTCGCGTGCGGGAAGCGGACGGACTTCGGCTACGACAAGGACTTCGAGGCGCGCTACGCGCTCGGCAAGCTGCTGGGCCACGGCCAGTTCGGCTACACCTTCGCCGCCGTCGATCGCGCCTCCTCCGAGCGCGTCGCCGTCAAGCGCATCGACAAGAACAAGGTACTGCTATGCGTGCTCCGCTCGCCGGCGACCGAGCCTTATCATTGTTCTTCTTCTCATTTCCCCTTCCGGGCCTCCGGGGCAGGAGCGTGTCGTGTTGCTGGCTGGCTGACGGGTGGGCCCTCCTTGTGCTGTGTCACGCCAGCTGGGCTAGCCTGCACAGTTTGCTGGGGGCGCTTCTCGTTTATCACGAGTGCGGTAGCTAAACTCATGCGAAGTTGTTGGCACAAGTTGCCAAATGCCGATTTGCCTTGGGACACTGCACATGGCGAATCAGCAGAAACAGGAATCTCGAATAATGGCATCTATACGCTGACTTTTGCCCTGAAAAAGGAAAAGAAAAGACATACTGACTTATTTGGGATTACTGTAGATATATCTGCTAATTTGGGCAGGCTTTCCCTTTCTGAGAACACGTAGGAGAGTTCCTGGTCTTTGGATTAGACAGTGTGGGCAAGTTAGATCTACTAATCAGTGGCCATGTGAACTACAGAGGTCACTGAATCATGGCCAATGGCAGCTCTGTTTTGGCATTACACAGTTGTGCCATAATGGTATCAGGAACATATTCGGTTTTCACCACTTTTGTCCAAATGAAGATGACTGATAATTCTTTTATCTGTAATGTTATAGACTGTATCAGAAATGTAACACTTCCAAAAATGATCCTTGGCCTTAGCAGACACTTGTTGGTCCACAATCCACATCTGTTTCTCTGCGCATTCAACATCAGTACAACATAGCAAGTGTAATTTGTTCATAATATCAAGAAAAGTACAGAACTAACTCCTATTTTGGAATATGTGCACAGAACTAACTTGACACAAATGTGACTATTTTCCCTGCAGATGGTCCTTCCTGTTGCTGTTGAAGATGTAAAGCGAGAAGTTAAAATATTGAAGGCATTACAAGGCCATGAAAATGTTGTACACTTTTACAATGCATTCGAAGATGACAACTATGTTTATATAGTCATGGAGTAAGTTATGGAAAATATCTCATTGTTTCTGTAATCTTTCAAGTTCCATTTATAAGGGTTTATGTGAATATTTAACCACCATGGATTCCATAGGAAATCCAATCAAATCAAATATGACTTAAGATTGGTCTATGGAAGCCCAATCAAATAGAAGTTTGATTAGCCTTCTGTCAGAAAATTTTCCATAACTATATGGAGGAGTTATCATAGTAAGGCTCAGGGCAGTTGGGATTTTGAGGACATGAGTCTGTGACGCCATATTCAATATTTTTGGGGAAAATTCTATGATAATGCTTATAGAGAATTCAGGACAAAAGGGCAGATTTGATTTGTATGCAAGCAATTGTGATGCTTTCTGGTCTTTTTCTCACTGCACAAACTAATTAAATATCTGACTTCCATTGATTTGTTCATTTTGGCAGATTATGTGAGGGTGGCGAGCTACTTGATCCGGATATTAGCTAAGTAAGAATTATCATAACATTTCGATGTCTGTTACAGCTCTTAACTTACCCTTGTTGTACTTTGCATTATGTGTTCTATCTCTTTTAACTTATACGGAGTATGTGCAATATTAAGCTAAGTATTTACCTTTTTTTTTGTTCATCTAAGTGTTTATTTTATGTGTCATTTCTCATTTCAGAGTTGATTCCAAAATATTGAACTTTTTTTGTTAATCTGATGGTCTGGTAATTTTTGGTTGGACTAGAACATAGAGACATTAATTTGTTCTTATGAAGACAATATTGTCCATAGTGAGCATACTAGATATAGCCAATAGGTTTCACTACAATTTGATTCCTCTCTCTGTCTTATATTGATACTGCACTATGAGTCCATGAAGCATGGCAACAGTCCCCACTCCCTATATGATAAGAAGTTTCTTAATATGGATATCTAGCATTATTAATGTATTAAAATGGAACATCCTAGTCACTTAGAAACTAATTTTAGAAAAGAAGACATCATTGTCTCCTTGCTGTGTTTACACTCTTTCCATACTAGTGCCTTTGTTCTGATGTATCTAGAAGGAATCTTATGCTGGAATTCGTTTTTTTGTGCCTGCACAGGAAAGATAGTCGTTATAGCGAGAAAGATGCTGCAGTGGTTGTCCGACAGATGCTCAAGGTTGCAGCTGAGTGCCACCTGCATGGTTTGGTTCATCGGGACATGAAACCTGAGGTATACTCTGAAAGTATAAGATGGAATCGTGTCATCATTAGTAGCTGCTAATATCTTTTGGTTAAAAGGAGTAACTAATAATCTTACTGGTATGTAGAACTTCCTATTTAAATCAACAAAAGAGGACTCGCCCCTTAAGGCTACAGATTTTGGTCTTTCAGACTTCATAAGACCAGGTAATGCACATGTTTTAACTTAATGATCTGTAGTTTTCCCTGTTTAAATTTCACAGTATGCTATAGGTTACACTTAACTATTGTTGTATGCACTCACAGGAGGCAGTTCCGTGACATTGTCGGAAGTGCCTACTATGTAGCACCTGAAGTACTCAAACGCAAGTCAGGGCCAGAATCTGACGTTTGGAGTATAGGTGTTATAACCTATATTTTGCTTTGCGGAAGACGGCCTTTCTGGGACAAAACTGAAGATGGGATATTTAAAGAGGTTAACATCCTAATCCTAAGTTATATCTTAATTCTGTAATTATTTTCAACATGTTCAGTATGTAAAAGTGCTTTCTTTGCATGTCTCATGTTAATTAATTTCCTTTAGATCTTCAACGTTGACACATTGCCTTGATATCATTATCCTAATTGCTAATTTAATATGAATTAAATATCTATTCCATGTAAAATTTTATGGTTGAGGGAAGCTGAGCTAGTTCAGTTGACCACCCAACATAAAAATATATGGCATTATATTTTGATGTGTAGTTTATTGTACAGCATCACAAAAACAGGTATCTGTATCTTCACAAAATCTGTGTGTGCTCTATTTTGTGGAGAGATTGGCAAAATAGGACGAATTTGTGTTGCTAAAACCAAGATTTTCTTATTACAAAATGCCACACTAGAACCTCTCTCAACACTCCTCTGTCCTCTCTGCTGCATTCTCTATCAACTTCTTTTTGGATGGATGGAGTGGTTTTTAGCTGAATAGTGGGAACTGTCAGTGGTATATAAAAATAACCAGATATTTAGTGGTATTTTGTGGAAGGGAACTTTCAACTATACTTGAAGTGAGCACCAATAATCCTATTCAGTAATAGCAATGCCAAATAAAACAATGGACTTCCAAGGATGTTACTGACACAAATCTATATGATGAGTATAGGGAATACGTGAATACAAATTAGGACAAATGATCATTTGGGATTACAAGTTCTCATGATGTGTTCACAACAAGAGGAAGCTTAAATTCTCTTCTCTTCCTAAACCCGTGCAACCATGGAAAATCAAGAGTTGTTCGAATCCAAGCATGCATTATCTGATAAACAATCCTTGGTGACCACTCTTAATGTCCAGAAATTCTAGCATGGATGGCTGATCTAGGTGTAGAGAATCCTCATTAATCTCTTTACTCCTAGCCCGAATGTACTAACAAAACAATGAAAAGCAGTCCTAAACATCAGCTTTACATTGACAAAAGCATGAATATTTTTTTTATACTCAGCTAATGTATTGTACTCATAGTTATGACTTGTCTGATTATCTTGTACCGACTTTGCTATTTTCTTCAATGCAGGTCTTAAAAAACAAGCCAGATTTCCGCCGCAAGCCTTGGCCAAACATTACTTCAAGTGCAAAAGATTTTGTACAAAAATTACTAGTTAAGGATCCCCGTGCAAGACTAACTGCTGCACAGGCATTATGTATGTAACTATGAACTATCTTCAAAAATATTAAACCATTAAGTTTGCTAATATTATTAGTTTCCCTAGTACAACTCTCTTAAGAGTGCCATGATGTAAGCTTGCAACATGATGGGTGAACAGCTGGTAGATAGATCATATTTAAAGGGGGATACTACATTACTAGTAGCTTGTAGATGGATCGTCACCTTACTAGTAGTCACCTTAGGGATAGAAATCATGCATTTATGGACACGAGGGATTGCACCTCTCTAGTTAGTAGTTATATAGTTAGACAAAATGACGGGTTTGCAGTATATATCCTTTTAGCTAGTGCGAATGGCTCTTTGCCAACCTCTCCTGTTTGGGGTAGGGAGATTTGATTGTTTTTGTTTTGCTCCTGGCTTCTGCCTGGATATAAAATATGCACGTTTAGGCAGTTGTGGCCCTCTACAGAAACTTATTTTTGTCATTTCTCAAAGTTGGGCATAGTAGGTGGCATCATCAGGGAAACTACAATCTTTCAAAGGTTATTTATTAATATTGTTGATACATAACTAGGATGATACTAGTATTACTGACTAAAAAGAGCCTTTGCTGCTGACCTACTATGATTTGGTTATGAGGAATAGGTGTTACTTTCAGGGAGGGGAGGAGGGGGGGGGGGGGGTTGGATAAAGGTGCTTTTGTAGACTATGTTCTATCATATTGTTGTCAAGTTACTTACTGTTTCCTCTCAGGGAGGAGGGGGGGGGGGGTTGGATAAAGGTGCTTTTGTAGACTATGTTCTATCATATTGTTGTCAAGTTTACTTACTGTTTAATTTTGTGTTTTCTTCAGCACATGATTGGGTGAGAGAAGGAGGAAAGGCATCTGAAATACCCTTGGATATATCAGTATTACATAATATGCGGCAGTTTGTGAAATACAGTCGTTTCAAGCAATTTGCTTTAAGGGTAAGTTAAAGGTGCCTGAATTTTTTGAAGCTTGGTCATACTTTAGGAGATTTTAGCAGTGATTAATGCTAGAGTGTAAACTTCTCTGTCTATTGGGCCAACCCTAGAGGGTGGCTGTATAATATTCCATACATGGGCCTTGCCTCATGGGCCTATACTCCAACACTCCCCATGATCGAACTACCGTAGCGCAGCGGAGTTCCCGAGGCCCGGACATCTAAAAGAAAGAGCACACACACGGCCCCACAGCCACAACTAGCCACCGGTGATGTTGAGGCCGGAGCGGAAAGTCGGTGAAGGTCGACGATGGGAGGCCCTTGGTGAAGATGTCGGCGCTGGGAGGTGGTCGGTACATGGAGGACCCGCGCCTCGCCGATGGCCACCCGATCACGGACAAAGTGAAGGTCGATCTCCATGCTTCGTGCGTGTGGTGCTGAACGGGGTTGGTGGAGAGGTAGACACGCACCGGCGTTGTCGCATGAGACGAGCGTGGCCCCGGCGAAGGGGGCTATGGAGCTCGGTCAGGAGCTGCCGGAGCCAGGAAGCCTCAGCCACACCGTTGGCAACGGCGCGGTACTCGGACTCAGCACTGGAGCGGGAGGCCACCTGCTGGCGCTTGGAGGACCAGGACACCAGGTTGCCTCCGAGAAAGACGGCGTAGCCAGAGGTGGAGCGTCGAGTGTCTGGAGAGCCGGCCCAGCTGACACGCATGGCACAGGTGCTCATCGTGAGTCCGAGGACACCGAATGTCAGAACTACGGCCCGAAGCGCATCGGGCGTCACGACCCGGGATGGCCGAGCGCCGGTGCCAAGTGGTGGAGGAAGTAGTGGTGGCGAGCAATGACAAAGGGGCCGGCGAAGAAGGAGCCCCGGGAAGCGGAGTGTAAAGGGCCCGTGCTATCACACCGAAGTAGGGGCGCGGGAAGCCAAGTCACGCGGTGAGACCGGAAGAGTCAAACTCCACGGAGCAGAATTGTCGGTTTGTAATCGACGAATAGAAAGAAGGTTGTGAACCATAGAAGGGGCCACAAGAACATCGGGAAGACGAAAAGAGCCATGAGCGCCGGCGGCACCACGAGCGTGACGGGGAAGGCGGGGAGCCATTTGCGACCATGATGGACGAAGGGTGAGAGGAAGAAGGAGGAGTGAACGGAGGAGAGTATACCGGGGTCGGGAGTGGTGTGGTAGGTGGCTCCCGAGTCGGCGATCCGATCGGCCCGACAAGGGAGGTGTTGGGGCCATGGTCTTGAAAAGAGGTGGCCAAGGCGGTCGGGTCCCAACCGACAGGCCCGGGCAAGGCGCCGGAGGTGTAGCCCGTAGAGCTGCCGCTGGTGACACCCTGGAGAAGCGGCCGACGAACATGGCGGTGGCCGTCGGGCGAGGCTCACTGCTGGGAACCTGGAAGGGCCACGGAGAGAGAGGGGCCACCGGAGCGCCACTGCCTGGGGCACCCGGAGCCTGGTGGGGCCACATGGAGATATCCCCGGCCCATGGGTTGTAGAAGAAGGGCCAGGGAGTATCCTCAACCTGAGCACCTGGAGGCACCGGTGTGCTCCCCCGACCACCACCACGCCCCCCACGACGACGGCGGCCGCCACTCCCGCTTGGCTCGGGAGAGGACGCCGGTGGAGGTGGTCGCAAGAAAGCGTCGAGGAAGACGAGGGCGGCGGCACGGGAAGTGACCCGGGCTAGGCACCCTGAGTGAGCTCCGCCGTGACGAGTGGATCGGTCGGATCGTGCCAGATGACCGCGTCGTGATAGTCAGGCGCCCAAGGGACGGCGGTCGCACGAACACGGGCCTGCCCCGCCTCGGCAGCAGCCCGGGCAGCGACGAGGGCGGCTGCGAGGTCGGAGGCGGCCTTGTCTGCTGAGAGGTGGTCCGGCCGGAGGTGGGCAGTGCCGGAAGAGGGAGGAGAGCCAGCCATGGCGGCAGCGGCGGCGTGCAGGCGCGCGGCCACCACATCGAGACCTTCAGCACCGGCGGTTGCGGTGGCGAGGGCGCTGCTAGCAGCAGCAGGCTGGGTCGACGCACCGGGCATAGGAGGCGCCAGGGGAGGTCCACCCGCGCCGGGCTGGCTCGCGCCGGGCATAGGAAGCGCCTGCGCGCCTGGGCCATGCAGAGGAGGGCCGCCCGCGTCCTCTTGGGCCGGGAAAGGGCCACCCGCGGCCACCGCCATGAGGAAGGAGCGGCGCGGCGGGGAGGCCCGCGGCGGCGGCTGTTCGCGCGGCGGCGGCTGGAGAGCCCCGCGCCGGCGGCGCTGCGCGCGAGGAGGAGCCCGCGTCCGCTCCGGCCAGGGAAGGGCCACCCGCGAGAGGCCCGCCGCCGCCCGCGGCCCGGCCGGGGCATCAAGGCCGCGCGGTCCCGGGGTGAAGGGGCTGGCCCCAATCGGCGGCCAGAGCGACTCGGCTGCGGCTGGAGCGCCCGCCTGAGGTTCGCCGGCTGCGGTGGCGGCGGATCCGCCCGATCCGGCCGCGATTCCGCTCGATCCGGCCGCGATTCCGCCCGATCCACCCGCGATTTTCGCCCAGGAGGGAGAGGAGAGGGGAGGAAAGCAGTGGGGAGGAGGAGGAGGAGCCCCATGGCCGGCCATGGCGGCGCGCCCGCGGCGGCGGCGGCCTGGCGGCGGCTGGGAGCGGGAGGAAGGTAACCCTAGGCTGATACCATGCTAGAGTGTAAACTTCTCTGTCTATTGGGCCAACCCTAGAGGGTGGCTGTATAATATTCCATACATGGGCCACATGGGCCTTGCCTCATGGGCCTATACTCCAACAATTAAAATGGTTTATTCAACTTTTGTAGGCATTAGCATCTACACTAAACTCAGAAGAGCTGTCCGATCTTCGTGATCAGTTCAATGCCATTGACGTTGACAAAAATGGAACAATTAGTCTGGAGGAACTGAAGCAGGTAACTATGCTTGGATGTCATTGCTACAGTATTTCATAATGTAACTGCTTTTTCTAACATCTCACACTGGAACAATCTAAACAAATCTGATCAAGAAATAACTATTGCATGACAAATTGTACAAGCGATCTACTGTTAATATGAATAGCTGGATATTTCTTCTGACAGAGCAAGTTAAATCCCGATTTCTGTACTTCCTACATAAATACTTACCCCAAGATTAGACACGCTTGCGCCCCTCACTGCTGCTGTGATATCCAATCATGTGCCAGTACTCTAAACAACATATATACACTTTTTGCAAGGTCTTCCTTTTTCATGGTGTAGTTTTTGGAATATTTTGTCCTGAGCACTTGCATGTGCTGGCACATCGTACTGCTGTTGCCTATGATGTGATTACTTATACCAAGTTCAAAACAGGGAAGTTTGTTGCTATGTCAACTTTAACATATTTTGTGTACACATGTATAAACCGGCTATTGTAAAACTGTTTACTGCCAGTAATCACTAAAAGCACTACTGGCCTACAGATGAGTTTTTTCTTCTTCAAAATTGTTTCAATTTTCCATGGCAGTAACAAGTTTTGTTATTTTTATCACTAGCAACATGTTTCTTCTAAAAGAAGAATACCATTCTTCTGATTATAGGTTGATGCTTTAAATAACCAGTGTTGCAAAATACTTTTTGGCTTCTGTGTTACTCCTGTTCTGTAGAGATGCTGCACAGTCAAAGTTGACCACTTTACACACCTATATACACAAAAGTGTTTCAGAGCCAGCATTATTTATCTAGAAATTTGAGAAATCGAATTTTCAGAACAAAAGTCTTTGCTGTTGTATTTCATGTTCTCAGAACAAAGAAATAAATTCCTGTGGTGAGTTTGGATCTCACGAACAGACAAAAGTTATAAATAAATAATTACATTCTCTCCCCTGTTTTAGAACCTATGTATCAGGTAATTGAGCTTATACTCATCAATTATTATGATGTGGTGTCAACATTAATGTGCAGGCTCTTGCAAAGGATGTTCCATGGAGATTAAAGGGTCCACGTGTTTTAGAGATCATTGAGGCGGTATGTTACTTACGTTTACCCTGAATGTCACAGATTGGTCTTTAAGTTCACATGCTTTCTTGGGGATTGCTTGTTTGGAATGAAGTGTGTATTATTTTCATTGTGTGGTGTTTGTTGATGTGTATCTGGGTGTTGCAGTTTTTCCTAGTTTCTAACCCCTCTTTGGACCACCTTGTGTTTGTTTGATTTATGTACTACACTAGATTGTCGCCTTGGTTGGGTACTAAGAAATTCCCAAATCTGTTAACACTACTGAGTGCAAATGAAAATTAAAAACATTCATAATATTTTGAAGAATTGGAAATAGTTTGCGCTATGCTTGTTGAAGTTAAACTATCATATACTGAAATCTACGAACACTTTTAATCTTTTTCAACACCATATTTCTTTAAGTTAGTTATTTCATTGGAGTTACAGAAATTGAATACCTTGTATTGCATTATTGAGCAGATTGACAGTAATACAGATGGGCTAGTTGATTTTGAAGAGTTTGTTGCTGCAACACTACATGTGCATCAACTGGTGGAACATGATACTGAGAAGTGGAAGTCATTGTCTCAAGCTGCATTTGATAAATTTGATGTTGACAGAGATGGCTACATCACATCTGATGAACTTAGAATGGTATATATCTTAAGAAAACTGCTACAATCTAGTTTCTTTTTTCTTTTGGTCACATGTTTTTTCTTGGCAGTACTTACCTAAGACTGCAAGGACCCAGTTATTTATGATGCATCTCATGTTTCCAATACATAATTAAGTAATAGAAAAACTGAATTGTTAACGTAATTCAGGCTGGTTGCTGTCTGACCTCTTGCTCCTTGTCTACAGCATACAGGAATGAAGGGTTCTATTGATCCTCTCCTGGAGGAAGCTGACATTGACAAAGATGGCAAGATAAGCCTAGATGAATTTCGCCGGCTCTTGAAGACTGCAAGCATGAGCGCACGCAATGTACAAACTCCTAGGGGTGTACGTGCGGCATAGTTTTCCGATTTTTGTAGTTGACATAACTGAACAAGGGAGGAGCAACACATGTAATTGGTGAAAGACTTCTTGATGTAAATTAAGACAATCAATGCACATGAATGGAGTCAAATCGGTCGTTGTTCCTTGAAAACGAGCATTGTATTCTTGCTATGCAATACCATGTTTGGTTTGTTTCCAGCAAAGTTCTGTTGTTGAGCTTTACACGCTCAAAATTGAATGCGGCAAATGTTGCACGGTTGCACCAGCAGTCCAGCATACATCCCTCTCTTGCTAGAGTGTGTCCAATCGAACCGACGAGTTTATCTTCTGATGAAGGGTTCAGTTTAGATTTAGGTTTGAGGCAGTTAGAGATAAGAAGATGGGATTGAGTCAATTGAAAATAGGTCGTCATTTGGGAACTGGGACTCTTATCTGCAGTGTCCTCTATTAGGTTGCATTTAGTACAGCTTCTTGGGCATGGGCCGATGAATATAAGCTTTCCCATAGCATTATGTGACATCATACCTTTGGCATATACCTCCTAGGTCGTGCCATAATGTCAACTTTGGTTGTTTCTTTATGTAATATCGATATAGAGATTTTTGGTTAGGATGGTCCAGCTACGACTGTGTTGACCGCTAGCGCTCTTACAAACGTGTTGTATGTTTGTCAAACTTTTCTTCTTAATGCAATGCTATGTAAATCTTTTGCGTATTCGAGAAAAAAAAAACTTTGGCAAATGAATCATCTGCAGCCGCTTAAAATGTAACATTCTCACCATAGAGAAGATGTGATGAGATCACTACCATTGATAAATCAGCACAAATCAGAGATAATGGTACAAAAACAACATATTTTAGCACAAGAAACTAAACATCACTCCCCCTAGCTCATGACAGAGCATGTTTTTAGGATTAGATTGATTTGATTTGTTCACTATTTCATCCCCATGAAACTCTTATGCACTGTTTCTAAAAAATTAATGCATTGAAACTCCTACTGAGACTAGCCTAAGCTGTTGGCGCCCTTGAGTGCTAGCAATGCAGCTCCGTAGGCTGCCTCAGTCTGTGGGGCCTTCTGGACCGGCACGCCGAGCACCCTCTCCCGAATGGCCGTCCACTTGTCGTTCTGCGCCCCTCCCCCTGCCGTCAACACTTCCTCCACCGCCGTCGCGCCCAGCTCCTTCAGCAGATTGTACCCCTTGGCCTGCTGGTTCGTCCCGTCAAAAAATCATCACAAACACAACTAGCACAGTTTCACGCCTTTTCAAACTGATGTATCATCAGTTCAAATCTAATGATGTACCAAAATCAAAGAAATTTGATCGAATTCGGACCTCGATTCGCGCGATGGATTCCAGTATGCCGTGCAGGTACTCCACGTCGCTCCCAGGGCGCGGCTGCAGCCTGAATGCAGAGACAAAAAACCAAGATCGAATTTTGATGAGTTGCATAAACAACACCGATGCTATGTGAAGTCTGAAACTGAAACGAACTGAACCACCTTGGCATCATGTTGGGGTCAGAGACCGGGAACCTCTCCCCCTTCGCCGGCAGCGGGTAGTAGTCGAGCGGGGACGGCACGGCGGGATCGATGCCCTCGCTCAGCGCCACGAGCCGGTCGTCGGTAAAAAGCCGCCGGAGCACGGCGCCGCCCGTGTTGGACGCGCCGCCGACGAGCCACGTGCCGTCCAGGCGGTGGCTGTACACGCCGAACCGCGCGTCGTCCACGCGGACCTCGCTCACCAGCTTGATCGCCAGGGTCGACCCCAGCGACGTCACGGCTCGTCCTGGTTGTTCACCGCTGCGGGCTGCCAGGAACGCCGCTATGCTGTCCGTGGTTCCCGTGCACACGACACACTTCTTGGAGAATCCTGCCAAGGCCAAGATGAAACGATTAATGCAGATTCAAGAAAAGAATGAAACAATGCATAATTGGATTGCTGTGTGTAAAAGAATGGAAGATTATCGTTAACACAAGTGTCTTTACCGTACTGTGAGCACACGTCGTCTTTGAGTGCGGCAATGGGGGTGCCGGGTGCTCTGACGACGGCGGGCAGCATGTGGGAGTACGACTGCGCCGTGAGCCAGGTCGGGTAGGCGTCGAGCTCCGGGTCGTAGCCCAGCTTGAGCGCGTTGTTGTAGTCGGAGACGCCGAACCGGCCGTGCAGGAGCCAGAGGAGCCAATCGGCCTGGTGCATCAGCACCGCCGCCGGCCGACCGCCGGTCGAGGTCGTCGAGGTATTCCACCACGACACGAGCTTGCAGAGCGTGGAGGTGGCCGAGCACACGGTGTGGTTGGCCGGCGCGATCGACTCCACGGCCGGCAGCGCGTCCGGGAAGCTCTCGTTGTACAGGAACGGGCCGGCGAGGAGCTCCCTGTCTCGCTGCGCACGGCGGCGTCGCGGACAGTTAAGTCATCATCAAACACATTTGCCGGTTTCGATGGCGCGCATCGGCCGAGAACGAAGTTGGTTCACCTGTCGACGATGAGCGTGGTGGCCGAGGTCCCGTCGATGGAGATGGAGGAGACGGACGGGCGGTGCACGGGCGGGATGTCGCCGAGGAGCTGGAACAGCGCCGCTCGCCAGGAGCTCGCCCAGTCCGCGGCGGCTGTGGCGGCGCCGACCTGCCTACGTATATAGCAAATCCGATCAAAGCATGCGCTGGCTGGCTCGTCGTCAGGAATGGAAAGAGGATGACGCTCTTACAGGGGCACAGTAAGCTCGTTTCCCTTCCGAGTGGATGGCGCCTTGCTCGTCGATGAGGGCGTATCTTGCTCCGGACGTTCCAAAGTCTATCCCGAGGTACAGAGGCGTGCCGCCATCGCCATCGCCGCCCGGATTCTGCTGCTGGTTGAGCATGGTGATTCTCAGCCTCGATGGAACAGCGCGGCTCCGATCCCTCCGGAACCCCAGTAATCCTGAAGAACGTTACATTTTATTGCAGGCCTCGGATTGGATCGGCAGCAACATACTGGCATACAGAGCGAGCATGAAGTGGTGATGGTCAGTTACCTCGTTTTGCAGCAGGGTGGCGATGGTAAAGCAGCAGCAGCTTTGGTGAGTGAGTGAGAGCTGACACCATGGGCGACCGATCGATTTGGATTTGGTGGTACTCGATCCAGATAAGACGAGGTGAAGCCGATGCTATCTTGGCATTTGGCAGGGGAAGGATAAGGAAAGTTTTGGACGGACTGAATTGTTGGGCCCGAAGATGGGCCGTGCCTGTGCCGTGCCTGTGGGCCTACACCTACAGAGAGAGATAGGCGTTTGGCGATGCCTGTCTGTGCCCGCGCGGTGGACAGGACACGCCGAGGTAGTCGCCTCCACTCCCTTGAGCATCTAATTACACTTTTCATTGGCTGATTCTCCATCCAGGTACAAGTCCAATGGTCCGGGCATGGATTCTTGATGAACAACGCTTTTAGATTATCTAGTCTAGTTATTGCTTTGACTACCCAATAGCTAGGATTAAAGAAATACTATTCCTAGCGCTAAAAAATGCATATATAGGGTCTAGAATTCATGCAATGGAAAGAAATAAGGGTACGAGACAGGGATTAAAGAAATGAAATTATCTATCGGGAGAATGTGGAGAAAGCATAAAAGTTAAAATCAAGGTTGTCTTTTCTAAAAAAACAATCAAGGTTGTCGGTGACACGACAAGATAATTCTTCAAATGTTTTGTGAAAGTGTGAGCGTGTATACCTTTAACTTACATTAAATCTGACCACATTCTATTATGTTTCAGCCGAAACTCCTAGCATATACTTTTTTCTTTGGGCTTGTTTTCGTCTCTTCTCTAAGTATGAGCCTGCTCCATGTAGATTGATCGCCTCTCAACTATCTTCTAGGCTTGCTCACCACTTTAGTGTATGCCCTAACTGGGTAACTCAATCACAACACGAGTGAAGGAATTAGTCCAATTGGTTATCATTCAATTACCGAACCAAATTTAGAGCTTTTAATCAACACATTGTCTTGTCTATTCCGAGCAATATCGGGTAGTCTAGAAGGAATCGTGCATGCCATTAATCCCAGCAGAAGCCTTTTGAGGATGAATATAGTTTTCCCTCACATAGTTGCATCTCTAAGCGACAAAACTAGGAGGAAACAATGAAATTTTGAATCGAAAACATGAATACGAGAAACCTCTTCTTCCAAATCTTCTTCTACCAAATTCATCTCGGACTATATGATTGTCTGTGCGCTGGGTGGTATGTCCTTCTCGCCGCTTTAATTGGCGCAATAATAGTTTTTTTTCCATTTTTTTATCTAGAAGAATATTTTTGCAAAAGAGAAATTAAATATTTTTTCATTTTTTATATAGAAAAATATTTTTCAATGAAAAAAATGAATTTAAAAAGTAGGATTCTCGTTCCCCGATAGAGACAGTCAGATCGCAATGGCGACCGGATCGAATGAATGAAAATGATAAGCAACCTGACATGGGCCGTGGCCGTGGCACCTGCACCTACGTAGGTGGGCCCTGCGTGGCTGCCTGCGTGTGAGCACCTATACGAATACGATGCGGAGGGCGTTCGGCGGTGCCCGGGCGGCGGATAGGAGGTCCAACGAGGATTTTTTCTAATTTTTAATCCTTTTTAATCAATATTCCAAAAATATACCGCATGAAAAAATATTTGCTTGTCATATCCCTTTTTAGGCCGCGTATGCGTCATATACGGCGCGACTAAACCAATGTCGCCATGCAATGGCTAGCGACAAGGTGGCCACCATGGCGGGAAGCGTTGACCAGGCCCTCCCTGTCAGCGCCCGTTACATATGCATGTGGCGACAAAGGGCCATACTAAGCACATTCATGCAAATCCTTTTAAGTAAAACAAGACATCTAAAAATAGTATTACTTGCACATACATGCAAATCCTTTTAAATAAAACAAGACATCTAAAAATAGTATTACTTGAGCTTTGTGGCTATTAATATTGGATCAATGGAGGCACGCATGCAGGCTTTTGATTATTTTTCTCTATCACACAAACACGAAGATAGCACTCTTTTTTGACTTTATTCAAAAATTAAAATATACTACAAGTAGAAAATGGAGGAAGTACATAAAGGCCGGCCAATTCAGCATGGAATGCCATATTGTTATTTGCTTGAGAAAGAGAAATAAAAGAGTATAGAAAAAATAAATAGAGCAACAAGTTGGTTGTGAAAAAGAAGAGAAACAGAGAGTTGTCTGAATATTATCCTATTGAGAGAGAGCAACATTAAGGATACTAATAGATACATATTGATTTGGCAAATTGCCTCTCATGTTTAGCTTATAGCTGGCCACGGATGATTATACTAATTATAGTATTTCAAACTGATGGAATATTTGCAACATATTAACAAAAAAATATTTACAACATCTTCAACACTTGCAACATCTTAATAAAATTATTTGTAACATGTGTTTCGAACCGATTATATAATTGAAACATACACTTGCAACATTCGTTTGAAACTAGTGAAATATTTTAAACATACACTTTCGTTCAGATAAATTACCATACAATATACTCTACGCAGACATCAAGTAGCACTCTCTATATTTAGGAACTTGTATGACCCGTGGGGCCACATGCATTGGCGTGATAGCCTTCTCTATATTTAGGAACTTGTATGACCCGTGGGGCCACATGCATTGGCGTGATAGCCTTCTCGCGCCATTGCATGTGGCGCGACACGGAGTTTGCCCCGGTCAACGCTGGGAGCCATGGTGGCGACCTGTCGCGCCATTGCATGTGGCGCGACATAGTTGTTTGGTCGCGCCATCTACATTGGCGCGACCAAAAGGGATATGGCATGCAAATATATTTTTCATGCGGTATATTTTTGAAATATTGATTAGAAAGGGATTAAAAATTAGAAAAAATCCGTCCAACGACGACGGCACGGCGGCGCACGCGTAGCGGCGGATCTGCCCGCACCCCGTGCTCCGACCACCCCCAGCTCCACCCCAACACCCCCTTCGTCGACGACTGGGCGAGCGGCGCCGACCCGGCCTTGTTCGTCGGGTCCTTCCTTCGCCGGCGACGAGCATCCATCCACCAGGTGGGACCGCCCCCTTCCCTTGCCCACCCCTTGCTGTTCTTGCTGTGCTGAAATGAGCACCCGCAAACCCTAACCGAAGCAATTTATGTCCGGATCTGACCTAACCATTTTCGCAACTAGGCCCACACTAGCTTCGATTTGGTATATATCTATTGTTTGGTTACAATGTCCTGCAATTTTGTAATTTTGTTAGACCTGCTTCTCTGGTCTGGTCTGATTGCCAAAATGGGTGTGTAGGGATTCACCTGCCGATTGGAGAGCCGATTCCGCAGATGGGCTGATCAGAACCGCGACAAGGTTCGGTTTTCTTGGTATTCCGAGGTGGATTTGCTGTGTCCACAAAATCAGAGATGGACGACGACGACGGCAGCCTGGGCATTCGGAACTGGGGCTTCTACGACACCGTCAAAGGCAACCTCGGCCTGCAGCTCATGTCGTCCATGCCGCCGCCGCCCGACCGGGACACCAAGGCGCTGCTCCCGAACGGCGCCTTCTTGCAGCACCACCACGGACACCAGCACCACAGTGTCAGTGCTCCGCACCAGCTCCACATGCAGCATTCACAGCTGCAACATTCCCGTGGCCCCGCTGGTGGTGGTCGGGCCTCTGGTGGCATGCCCGCCGAGTCGCAACCTATTTCGCAGCTGCAGCATTCGCGTGGCCCCGCTGGTGGTGGTTGTCGAGCCGCTGGCGGCATGCCTGCCGAGTCGCAGCCTATTCACATGGACTTCTCGCGCAATGAAGCTTGGTTGCACCAGTCCCACCAGCAGCAGCGTCCCCGTGAGCAGAAGGTCCTTCATTCTCGCCCGATCGGGCCAGCTGGGCATGTTGGGCTTCCAGGCCATGGTGGCTGCTACCCTGCGCATGGTGGACATATTATGCATCACCATCCTACTGGCTATGGGATGATATCAGATGCACAGCATACTCTCCAGATGATTCAGCCACCGCTTGAGGCACAGCTTCAGGAGCCTCCTCCATGCAAGGAAGAGGAAGCGCCACCTCCACTGGTGGAGGATCAGTCTGTGGTTAGTCCCGAGCCACCTGTGAAAAAGAGGCAGCGGGGCCAGCAGAAGGATCGGCAGCCTAAGTCACCAAAGCCTAAGAAGCCTAAGAAACCTAAGAAGGCTGCTGCTCCACTGGAGGATGGCGCACCCAATGGGCATGCGCCCCGAAGGAGGGGTCCCAGGAAGACTGTGGGGATGGTGATTAATGGCATTGAGCTGGACCTTGCCAACATTCCAACACCAGTCTGCTCATGCACCGGAGCTCCCCAGCAATGCTACCGGTGGGGTGCAGGTGGCTGGCAGTCTGCATGCTGCACAACTTCTATATCAATGTATCCGTTGCCAATGAGCACTAAGCGCCGGGGCGCACGGATTTCTGGAAGGAAGATGAGCCAAGGTGCATTCAAAAAGGTGCTTGAGAAGCTGGCTGGTGAAGGGTACAACCTTGCTAATCCAATTGACTTGAAGACGTTTTGGGCTAAGCATGGCACAAATAAGTTTGTAACAATCAGGTAAAGAAAAAGGCATGCTATGTTTATCGTTTTGTAGGCTGTAGGAGGGGCGGATCCAGCGTGGAGCGCCCCTACCCCTCGAAAATGGAGCCCCCAACAATTTTATGCATGAATGAAGAAGAGAGAAAAAAAAGAGGAAGATGAGGAGAAAGAGAAGTGCCCTTCCCTTCCCCCTTCAACCCAAATCGGTGATCCTGGATCCGCCACTGGTTGTACCGTTGTATTGTAGAGCTGCAGTTAGGCCTGATTTATTTCTTGTATGTCTATGTACCAATCTTCAGAAGCTGTAGAGTAGTTTGTAGCCATGTTTAGTTTCAATGACTTTATTTTCATGCCTATTTTGAGCTTCAGATGTTGACCCAATGGAAGTATGTTTGTATCCTTCATTTTGCAAAATTTAGTGTAACCATAAATAGTCTCTAATTAGGTGGCATTAAATTCACTGCATTGATTATGTGGAATTAATGGCATTATGTGGAGGTTTTGTCACTTTGTCTGGTGGAAGACATTTACCAGCACCTTTTCATGGAGATAACTGCAACTTATTAAAGAGAAGAAACTTGACCATTGGGGGGGAGACACTCCCTGGGCATTGCAATAAAAAGTTGTACTAGGATTTGAATGCAAACTGGCAAGGGGAGACCCCGATCACACTGCTCTTACCGGTATAACTCGTGAGAAACTGGTTAACTGTATTTTAAGTTGTGCTTATGAAGTAGTCATATTATGTATTTGATGTCTTAGAATTCATACTCGAGAACGGATTCAAGAAACTAAATCCTTGACCGCATCTTCGTACCACCAGTGGTCTGTGCAAAAGCAAATATTATTATTTCTGGCCTTCTTGCTCACCGTGAAATGTTTATAGAACTTTGCTTTTAGTTCATGTTCTATTTTCTTGTCAAATGCTGGTTGGCATTTACTTCCTCACATTGTAAATATAAGTCCATCTATGCTTGTCCAAAGTTGAACTTTGTTAACTTTGATCACTAATATCTAGCATTTTATATAGACTGACAACATGAGGTTAACACTACTAGATTCAAAATAACAAATACTTTCATAATATATAACTCTGTTTTAGTCGAAATGTTTATGATTTAGTTCCTGGTTTGCTGAACTGATATCTGGATGTAACAAAACTAAGTAATCATAAGATTAGTTGTTTCTTAATTGTTATTCCCCGCATGGAAATCCAACATGAACTAAGTTCTTTGCTTAATCTGGTTGAAGTTACTTTGATAGCTAAGTCGATATAATACATCATTAAGCTTTCTCTTTTAGTTCAGATGTAATGGGATTCGAGTGCGTTTTAAGATCTGTATTGGATAGTTTTCTAACATTTCTGTAATTAATTATGCTACTAGCTAGGATAAAGTTTAATAGTTTATGCAGATATGATGATTGGACCATGTTCTCTCTTTTTTCCTCAAACACAGAGGAGAGCTGTGTATCATTTCACTAACAAGAAAAGAGAGTACAAGGGGAAGGAACCCTAAAAAGAGGATCATTTTCTCATTGGAACATATGATTTTGGTCTTTTGAAGTTTGAGGACCTTTTGGGCTAAGCATGGCACAATCAAGTTTTTAACGGTCAGGCTGCCTTAGGTTCCATGCTGTCGCTTGCCCTGAGTTATTATTCTATATGTATATGCACTATGCAGAAGTTTTTACAGTTTGTAGGCATTTTCAGTTTTGTGAAATTTAATTTGCATGCCTGTATCACTTAGATATCAATCTCATGGAGAGTTGTCTATCTTTCTGCTTACAAGTTGGAAGTGTAGCAGAATCTGTAGCTTAGATGGCATGAAATTTAATGTGTCCAATGTTTGGTATTTCTGAATTTTTAATGTGCTACATCTTTCATTTTTTTTGTTGAAATACTATTTTTTGTGCAAGTAGTGTTTATCCTCGATTCTTGTTGACCTTATGCTATCTCCTTTTACTCAGGAAGTAAATTCTTGATTTTGTACAGTGTTAATGATGTGCATGGAACTTAAAGTTCTACTGTTTGTGCAACCTTACTTGAGTACCCTGAAAATGTTACAGTACTTCTATATTAACATATGTGTTAGTTTCCCCCAAAAAAAAAAAAAAAAAAACATGTGTTACTATTAAGTTAGTTTGTACGGGTAATTTATCTTTCCTGTTGAAAGAGTGCATGGGATGATGTATTATTTAGTGTGCTTTGCACTAAACTTTATTTGCATTGTTTGGTTTTCCTGCCTTCAAATGTTTTTTTTTGGACTGATAAATGTTGTCACAATTTGCATATATACTTGACAGTTGTATAAATATGTTGATCTGCTCACAACTGCTGCATGTAGAACGTTTATTTTCCCTATTATGATAGTATCATCTTCTTTTACCATTCATATGTGACATGACCAACTGGTAGGTTATATTTTTGTGACCTATTTGTTACAGAATCTTGCATGGGGAGATAGATGGGGAAATATGTCTTGATTTGCAGTTGATTGCAACTTTGCTAGCTTTGTTGGTCAATGCTAGTAACATCAACATCATTGGTGATTTTTTTTTTATCGATTTATATATTTCTACACGAAGTCTGAGCATGAGTAATCAGAGTAATATGGGTCCGTTTGGTTGCCTATATCCAGGCATTTGTAGTTCAATTTACCTGTATTTATTGCCTGCAAAGGCCCTTATGTAGGTTTACATGGTGTTCAAAGCGCTTTTGCAGTGCTGTTTAAACGTATTTGGTTGTCCGTAGAGGCGTAGAGCCCCTTATGCAGATTTTGTGGAGTATTTACAGGATCCAGTGCTGCATTAGCTGGTAAGCTGGATTTGGTCGTATTATTAATCGTAGACTTGCACCATTGATGGGGCTCACAAAAACAGAATTTTCTAGCCCCTGAAGCTATACTGGACATGGAGGTGACCAACCAAAAACAATCTTACTAATGGTGGCCGTATTTTTGCTTGTACAGGATAACCACATGAAT
This sequence comes from Themeda triandra, assembly GCA_018135685.1. Lineage (NCBI taxonomy): Eukaryota > Viridiplantae > Streptophyta > Magnoliopsida > Poales > Poaceae > Themeda > Themeda triandra. The sequence continues at coordinate 424,849 of JAENPR010000165.1, read as the reverse complement.
AAGATCTAATATAGGCTAAACTAATGGCATTGTTTACGAATTATTACTTTAAGTACCCGCTGCATCTTTGACTCTCACCAACGTTTCTATTAAATCTGTCCTAAGCCTCAATGCCCATCTCCTACATGTCCACTGTTAGAAAATAATCTGTGTCATCAGATGTTTCTGGTCGGCAGGTATCCAGGATCACAACCCAACCTTTCCTATTCTTTTCAGTTCTTCGGACGACATTTGTCAGTCAAAAAAAAAAAAAAAAAAAAAAAAAAAAAAAAAAAAAAGTGGTTTGGGTATCAGGGACCTGCACACCGTAAACAGAAGCCTTATCCTACATGCTCCCTGGAATATTGCCACACAAAATACAAGTTCCTTGATATCCTTAGAGCTAAATATTATGCCAACAACTCCTGCAACTGCAAGGCAAAAGCATCAGGGACCAAACGATATTCTGGTAATCCATCCTGCAGGTCAAAGGCATCTTCCATGACGATTGCATTTACTGAATCCACAGAGGGAAACACTTGCATCTGGTCTCAACCATGGAGTCATATTTGGTCAAAACCTTCCAATCCTACAATACCTTTGCCCAAAGTGGCTGCTGACCTTTGGCACCGCAACACCCAAAACTGGAATACAGATCTTCTCGCAAACACTTTCAGCCATGACCCCATATTTTGCAGGTTCCCACTATTTGCAGCCAGGAAAATGACATTCTCAAATAGAAACAGGCACCAAAGGAACTTGTACAACAAAGAGGCATATAATTTCCTAAGTTCCCAACTGCAGGTGCAGACACTAACGGCTCCGGGAGCATACCAATGCAGGCACAACGCATCATGGATCGGGCATGGAAACACAGATTTCTCTGCCGCCATGCATCAAAATTCAAAATTCACATGGAGGCTAATCAATGGCTCTGGGCACTGGAGATCGAGCTGGATGGTAGTCAACAGATCAACAGATATTGGTAAGCATTGCTATTTTTGCGGTCAGATTGAAAATGATGCCATCTTTTCTTCTCTTAGACTACGCTTGGGCTATCTTGTTGCAGCTAGCCAGCTAGCCCCCCACTTCACACTTCACTTCAACCAATCTTATTTGACAACCTGTTCCAATTTTTTAACTATATGTGGTATGTCTGGAAAGCTAGGAATGATAGAGGATTCAGCAGCAAAACCTGGTCAATATGGCAAATACATAATGCGGTGGCAGCAGATATGCACATTGCCAATCTAATCCAAAATACAGATGACTAACAGACCAAGGACGATCACACTACCACAAGGACTGAAACACACCAGGGATCAGTCTCCACCAAGACCTAAAACCTACACACCACTTTAAATCAAATTGATGCGGGCGATGAACAGGTCGTACTCAGGAGCACACAAACACATCAATCAAAAAGACCCCATCTTCAACCTGATGCTCAGATCAATGTGCCAGCAGGAACTCAACAGCTACCACACCAACAACCACCATACATATTATTGCAAGATGCAGGAACACACTACCATATCAATCACCATCCACATGCAGACCAGCAGGAATAACAGACAGTTTGACCCTGGCAGTATTAGAGCTGAATCAATCAATAAACTTTGAATCACCATATCTCAATCACAAACTAAAATAACAGGCAGTTTGACCCTGGCAGTATTAGAGCTGAATCAATCAATAAACTTATCCAAAAAATATATGCATTATGGTTGCCATAATGTCACTGCCAAAAACTGTACACATGCTCAACTGATGACAGTTTGCTCAAAAATTATCCATTGGTACAAAATATTATACGTTGGAAGGACAATTTATTTCTCTGATCCTTGATAAGTGGTTTGAATCGTGATGTCCAAGACCCCATTTTGTAATTTCGTTACACAATACCAGCTTTTCAGCGATGATTAATATGCAAGCACTTCTGGTAAAAAAAGATATTTCTAAATTGAGATTAATTTATTCCAATTATGTTCATCTAAAATTCTAACAATCTTATAATTCACTATTCATGCCTAGACAACAACAGAAGATATTTTGGGGCAACTAATAAAAAAACAAGTTACTTTTCTCCACACTTGTATATCTTCTGTCAATAAGGTCACTGTACTTTAATTAACTAAAAGTGCTGACAAGATAAAGTTTTGTGTACACAAAAAAAGGAAGCAACAGATAAATGAAAACCAACACTAGAATTTCACAGATGCTTTTCTAAGCAAACAACTGCCAAGACAAGAATTGAGGTTATTACCACATAAAAACAGTACATATGTTTCTCAAAGGTTTACTTCTTAAACAGGCATGAGAAGTCACCTGTTGCAATGAATTTGCACACATACTGACACTGTTCACAGCCTCAGTAGAGCACGGATTTGCAGTAACTTAAAGACTACAGAACTTGCAAAGCAACAAACTAGAGGATAGCAATAAGACCAGGAAAACTAAATTCTGGCATTAGACATAAAGACAAGATAATCTTCTGAACGGGCATCGAATCTTCATGCATCATCTGCGTTTGTGGCTGTCAAAGGGGTCATCCATCCACAAATCATGTGTGTGGGTGTTGTACATGAGGTAAGCCAAACGAGAACCTCTTGCGAATTCAAATTGAGCACCTTGAGAAGCTTTGTTGTCCAGTTGAAGGCGTCTGTGTTGATTAGCAGTCCACTTATCACTGCAGTTAGTATCATAGGATCCAAATACCATTTTCTTCAGGACTTTTGCATTCAAAACAAAGAACTTGGCAAAGTCAACATCAGGTCTCATGCCCCAATAATTCATAATGACCACTTGTGTAAGATGAGACTCAAGGCATTCAATTGGATCTAGTGGATTATAGCTCCGCTTATTTTTCCTATCCTTATGTAGGTCAGCCTGGATAATAAAGAAAGAAAACAATATGAGAGCTAGATTATACTATATCTCAATTGTTCATATTGGCACATGAAGCAAGCAAAGGAAAATACTCACAATAATATACAGCTTCTGCAAGCAGGGGAAACACTTGAGGAAGTCAACAACTAAGTCCAGATTAGGCCCCAAAGTTTCAAGTGCCAAAACCTTTATAGTACGCATCGAGGTTGTCAAGCTTAGGGCAATCATTTTCTTGACAAGAATCAGGAGACATCAAAATTAGTCAGTAGCAAATATAAATCCAGAATTTGATGGAAGAATTGAAGGCTGCTACTACCTGAAAAACAGTGGTTCCAATATGGAGCTTAGTGATGCCATCCGACAGCAAGCCCAATATCTGTAATTTTGGTGCCCGCTCAACCCGTATTGTTGACGGGCCATGCATCGGGCGCAATGGTAACAATCTTTCAAGGCAAGGGGCATCTTCTATAATAAGATCTTGGAGCATGATAGGATTTTCTACTCTATTCTTATAGCAAGAAACACTGATGCCAATGCTCCTTAGAGTGGGTGAGTTAATGCGGAGGCAACCAACGCCGATAATCCCCTTCAGCAAGAGGCTCTCAAGAACAGGGCAACCACAGAGAAGGCTGTGAAGATCATCTTCCAACACGATGACGCGACCTAGGGTGAGCTGCTTGAGGCAGGGAAACTTCAACGGCGCCATGTCTCTGGGAAAGTCGCAGTCGCTAAAGTAGGCAACACGGAGGGTGGGCGCGAAGCGCAACGCGGACGGCGGCATCGGGTAGGGCAGACGCGGGTCCTCGATGTGGTAACTGAAGTGGATGTCCTCAAGGCCAGTGAGGGCTTGGGAGCTCAACCACCCGTCGATCTTGGCGTAATGGTCGCGGAGGCGCATGAGGAAGAGGGCGAAGCGGCGGGCGGGGCCCGGGTGGTCGGAGAGGATCTTGGAGGCGACAATGATTCGCTTCCGCTCCTGGCCGCAGAGGTCGTAGCTGACAGATAGGTTGAGAGGCACGGCGCGCCATAGTGGGCGCCACCGGCGGGAGAGGATCTGGGTATAGCACGTTTACACAGAGTAGAATGGTAACCCTGTCATTTACAGCAATCTTTACTATGGAAGTTCCTCGTTTCAATACAATGAAGAAAATAAACCAGCATATATTTAATATAATCTGGACACCACTGAAACACAAACGAAGTACTATGTATAATCCTAGGTATAGCACGTTTACACAGAGTAGAATGGTAACCCTGTCATAAATATGACAATTGTCTTTCACTGTACATCAGACTATGCCGAAGGTTGATCAGGCTGGGGAGCAGTAGAGCTGCTGCCGTTCTTGCGGGACATGCTGAAAGGCCCTGTCACAGTCCTGCCCATGAACCTCCCGGCTTTACCAAGGCCACTGCCAACAGCACCAATACCAGAGGTAACAAGGCCGACGCCAGCGCCAATGCCAGTGCCCACAAGTCCAACACCTGAACCAACGGCATCCATTGTGCTACCAATTACCCCAGCCTCCTTCAGCCGCTTCCTCTCCTCTATGGCTTGTTTTTCCATCTCTAGGGCTTCCACTTGCTCTTCCTTTGTAAAGGGGTGATACTTTACCTGAAGGGTTGAAAAATAATATTAGCACCATCAAATTGATCATGGAAGCTCTTAATTTTTCCAGTCAAATAATATTTCTCAAGCTGGAAGTCCCCGAAACTACATTTTGTTCCAACCATGACTTAATAAAACCCCTAAAAAAGGTCATTATGCCATAACATGTAACCAGTGCAACAAAGAAGCAAACTGCAGAACCAATTTCGCGAAATAAAATTAAGAGAACAAACTAGTCAATGGCATTTTTTTCAGTCCATACCCAAGTTGATAGTTACTTATGCGGTGGCCAAAACAATTGGCCTCTTGATTGGAAGTACTCCCTCTGTCCATAAAAGAACTAAATTCTAGCACAGTGCCAAGTTAAAGTATCTTAAATTTGACCTTAACTATATTTATGACATCAAATAAGTGTCATTAAATTTGTCATGAGATATATTTTTATAATATACATATTTGACATCATAAACATTGATATTTTTACCTATATATTTGGTCAAATTTTAAACATTAAGCAAGAATGCACCCAGAATTGCATTCTTTCTGGGACAGAGGTAGTGGCTCGTACTCTTACTCCACCCCCCACCCCCAAATATTGGGTGTTCCCCTAATTATCTACAGGGACTATTAGTGTTATGTGAAGATAAGACATCTTAGATGGATGCAAAGATCAAAGATCCAAAGGTCTAAGCTAAGGAGACGGCCCAGCTTTGGACAATGGCTGGGGCGTGAGGGATGCCCCCCAATTATATCTTCTAAATCATCCACACTAACAATCCACCCTTCTACACAAAAAAGGGAGTTTAGTAAATAACCAAATATAACACCAGAGCTTACGCCGCCAGAATAAAGAGCCTTGTCGGCCCTTGTTCCTAATTCCCAGGGCTAGGTTATTCCAGGTCATTTGTATTTGCAAGAAAAAGGTGCATATGTAATTTTGCCATCCTATGGGTGAGTGTAACCAGGATTCTTAACCCATTTTTTCCTTCTTTAATATAATAATGATACACAGCTCTCCTGTGTGTTAAAAAACGGCCTGAGTGCCTGACAGAAATAGACAGAACCAGACAGAACCCTACTTTATTCAGCACAGCACCCACACATGGACATGCCACAGAAGGTGAGCGACAGGAAGTAGTGAGGACTCAGGAGTGAGGACTCAGGAGTGAGCATGAATCTGCCTGCTACTGTTGGCTAGCTCTGGACCGCTGGTGCAGTTGAGCCATCAAGGAACAAATTGAGCTCCCCTAGGAAATATTATGATTATTGGAGGGAGTAGTGCAGAGGCTGTGGCAGACAGAAGGCACATAGGAGAGGGGATAGCAGGAGTCTTGGGGCAGCCAGCCAGCCATCACTAGCATGTTGTTGGGAATTAGGGCTGGGGTCAGGAGCACATGAGGCTGAGGCCTGTGTTCTGTAGGAGATCCAGGCCACAGACAAGCAGTATGTAAAATGACCACTGCTCATTAAGATCTGGATGGCTCGCTCACAAGTCATAACCTAGAGTATGCGACACATGGTTTTTTCTTAACCATATGTGAGTATGTGACAGAATGTACTGATAGACTAAGAAATACCAAGTTGGAAAAGCAATGTTATTAGGTAAACAGAAAAGGAACATGCGTACGTAGCAAATATGTATTTCTTATTCACAAGTCCTCTAGGATCTCTAGCTTCAAGGCTATAGGCTACTCAGGTTAAAGATGTAACAATAGTAGAAACCTGCACTAACCTTAAGATGTAATGTGCCTCTATCCTTGGTATCCCTATTTTTAATTGGATCCAGTGAATGTAGCAGCTTCAGAGTGACTTCTTGGGTGATCTCAGGTTCAAGAGTGTTCACTGCTAGTTTTGCCACACCCAGCCTCTTGTCTTGCTGAAGTTTGTCTTCATCGTAAATCTGTGAAATCCACAAGTATTGACAACAAAATAAGCCATGGTATCACATATTGAAGCAGTGTCAAACATTAAGAATTTATACGAGGATGTCTGAATTTTGTTTTGTACAAAGGTCTAAGCCATTTCTTCAAAGTCTGAATGCACATTTTGTCCAGCAACGAAAATTATTTGCTCCATGCAAAGTTTGTCAACACCAACAAAATTACATCAAATGGTCAATATGATAATGTATCACGGACAGTTAATTAGTGCCCTTTTTATTCATCAGTTTGAACATGCTAGTAACAATACATTAGTCTAACATGACATTTCCAACAGAGGAACAAGACAAAAAAATATATATACAGAATTACCTCAAAAATGACAGATTGGGTTTCTTTGTCTTCGACAATCAGATCAAATGTTTCATTCCATTCCGGATTCAGGTCATCATCTATGACTTTTGTTTTGACCTTAAACATTGGCCGCACATACAGTTTCACATAAGGGTCTGATTTACCGATCATCTCCTTATTTTTCAAAGAAGTTGCTTTTACCACAGTAACAGAAAGCCTTCCCTGAGGTTTAAGCTCCAAGTCACTAGGGAGAAAGAGAAGGTAAGCTAAGTCGTCAGTGCCAAATGGGATCTGATCAGAATGTATAAAAACATTTTTCTCAGCGACATACAGAAACAAAAACTATCATTATCCCTTCTAAGCTAGCAAGAGATACCTCTGGGATACTTAAAATCATCCATAGATTGCTAAAATAATTTGTATCTAGTTGCAATTGCAGTATTAAGTGTATACTAGTTAAGGATTGACTGCATGGATCTCTTTCATAACATGATGTATGCATCCAGCCCATCTCTCAAATATTAAGCAAAAAAAAAAATGGTGTAAAAATAGATATTGGACAAGGATCACAGTAATGAAAACCTACAGTTTATAAATAAAAGGACTAATCAGCAAAAGTTAGTTGAGGCTTTGTTGAGCTATCTATTTTAAACAGCTGAAGTGCACATTCTAAGATGGTAAGATAAAGAGAAAATAATATGTTAAGAAAAAACCCACCTTGTATCAACATTGACACCAAGTTTAACAACATGCCTGTGCGGCCACAAGAGCATATCAGAAACAATTGAATTGACAGTGTCCTAATCAAAGGGAAAAGAACCATGGTTACATTTATATATAGTTGCTGGTAGGACTAGAATGTTCAAAATACTGTCTAGTCATCATACATCAATCATGTCAGAAAGTCCAGGAACTGCAGTTAGGCTTCCTCCAATGGCCTTCAGGGTGTACTGAATTTTTGGTTCTGGCTGCAGCACAAATAACCCAATTAAAAGAAGCAAATGGGAAACACTCTCTTGATAGTTGAAATTGCTTGACTCTGGAAACGTACTTCATAGAACATTTCTAAAAAGCTTACATTATCGAACTCATCAATAGACATATCAAAACATTTCAAAGAAACAGTGTTCTTTTTGTCTGATTCTATATGGTTTCTGAGAGATACATGATTCAATTTTCCTAAATTGACCCCATCCTATTTTAACTTAGGCTTAGGCTATATTTATGAAACATAATATAGTTTTCATTAGTCACTCGAGTTAAATATGGGTAGTTCAGGAGACAAATAAACATAATGATGTAATATTGAATTTCATGCACCAATCAGTGTATGAAATAGCAAAAATTATTCAGGGAAGGTTGACGAAAGTTAACATCAATGCAAACATAGACTCAAAGTAAACCACAATTTTTTTCACCAAAATTTGTTTGGCGAGTCTCAAATTCCAGAGCTTTGGCTCTCAAAGCATATTGAGTTTCATTCACCAACCAGTTTTCTCAAAATCTTGACTGTTGAGGAAGGTGCAAAATATAGTTCATTTGGTGGCAAGGTATGTGTTTAAAAAGGCAACATGCTAATTGTACTTAAAATCTAAAATGTCAGACAAGAAAAAGGAGGTAATACTGGGTAGTGGATACTAGATACTTGCATCAGCAAGGAGAGCCACAACAACAGCAGAAATGCAAGGGATGTCTTCAGACAGTTGAAATATAACACGTATGACAGTGTAGACCTGAAGATCCTTGAGCTGCAAGATGGTTGGGTAAAAAATTAAGGACTTATAATCAAGAACAGTCTTCCCAAATTATCGTGTGGCAAACAAAACCTGAATAGGCAGTGATGCAACTACAGCATCGACAGCTAGGATTATGCTTGGATTACCACCCCAACGGAAATCTATATCCATGATGATTTGGCCTGGTTGAAGATTTTGAATACGAATACCTTCACAAATCACAACAAACAAACAAAACCCATCATATTTTTAAGTCATCCTTATGTAGTCCTGCATCAAGATTCAAGACAATATAAATGCAATTATAAACATAATTTATATCTGTTTGTCATAAATAATATGTAAATCATAATAAACATAATTTATATCTGTTTGTCATAAATAATATGTAAATCATAAACTCATTTAAACATGGAAGTTCTATACTATTCCACAAGTTGACTTCAGGTGGCGTTTGAATTGTGGGAAATGGGGCCTGGGATAGGGATATGAGGCTACATGGAAACCATATCCAGTGTTTGGTTCATGGGTAAGGGAAATAGTGATGGAAATGGATAGGGAAATGCATACCCACTGGTGGGGGTGGGTTATGGCGTCCGCCGTCAGCGACGAACGGATCAGCAGTAACCAAGGTAGCTGCAGCCGTCATCACTCGCGATGCCCGTTGCTCGCCTAGCGCGCGCCTGGACCATCGCTGGAGCCAACCCCACGCCGCACATCCAGGCAGCCGCCAGATCCACCTCGTCCCTTGGATGCAGGAGCAGCTGCTCAACCTGCTTGGCTGCTCATGTCGCGCTGAGCCACAACCACCACCAGAGGCTGGATCCCAGCTCGAACCTGGAGCAGGAAGCAGGGTCCACGGGAGAGGGCGCTGACAAACTGGCCACGGCCGAGGCAGCCACCTGCAGCACTCTGACTCCTTCTTGAGCTCAAACAGCAACAGCTCCAATGGTGGTACGCACTATAGTGGACCTCACCCACGGATCAAGAACAGCACCATGGGCAGGAGTATTGCTGGAGCAGATGTTGAATCAGGCGGAGAAAGGAGCCGCACGCGTCTCGGCATTGGAGCAGAGATAGTGCTGGTGCAGAGGATACGGAAGTATTTGTTCTAATTTTTTTATTTACGTGGGACCCATGGCATAACCCTATCCCAAAGCCAAATAATCCAAACATGGGTTACAGAAGAAACATTCCCTAACCCACCTCATGCTATCCATCCCCATATCCCTATCATACCCCATGATCATCCAAACGCCACCTCAGGAAAAAGGACAAGTTGACATGTTTTATTATTTTAAGCAATTTCAGCCAATCATTAATTCCACAGAATGTAATGGCAGTTATGACAAAAAAAACATGCCTCGATTTCCAAATATTTACATGTGCAAAATCAAACTTGTGTATAATATTCAGCATTCACTGTAGAGTACAAGTAACAAACCATGTTATTTAAGTATATTATCTCCACTGTATAACTAAATGCATGTTTGAATCTTCAATTCTAAGAGATAATAGTATGCACCAAAGATAAATAAACACAAATTAATAGAACTGAACATGCAGCGTATAGACAGCAAACCTTCTATCTTTGGTGACACATTTCCAAGAGTAAATTTGCTGAACTTCAAAGATTTTATTCCTGGAGGCCGGTAATCATCTAGCAGCGGTTCAACGGATTCCTTAACCACTACTGTTGCAGCCTAAAATTAAATGAAAAGTACGCTCAGCACGAATGGCTTATGAACAGTAGTGCTAGACAATAAGTAGGGTAGGGCACAAGATTGCAGCAAAACAGACAGCTAGGCATATCTTAACAAGGATGTGCAAACAGCTGACACTACACTATCCATGCCTGATGGAAACTGTAGTTGTAATGTACAATTCAAAAACTTTTATAAATGTGGGACAACTTAATATATATAGAAAAGTAAGAACGTCATAATCGAAAACTACGAATCAGATAGGTTCAGTATGACTGTATGAATCAATCTCTAACCCAATCGCCGTTGTGGCCTTTACAAATAATCAGTTAACAATATAGATTAAAGAAAATGTCATGTACATGATCAGGTTCAGTCCTGATGCTTATTTTAAAGTCCAGCGAAGGTTTCACTAATCTAAGATGTGAACATTCAATACCACTAAAATGGAGACTCCAAATGCCAAAAACTTATTTATTTTTCATGCCCAGAATTTCTGGTCTCAACGCATTGACACAATTAATTTAAGATCAGCTATGTAGAAAAATAATATGATGAACAAAATTAAAAAAAAAAGGAATATGATGAGACATACTACCAATTAGGAAATCAACAATATGAAACATCATACAAGGAATGAAGAATGCTACAATGGTATATCATATGGATGGTTATTACTAGAAAATATTAACAATAAGAAAGTACTTTGCAGAAGACTCAAGTGACTTTAAACTTACGTCAGCAACAAAAGGCCAAAGTTTGCTTAGATGCTTGTTTAGCCATTTAACCTGCAGCAAATAATTAAATATTAAGTCTGCAGGTCCAATGAGGTACAGAATATGTTCAGAGGCAGGGTCATAATCTCTCAATTTTATGTACAGAATGTTCTTTAGAAGAGGAAAAGAACTAGTACAAACTCTTGGCACCACCAAGATATCCTATACATAGATAAAGTCAAACCAATCAACATAGGTATTTATAGTGTGAGAAAAGCTAATAGACTAATAATATCTTAATATACAAATTCAATATTCGTTACTTCAGTAGTTCTTTAAGAGGTGATGCATAAAAAAATCTCACCCTTCAACTTCCCCCACTTAGTGGAAAATGCCTATCTGTGTTGTGTTGGTTCACTAAAGAAATGTTCTAGTTCTTAGTAATTGACGGCCAAACCTGTGTTCAGTAGTCAAACTGTGAAAAGAGAATAAATCATGGAATAACATAAACTAATAATTGGCATGTATCTCTTCCAACTTCCATGGTTACTCTCCTAAGAGTTATGGAAAAAACCTCCCTATGAAGACAGGAAACTAGCGACGGCCGATAGGCTTACCCTTTTTATGTCTTTTATGAATTATAAGCAATCAATTTATGAAAGGAAACATGAAGCAGATATGTTTGCTGAATGTTGAAGACCAAAGTCTTTTGATCAATCATGTAAAGTCGTGTATACACTAAGCAGCGAAGGTGTCAAGGTTAAAACTAGGGAAGGAAAATCAAACAAATTATACCACTTCATATCTACCCAGAAACAAAACTTGATGGGCCAGCTTAGGCTAGCCACAAGCTTTGTCCTTGCCCCCTGCTACATATGTCCCACTGACAGCCTACATCCAGTAGCTGAGTGCCAAACATCCTAACCCCACACACTGGATGCATATGGAGCCTGCATCAACTCTTCTCATCACTCTGATCGCTGGGGCTCTTAATCATGGCCAACCAGGTAGCCAGTACTGTGCAGATCACACAAGTACACGACTCGTCAATGCATGCCTACCAAATGTCTGCAGTTTCATCGCCATGTTTCAGTGCTTACAGTATCATTATAAAAATGTTTAGAAAAGTTACATGGTCAGGTACAAACTGGCTAGGCCATTAATATATGTGCAAAGAGCTTCTATCAGCAAAGTTCACATATCTAAAGATGGAAAATAATACTGGGAGAGAATGTTTTTGGGAAGATATAAGAAGTGTTGATGGTGCAGTTATTTTTTTCCGATACAAATAAAGTTCATAGCAGATGTAAAACATTTGGTTTTTTCAATGAGCATATCATATTTTTCCTAATATTTCTGTATCATTATGGAAGATGCAAACTTTCATATCAACTATGGATTTTCGTTATACCACGGTGGATAGAATTTGGCAGTTACTATTATGCAATTAGATTTAACACAGAGTACTTTGACTCTGTGTTTCACCATTGGCTATGCTGACACTGCCCCATCCATATTACAGAACAGCATCAGTAGCTGCTGAACCTACAATGCACGTGCATCAAATTGACAGCAGCCACAAATAGCCCCAAGGTGCTCAAACCAGCCCTAGTGACTGCTGCGCTGCAGCATATTGGTACACTAAAGCATCAATATATTTTTAGCACTACCGTTGAGTTAACCAAGTGCCTCCACTTGTGGTACATTAAGCAAGGGTTAGGCTGCCAAGAGACTCGCTTTGTAAGACCCCAACTTTCTGTTACGCTACTCATTCGAACAACTACAACTAACTTCCTACAATTTACACTTGTGAATCCAGGAATGAAACAGCACACCACACTTGTGAATCCACGACAGACATGATACACCACACCAGACAGAATGGCTGAACTGAAGACAGGGGGATGTGGACGTTTTGGTAGGGAAGTGCTGCCAATACCAACCTGCTCAAACTGCGGGAAGGATATCCACTCCGGGAAGCTGTCGCCGCAGAGCTTCCTGAGGTCGTCCCTGCTGAGAGACCCGAGCACCTTGATATCCGCAGCCTGCAGCAAGGAAGAGGGAAACTCAAATCAAATCCCGCAAAAAAAAAAAAAAACAAGCCTCGCAGCTACTCCTGAACTGAACGATCCAACTCACGGCGCAGCGAGAACGGGGACGAGGCGCATTCCCCGTCTCGCCGCCGTCGCGGCGGCAGCGGGACAACACAACCCTAGCCACACCAAACCAACTCACCTTTGCGACGCGCTTGGTGCCGCGCCGGCGCATGACGCGGCTCCAGCCGGCCATGAGGGCGACGCCGACCACCACCCCCATCACCATCCCGGATATCAGCCCCATCCTGGCCGCCGCCGCCTCCGCCCGCCGGCCAACTTCGCTTCGCCGCCTAGAGGACACCTCGCGGATCCCCTAGCTCATGGAGCGAAGAGCAACTGAGATCTGGGACGCGAAGGGAAAGGGGGCCGGCAGGGTTTGCGTTTGCGCTGGGTTTGTGGCTGGGAGAATGAATGGGGGAGGGAATTGATTGCTTGGTTAGTGGGGTGATTAACGAGCAGGGTGGCGACTGGCGAGAGAGGAATGGAATGAGCTGTTGGCTTGCTGGAGCGGGGCACGGCAGTCGTGATCAGGGTCAACTTGACTTGGCGATCTTGAGAGGGAAAATGAGTTGATTTTTTAGGACAGAGAAGAGGACAGTCGGCAGCGGCGAAGGGGGGCACGGGCACGCCGTGTCCTGTCCTGTCCTGTCCTGTCCGCGGATCGGAGGGGACGATGGGGATCCGGCGGGAGGGCCACGTGACCTGGATCTTTCGCTTTTTGTTTTACTAGCGAGTAAAAAATATCTCTGACTAAATAAATCGATTTTTAAAGTTATACTAGTCAAGTCTTGCGTGCGTTCTTCTACGGGTTTAAAACGTAAAGGTAAAACCGATGTACAAGTTCGATGTTTGACAGAGAGAGTATGAATGTACGGGTAAAATATTCATGACATCCAACATAAAAGGTAAATACCCGTGCGTTGCAACGGGAACATTAGTACCATGATAACATATGTACGTATTCATAACTCAAATAGATACTTAAATCATGATATTTGAAACATCATTATTCCATAACAATTTATGAATGATAGAAAATTAAAATGTAAATCCATGTTGAAGCAAAACCATTGTTTTTTCAGACAGCATATAAAAGAAGACAGGTGTAAGCATGACAAATTACTCGCTATTTCTCATCTTATCTTATAATAAATATACAAATACATAAGATATATTCTTTGCATTCAGACACCAATATATATACATCGTCTCTCAATCATGGTAGCATTATGTTTTATGTATATTACTATTATTTATTTTTTCACAAATAAAAGGAAAGAAAAACCCCAGGCTCACGTCACCAGACCTTGTAAGCCATGTTGGAAGTAGTGTGCAGTGCAAATCCAGCTTGCCAGTTGTGAGGTAGTAACCATCGATCAGTGCATTCTAACCATACTCAAAAGCTGCGAGCTTTCCCAGGCATAAATTTTAGATCTTCTATCTGCATATGCATTTAAAATATTCAGTTTTTTCAATGAAAAATACAAAATGTAGAATCAAAAGAACGCCAATTTGTAAAAAGTAACACCCAACGTACCTTTCAGCATCAAAGAGTCGACTCTGAATCATCTTCCAACACATCAGCTTCGATGAAAGATTTGCCATACATCATCCTCTGCCCAACAAGCAGCATAGAGCTACAGACTGAAGTCAAATGCCTAGTGGATCTCTGTGAAATATGGCAGAATTGCTTTTAATTTTCAGTAGTTGAGCCTCCTTTTCATAAACATGATGAATGGCATTCACGACGGGAAGGAGTGGAACCGGCTGCAGTTCCTGATCTCAGTAACCACAGATCACCACGCCCTGAACCACCAGTTGCTGCTGGAGCACAGAGAACAGCATATAAATTAAATCCTGCACCTTTTATGATCTGCGGCACCAGTTCTCTGAAGTCATGTATGATCCAATAATATATTTTTTTTTCAATGTAGAGACCTACATAACACAGGAAGGGGTTTACCATAGGAGAAAATTATTTTCTACTACTTGATTCGAAGAACTCTACCTGACATGGTCAACCAGGTGTCTACATGTACCAGCAAATTATCATGCACAAAGCCTGCTAATAGTTGTTCATGCTTGGCAATCCTCAACACGTAAGCTCAAGTACATGCTATACGCAGGGAATTGACCCGCTCGCCGGCTTGTACGCAGCGTGGCGGCGGCGCGGCATGCGGTTTGCCTGGCCACATCCGTGAGCCCGAAACCAGCGACCGCAGCGCACGGCTATGGGCGGAGGCCACCGGAATCTGATTCCGTGATTGGAGCGAGTTACCGTCAACCAGGCTTAGGTATCACCACCGCATCAGCCGGCTGCGCCGCCGGCGGCGGCCGGCCCATTGCCTCACCACGGGCGCCCAAACTCGCTCGTGCAGCCTACAGGATGACACAGATCCCTCCGCCGAGCCGAGCCTGCGCTGCGATGCGAAGTGCGAACCCAGACACTGGACGGCGGACCCGACCGGTGCCCTTCTCGAGGACGAGGTCAAAGCTCTCCTGCTCAAACGGCAGGTCAAGCATGTCGGCCACCACAACCTCCACGCCTGCAAGGAGCAAGAACCAAAATCTCAGCCCAGATACTGCACAAGCTTCCTCTATGTATCAGCAGATTTTACCTTTGGTGCCCTGCGCGGCGAGGCGGTCTTGCATCCGCTGCACGGCGACGGGGGACAGGTCGACGCAGGTGACGCCCCCCGCGACGCCCGCCCGCACCAGCTCCTCCCCGAGCCGCGAGCTGCCGCACCCGACCTCGAGCGCCGCGAGGGACGGCGGCGCGAGGAGGCGGCGCGGAAGTGGGAGGCGTCCTTCAACCACTCGTAGTGCTCCTCCTTCCCGAACCGCGCGTCCCTGCGAGAGTCAGAGTCAGAGTGCCTGCGAGGAGAGGCAGAAGGGAGGGATGGAGGGGAGGGAGAGCGAACCAGTAGGAGGGGTCGAGGTAGGCGGAGGTGGTGGACGGGGCGACGTCGTCGTCGGCGGAGGCGGCCATCGCCGGCGGCGGCGTGTGCAGGCGGGCGGGAGAGGGGATGCGGTGGTGGGACCCGGCAGTTTTTTTTCCACGGTGGAGGGGAAGCTACGGGAGGGGGTTACGGAGCCGGAAGCGGGATTACGCGGAGGCAGGCCGATTAGCGAGGGGATTACGATACTTTTGGGTTCTTTTAGTAGTAAGATTAAACTAAACGTTTTTATTTTTAATCTTATTTATTGAACATTTGTTAGTTACACCAAATGAGCATGTTATAAAGAATACATTTATCATGTATCTAATGATACTAATTTAGTTTCATAAAGACGTTGTATTCTATAAAATTTGGTTAAACTTGAAAAGAATAGCTAAAATAACTCTAGAAGTTGATTTATTCAGAAAAGATGGAAGCATATTTGTGTGTCACAGTCGCGTCATACTTTAGGTTTCCTATATACATTACTTTTACGGTATATTTTAACACAGTGTATATTTAAGTGCAAAGAAAAAATATGCATTTCAAATAGCTAAGTATCTTGTAATTTTAAACTGAGGAGTAAGACTACCCGCACTCATGAACCTTTAAAATCCAACCTCTAAAGGAATATTCCATCCTGGTCATCGAGATTCTCTACTCAAAACCATTTTCTCCCGCACTCATCCAACCTCAATACCAAACTCTATCCACCGTCCGGACCCACATGTCAGCTTTTTTTATTAAATAAAAAAACATCCCCACCTCCCTATTCTCTCTCCCACCGACGGTTTCCTCCCCCCACCTCTCTCCGCCCATCTCTCTCCCCCACCTCGATGGCGCCACGGCCGCCGCCGCCCGCTCCAACCCGGTCGCCATGGCCGCCGCCGTCCGCTCCCACAGCCCCTGCACCGCCGCCACGCCCACGACCCGCTCCCGTTCCCGCTCCCTCTCCCGGCACCCCACTCCCGCCCGCTGCTCGCCGCCATCTGCTTAGCCCGGCGAGGAGCAGCAGCACGCCGGCGGCGGCGCCATCTCCGGCGGGACCTGCGGCGGAGCTCCCCGTAGGGCGGAGCACCTCGTAGGGCCCCGAGCGCGGCTCCACAAGCTCCCCGGCCGCGCGCGCGATGGCGCCATCCCTAAGACGCGGCGGCGCTCCCCGTGGACGGAGCTCCGCGCGGCGCGACCGGCCTCCACCTTGCGCATCGCCGGCGAGGCGCGCGCGGCGGCCCCTCCTCCCTCTCTAGCCGGCGGCCCCCTCCTCCTCGTGTGGCGGCCATGGCCATGGCGGTCCTTCTCCTCGAGCTCCCGGCCATGGCGGTCCTTCTCCTCGAGCTCCGGCCATGGAGCTCGCACCGGCGCGGCGGGATCTCGAGCGCGCGGCCATGGCGGCCGCCTCTCCTCGCGCGCATGGCGGACGCGGCCTCGGAGGCGGAGCCCGGCGGGCGCTCCTCGCGGGGCTGGCGCCCGCCATGGAGCGCGTCCCCGCGGGCGGCCCCTCTGCTCGTCCTCCTCTGCTCATCCATGGAGCGCGGCCCCGCCGGCGGCCGGCTCCCCGGCGACCTCCTCGTCCTCCTCTGCTCGTCCATGGAGCGTAGCCCCGACATCTCTCTCCTCTCTCTCCCCATCGTCTCTCTCCTCCGACGGGCCCCGCACGGTCCTTTTGCGTCTGCTCCGTACCGTCTCCAAAGAAAGCGGTCCTCCGGCCGAACGCAAGCTTGCGTCTCGTTTTGAGGCTGCCGCTGCAGCGCTTGCGGAAACGCAAAGCGTTTTGCGTGGGCGTTGGAGGTCTCCAATGCAGGTAGTCTAAGAACCGTAAGTCCAGAAAGACTATAAGCAAGAAACAAAGACAGAGAAAAAATGCCTTCTGAGCACAGAAACGGGAAATGAAAATGTCCGATGTGGCAAGTGGGAAATAAACGCAGAAAACAGACCGAGAAACAAAAATGGAGACGCCCCAGTTGCACGGGTAGGTGGGAAACAAACACAAAAACTAGATGGAGAAACGAAAATCATGACGAAGAAACATGTTCCGCTTTAATATTAAGGCCATAAAAAGAAATGAAACTGCCTCGAACATACGGGCAGTTGGGAAACAAACATAAAAAGTAGGTAATGGAGAATCTAATGCTACTTAGTTGTCATCATAAATATTATTATTTTTTCATATAAATTTGGTCAAACTTGAAAAAGTTTGACTCTCCAAGATTCTTGAAATGCCTTATAATTTGGAATGGAGGGAGTAATAAGTAGGCATAGAGTGGAATGTGATTAATACAATTCTGCATATCTTGCAAAATGATGAAGCTGTCATTTTGTTCCATGTTGTCATTCTGCAGCAGCAGAGTTAATCAATAAGAACCGATGGGGGAGGATCAATTTAGTGCAACAATAGGCAGGCAATGTACGATGGCAAGTATTATGAGGCCGGCGAAAATGGAATCACAACCATGGGAGGATCTATTATAACCATCCATGGTTGTTTTGCAGCATCAGAATACACAGGATTGTAAGAACCAGCCTACCCCACACCAATAGCTGTTTGGAGGGGGTTTATGGTATTATATGGATTCTGGAAAGTCGGAAAACAACAACTTTAGTCAAAAAAGAAAGGAAATGGAGAAGGAAACACCCATGGTTGTGCACATTATTGTAATAGATAGGACTATGAGGACCAACCTGGCTGACACCCATAACCTCTTGGAGGGGTTGATGGTATTATATGGAATCTGACAATCTTATCTTGAAAGTTGAAAAGCAACTTTTATAAGTAGACAGCAAGGAAAGGCAACCGAGAAGGAAACATTCATACTTGTGCGCAGTATGAGAATACATATCATTGTAAGAACCAACCTGGCTCACATAAAAGGGTGCTCTGAGGGGGCTCATGGTATTATCTGAAACCTAGGAAACTGTAAAACAACATTTGCCAAAAAGCACAGTTAATGATAACTGTTAATTTTGTTCAGTTCAACAAAACCCCTAGATGTCATGAGGGCGCAAAGTATCAGAGCAAAATTGTAAACATGTGCTTTGTTATCACAGGGCTGATGATTTATATCCCTAACAAATGGAAGTGATTAAGGATTGCATATTCTTTTGCGTACAGATAGTTGGAAAGTATATGAATATATATGGCAATCTTTTGAATGACTAATTAGCCACTGTGTGTATATAATTAGTAATAAAAAAATATTACTGCTGAATAAAAGCAGAGCATTGAAAATTGTCTATTGAGGTCTGGCTAGCTGTAACACAAGACAAATTGGTCTAGTGGCTAATACCTTAGCTGTATGTGTGTATAGGTCCCAGTTTCAGCTGTCATAACCCCCCTCCACCCTCAAAAGGAATAAGATTTATTTTGAAGAGGCAATCTTACTGATTTCCCAAAGAGCTGGCAAGTTGAACATGAATGATCCATGTATAAAACAAAGGATGAGAATACTGATACATGGAAGTATTATGTTTTTGCATGTTTCTTATCTGACGTCTACAAATATAGGATTTTTCTCCCTAAAGGCAATAACTTGAAATTGAACTGACATTAAGCTAATTTAATAACATTAGGTTGTTGTGTGTTTTGATAACATTTGTAAGTTAGTAGTCTTCTAGTGATTTTTTCCCCTAAGGTCAAATTGAGCGAAATCTGTAAACTGGACTAAACAACCACAGTTCATTTGAGAACATACCAAGAAAAGAACGACAATGTCACCTGCCATAACATACCAAAAAAAGAACGACAATTTCACCTGCATTTTAGACACAACACACAAAGCTAAAGAGCGTAATTGACAAAAGAAAGGATGAAATGAGTTTTTAAGAATCAATTATATAACCGATTTACTTTTAAGAAAATTCTGCAGCAATGCGCGGGGTATACTAACTAGTTTTGCTAAACGGGGTGACCAAAATAGCTCAACCTCCTCAAGAAAGCTGCTCCTAAAGCTAAAACCACAAAAATCACTAAACACATTTATATCTCTTCTCTTATACATATAGATAACGCAGGCCTATTACCTATTCTATCTAATTCTACAACGATCCACGTCATCAAGTAATATGGACCATCAGATTCTCACATCTCACTATCATGTATATACACCCATCCATCAAAACATATTTGATTCCGGGTCAATAGAACTGCCCATGCTGCCCTCCTTAGTGTGGTTGCGTCACTACCACTTCCCCTTCTCCACCCACGATTTGACGCCTCGATGACTCTATCTATGCAGGCTATTGCGCCACTGAGGCCATGTTAGTGCACAGTCAACGTGCCACATCACCATATAGAGCAAGTTAGGACCGTTTGGACTTGGATAATACCCTTTATGGACCCAACAATAGCATTTAAATAGTAAAGAGACCTAAATAAACCCCTTGCCAAGTTGTTAGTCTACATTACAGGGCGATCTCTTCCTTAGTATCCTGTCATCATTTTCCTTCTCTCTTTCTAAATCATCTCATCTAACGCACATACATATCATATCAAGATTCGAACTTTAAAACTTTGACCAATATTTAGGCTAATAATTTTTAACTATTAAAATATAGTTTTATATGATTAAATTTGTGTCATTCTAACTTGCACCAGATAAAAATGGTCCAGAGGGAGTGATAAACAATAGTTGCAAGATGCATGCATGACCATAATCCACAAATGACGTGATGAGCGAGTTTCTCTCGGACCTCGCAAAGGAAAAGAAGCCAAGAATGTGCAGTAGTTCCTTCCGAAAATACAGGTATACGAACCTTTCATTTGGAACGGAATCAATGAATCATTTGTTCCAAACTCAACTACAATGGCCAATACCACATGAATGCCAATTCTTTTGAAATTGCCATGATCCAAATGCAGAATTAGAGGATTAGAATCCCAAAACTTCGTATGGACTCTCTGGAACAAACCCTATGAAATAAAATGGCTTGTTTCATATGAACTTTGTAGAAATTTTACCAAGAGGTTGAACCTCATGGAGAATTTCGTTCGTGTCACTCTCTCTATTTGAATTCCTGTGTGTTTTCTTAATTCTTAGGATTCCAAAAGTCAGGGCATTTTACTCCTACGTTTTTCTATTTCGTAAAACACTGGATTCCAAAAAGACACTAAGATTAGATTTACGGTCGGAGAATTTCTACGAGGCAAAGAGGCCTGAGCGATGATGTTGAACGGCCGAGAAACGCCGCTGCAGCGGTCGCAGATCTGGCCGGAAGCGGCTGCAGAAGGGAGTTGTTGAGACTGACGGTAACGTAACGTGCGAGAACACAGGCGCTCATCCTCATCCAACGTCCCAGTCTCAGCGTCATCCTCCAACGAAGGAACGGCCGTCGCCGGTTTGTCAGAACCGAGCAGTCAAAATAGCGGTGACACGAGCCAAGCCATCTTGCCATCTTGGTCAGAAGATCAACACAGTTCCCGTCTTCAAACAGCTTTGCCATGTTCAGAGATTTAGCTGAGATTTGCCATGTTCAGAAATTTTGGCTGTTCAGAGATTTTAGCTTGAGCTGATGTTCAGAACTTCAGCTGAGCACGAGCATCACTTGGGCCCTGCTCTGCTGCGTGGCACCCAATACGACAGGCAGGCACACCAATCGAATGGGCATCATATCACGGAATCGAATAAAGACACGAGTAAAAAGCAGCCCCCATCATCTCCGCCGAATATCAACCCAGCAGGCAGCAGTCCCCGCCGCGGCGCCTCCCAGACGACGACGACGGGCACTCCGCACTCGCCGCACTGACCTGTGGGGCCCGCGGAGAGGTGGCCCCACCGGCCAGCGAGACGCGACGCGGAATCTGCCGCTCCCCTGGGCCCTTTTATTTACGGCCGCGCGGCGAGGAACCCAAAACCCTCCGAAAAGCCACGAATCCGGGAAAGGAGCCCTAATCTCAAGGCCTCGCTGCTGCTGCGAACTCCTCCACCCAGCCGCCGCCAGCCGCCAGCCGCCGAGCACCGAGAGCTCCTCGGGCTTTCACCGTTCCTCCGTCGCGCGCGCTCAGGGTTTCGGGGATGGAGGCCGAGGCGGCGGCCAAGAGGGCGCGGGAGAGCGGGGAGGACGCCGCCGCGGCGGGGGCGGGGGCGGGGGCGGGCGCCGAGGCGGCGGCGGCCGGCGAGCAGGCGGGGATCTCCGCCGTCATCCCCGGATGGTTCTCCGAGATTAGCCCCATGTGGCCTGGTGCGTCCCTTGTTCTCCGTCCGTCCTCTGCTGCGCACATCATCACGCTCCCCTGTTCTGTTGAGCACACACTATTCGTCATCTTGTGTCGTCGGTGGTCACTGCCGGTCGTGCCAAGGACGTGTGCTTGCCCTTGCTCACGGGTGGATTTTTTTGGTGTCTGGATAAATGGCAGGTGAGGCGCACTCTTTGAAGGTGGAGAAGGTGCTGTTCCAAGGCAAGTCAGACTACCAAAATGTGATGGTGTTTCAGGTAATTAATTGTTATTATTACCTTTGCTTGCACCGAAACCACCTGCAGTTACTTGATTCTTTTCCCTCTATGTTTTGCTTTATATAGTCCTCCACGTACGGGAAGGTGCTCGTTCTCGATGGAGTCATTCAGGTGACAGAGAGGGATGAGTGTGCGTACCAGGAGATGATTACGCACCTGCCCCTGTGCTCCATCAAAGACCCCAAGAAGGTATATATGGCATGATAATCATTTTTGCGGTTGGCACCTTACCTTTAGTATAGTTCCTGAAATATTGGAGTTAACGTTAAATTGTTTCATGATAACACAGGTGTTGGTTATTGGAGGGGGTGACGGTGGTGTTCTGCGTGAGGTTTCACGGCATTCCTCTGTGGAACAGATTGACATCTGTGAAATTGACAAGATGGTGGTAGATGTAAGATCTCTCTTCCTGTATGTGAATAATGCTATGCAGTGACCACTGATATTGTATTTTGTTTAGTAACTGATGCGTTTTAGTTGCTGTGGCTTAAGGGATTTAAGATGTTTGAGCATTTGCTTTTTGTTAGACTAGGAGAATACCCCGCGCATTGCTACGGGGATTCCAGTTAATTTTAAAAAATAAACTATTTATATTTATAGTTATAAAATAAAATATTTTTAAATTAATTTTGATGAATGGTTTGATGACACGTCGATGTGAACAACTAAATGCATGTTAGTGGATGAAGATGTAGCTATCATAATTACATGTGCTAGTGGCTATAATTGCAAGTTTAGTGGATTGCTTATGTGGATAGCTTGCATGTTGAGATAATTCTATAGTGGGGTTTGTTTATATAAGAGGTATAGATTTGTCTAGACACCAATAGTTTGGTTTACGTGTCTTTGTCTACCTTCAAATTTAGGTTTGCAATTGATTTTGCAGACATTACTTGATTGTTCAACTGTCATGATAGCTGCTCCTGCTATGCCTTTTTCAGTTTTTAAAATTCATTCATTTCCGTATTTTGATACTACATTTTGTGCTATTCTTCTCTGACCTCTAAGTTCGAGGAGCTGCTAAGTGAAATAATACTGTTTCTCATTGTATCTTATGTCTTGTGGGGTTGTGTTTCGCTTGGTATTGCTACCCTGCTATAATCCTAGCTATGTAGGTGTTCTTTGTTTCATGATTATTCCTGGTCTGATAGTATTATCTGTTGTAGATGCAATTTTCTTCCTAGATTTAGCAAATTTCTTGAAAGCAATTTTGTTAACCTACTAAAAGCTTGCATGTTACTAAAAGGCTTAGCTGTTTTCTTAACAGTTATAATATAACCTTTTCAATGTTTCATCCCTTGTGTTACTTATTTTTAATTGTCTGTTCCATTGTGCAGGTCTCCAAGCAATTTTTCCCTCATCTAGCTATTGGATATGAAGACCCTCGTGTGTCATTACACATTGGAGATGGTTAGTAGCATGTTATATTCCCTGCTTGCCAAGATTTGTTTTGCTTTGCATAATATTTGTTTGGGAGGCAACATCTGAGTCTTATTTGTCCCTGATTCAAATGTAGCTTGAATTTCATTACAATCGATACTTAGGATATACCACTTCTGGTTTCAACACTTCAACTTGTGTTGATATCTTTAGTTGGGTTTGTTTCTTATCCATGTTAATTCTTCTTGGGCTTTTGAATTTATATTATTCTATATTTACTTATTTATTTTGAATGACATAATTCTATATTTGTTTATTTGGTCCATGACTAAATTGGCATAAGCTACATTTTGAAGTTCCCCTGATAGAGCCTGGTCCTGGCCCCTGCATTCTGTTTCCAGTTTTCCAGCTTGATACCCCTGCATAATTTGTCATGTCCTTCCTTTCTAATATCTTTTAAAAGTTGAATATTGAATTTATTGGCCACTTCATTATTTGAAGGATGTTTATGTTACGTATTTGATTAACCTGTGCTACATATTTATGTGCTGTTTAAAATCTCAATTTATATGTTGATGCAGGGGTCGCCTTTTTGAAAAATGCACCAGAGGGTACATATGATGCAGTAATTGTGGATTCATCTGATCCAATAGGTAACTGTTGTTAATCGTGTGTTTTGTACCTACTATTCCATCGTTAATGTTTTATCAACATCTGCCTTGCATAACCAGGTCCTGCTCAGGAGCTTTTTGAGAAGCCATTCTTCCAGTCAGTGGCCAGAGCTTTGCGTCCAGGTGGAGTTGTATGCACACAGGCAGAGAGCATATGGCTACATATGCACATTATTGAAGATATTGTTGCCAATTGTCGCCAAGTTTTCAAAGGCTCGGTTAACTATGCTTGGACAACAGTACCTACATACCCTAGGTATGCACAGCTTAATCCTGTGTATGCTATTGTGCCAGTTTTTCTTTTTGGGTCCACTGGGTTAACATGCTTCCATTGCAGCGGCGTTATTGGGTTCATGCTTTGCTCCACTGAAGGGCCTGCTGTTGATTTCCAGCACCCTGTTTTCAACATTGAGGAGGATGAGCATTCGAAATCAAAAGGGCCCCTAAAGTTCTACAACTCGGAGGTCTGTATTTTTGCTGATTTTATCGCCTTTGCATGAGAACTCCTCGAGCTGTTTCCTGATTTGATTCTATATTTTCAGATCCACACGGCATCATTCTGTTTGCCCTCTTTTGCAAAGAGGGTAATTGAGTCAAAGGCAAACTAGACGTGAAGATATTTCACCAAGTGCGGTCGAACGGGCTAAGTACCTTAGGCGCAACACAGAATTTGTTGTAGTGTGAAAAGGGGATGCTTCCCTTTTCTCCCCTCTTTGATGAATAAGCACATGAGATGAGATGCAACGGTTATCGGGGCTGTCGGTCTATGCGATTCTGTTAGTTGTATGTCTCGGCTGCCTGGTGCAGCTTTGAAACATTTTGCAATAGCTGTTTCCGGCAGTCCTCAGATCAGGTTGAGTTTTGGGCATCATTGATTCTGTTCCTGCTTCCATATCAGGGATGGAATGTATAAGAAATAAAACTGTGTAATGATTGTTACCATCTCATCTTTTTAAAACTGGTTCAGCTCCAGTCGATCTGATTTCCGTGGAGCATAATTTGTGGTTTTAGGAGGGCTTCCTTGGAGCATGATTTGTGGTTTTATGATGGTTTTAGGAGGATGTTGCGGAAGCAGATTGAAAAAAAAAATACTTTTATCATTATTTTTATTATTATTATGTGAGATCCACCCGTCGATGACTCAATGCCTAGAAATCTCCTTTTGGTTTTCGAATTTCTTAGGCTGCGTATAGCTAGATCTCTCTTTTTGTTTCGTCATTTTCTTAGGGTGCGACGTTAGCGTGGCACGGCAGAGCTCGTGTGGCTCGCTCGCTCCACCCCAGATGGTGACAGTTGGCTCTCCGCCAGCGGAGTGAGGGTGGATTTTCACTCCTTTTTCACTCCTTTTTTGTGTGTGTGTTGTTTTGCTTTGTTTTTGATTGATAAATTGGGGATGAGAGAATGAGTTGGTCGCCTTTTTTGCTATGGATTGAAAAATGACTGAGGAGTGAGGTTTCTTCGATGGATTGAAGATTGGTTTTCTTAATTTAGAAAAAAAATAGTAAAAATGGATTGAAAAGAGGATCTATTGAGCATTTTTTATTTTACCTGTAATCCCTCTTATCAATGGTTAAAGAAAAAAAGGATCATTTATTCTCAGTTTGTTGATGATGCTCTTAGTTCAAGTGACAGATTAAAGAATGCATTTGACGTTTTTCATCGTTTGTCTAGATTTGGGGAGGTGAGCTTAGCTTGGCCAAGGATATTAGGAACCGATGCATGTTGCTAGAGGATGACTAAAATTTGGTGTGCACGAGGTTTCATTGGATGCTGGACTGGGCTATCATTACTTTCTCTATTGTTATACAAATACAAATACCTTTTTTTTTTGACAAGATACAAATATTTAATTTTTAAGGGCTCGTAGACACATGATGTTTTTTTCAGTGGGTAAGCTCAACCTTATCCGGTCACAGGACCTGCTTGTAATATGGTCTCCTTTGGAGGAACTTTGTGGAAAATGGCTGCTTAATATTTAATATATATGCAGTTAAAAAAAATTAACTTTATATATCGGAAGATGTAGCCATGCGTTGTTTAGCTGATGTTTTTTAACGCCTGATTTTGGCTGAGAAGGAATAAGCGATGTGAGAAGCCCAATTTGACGGTTCACAGTCTGAAACGGTTTACTGCTTGAAGAGTTGAAGGTGTGCTACACTCAATGAGTAGGTAGGAGACGTGTTAATTTCAGGCGGTAGCGGCAACAAAACTTGTACATACAGTAGTATAAAAACAATATATTTCACGTTGTCAATTAATCGGAACAATCGCAGAAAATAATGGACGGATATTGTCATGTACGGCCTCACGTGGATGTTTAGCAAGGAATGAATCAGCTGTGATCGGGAAGCGTGGGCGGCGGGGCAGTCCGGAAGACATGCTTCCGGCAGTTTTGGAAGATGCTGTCGTAGACGAGGTCGAACTGCACGCCACCTCGCCGCCGGTTGATGACGAACGCCATGTGGTCCGCCTCCACGACCCTGTAGTACCAGACCCCCGGGCGCAGCGGGCGGCAGTCCTCGTCGCTCTCCACCCGCACGCTGGGGTGCTCCACGGGGACCCTCGGGTGCGTCATGGAGAAGGTGTTGAGCGCGCCGTCGTTGTCCTCCCAGTCCTCGTCCCTGTACCCCGGGTACGGCAGCAGGCCGGCGGTGGGGTAGCGCCAGCGGCACATCTGCAGGACGCGGAGGAAGAGCAGCGGGTGGATCGTCGTCACCCCGGACGGCACGGTGGTGGTGGTGGAACCGCCGCCCGGAGCTTTGGTGGTGCGACGGCTGGCGTAGCTGAAGTAGAAGGTGGATGGGAAGGTGCGCACGCGGGCGTTGATCCGGGCGGCGCCCTGGATGGTGAGGTCGGGGACGATCCAGTCCCCCGTCGCGAACGGACCCTTCCTGCCGTTGCCGTCGCCGCCGAGCAGGAGGTCCGCGAGCCCCGCCACGCCGACGGCGCGCCGCGACATGCCGAAGTGGTCGAAGCCGAAGTCGTAGTAGCGCTTCAGCCAGGGGAGGTCCAGCCAGTGGTAGAGCACGCTGCCGACGCGGCAGATCTGGAGGAGGCACACGGGCCGCATCAGCCGCCAGTTGTTCTCCCCGTCGGCGCGCATCCCGTCGATGTAGGCGCGCGTGGTGCCGTTGAGCGCGCCGGAGAGGGAGGTGACGCTGAGCACCCAGCGCTCGGACGTGTCGGTGTGCCCCTCGAAGTCCCCGTCGTGGAGCATCTGCTGCAGCAGGCGGATCACCTGCGCGCCGGCCGAGTGGCCCACCAGGTGCACCGGGTGCGCCTCGTCCCACGCCGGGTAGTGGCCGCGCGCGTAGGTCCGGCCGAACCGGGCGTGCCCGTGCGCCCGGCTGTGCTCCTCGCCGTAGTCCACCGTCCCGCCCTTGAGGTAGTAGAAGAGCTCCCGCGCCCGGTCGTGCACGCTGGTCAGCGACCCCAGGTCCGGCACCAGCACCCGCGCGTCCTTCGTCTCCGCGCCGGCGAAGTACGACAGCCCGCCCAGCCTCTGTAATGCATGCAAACGCCGGCGCCTGTGAGTCTGTCACCGGAGACGACCATCGAACCGAAACGAAACAGAGCATTTGATCGAGTAAAATGGATGGAAAGCACGCACGCCTTTGCCGAAGCCGAAGATGCCGTGCACCAGCACGATGGGCGGCACGGAGCCGTCGAGCACCGCCGCGGCCTCGGCCTCGCCCTCGACGGCGACGTCCTTGGCAACGCCGCCGCCGGCCACCAGGGCCTTGTTCACGAGGGAGGCCGAGACGTCGGCGATGACGGCGGTGCCGAAGATGTAGAAGGCGTAGCCCAGGTGGACGACCGCGCTGAGGAGCAGCTCCGCGGCGCCCAGCGCGCCCTGCAGCGCCGCCCTCGTCCGGCTCCTCATGCGGTGCAGTGCAGCCGTGCAGGGCAGGGCTCGCGGTCTTTCTCACGGTCAGGCCACTGGCCACGGCGGCTGGCTGCTCTGCTCTGCGATGGTGGTGAGGTGCGTTCGTTCGTGCGCGCGCCGGCGGGTGGTGGTGTGTTGCGGGTTTTGGAGGGAAATCCGTCTGGAGAAGTCTGGTAGTTTGTAGAGGCAACTGCTTTTGTCTTTGCATGCTGAGTTGGCCACAAACGAAACGGCTCCACGCCATTCCCGTGCTGTCTGTGTGGTCCACAGGGACTTCGTTTGCTGGGACTGGGAGGCTCCTTTCGCTCTCATCTGGGTCTGGATCCCAAATTCCGTCACGTTGGCTGACAACTGGGGCCGAGCAGCTTTGGACAGTGTGGAGGTTTTTCTTTTCTGTACAAATGCTTTTTTTTTCTCGAAAACGCAAAAGCTTTGCGTCTCTTTTTCATTAAGAAGAAGTATGCAGAATGCAATGCAATACAAATAAACCGGGGTGGAAACAAGGTTTTAATCAAGCTCCGCCACCCCGGTAGGAACCCACACAAACACACACGAAGCACAAGCAAAGAACTCCGCCACCGCCTAACAACACAAACCTAACGGGTCGCACCGGGGCCGGTCTCGGCGTCGGAAGAGCATCGCGGGCGCGCCAACGGAGCCTTCAAGAAGGAGATGACGCCCGCGGGCGCCAACTCCGTTGGACCACGCGCCCAGGGGATCTTTCGTTCCCATACTGCTCCGGCAGTGGCGATCGGTGGGCAGCCGCTTAGACGACGCCTTCAAGAAGGGTATGACGAAGATCGCCACCATCGTCGGTCCTAGACACCGGCCTAAGGACGAGGTTTTCACCAGCGTTGCCCTGGATCGCTGCTGCCGTCACTACGCCGTCAGGTATCATCGTGGTGTTCGCCACCGGTGCCCGAAAGCTGGGCGGCGCGCATCGCAGCGGACCGGCCGTCGACCCACCACCCGGTGGGGAGGCTGGCCCCGTATAAGTAGTCGGCGCACGCGCTGGCCCGTCCGGCCGCCCCGCCCCTGTCTTCAGCACGCAACCGCCGTCCCAGCCGAGGTCCCCTGACCTCGAGGCCGGGCCTGGGCGGCGCGCCGGTGAACCAAAGTGAGAGTGTCGCGGGGCTGGGGTAGTGCAGGTGGACCGCGGCGCTCCAACGAACCCCACCGCCACCGCCCGGCCGGGGGCAAGGCGGTACACACGGGGGCCATCCCGCCGCCAAGAACCGCCCTGCTGCGCCGGAGTTGCAACCGGGGGCTTCCCCGCCGCAACGACCCCAGCCGAGGCCCCTACTCGAGGCTAGAGGTGCGGCGGGCGCGGGGCACAGCACAGCGGGAGGCACCGGAGATGGATTGGGCATGCGCCGCCCACCCCACCAGTCGAGGGGGAGGGGGCCGCCGGAGCCGGGTCAAACCCGCGTAGGCCGTCGCAGGGTCGGTGTGAGCGGGTAGGCGGAGGAGGGGGTGGGGGAAATCCGTTGTCCAGCCTCGCCCCGGCCGAGGCGCCCCGCGCCTCTAGACCGGGGCAAATGAGCCAGGCGGGGCAGCAACCCGGCCATCTCAACCCGCTGAAGATGGTCGTTGACGCAAGGGGAGATGGCGGGGGAGGCGTGGCACGGCCGGACCTAGAGGAGGGGCGCCGCCGTCAACCCTAGGCCGGCTGCCCGCCGGTCGTTGCGCCGCTGTGCCCAGGGGAACGACGGGTTCGGCCACAACGCCAAGATCCGGTTCCGCCCAGGCCGGTCCCGCCGCCCTCGGCCGCCGGCCGCTGCCAGCGCCGCAGAAGGAAAGGGGAGGGGGGACCCGCCTGGCGAGCATCTGCACCGGGCGGGGTGTGGGAGGGGCAGATCCGGCCACTAGGGGCCCGGATCCGCCCCCTGCCCGAGCTGGGCCAGCCTCTCGACGGCCGGCCATCGCCGGCCCATGGAGAAGGAGGGGGTAGGGTGGCGGTAGGCCGCCGGAGCTGCGAGAGGAGGCGGGTCCGGCCCCGGAGACCGGCCCAGTCCGCACCGTGCCGGCCACCGCGGCGCCGAGGTTGGAGAGGGAAGGGGGCGGGGGGAGCCGCCGCAAGCAGGGGGCGCGCGCCCGCGCGCACCCGGGTCGGCGCGCGCCGGGAGGCCGGCCGGCCGGCGGCCGCGCCGCGGCCCCAAACCCTAACAAGCCGTGGAAGATGAGGCGGCGCCGGAGGAGGAGGGCCGGCCACGGGACGGCCGGATCCGGCCATGGAGGCGCCGGATCCGCCGCCCCCCGGCCGGAGGATGCCGGATCTCGGGAGGGAGGGAGGGGGAATGATGTGGAGGGTTGGAGAGGGGAGGAGCCCGCCGAGCAGGGGCGTGCCGGCGGGGGTGTGGGCGGGTGAAAGGTCCTAGTATGGCTAGAGGGGGGGGGTGAATAGCCTATTTAAAAAATCTTCAAGACACTAGAGCAAAATATTAGTAACACAAATGACGATAAAAGCGGTTTGCTTAGCTCTAATTGTTAGGCAAGCCAACTATTGCAATTCTAATAATTATAGTCTCTATAGCACACAAAAAAACTATGTCTCTACTCTAACTAAATAGAGAGCTAGCAAGATAAACAAATTACTCTAATTTACTCTACTTGCTAATCTACCACAAGATATATTGCAAGTATGAAAGAGAGGGGAAAATGATTTTTATACCAACGGTGAAGAGTAGAGGATGTTGCCAATCACCAATAAATAATCCCAACAATATATATATCAATCAATCCAATGCACCGGAGACAAGAGATGACACAATTGATTTTTCTCCCGAGGTTCACTTGCTTGCCGGCAAGCTAGTCCCCGTTGTGTCGACCAACACCTTGGTGGTTCCTCGGTTGTGGCCCTCAAGCCAACGCCCCGCAAGGCACCGCAAGAACCCACACACAAGTGCGGTAACTCAATGACACGAGCAATCCACTAGAGTTGGAATTAAAGACTCCGCCGGGGACCACAACAACCCTCACAAATTCACCTTGATTGGGGGCGGACACAATCACCAAATCCCCTCACCAATCAATCCAACACCAACCGTCTGGTGACGGCAATCACCAAGAGTAACAAGAATACCACAATTGCAATCATCACCTAGTGCCAAGAAATTGAATCACAAATGCAATGCACACTAGGGTTCCCAATCTCCTCTCATGAACAAGCACCAACCATGGGAATGGAGAGGAGATGGGGGGATCCTCTTGGAGCTCTCAAATCGATCTCTAGAACACTATCCCTCACTTGATTGAAGCTCAAATCGATGGAGTCAAGGGATGGAGGATTGAAGCTCACTTTTCTTGTTCTAGGGTTTGAGAGAGAGAGCAAGAGAGAAGGAGCTTTCTTTCCAAATGGCCAAGAGGGAGAGGGAAGGAGGGGGAGACCAAGACCTTATACACCACAGCACCTGCACCTGGCCAGCTCCCAACGGCTACTCCCTCCTCGTCGCCAACGGTCGGCAGCACGGCGCCGCCCCTGGCCAGTCTGCTCGCTCGCTCACTGGAGAAGAAAAGAACGAAGCTCTCTGTTTTGGAATAAACAGCGGCACCATCCCCTTCGATCCTTTCAGCAGAAGGCAAATAGCACTGGCAGCAGCGCGAGGCAATAAAATAGCCAGGGCGGCCCAAAGGTGCAGCAAAGCGGCCCAATGGCGGAGAAGCCCCAGCGGCAAAGGCCAGCAGCAGGCGGCAGCTCGGCCTGGCCCAGCTCGGGCGGCAGCAGCTGCAGGCGGCGGCCCAGCGCCAGCAGCAAGCAGACAGCAGCAGCAGCGGCCCACAGCGCCGGCGGCCCAATGCCGCGAGCAAGCCAGCAGCCTACGCGACGCACGACGGGCCGGTCCAATCCAAACCGACGTACAGGCCAGCGGCCAACAGCTCCTGGGCAAAATGCCGGTTCAGCTGAAGGAAATGCCGACAAGGCCTTCACTGTCTCTCCCAGTCTGCCTTCGACAAAAGCAAGCAGCAGCTCACGTACACACTTTGCCTCTTGCATGCAAGCTAAAAACAACTTTGCTGTGAGCAAGGTGCAGCTAGGCAAGAAGCATGCACTCAAACGATTTTTCCATCAATCACTCATATGCATGCAATCGAGTAAATAGCCAGCTAGCACCCGTCGGCTCCCTCATAAATTAATAAAGGCAGCAATACTTTTCTCTTTAAATCCATTTTTAGCCAAGCTAAAAATAGCGAGAGCACTATATCATCTTTCTCTCTTATTCTTTCTCCCGAAAAAAAAATTACTATCTCACACAAAAGATGCTAAGCCATATATAGCACTTGAGATAGCATTTTTGCAAATATTTTTCCGGGCTTTCTCATGCATTCTCACCGCGTCACTAAGCCCAAGTATATATGCAAAATGCAATTCATTTTAGTGGCACTAGATGAGTGAGCAATTATATTACTCCCCTCTTAATAGTACGGTTATCAAACCTAAAGCACTCACACCCTCTATGGTGTCTTGAGTGTCAACCAAAAATGGCCCTATAAATTTATACCTTTGCCTTGAGCCCATTTTTGTATTTCTCCATTTCCATTCCAAGGATGAGCACTTGACCATCTTTTGGACCATCACCATCCACCTTAATCCATTTGCTCCATCACTTGGTGTGTACCACCTTGCTCATATTCACAACACTCATGACAACGGTTAGTACACTAGGTTTCATCAATTACCAAAAACCAAACTAGAGCTTTCAGCGGGGAAGCCTTGTTGGGCACCCCCCGCGGGCCACCGCCGCCGGCTAGGGCGACGACGGCGGCCCGGGCGGCGCGCCGGAGGGCGGCTTCTGGCGGCGACTGGGGGGGCTCGGGTCGCACCCCGCCCCCCCCCCCGAGGAGGACGACGCGAGGCGAGCGAGAGTCACTACACTGTGAGCCTGTCAGACTCTTTATTGCAAGCCCTCTCTGTACAAATGCTGAAACTCAGAGTATTGCTCTGTAGGAGTACATTTTGAATGAGCGAGTGTGTCACCGGTTTAACACGACCAACCTTAGTATATTATATACTCGCATTGACACACAAAACTTTCATTAAAGTAGGGACTGAGCTATGTCGTTACAGGTCTTTTTAGTTTTCATGCATTCCTGCGCCTTTAAAAATTGCTAGTACCATAACAAGTTTGTAGGCATTGCACTTAGCAGCATACATAGCTTTACATCATTCTTAAAATTGAACAATTTTTCAAAGTCGTTCTAGATATTAGAGGTGTAGGATCAGATTCCTTTCAAAATGTCGGCATTAGAACCGACAATTAGGGTCTCCCCACCAAAGGGAGCAGCATCGCCTTTGTTGGCGAGGGCGATAGGTGATTCAACACTCTAGACAAAGAGCGCCTCTTGATCCCTAGCATGTCTCTATTCTCATTGCTCTGATCTGTCATATCGCCCGTAGGTCATCGTTGATGGTGTACTCATCCAAAGAAGCCAAGCTTTTATGAAGAATAAACTATGAAGCGGGATAAATAAGCAGGTTAGGGTTCGAGGAACCAAACATGCTCACTTGTGAATCTAGAGCACCAGAGTAGCCAGTGAGATCAACAAAATAAAGGTCTAGCCCTATGTTTCCAAACAAGCTAGCATCGACAAATGAGCTATGAAAACAACAAGAAAAACAATATAAACACATAAAAACAAGTCAAAGAAAGGGTTAGATTCTGGGAAAGTGTTTCATACCTATGATTTGGGGCACTGGAGCTACCAGCAAGGTTGAGAGACCACATATCTGTGAGACAATGAGAAGAATAGTAAGGTTCTGGGTGGATTTGTTGATCCCATTACTAGTAACTAGAAGAGAGAGGAATAGATGCCACATAGACGCAATAAAGACATAGATTCGTCCATCCACTGTAGATATAAAGGGGACTAGCAAAGAAGTGATGAAAGAGATGACAACTGGCAGCCCTCCCACTTCCATGTAAAAAGGCCTAGGGCCCAAGAGGTCCAAGAACATCCATGTAATTTGTAAACCAAAGGGGTAGCAAGGAAGATTTACTCACAAAGCCCATATAAATAGAGCTCAAGAGGCAAGGGCGATAAAGGTCCCCTCATTCTTCAAACCCTAATCTTTAGCATTTTCTCTCACATTCTTCCTTTGCGAGGCTAGTACCCTAACTCTTCACCTCGATAAAGGTACAAAAAATAGATAAATTTGAATTAACAAATTGCCAAATGTGAAGTTAAATTACTACAGTTATCTCCTACAACAATAATTATATTTGGATTTTGGATCCATGCAACACAATACTTCATGTTGCTTCAAAAATTTGTATTCAAGCATTCATTATTATTAGACAACTGATACAACATTGAGCTAATTATGTAGATAAAACCTTAAAACCTATAAGTAAGTAAGAAAATTTACATATAAAAGATAACTTTGTAATAATATCCAAAATGGCTACAGATAATCTCATATCATAAGTACTTTTTCAATTAATTATACAAAATTAATATCAATTGGTCGAACTCGAAGATTGTTGCCTAAGTTGCCGCAAAACCGACGGTGGCGAGAAAAGAAGATGAAAAAGTTTTAACTAGTCGCTATGCTTTAGCACGTACCGATGGTTAGGTGTTCGATGAGGTATTGACCACCAAATCGCCATTGGTGGTGTTTACGTGCAGTGGCTTCCGTTGTCTCCCCAAGTAGAAACAATCATCAAACAACTTGAACTCCAACTCCCACCTACTATTACTGTAATTATCAATGTCTCTATAAATGAACGACAGTGGTGAGCGATAAAGAGTATGTGTAGGGTCGAGATGGACTGAAGGGGGGGGGGGGTGAATAGTCCTTACTAAAAACTTACGCATCGGCTAACCGAAACAAATACGGAATTAAAACTATCGGTCTAGCCAAGACTACACCCCACTAACAACAACTCTAGTAGCACCTTGTAAAAGAACCTAAACAAGAAGCAAGGTGCTAAACTAGCTAGTGCTCTCCTAATCAATTCTAGCTTGCAAGGTCACACAAACCTAAGCAACTAGTACTTTGGCGAACCGGGGAGCACCTACACAATTCTAATGAGCAAAAAGCACAAAGCCAAACCTAAGCTCACTAGATGCTCAAGGACAAGGCTACACAAGCCGAACCCAAGAGCGCAATTTACTTAACTACACAAGCTAAGCAAAGCTACTTACTCTACTTCTAGCTACACAAGCAAGAAGGTGCTCAACTAGCTACACAAACAAAAGAGCACACGAGCCACTACTCAATCTAAGCAAGAATGCAACAAATGTAAAGACAAGCTTGAGCTAGAGGGGATGCAAACCACCGCAAAGAGTGGACATACGTAGTCGCAGCGGTGGCGAATCACCGGGCGTAGAGACCAACCACCTGCAAACAAGCTCAAGGGAGGTCGAAGCCTCACACACAAGAACAAGGAGGTCGAAGCCTCCGCAATCACAAATCGACACACGATTTTTCCCCTGGTTCACTTGGTCACCACCAAGCTACGTCCAGTTGTGACGATGCACCGACTTGGTGACGAGATGGCCGCTCAATTTGGCTCACTGCCAAAAACCCCTCCGGGGAGCCCCAACTCCAATCAACACAAGACCGGGATCCTCCAAGCCACGCTCAACTGGAGTAGCCAATTCGCGCACATGCGGGAAAGGCTCAAGAACCCCTCACAAATCCTCCTTCGGAGCACCGCACAATCTTCAAGGGTGCTTCAACGAAGTCTCTTGCCACCAAGCAGTCTAGGAGGTGGCGACCTCCAAGAGTAACAAGCACACCGGCTTGCAACACGATCACCTAGTGCCACTCGATGCAAATCTCTCAATGCAACGCACTAGAATCGCTCACTCACTCGATCGAATGATCTCTATCAAGCACAAGTGAGTAGAAGGCTCTCCAAGCACTCCCAAGCAAGGACACAAAGTCCCCAAGGTGCTAAACACCAGCCATGGTCGGCCAACCCCTCTATTTATAGCCCCAAGGGCTAAAATAGCCGTTGCCCCCACGCTGGCAAAAGTCAGGCGCGCCGGACGCGTCCGACCTCCACCGCCAGACACTCCAAGCCGCGTCCGGCGCTCCATCTTGTGCCACGTGTCTCTGCCGTTTGAAGTCGACCGTTGCCCTCCAATGGTTACTTCCTGAACGCGCGAAGAACCCCTGCACCGGACGCTGGACCCCGAAAGAGCTGAGTCCGGCGCACCGTCCGCGCCGTGTACTTGGCCCGGCCAAGCCACGCGCCCGGACCGTCGGACGCAGCCGCTCTGCGTCCGGCGCTCGCGACACCGAGCGTCCGACGACCAGAGCGCCAAAACCACCAATGGACCGAGTCCGGCGCGTGGCCTGGCATCCGACGCACCGTGGCCAGCGTCCGGCGCACGCGTCCGGAGCCCGGCACGCCCAGCAGAGCTGCTGGACAGCGTCCGGCGCGAGCCCGGCGTCCGACGCCTCCCGCCGGCCGTGTCCGGCGCTGTCCAGAAGGCCAGTTCTTCGCCGTTTCGTCACCGCTTCGACCAAACAAGCTAACCACCAAGTATACCAACTTGTGCTCAAGAGTTAGCAAGTTTTCACCAAGATTTTGCATCTGGTGCAATAGAAAATATGTCTCCATTTTTCCCGAGAGAAGGACCCGAACCTGTCTCAACCCTGCAAACACCACCACCTTTGCAAATGTGCCAACACCACCAAGTGTACATCACCATGTGCATGTGTGTTAGCATTTTCACAATCATTTTCAAAATATTTTTCTCTTGTTCTCACAACGCCACTCGATCCTAGCATGTCACAATGTTAGATCGCTCAAGTGGCACTAGATGACCGGGATGCAAACAAGTTTGCCCCTCTTGATAGTACGGCTATCAATCCTAAATCCGGTCATCAACTTCTCTACACTCCTCATGACCGGTGAAATGAAATGCCCTATAGCATACCTTTGCCTTGCGCATTTCCACTTCCACCGTCTTCCACCGACGTGCCAATGCAACACATGCACCGACACGATCTCAAGATGATATGATCCACTTCATATCGTCAAGCAACCTTCACGGTCCATCAATCTTGATCTCACTTGCTCTTTACCGCCTCATGGTCCATCGGAGCCAAGTCTTTCCCGAGCTTCACCCTCACTAGATCCATCGCTCCACTGCCTCGACTTGTCCTTCACACATCCTCCGGTCTCGAGCCAAGCCTCATCTCGATCTTCACCATCGGTCACAAGACTCCATGTCATGTCACATATTCAATGAAGCTCCTTCATCTCACATTCACCTGTGGACTAAACCCCTGTGTATTCTCATGATCACGCAATTAGTCCACCTAAGTTGTCACTCAATTATCAAAACCAAACAAAGGACCTTTCAGTATGAAGTAGAAAGTCACTAGGTGCCAGATCACAAACTAGCATTGCATTTATGAGATGTGACCGACGAGCAGAGGCTAGCAGATTCCCTTCAGTGATGTCTTGACATGTTGGCTTTGGTCACCCCTACGGGGACAAGTAATCGCCGATCAACTCGAACAACCCTGACTTTCACCCACCATTGTTGGAATTCTTCACACCTTTATGAAAATCAATGTGACTATTGGTTGAGAGGGAGTAAACAAAAAGAGATAAGAGGAGAGGAGAGCGAGAATACAATGGTCGCCAGTCGAGCCTACGTACTGCATCTGGCTCCACGGGTCCCAAATCGCAATGGCACTAGTATTGAGGTTGTTCGCAGTGAGGCCGACAGAGGGGGATCACAACAAGCATCCTGTGTCCATGGGCTTGGACCAAGCAAGGCAGCAGAAACACATTGCAGCGGGAAGGCGGTGTCGTTGTCGTGAAGCAGCCGATGTGGCGTCAGGCGTCGTGCTAGCTATGAGGAAAAGAGGTGATAAGGCCAGTCTCAATGGAGGTTTCCACGGGAGTGTCATGCACATTAAATAGACTGCCATGTCAGCATGAAATTGGAAGGAGAGAGAAGGAATTCGTTTCACCATGGTGAAACTATATAGCGGTGTTTCCAAAATATTGGAAAGTGTGTGAAACCCCCATTGAGAGTGTTATTTCATTTCATCCGCATGCATGGAGGAAGATCATTGGTGGAAGAGAGAAGAGAGAGACAACGGTGGACCCATAGAAACTTTAAATAGTATGTGAAACTGTGCAATGAAACTATGCATTGAGGTAGTGAGTTGTTTCGTATCAAAATTTCAAAGTTTTAAATAGTATGTGAAACTGTGCAATGAAACTAGCCATTGAGACTGGCCTAAGCGAATGCTAGGGCGGAGGTGGGCGCTCCCTCGGACAACATGAGCGCGACGGGCGAGGTTTTCGAAAGGGGTTTCATTTTGGATGTTTCCTTCGTTTTGGGGCGTGGGCAAAGAGACCACATATTTGTTCGGTTCCCTGGTGGGCCCAAGTTGTAGCCGCAAATTTCTTTTTCTTAGCCACAAATTTGTTTTTGTGGTTTTTGTTTTTTCTCTCATGAGTTACGACATGTGATTCACGGTTGTGGTGTTGGTACTGTTCCGAGAAGGGGAGTCCTTGGTGTGGCAACCCAACATACTAGAGCGGTAGTAAAAGTTCTTTCATTTATCAGTTGAGAAAAGTTCTCAAAGAATTATTGAAAATTTAAAATTTTTGTATCACCTAAAAATTAGTACAGAGATTGATTTTACAACTAAAAGTACAAGAAAAGAGAATACATTGTCTAGCTTGTTTAGCTAGTATAGTCTATATTTTACGCCTTCTTTTTTTATTATCCGGTAATCTTGTGAAATTCAGTTGGCTAGGAATCTCCATTGTGATCTTAGCAATTATGGATCTAATCCTGGAACCAAGCCGTAGCTCGGTTGGTCTTTCTTCCTGGTGCGGAAGCGGCCGGTCACGCGTTCAAGCGCCGGCTCACGCGTGATTTTCACTGGGATTTATTTCCAATTTCCAGGTTGCCTCTCACGCAGATATACCATAATAGTTAAGTGATATGCCCGCCACAGCTCGAAGTCTGGTGATCTTCGAGTAACTTTTAGCTGCGTTCGTGTGTCTAAGTATGGTTGTAGGGTTGTTTGTATACGAGTGTGTGTGAGAGAGAGGTGTGCATGGTTGTAGGGTTGTTTGTATACAAGTGTGTGTGAGAGAGAGGTGTGCAGAGGTGTGCGTGTGTGTGATGGTGTGTCTATATCCGAACAAATACTACAGCTATACTTAGATGAGAGGTCTTAAAAAAATTATGATCTAGTCCGGGAAGGAAATCCGTCTGGAGAAGTCTGCTTTGTCTTTGCATGCTGAGTTGGCCACAGACGAAACGGCTCCACGCCATTCCCGTGCTGTCTGTGTGGTCCACAAGGATTTCGTTTGCTGGGACTGGGAGGCTCCTTTCGCTTTCGTCCCGGATCCCAAATTCCCTCACGTTGGCTGACAACTGGGGCCGAGCTGGTTTGGACAGTGCGCAGGTTTTTCTTTTCAGTACAAATACTGAAATTCAGAATATTGCGCTGTACATTTTGAGTGAGCGAGCGTATCAACAACTTTTTGGACATACCAATTAACAAAATGATGATGCAGTTGGCTCATAGCAACTTGAAGTGTGTGCTCCGCATTTCAAAGTTTAGGGAAAACAGTATATGATAAAAAAAAAGCCCCCAACAAACTCTCTCAGGCCTCCTTTGGAACACAAGGATGATCAAGTAAAGAAAAAAAAACATAGAATTTTCGCAGGAATGTATTTGTAAGACCAAGGATCGAGGAACACAATAGGAATGCATGTGCCTCCCTTCCGTTTGGATAGAGCAAGGGAAAGGAGTTGAGAAGATAGGTACGGTATGGATTAACTAGTCATACAGTATTCGTCTTCCCAAATGTTCCACCCGTAGGCTGCTAGGAGCTTTGAGTCAGCAGCACCAAGGCACATTTGCCTCGATCCCACGCATGAAAAAAAAAAGGTTTAACTAGATTTTTCAAATCAAATTATATGGTCTTCCTGTGAAATGGGTTGTGTAGAAATTTTTCCTTCATTTTTTTTCCTATGGTGTAATCCTCCATTTCAAAGCAAGAAGAATAATCAATACTACAGTACAGGAAACGAAATCCTTCATTCTTCCTAAAAAAATCCTTAAATCCAAAAGGTCTTTACGGTGAATAAAGCTATAGGAATTCAATTTCTTTACTTTTTCTATATTTTTCCGTGAACCAAACCGGACCTCACTCATTCCTTATTTTCTTCAAAACTCATGGCCTCACTCTCTACTTGTGCAAAGGCACGTTGGCTATTCGATAGATCTCACGTATGTGCAACATCACTTATCATGTCAATTGCGGGTCTCCTTGGTTGGCTACCAAAAGTTGTCATGCTAAAGATTTGGCAAGAAAATGTTGCCACGACTAGGACAAAAAATTTTGCTATAGATTTGATATGCTAATCGTGAAATATTGGCAAAATTTGGTAGTAAGCCACATGGCTACCAAAATTTTGGTTTTGTTTTGGTAACTAGGATTATGTCCGTGTGTTGCAACGGGTGTTATATGGTCCATTCAGACTTTTCTTTAACAGATATTTCTTAACTTGATAACATTACGAGTTGCAAGTTGTCCTCACTATGGACACCCAAGTGCAGCTGCAAGTTGGCCTGCTCTCATTCTTTGATCTGCTCGGTTTGTAATAGTTGTGTGAGAAATGTAGAAGAAAACAATATGCTGAAATTTTAGGCCATATATTTTATTTTCTACTAACTTACAAATGAAAATTTCAATGCTACACATAAATGCAGCGTTGATGGCATCTTAAAAAGCAATAGAACGTTGCGAATTTACTTGTGTACTTCTTTAAAAAGCGATAAAATCAATTAGATCATAAACAAAAACCTAAACGTCAACTGAAATTTGAATACTACAGCAGAGAAACCATAGCTGACTTTTCATTCACCACTGAATGCAAAAGAAAGGGACATTGTCCAGGAAACATGTAAATATGCAACAACCATGGGTGCTTCAGGTTGACATCGATGAGGAATCAATGCTACAAACGTGACTCACCAAGTGAAATATATTCATGAAAGATACTCTGAAATATCCATAATGATAAATTAAGATATTAAAAAAAATATGCGGATCAAACGGAGAGGCCTACCTTCATGAGGAAACAGCCAATAATTCCACAAGTTTTAATTCTTCCTTTTGTGGGAGTAACATGGAAATTAATAGGTCACTTCAATTTGGGTCCAACCATTCATGAAAATCAAACAATAGGAGGCCATGCTTTGTGGTCAGCTACATATCTCCAGACTCCAGTTCCTACATGGCTGCATACACGCTAGACGAATCGATCCAGAGAAGGAAAAAAGTGTCACTTCACAATTTTTCAGAACAGCACTGAATAATTTATTACAAGAAGAAGGAAGTATAAGCAGGTCATGCTTCATACACACATGACATATCGTAGATAATAGGTTATGTCTGTGAATTGCAAATAAGAGGAAAAACTAATACCATGTTCTTGCAAATCTAAGAACCTGCCCTTATCAAGAGTCTTCAAATCCTTGAAAATTTTATGATTCAAACCTAATAAATACATAGTAGACCCACAAATATATATTTCTTATTACAACAACAAAATGTGTGATCTGCTATACTAGTGAGAACATTTACAGCTTATGCTAATGCTTAAAATCCATGTTGCCTCAGCTGGGTCACACATCACATTCGCATTCAATAACTTTTCATGACTTTGATGGCATGCTCCAAGAACAGGCACTGTTTCCACATTTGCATAATGTGTAGCCTGAAACAATAGTATTCTTTAGGCTAGAAACTTTAATGGACATAAGCAGTAACAATCAGTGCATAGTGCAAGTTGGCTAAAGAAAACATTGAAGAAATGGCAAATGATAGTTAGATGATGAGACTATGAGAGGATCTGAGAATCCATATAATATCACACAAAAAGAGGAAAACATCTTAAAAGCCTAGCAAGAGAAGCTGACCTTCTGTGCCATATAATATCACACAGAAAGTCAAGATTCAAGAACACATATCCCAGCAAATTGGCTTAGCTTACTTATGCTGAATTTTTTCTGAAGCTTTTGACATGGTCTTTGCCCTACGCTTGAAATTTTCAGTTTCACGGTTCAGCTCTCTCAGTTCATCTTGCAGCTGATTTATGAAGCTGGTTTAATTACACAATTAATCAAAAAAACAGAGTTAGGTACACCATATGTTCATCTTCTGCTTTTACAAAGCCTCTGAAAACCAACTTGATTTACACTACATATTAATTAATTACTGTCCAAAAACAGCACAAATTCGGAATTCAAAAACTCACAAAATATTCAAACTAAATTTAGCGTTTAAGCTCTACAGAAGTGTACTGAAATTACACAAGACTAATTAGTTCTCATCACGCATTGAAATTCGGCCTACAAAGCCCTAAATCAAACAAAAAACTGAAACAGCCTGAACATGCATAAATTCAGAATTGACGAACTCTAGTGCATTTGCAGGCACACGTAACCACAAACCTGAGGGAGTGAGGATGTTGCTAGCACGCACGCGAGAGCAGTAAAGAACCATGGTGTTGGCTTAAACAGGCCTGGTAGGTGTTGCTAGCACAGACAAGACGTGAGAAGGATTCTAGCACAAAGAAGATGCTCACCAACGTGACGCTACCCAGCGGCAGTCCATGACGAATACCTGACGGCAGCCTTCACGACATCCCAGCGATGATGGAGATCAGGGCGATGGTGAATCCGTGAAGAAGAACGGGCGCGATTGACTCGAATGGCGGCGGGCGACGCCTGCAAACCGGCACGGCAGAGCGTTGGCAGCAGCGTCCCGGCGGAGCGAGCGAATTGTCGCGAACGCGCGTGAGCGAGCCAACGAAGTGGCAGTGTGGGAAAGCGAGGGGAATTAGGGGAGGGCGCCATCGGCCAGGGTTATGGTGGCGTGATTCGGGAACACGATCTCGCCATTTGA
Source organism: Themeda triandra (assembly GCA_018135685.1). Classification (NCBI taxonomy): domain Eukaryota; kingdom Viridiplantae; phylum Streptophyta; class Magnoliopsida; order Poales; family Poaceae; genus Themeda; species Themeda triandra. The sequence goes on along the minus strand of JAENPR010000165.1, from coordinate 381,658 downwards.
AGGGACCGTGATTGGAGGAGGAGATGCGATTCCGAGAGCGTGATTGGAGGCCGACGTCCTGCAAGCGAGTGCGCGTGGGGAACCACCGGGCGGACTGTCAGGGAACGCGTGCGTGAATCGCCTGGCGGGGCCTGGAAGCGAGCACGCGTTGGTGTCGCCCGTGCACGGAAACATTCAATCAAGCTCTGTGTCCCTTTGCAAGCAGCCACACCAGCGCAAGGCTGACCTGCTGGATATGTGTGGAGACTCCCACCTCGCTGGGACACGCCCAGGTCCATATTTAAACATGAGCCCCGCTCTTCATCTGTTCTTTCTAATTTGAACCTCTTAATATGTTTTGTGATCTCTTTATTATTTAATCAATTATCAACAAGAAAGTGCATAATTGGATCTACATCGAACTGGATAAAAGCTACTGCCTTCTACTCCCTGAATTTCAATTATCATTTGCATGTAACCAACTAAAATGTAGTGTTGGAGGTGTAGTGGTTCAAAATAGTCGTAAAAGTATCGAGATTGATATTAGAGTGTGGACATGAAACATGCAGAGAAGGGATACTCCTATAATGGTTCTTCGAATTGATATGTGTGATCATTGGCGGACCCAGCACTAGGGCAGCATGGGCAGCTGCCCTAGTCATGGCCCAATTAAGCAGGGAGCGACTCTTCAAATTTTTGGCCCATCAACCCATCAAGGAGTCAACCAAGCTGGCAACACCTTCGTTCGAGTGTCTGACTCCGCCGCCTCGCTCGCTGTCATTCTCGTCTCATCCTTGTTCGTTGCCTCGTTCATGTTTCATCCTCGTCCACTGCCTCCGTGGATCCTGGATTCGGCCTGCATGGCTGCCGGCGCACGCTGCGCCCTTGACAGTCGGCCGGTCGCCGGTTGCCCACCCGTCGTAGTCCTAGCGTACCAAGCAGTTGCAGCTCTTGTTTAATTTGATTGTGGTATTCTTTTTCCAATTCCAATTTTCAATCCTTTGCACTCTATACTTTGTAGATCTTTTATACCAGTTATGCTTTACAAGATGAAGAGGATCGAGAAAAAAATAGGTTTCGGTTTTTAGGTACTAAAATTTTGCCCTAGTCATGACCGAATCGTGGGTCCGCCACTGTGTGTGATGTAGATAGTCAAGAACTCCTTAAAACAACTTTCTAATTCCATTTTTGGGCAAAAAAAGAAATATATTCTTCCAACAATTTTCTATATATCAGAACTACAAATATAAGCACTTGGGTAAATCCCTTTTGAACTCACAAATGCACATGTGCTTTGTGTGCGTGTTCACATGCACCCTCCATTGTGTTTTTTTTCCCTCTAGCCTGGTTTTCTCTCTTCCCACCTAGTTCTTTTTTTTTAATTTTATGAAGCTAATTATTGAAAACCATTAGAGAAAGGACAAAAAAAATGCTCGCCATTCATTTTGTTCACTTAGCATAATTATTGGTTTACCAGGTAATTTCAAAGTAGTTTTTGGAGATGCTCTTAGCATTTAATAGGGGCTATGATCATGATTGGCCACATGTCTACTTCTTTAAGGGCTTGTTTGGTTTGGATCTTTTCACCTTCACCCTAGGATGGATGCCACATGATCTTGCCTATCTCATAACCAAATATGCCCTATAGCATGTATATGTAGCCAAATAAGTCGCACAACTTGACAAGGTACTAGCTCATTTAGGAATGACCATCAAGAGTCACCAAATCACAAAGGATATCAACCCTAACAATCAACATACATAGTTGAACATGAGCAGCCTCAATGCTATACTCCCATTGACACACAAAACATTCAAAATTATAAGGAAGCAAGGATTGAGCCATGCCCTTATGGGCCTTTTCAATTTTATTACATTCCTATGCCTTTTCAAATTTCTAGTACATCAGTTTGTAGGCATGGAACTTAGCAGCATACATAACTTCACATCATTCTTAAAGTTGAACAATTTCTTAAAGTCGCTCTAGATATAAGAGGTTTAGAATAATCGGGTCCCTTTAAATTTTTCAACATCAGAACCAACAGTTAGGGTCCCCACACCAAAGGGAGCAACATCGCCTTCATCGTCGAGGATGATAGGCGATTCAACACTTTGGCCAAAGAGCGCCTCCTGATCCCCAACATTTCTCCACTCTCATTGCCCTAGTCTCTATCCTGTCACCCATCGGTCATTGTTAATAGCGTACTCCTCACCCATAGAAAATAAGCCAACATGTTATGAAGAATGAACTATAAAATGGGACAAGGAATAGGGTTAGGGTTTAGGGAACCAAACATGCTCACTTGTGAATCCAAAACACCAGAGCTGCCAGCGAGATCAAGAAAGCAAAGCTCTAGCTCTATGGTTCTAAACAAGTTAGCGTCGGCAAATGATCGGCAAATGACCTACGAAAACAACAAGAACAACAAGATGAACACTCAAAAAACAAGTCAAAGAAAGGGTTAGGTTTTGGAGAAGGTGTTGCATACCTATGATGTTGGGCACAAAAGTTGCATGTGATGTTGAGCAACCACATTTTTGTGAGATGATGTGAAGAGTAGTAAGGTTTTGGATAGATTTGTTGATCCCATTACCCGATGACTACAGGAGAGAGGAATAGATGGCCACATAGATACAACAATATGTGGTAGAGCCCAATAGGTCTACCATGAAAAGAAGTGTTGAAGAGCTAGAGAGACGACAACCGGTACCATGCCCCTTCCATGTAAAATGGCCTAGGGCCCAACAGGTCCAAGGACATCCATGTAATTTGTAAGCCAAAAGGGGTAGTGACAAAGATTAACTCCTCCCATCCCCTATAAATATAAACCAAGGGGCAATGTCAATGAGGTTAATCTCGTTCTATAAATCCTAATCTTTGGTAGTACTTCCCACCACATTTCTTTGTGGGACTAGTTATCCTAGCGTAATCTTCACCTCGATAGAGGTACAAATGAAGGTCTAGATTCCAACAAGAGTGAACTTCGAATGCAATTTAGTGTCTAGAATACATGGTATATGATCACATATTGTACATATACATACCAACTATTCATATTCCACATAATTAAGGACACCAAATGGTGCTAACACATTATTTTTTTAACCCAAACAAACAAAAAGTAAAATTGGCTACAAATGTATTAACACAATATCTCTATAAAGCTAATGCGCCCTAATGATCGAGCATGGGATGATGCTTTGATAAAGATAGTGTTCTTTGACCATGTTGCTTAATAGATTCTAAAAATAAGAATAACAAATATAAAGTTATTAGTTGATGCATGGAATACTCACTAATAGAAAAGAATCTGCAAAGTGCATGACTGCATGTTAGACATACATAATTACATGAAATCAAAACTATTGAAGTGCTAGACAAATAAAAACTATAGAGCAAATAATTTAATCCATGCATGGAGGAAGTTATTCAAAAATATGAGAGAAAGCTCAAGAGGCCAAAGAGTAATTTCCACAGGCTTTAATTCAACAACTATACTTCACTAGCACCTATTGGTCAGTAGGGATACCAACAACTCAAATGAATGAGGTGATTAGAGAACATATGAGCTACCATGGTGCTATCGTCAACCGCAACGCCCAAGTGATATGGGGAGCAATTCAGACAAAAATCACATATCAAATGTGAGTACGTATGAAAAGCTGGAGGATCGTGCCATGGGAGGTGGCAAAGGAGCCATCGGCCAGTAGATCAGAGTTGGTGATGATTTGGCGTGGTGGCTTCCGCCACCTCTGAGGAGAAAAGTGATCTTCGATTACTTCGAACCCCAACTTCCATCCTCCATGGTTGCAACCCTCCACATCTCTGCAGAATCAAATTGGAATACAGTTGAAGATGAAACCAAATCAGATGAGAGGAGAGGGAGGAACGGTTTGGTCGGCATGTACCGCAGCTGGCTCCGTGGGTGTAAGGCCCTAGATGGCTAGAGGGGGGGGGCAATAGCCTATAAAATTTTCTACAAAAGCCATTAAACAAACTTGTTAGAATAACAAACAGTGATATGCAAGTTTTGCTTAGCCTACCAAGTGTTGCAGGCCTCCTATCCAAGCATTTCTAGTATGAGATTAGTAGCACACACAAGAGCTACAACTAGTGATCAAGAGGTAAAGCTAACAACACTAAGCAAGACACTTCTACTCAACTAGAAAGCTACATAAGCTAACAAGGTAAGCTAGATAAGTAAGTGCAAGGGAGAGGATGATGATCTTTATACCAACGTTGAAGAGATGTTGTTGCCAATCATCAAGATGATGTAGAATGAAACACAACAGGCAATAATCATAATGTAGACCAATCACTGGGAGACAAGAGACACAATGATTTGTTCACCCGGTGTTCACTTGTGCACCGACAAGCTATGTCACCGGTTGTGTCGACCAACACCAAGATGGTTCCACGGTTGAAAGGTCCTTTGTTTGGTTTTGATAATTGAGTGACAACTTAGGTGGACTAATTGTGTGATCATGAGAATACACAGGGATTTAGTCCACAGGTGAATGTGAGATGAAGGAGCTTCATTGCATATGTGACATGACATGGAGTCATGTGACCAATGGTGAAGATCGAGATGAGGCTTGGCTCGAGACCGGAGGGTGTGTGAAGGACAAGTCGAGGCAGTGGAGCGATGGACCATGAGATGGTGAAGCTCGGGCAAGACTTGGTTCCGATGGACCATGAGGCGGTGAAGAGCAAGTGAGATCAAGGTCGATGGACCGTGAAGGTTGCATGATGATATGAAGTGGATCATATCAACTTGAGATCGTGTCGGTGCATGTGTTGCATTGGCACTCTGGTGGAAGACGGTGGAAGTGGAAATGCGCAAGGCAAAGGTATGCTATAGGGCATTTCATTTCACCGGTCATGAGGAGTGTAGAGAAGTTGATGACCGGATTTAGGATTGATAGCCGTACTATTAAGAGGGCAAACTTGTTTGCATCTCGGTCATCTAGTGCCACTTGAGCGATCTAACATTGCGACATGCTAGGATCGAGTGGCGGTGTGAGAACAAGAGAAAAATCCTTTGAAAATGATTGTGAAAATGCTAACACACATGCACATGGTGATGTACACTTGGTGGTGTTGGCACATTTACAAGGTGGCGTTGATCGCGCTTTGGTTTGTAGGGTAGAGTTGGGTTTGGGTCTCTCTCTCCCTCCCGCCGAGCTTGCGAGGTGGGATTCGGCGCTTTCGGGAAAATTGGAGGCATATTTTCTATTGCGCCGGATGCAAATTGTTGGAGAAGTTGGCGTTCACGGCGGGCTGGAAAACGTTGTTTTCTGGGCGCCGGACGCGGCGGCCAGAGGCACGGCCAGGCGGGCCGGACGCGTCCGGCGCGTGGAAAGCAGCCTCGGGCGGCCGGCCGGGCGCTGCTGAGCGCCGGACGCTGGGGAGGCGCGTCCGGCGGGCGCCGGACTCGCACCAGAAAGTTCTAGGATTGAGCCTCTCGCGCGCGCCGGGGCGCCGGACGCGTCCGGCGAGGAGCGCCGGACGCGGGCGTCGGACGCGTGATGTCAGCATCTTCAGAAGGCAACGGTCACCTGCGGCGCGCGGCTGAAGAGCGCCGGACGCGTCCGGCGAGCAGCGGCGGACGCGTCCGGAGCGTGTTGCGCAGGATTTCTTCGCGCGATCAGGAAGTAGCCGTTGGAGGGCAACGGTCGGCTTCGAACGTCAGTGACATGTGGCGCAAGATGGAGCGCCGGACGCGGCTTGGAGCGTCCGGCGGTGGAGGCCGGACGCTTCCGGCGCGCCTTACTTTGTCCAGCGTGGGGGCAACGGCTATTTTAGCCATTGGGGCTATTAATAGAGGGGTTGCTCGGCCATGGCTGGTTGCTGAGCACACTAGGGCCTTGGTGGCTTGTGTGGTAGTGCTTGGGAGCCCTCTAACTCATCCATGCTTGAGAGTGTTCATCCACTTGAGTTAGAGATCGATTCTAGTGCGTTGCATTAAGAGATTTGCATCGAGTGGCACTAGGTGATCGTGTTGCAAGCCGGTGTGCTTATTACTCTTGGAGGTCGCCACCTCCTAGACGGCTTGGAGGCAAGAGACTTCGTTGAAGCACCCGTGGAGATTGTGCGGTGCTCCAAAGGAGGATTTGTGAGGGGTTCTTGAGCCTTCCCCGCGTGTGCGCGAATTGGCTACTCTAGTTGAGCGTGGCTTGGAGGATCCCGGTCTTGTGTTGTTTAGAGTTGGAGCTCCCCGGAGGGGTTGTTGGCAGTGAGCCAACTTGAGCGGCCTTCTCCTCACCAAGTCGGTGCATCGCCACAACTGGACGTAGCATGGTGGCGACCAAGTGAACCAGGGGAAAAATCGTGTGTCGATTTGTGATTGCCGAGGCTTTGACCTCCTTGTGCTTGTGCGTGAGGCTTTGACCTCCCTTGAGCTTGTTTGCAGGTGGTTGGTCTCTACGCCCGGTGATTCGCCACCGCCGCGACTTCGTGTGTCCACTCTTCGCGGTGGTTTGCATCCCCTCTACTCAAGCTTGTTTTACTTTGCAATATTCTTGCTTAGCTTGAGTTGTGGCTCTTGTGCTCTCTTGCTTATGTAGCTAGTTGAGCACCTTCTTGCTTGTGTAGCTAGAAGTAGTGTAAGTGTTTTTGCTTAGCTTGTGTAGTTAAGTAAATTGCGCTCTTGGCTTCGGCTTGTGTAGCCTTGTCCTTGAGCATCTAGTGAGCTTAGGTTTGGCTTTGTGCTCTTGCTCATTAGAATTGTGTAGGTGCTCCCCGGTGTGGCAAAGTACTAGTTGCTTACATTTGTGTGACCTTGCAAGCTAGAATTGTTTAGGTGAGCACTAGCTAGTTTAGCACCTTGCTTCTTGTTTAGGATCTTTTATAAGGTGCTACTAGAGTTGTAGTTAGTGGGGGTTAGTCTTGGCTAGACCGATAGTTTTAATTCCGCATTTGTTTCGGTTAGCCGATGCGTAAGAATTTTAGGAAGGACTATTCACCCCTCCCCCCCTCTAGTCCATCTCGACCCTACAACGGTGTGACCCTCAAGTCACATCCCCTCAAGGCACACCCCACAAGGCACCGCAAGACACCACTCTCAAGTGAGGTAATTCAACGATAAGCGCAATCCGCCAAGGAAATCTTAGGAACCTCTCACAAACACTACAAGAATTTTGGGCTTTGTTGACGAACGCAAATCGTCATATAAAGCACAAAAACTGTCATAAAAAGTACTTTATGACAAAAAACCAATCGTCATACGTGTCATCACAAAAGCACAAAAGATCACGATCTTTTATGACGGACAATTTACGATCGTCACAAAATGCAGCGTTTAATGACGAAGTATACCGTCACATATTGGTGGTCAACGCGTCATATAACCTTGTGATCCGTCACAAAAAAAGAACCATTCCGTTTAGCAACCATTTTTGTGACGCCTGTTAACGTCACATAATATTTTATGACATTTTCCTTTTTGTCTTGTTTGTTATTCTGAGACTACCACGAGGAGATATTTTGTGATGGAAATTAACGTCATATATTAATTTATGACAATGTATTTTCGTCTAATTTTGGATGCCGGTAAGGGCCCCGAGGCGACGTTTTGTGACGACCTGTTGTGTCATGCTACATTATATGACAGTTAATCTAGGTCATGTTTTGTATGGGGTGGGAGACATGTTGTGACGACCAGTGGTGTCATACTACATCGTCACAAAACGTCCTTTCATATTTAGTGATGAATGCCACACAGATCACTGACCTATCATCACAGGTCATTCAATCACATGAATATCATAATCAGATTCCATCATCCAGCATACACCACACTGCTTTCATAGCTCATAAGTCATACACAACTGAGCCAAGCCATCATACACATAAATTACAAATGATAACAAGTTTAACGGGTTCTTCCAACTTCACCTTACACACAAAGTTCCAGGTTCCATCAACCAAGTTCAAACTCCACACAGTTCCACCACAACAAAACAGGTTCTCACTCCACACCACACCACACAGGTTTAGACTACACAAAGTTCCAACAGAGAAAAGTTTGTTCCAACAAAGACAAGCTGAGGCATATGCATTACCTTCATCCATTTCTCTAAAGGTTTAGCATAGCTCGCAGTAGTGCATTGGTCTCTTCAAACTTGTTATTCATCTCTTCTTGGGTCTGGTGCAACAAAGACTGGTTTTCTTCAAGAGAGGTCTGCTGAGCTCGAAGTTGTGCTTGTAACTCTTCCTGCTTCCTAGCAGCTTCTTCTCTTTTTGCTTGGAGTTGTTCTTCAAATTGAGCTTGTAGGCGGGCTTCTACCGCAGCTGCTAATGATCGGGCAGCCTTCTGCGCTTTGGTGACACCAATGTTTGGAAGGAAGGTCGAGGAACGATTGATCTGGCTGAGACTATCAGCAACAATCTGGGATGGAGACTTTGATGGTTCTCCTTCTTCTGGTTCTCTTGCCTTCTCCGCAACCATTTGTGCCTACATAGAATGATTTCACTTCAAAACAATGCCATACAACAGGGTTCAACCATGCTTGAATTTTAGTACGGTCCATTTATGCAATAATTTTGAACTTACATATAATTCCTCTGCAAGTGGAGTACGACCATTGTGGGGACTGTTCATACATTCTCCAAAGAACTCAATAGGATCTGGCTCCATGTTGTCGTACTTTAGCCTCTGCAGCATGTAAACAAATAATTTACAATGATTTATAAGAAGGTTAAGTGAGGGGTGGACAAACATGGCATTATTTGTACATGTGAACAACAGGATCCCACACTATGTATGCACTACATCATCACAAATCCATCATTTACTATAACACATGCATGTATGAATCTTCACCAAAACAGCAGCATCATGCATAGGTAGTCTGTGCTTGAAAAGCATATTGCAATCCAGAAATAATTGGAGCATGTGGTAACTTGACATTTAAGAAGCACTTGATAACAACTATGCTACAAATCCATCATTTACTATAACACATGCATGTATGAATTTTCACAAAAATAACAGGATCATGCATAGGCTAGTCTGTGCTTGAAAAGCAGATGTCAACCCAGAAATAATTGGAGCATGTGGAAACTTGACATTTCAGAAGCACTTGGCAACTATGCTACAAATCCATCATTTACTATAACACATGCATGTATTAATTTTCACAAAAATAACAGGATCATGCATAGGCTAGTCTGTGCTTGAAAAGCAGATGTCAACCCAGAAATAATTGGAGCATGTGGAAACTTGACATTTCAGAAGCACTTGGCAATTGCTATGCTACAAATGTCCCAATTTTGAAGTTAAATGTACAAAAGATATAGTTTACGTACCAGGCTATATCGATGGGCAATGTAGGACCTAGATCCTATCTTTTGGTGAAGCTGCACTAGCCCCCGGTTAACTTTATTCTTGTCACTTTTCTCCTGCACCACAAATGCAATGCAATGTTTTCACTTACATGGACATAGCTTAAATTGCATATTAACAAAAAAAGATAATGCATGGCATTGACCTGATTCTTTGGGTCACACCAGTACTCTACTAGCTTGATCCAATCCTGTTTCTTCATCTTAGGTGGAGGTGGTTTGGCCAACATCTGTTCTAATGTCAATGATGGATTGAAGTACTTCCTTTTAAGGTTGTACCTCTGCTGTCGTACTCCCCTCTTAACGATATCTGTACATGCATCTTTGCTTGGTCCCTCTTCCGTGACTTGGACATCCAACCTTGTCTACAGCCACACAAATGAGTTAATAGACATAAGATTATGCATAGGAGTACAAGAGTAGAAGAAAGTATTGGGATTCAAAAAGTTTCTCACCGCCACTTTGTCAAGAACTTTTTGTACTTCTGCAGGCCCCTGATCTTTTTCATAAAGCTTCCAAGAGGTGTAGATAGGGAGCTGGTCCCTAAGGGCAACACCAGTTTCTGATGCCAGCTTTGCAGCCTGAAGTGGGATATCAGGTCTCTTCTTCCCTTCAGCCACTTGGATAGGCAGCTTGTTTCCTTTCTTTACCAGCCTCTCTAAGCCAAGACCAATGGTTTTCTTCTGGGGCTCCCTGCGGTGCACTGCAATGGCAAATAATAATAAAAGTGTGTTCATATAGCAGTAACAAAAGTAAATATGTAATGCAGGGAATAATGCTTGGACAATGTGTTCACCTGGAACCAAGTCAGCATCATCTTGTTGTCCTTCAGTTATATGGCCCTCTGAATTTACAGCATCAAATTGGTCAGCGGACTCATTTATGTCATTGCTTTGCCTAGAGCTTTGTCCACCTGGCGAGGTGTCATTAGGTGCTGGTTGGGTGACACTAATTGTGGGAGTAGGTTCTCGAGCTGGAGTAGGAGTAGTATGCCCACTGGTTGCTCGGGGCACTGACGAGGCTGAAATGGCAGGGTTTGCAACAGGCACAGAACAGGCTGCAGATGCCTTGGTTAGATTAGGACTCGGCGTTGTGCTTGCAATAGGGGCAGACATGGTTGGGATTAATCTGGTGTTTTGTAGATTACTAGGCACTGTGCTAGTAGTTTCAGTGGTATGGGTCTCGCTGTCGCTTGCACTTAGTTGGGCTTGCAGTTGGGTGGCACTGCAAATGACAGTAGGTTTAGGGATGGGCTTTGAATTATTCTTTGTAGGCAATGCTAGTCTCTCTCTAGGCGGTGGACGGCCTGCAGATGAAGGCATGAGTGTTTGGGATCTAGTCATTCTTGATGGCGTTAGCGGTGGCTTGTGGGTGACAGCAAATGCCCCTGCCTTTTTCTTCTTCACAGGCCGAGTTCCTGGAACCATCTCTCGTACCTGGCAAGAGAAACATAATGTTAACAATTATATAAGACAGTGTGAGATAGATTAGATGAGTACAATGAAGTACATGTTTGAAATAAGTTGGTTAGAAACATCGTCACTGTCAAGTAATGCATCTCACCTCATTAGTGACCCCATCATTATCTGGGTCATCAGAAGCATCATCACTATCAGACTGGTTATCTATGTCAGATGTTGGATCGTATTCAATGTCAGAATCTGATTTGTGGCTTTCTACTGTCTTTCGTAAGCCCTTTGCCTTTTTCGTGATAACATCGTTAACCTGCTTAGCTAATGTAGGAATACCAAGAGACAGGAAATGTTCCTGAATTCTCTTTACTCTCTCATCCCTCTCCTGCTCATACTTTGGTTTTGTCATTCTTGTATTACTAGGTATGAGCAAACGCAGGGAGAGCAGAAACTGGTTTCAGTTTCTGTAAATAAGTAGAAGGAAAAACTAACATATTAGTATTGTTTTACATTGTACAAATTAAGTATGGAAAATAACAGACTATCTATGACATGTCAGCAATTAAGAAGCATGAATGGAAGTACGGGGCATTTCAAGATAATTTGTCTCATTTTTGTACCCTAATCAATCATGACATGTATATGAACTAAGCATAGTGAATAGCATAGTACTGCTCATATTCAATTTCTAGCTACAAGGTCCTATTCTAGCTGGAAGGTAAATTCAAGCTTTACAAAGCATTAAACATGTACGGGTCCAATTTTTATCCAAGTACAGGGCCAACTGAATATGTGCCTAAGTACAGGGCCAGATCAAGGGTAATTTTATTGTTTACACACCAAGGTAATTTGAAGCATGTTGTCCTAGGAGGTATATAATCTTATTGTTGACCAACACAAAAAGCATGTAGTGATGGTCAGTACACCCCTATCACTACTCGGTGGTTAAGTCTAACTTGCACACATCAATTGAGAGATCGCATTTCGTGGTCAGTAGTGCCACAACAAAAGAAAATGCATGCATCTATCACCATGACCACAACAAAAACAGCAAATCAATGAGGAAACAGAGCTGAAAACCTTTGCAGGTTGTGGAGGCAGAGCTGAGAGAGGTGCTGCTGAGGAGGTGTCTTGAGCTACGTGGTGGCACCTTGCTCCGGCTTGGTGGGGGTAGCTCCCTCCGGCTTGGTGCTGGCGCCTCCTCCGGCTAAGTTCCAGGGTGGGAGGAGGATCCCATTCACGGCGGGATTGGCGGATCCGGCGGTGCGGCGGAGCGGCGTGGGATGCGGCTTGGTGGGGGTAGCTCCCTCCGGCCTTAGTGCTGGCGCCTCCTCCAGCTTGAAAGCAATGGGAGATGGGGATGTAGATATGAAAGTGAGTACCTTGACCAGGGTAGCACTTGGCTTGACTGATGGGGTAGTGATGATCGGGGGGGAAGCCAGGAACAGACCCCTGCTCACAGGCTTCTTGCTGACAGTTGGTGCCGCAGTCTTTATCGGTATCAAGGAGAGGGATGCTTCAGTTTTATTGACAGGGTTGGTCATTGTTACACGAGCAAACTCTTCCATTACCTCATCAGACTCAAAGATGAGGGGCTCTAGGACCACAACAACCGATTTGAGGTTGCTGTTGTTTAGTGGGGCTTCCACGAATTCCTTCTGAGCTTCAGTTTCTTCAGGGTTTAGGACTTGGACCTCCTCTGGTTCTTCTTCGGACTGGACTTCATTCCCGTGCTGAACCCCACCAAGGCCTGCAGAGTTGTTCCCCATCATGTTGGTTCCACGACCTCGAGACGAATTGGGTGTCGCGAAGGAGGAGGCAGGGGGGACAGGACCCCTCCAGGCTGGAGCTTCCGGTGGCAGGGGATGCAGGGAGCCAACTGTGTCGTAGGCCTCTTCCTCTGGTGGCTCGACGATGGTATTGATCTTGAGCACATCATCTCTTACTCTTTAAAAACACAAAGCAATGAGTATCCTTTGAAACGGTTCAAAGTGTAGCTGTGAAGTATGCAGATCTTGCCCCCTTTGTTGGTCCGTGAGAATTAAGGAGATTAGTTCTTATGGGAGGAGACGTAGCAAACCAAAGAACTTTTTGCAATTTTTTTTGCAATGAAAGAATATGTGTGCATCTATTTTCTCTTGACCGTAGCTTGTGCAATTTTTACCTATATGGGTGGAGCATGTAGATGCCCTTGCTTCTAATACTAGCAGTCCTCGAGTGAAAGCTTTGACTTTTGATGAAAAAGTCTTGCGTTTTCATGTCCTATGTAAAATTTTAAAGATCTATGGAAGTAATCTCTTACTTGCATGTGCTAAAAAATTAAAATGGTGTGTTGCTTCGGTAAAGAAAAATACTTATAAGCTTCTTTGGTGCTGCATTGTTCCGAGGGTACTGCCAAGTATGGTACAACTCAGTTTAGTTAGTGAATTAATTTATTTTTCATTTTTCATAAAGCAATTTTATCAATGAAGCTAAATATGTTTTCTCAGAAAACGTTTGGAAAACAGCTTCATAGGGAAGGTAGTAGAAAGAAGTTTAGAAGAAGCTAGTATATTTAGCTTTGCCTAGCTTCACATAGTTCATGTGAGAGAAGTTAGAAAACAACTTTTAAGGATAAGTTGATTAATGCAGACCTGTTTAGTACAAAAAGCTGAAATCAATTATGTGAAGCTAGTGCAAAAGCTACACCAATCACACCCTAGATTGTACACTCTTGGTCTCTAAAAAGAGTTGTTACGAGATTCATGTTGGTTAAACTTTCTTAAATTTAATTAAATTTATAGAAAATATTAGCAACATTTATATCACCAAATAAATTTATTTATTATAAAAATATATTCGACAATATATCTAATCTAACGATACTAAGTATAGTATATCAAAGATATTATTAATATTAACTTATATATTTTTTGTTAAAGTTAGGAATGTTTGACTTATTATGAGCGAGAATGTTATTTTGATATTTTCTACTGAGGTGAAATAGGTGAAATAGCATGCGTGCGCGTCAACAATCGCTGTTGCATATAGACGTGCCGAGACATCGTGAAAATGCTCATGAATTGTGCAGGAGACCTTGGTTTCCCTCTCGACAAATTCGAAACCGCTGCAGCTGCTGCGGTCGCGCTCGCGCGGAGCAGAAAGACCGACCAGGCGCGCCGCGCGCCCGAACCGGCACCGGCGCACCGCCTGCATGCCACGCGAATGCGGTCGGTTCAAGTCTGGTACTGGTCCCCACGTTGGCAGACCGGTGCCCCGGTCCAGTCAGCGTAGGTCGTGTCGTGTTGGTTGATGAACACGCCAAGTGAGAAAAAGGTCACGGTGTTCTTGTGATTCTCTTTATTGAAGTCTTAAAAGCAGAGGAGCTCCTCTGGCTCGCTGGGTTTCCTTTCACGTACGTTGAGGCCTAAACTCAGTCAATAGTCATTAGCTGATGAGCAACTCCGGATACGCTGTGTTCTAATATATTTGAATGTTAAATATTAGAATCTTTTTCAGTTTGTAGAATAAGATTCTTCCTGAGATAGATGCAATAGATGAGACAACGACAATGGTTCTGTAAAAATGGAACAATTCACATAAGCAAAGAGATAATTAATTCATAGCACCATATCACACAACCCAAAGTCACTGGTATTTTTTTTCTTCCCCTCCTTTGTGATCCTCACTTTTCGATATACTCTGGCTCAATTTCAATTTTTTTTGTTTTTCTAGATACATAGATTTTGTTATGTACTTTAATATATATTGTGTCTAAATATATAGAAAACTAATGTGCGTATAACGGCCTAAATGTTTTATAATTTAGAGTAGAGAGAGTACTTCCCCTAGTAAGAGCGACATCCTGATGTTATCTCTCTATTAATTGAATACTTTAAGTTTGCCTGTATCTCTTCTTCTGTTCTCATTATCATTAATGCAACACCAGTTCGTTCTTACTTACAACCCACTCTCGCAGTCGTCAAACCTTCATGACAATGATGCTATTTATCGACTCATCGTCCCACAATCCAAAGCCATGAACTCAATCCAAGCTAGGTAAAGGTGACTTATACTATGTCCCTAATTCAAACTTTAAACTATACATTACACTATACTCATTCCCTCCCAAAATAAGTATGGCTATGGTATTTGTTGATCAATTTATTTTAGGTTTAGCTAGATTTGTAAAAAATATTTGCAACATTTATATCTTCAAATAAGTTTAATGAAATAGATTCAAATATCTATCCAATGTTACTAATTATATTTACTATAAATATGGATATTTTTATATATTTAGTTAAAATAAAAAGTTTGTGTCATCGTAAAGCAACAATGCCACTTATTTTGGGATGGAACGAGTACCCCCACTCAACGCTCCATGTCTCCGTACATGGTGGCAAAACCGGATCACATGATGCGTAACAAGCTAGTGGCTCCAAGTCTTGTTTTCATTTCTCTAAACTAGTTTTAACCATAAGAAATTAAATGCGTGTATGCGTGCTTATACAAACATGGCTGGGCAATAACCTTGAGAGATATCAAAGTGAGTTTGTTACAAGCTTACAACAAATAGTTTATATTCAAAGCTTAATAGTTGCCGTGGAATCTGTATTCAAAGCTTAATAGTTGTTGTGGGAGTGGGGATCACCAAAGTTTAAGCGCTTGGTGGTGGTGGGTTTTTTTTCTTTTTCTTTTTGGATAAATGGTGGTGGTGTTAGTTGGTGACCAACGATGTGGTTGTATGAAGGGAGTTTTTTGTTCCCATTTTCTGTATTTGTTTATAGTATATCGCTCTAATGCAATATTTAAAGTGAGGAATCCCCCACGCCCCGTTTGACTTGTAAAAAAGATGTAGTACACCAAATATCTCGCCCACAAGTCATAGGTCGGTACTCGATTACCTTATCAAACACATGCACACATAAAAGTGTTTAGTAGTGCTCCTAAATCACAACTTGCCCCAGTTAAGATTGTACTTGAATTCTCCAATTGTTGAATTGTTAGATTTTTTTTAATCCATCTACCACTTGTAATTCCGGTCGCTATGAACATGTAATTTATGTAGCAATTACACCACATAATTGCTGCAATATATACTCTGCTTCAGTCGACTTGGATACAAAGGACTGTTTTTGAATTATCCAAGAAATAATATTAGTTTACTAGATTTATGTTGTGGTTTTGTTTCTAATTTATCAAATTAAATTGGACAAGGATAGATGTACACAACATAAGTTATTGTGAAACCCAAAAGGTTTTGGTTCACTTTGTTTGATATTGTGTTTTTGTTTCTAATTTTGTCAATACTATTCTATTACCGAAAATCACATTCAGACTAGGAAGATTTTTGTTATATTTAATTTTGTGCTTCGTTTGGAGACATAGTGGGATGGGACGGTCCAATCCCAATTTTTAGGGGTGGAGTGATCTTGTTTCAGGTTTGGTTGTTTTGTATTTTTGTATGACTAAAAAGTAAGATTAAGCATCTGACTCATGGGGCCCACCTACCAATCTCTTCCTTTTTTCCCCTTCCTTTCTTCTTCGTTTGCTCATTGTTTCTTTTCCTCCTATTTTCTCGCGTTTATACTCTGATGAATGGAGGACAATGCTCACACTCTGTGGC
Source organism: Themeda triandra (assembly GCA_018135685.1). Lineage (NCBI taxonomy): Eukaryota > Viridiplantae > Streptophyta > Magnoliopsida > Poales > Poaceae > Themeda > Themeda triandra. Next base: position 365,313 of record JAENPR010000165.1, on the reverse strand, counting down.
TCCTACAACTGGATGCTCGCTCCTCTGTGCCGCCACTGGCACTCATGGCTAGCCCGCTCCTCCACCCTCACCTTCGTGGTCAGGACTTGCCCCTTCACCCTGGCCTACATGGTCGTCCCTCCATCCTCCCCTCTGCGTCGGCGGTCGACACCTGCCCTCTCTACTCTCACATTGGTTCGTGACGCCTGCTCCATCGCATCTCGCACAGATGGGAACAAAGGTGGACTAATTCACTCGTTTGTCGTCTCGAAGGGATGAGGCCGTCTCACATCTTGAGGCAGCATTCTCCTCCATGAATGACCCTATTTCATGCCTCCGAACTAGATGTGCTTGCAAAACTGGGATCCACCCATCCCATACACCGTCATCCCTCTAGTCAAACACATGCTGCATAAGAAATACGTTTAGATCACAGTGAGAATTTTCTAAAATGAAACCATCCCCTTTATGTTCGTAATTAAACTCGAAATAATTCATCAACTAAAGCTCCTTATCTTCACAAGGTCCCTGAAGGCGGTTTTCTTGTGATATGGCGAAGACCAAGGTACCCAGGTGCAAAAACTTGCCGGGCATTTGAATTTCACGGCCGTTGGAGCTCAGGGCCCGGGCCCCCACGAGCTTTCCCCCAATTCAAAATCGCGGATCGCCAACCGCAACGACACAAAGCCAAAAGCACAATCCCCCTCACTGTCTCCGTTTAAAACGCCACCGCTTTCCCCAAATCGAGGTTGCCTGCCGTCACTCTCCTCGGCTCACCTCAGCCCAGCCCAGCAGCTCCAGCTCCCTCTACCAATCGCCCGTGAGATTCCAGTGCGACGACCGGAGCGAGTAGCGACCATGGTTGAGGTGATGATGGTGCCCCCGAGCTCCACCGGCTGCGGCGGCGAGGGTGGTGGTGGTGCGGGGAAGGCGGCGGAGGACGGGCAGCAGCAGGGGCAGGGGCAGGGGCAGGGGCAGGTGCTGGCGATGGTGCTGGCGGCGCTCCGCAAGTCGGTGGTGCTGCCGTGCCAGATGGCGGATGCCGACGACCCGGCGGGCGGGGGGGCGGCCTGGGGGATGGAGATCGGCTGGCCCACCGACGTCCGCCACGTCGCGCACGTCACCTTCGACCGCCTCCAGGGGTTCCTCGGCCTCCCCGTCGAGTTCGAGCTCGAGATCCCCGGCCAGGTCCCCAGCGCCAGGTCAGTTCGGGTCCCGGAACCCCCACCTCTGCTCCCTCTCTCTCTCTACTCCCCTGTCCCGAGCCTGATGCTGATGCCCGGATGCTCTGTCCCGAGCAGGCCGGATTATTGATGTCTTCTTTTTGAATTCGTGCAGCGCCAGCGTGTTCGGGGTGTCGCCGGAGTCGATGCAGTGCGGCTACGACGACAAGGGGAACTCGGTGCCCAAGATCCTGCTGCTCATGCAGGAGAGGCTGTACGCGCAGGATGGGCTCAAGGTCAGGAGTATTTCGGTTGTTCAACCCATTCAGTTTGGGGGTTTGGGAGTTGTAAGCAGTGTCCGGGCGCAGTTGAATTCAACCGTTTAAATTGCTTCTGCGATTCCAGGCAGAAGGGATCTTCCGGATCACCCCGGAGAACGGCCAGGAGGAGCATGTCAGGGAGCAGCTCAACAGCGGCATCGTGCCTCACGACATCGACGTGCACTGCCTTGCTAGTCTGATCAAGGTATTTGGCAGTGCCATGTTAGTGTGGCTGAACAATTAAGCAGATCAGAACTGATGCACTAGCATTTGAATTTTGTCACTTATTTGAATTAGCGTGTAAATCAAACAATCAGTGATCATCAATTGAGATTTACCCTAGGAATTTAGCAAGCCCTAGTGCCTCAATACTCTCAAACTTCTCTTAAAAAGGAACGCTGCAAAAAATTTTGTTCGATAATGTCCTGCCAAGCTGGAAGGTGAGCCTAATGCTGTGATAGTCTCAAGACATGGAACAGCATTCTGAATCCTGTAACGCTTAGTGGTCTAGGATCAAGTAGTAAGTAGTATTAATCTCAAAGAATGATCATTCAAGCATTTTCCATTTCAAAAACGTAGCTTAACTTTTCCCTTCAAAAAAACTTTTCTATATAATAGTGGCATATTGAGTCTGACACAATATAGGCCAGACTTGTTCAGTCCTGTTAGTCTTCAATTGGAAGAAGCCAAACTGGCTTCGTTAGGTGTTAGTATTGAAATTCATCTCCTGAAATGCTATTGTATTACAAATGCACACTGCTTTTACAATCTTTGATCAGAGATTTCAAATACCGTATGAGTTGCTGTTGACTTCTTTTCCCCAAAAAGTGTTTATTCTAAGAGCCTTTTTCTCCAGAGCCATCAGAAAAATTGCCAATCTCGCCCAAACCACTGAAATTTTCAATCTTTCACTGGTGCCCAAACTCGAAAATTTTCTTTCTCGCAAGCCATTCCGTCCATGCTCCGCTTGTTTTTTGCCGTTTGGGACCTCTGACATGTGGGTCCGGTCAATACAAATGTCCAAAATACCCTCCTCATCCTTTTGCTCATATTTCTTTGTCTCTCTCGTGCAAGAGGGGCCACGTAGTCAGGTCTACCTTCCACCTCTCCACTCCAAGGCCGCGCGCGAGGAGCAGGGTAGGGCGGGGCTCGCCCGCGCCGACAGGGCCACTCTCGGGAGATGGAGCCCATGGCGTCTGGGCGGAGCCCCCTCCCCCCCCCCCCCGCGTGTCCGTGGCTGCCGGGGGGAGAGCTCCCCGCGGCGAGCAGGCGTGGCGGAGGCGTAGGCGAGGCCGCCTGCGAGCGCGGTGGAGGCGCGTGGGGCCGGCGAGCGCGTTGAGCACAGCGAGGAGCCGGCACAGCACGAGCAGCGCGCTCAGCCGCGTCCGCCGCCTGCAGCGCTCGCGGCCATGCTCTGCAATCACCACCGCTTTGCCCGCCATGGTCCTCTCGACGCCGCCGTTCCCCCTCCTGGCGTCCCCCCTCCCCGCGTCCGGCGCCGCCGCTTCTTCGCGGCCGAAGCCCGGCGGGATCTCGAGCTCGCCGCGGAGGTCGATGCGCCGGCGCGGACGCCCGCCGCGGCCGCCGCGTCCGCGTCCGGGCGCGGGACCGATGCGAAGTCGTGTCCGGGGAGCACACCAGCGACGTCCTGCAGCACCGCGCCGAGTGGCGCCGCGGGGGCGGCCGCGAGCGCGGCGCAGGCCCGCCCGGCCGCGTCGAGGGCCGCGGGCTGATCCTCGGCGGTGACGGAGGGCAGCACGGGCGCCTCCCCCCAGCCCACGGCGCCGCTGCGGAGCTCGACGCGCACGGCGACGTTGGCGACCGCGGCGAGGCGCGAGGACGCGATGGTGAAGGGCGCGGCGAGCGGGACGTCGAGCGGGCGCGCGTCCGCGGAGGCGATGGACACGGAGAAGGTGTCCTTGAGCGCGGCGAAGCCGAAGGAGGAGGAGTCCGTCCGGGGGTGGGCGGGGATGGGGACGGCGAGATGGCGCGGAGGCGGGTGGTAGTGGGGTGGCGGCCGGGGCCGGCCGCGACGAGGTGGGCCAAGGGGAGGGCAGGGGTTGAGGCCGGGCTGGTGGGGTCCCGGAGAGGCGGAGAGGCGAGGAGGAGGACGTGGAGATGGAGGGGTCCATGCTCGGCAGGGAAGCGGAGGCCGAAGCCGGGCGGCGGATTCGCGGGGAAGCGGCGAGGACGACGAGCGACGGGGAGCCGCCTGAGCGGAGAGGCGAAGCGCAAGGCGGAGGAGGCCGAGGCCAGGAGGAAGAAGGAGGAGGAGGAGAGGGGGACGCCGAGCTGGCTGCGTACTTCCAGGAGCAGTGGGAGAACGAGCTGGCTGCGCCGTCGGAGGGAGCAGGAAGGAGGAGCGGCGCGGTGGAGCAGATGCAGGGAGTTAGTTTGGGAGACTGAGAAGTGGACCCCGTTGAAGGGTAAATTGGTCTTTTGGCCTGTCCATTTGACACCGTTAGGCAGTGAAGCGGACGGAATGGCATGGAGAGAAAAGAAATTTTCAACTTGGACGTAGACGTGAGTTTAAACTTTTCAGTGGTTTGGACGAGAATGGCATTTTTTTTAGTGGCTCTGGAGAAAAAGGCTCTTATTCTAAACTTTTAGAACTTTACTCAGCATATTGTGGTTATGTGGTAGACCACGCCCCCAATTGAAATTGCATACGTGTTGTTGAGTGTAATAACACCCATATGGCAAATGAGGTCCTCTATACATTGTGTGTTCCACTAATGGAGTGTAGTAGGTATGAACTGAGATGCTATAACCCTTAATTTAACTGTTAACCTTTGATTGTTCAGAACTTCGGAAGATGAAGTTTGGGTTCTCCAGATATGATGTATGCTTGTTAGTGGAATAAACATGGATTTAATGTGTGCTTATTGTCAGCTTAGTTCAACCCTGTACATCAAGATTTGTGGTCCACATATATCTTGTTTGCATTCTTTTTCTCTCTTTTTTTTCCATTGCACGTGCTTTTTTTTAAAAAAAAAAGAAATAAACAATACGTCTGTGTGGTGATAATTTTAATATACTTAATTGTGCCATTAGGACTCGACACTGTAGTAAGTGTTGAACCATGAATAGATCAATGTCATTGAATCTCCTTTTGTCTGATCTTTTACATTATGTAATGTTCATATGAATCAGGCCTGGTTCAGAGAACTCCCTGAGGGTGTGCTTGACAGGCTCTCACCTGAGCAAGTCCTTCACTGCAACACAGAGGAGCAGTGCATCGAGCTCGTAAATCTTCTTCCAGCAACTCAGGCTGCACTTCTTCATTGGGTCGTTGAGCTCATGGCTGATGTTGTTGAGGAAGAGGAGTCAAATAAGATGAATGCAAGAAATGTTGCCATGGTTTTTGCACCAAATATGACACAGGTATTTCCTTCTTGTCAAGTCCTCTAACACATCAACCTTGTTTGCTGACATGACACAATGCTAACAAGAAGATCGACATTTTCCTCTTTCCTCCAATCAGATGTCCGATCCTCTGACAGCTCTGATGCATGCTGTTCAAGTCATGAACCTGCTCAAAACCTTGATCCTCAAAACACTTCGGGAACGCGAAGATGATGATGCAGGAGCCTATTCGTCATTTTCATCTTCATCGTCTTTATCTGATGAACTTGATGAGGAGGATGGCCATGACCAACAAAAGGATGATGAAAATGACAGTGGCAGTGAGAACTATAATTGCAGTGCTGACGAAAGACCAAATGCTATTGACAAGGCAGCTGTACTAAGAGTAGACAATGAGCAGCTGATTGGTGTGTCCAGGAGGCACACATCAACCGATTATCATTTTCCTTATATTAGATACAGTAACGATAGTGAAGACGTGTCACTGGATGACATTGAGGAATGCTTCTTAAGAAGGCTAGAATGGAAATCAGCGAGGGAAAGTGTTGGTGAAGGCGACGGTAGAAATTCTTCTCCCTCAGAGAAAGAGGCAGAGTGGCTTAGCTCCTCTGAGAACATAACAGAAGGTAGTAACACAACTGGCGAAGAAAGGGGCAGAACAAGCAATGCCACTGATGGCTCTATCAATGAGCTGAGGCCAGCGGAAATCAGAATTGAAATGACGAGTGCAGAGGTAAGAAGTGCTGCGAAAGGGGAGCTTATTCTTTGCTCGTAAGCAATCCTCCCAAGGGTGCAGATTTCAGTTTGGTTATCATCTTTGTAAGGGTATGTGAAGTTGTAAGTGTAAGCCAATCGTCCTTGGCAGTCCTTGTAGAATTCTTTGCACGCTGTGTTGAGTCATTGTGTTGTTTAGTTGAAGCTGAAACAACCAGTTTCTAGCTAGTTAGACCTGGGTAATCAGCTGAACTTTTGCAACTGGGACCATGTGAAACTAGATTTGCTCGTATAATGTGCTTCTTGAGTCGACCATTTATTCATATCTTTTTCCTTGATGTCTTCATTGAAGTTTAAATTGGCAGAGGTAGATTTCTACTTTAAAACCATAACCAAATTATCCTTCAGACTCTGCACATGATGAATGAGCGATGCAAGTATCAACAATTCATGATTGCATATGGACGATGGATAAACACATGTGTTTTCTCCCCTGAAACTATGGGGCAAAGGCCTCAGTGAAATTGTTTGTACAAATAGAAAAGAGTTCAGGTAACATAGCCAAGCCCCCGATAGATATGAGAATGAGGTTCTTAGGTAGAATTAATCATCTTTGGAATAATATCGTAAAACATTGGGCGCGCGTGGGTACACGTTTCACAAGTACTCTATATGTCGCGATGAAAGTGGTACGGATATTTATTCGTCCGTCTGTTCGACCGAATCCGTTTATAGGGGTTTTAGTCCGTCCGTATCCCAATCCGGATATTCAACATCTCCGTATTGAAATCGCATATTTGTGATGTCGATATCCAATCGTGTCCTATCCGGCATGGTTGCCACTATCCGTATTCGAATCTGAATCCGGACAAAAATACGAAAACAAATATGGTATGAGTAATATCCGTTCGTATCCGATCCGTTTTCACCGCGATCTATATGTGTCCAAATAAAAACAACTTGTAGAGTTGTCTTGACTGAAATTTTGGGGGGGGGGGCTCAAATTAACTCGAAAAAATGGTCCGGCCTTGGCAGCATTCATCAAGAGATTGCAGCTACTCTGCTGAGAAACAAAAACAATGAACAGGTCATTTATTCCCTCAATAAACAAAGAAGAAATCCACATGGCGCAGAATGATGAAGATGGGGCGTCACAACGCCGCAGAATACGGCACTTATTCCTCTCACCCACCGTCCAAAAACGAATGCAATCCACCGTAGGAAAATACAGTATTTGGGAAATAATAAATTGTTTGCATACTTTCGTTTCATCTGCTTGTAGGCGATACCAAGCTCTCAGCAGAATCCACAGAAATCGTACAGACATGGCAGATGCTAGGAACTACGAGGCAGATGGACCCGACGGGTTCGTCCTCCCCCCATAGAGATCGATTCAAAACAAGGGCGCATATTGTTCCTCCTCCCCCCCATGGTGCCATGGTGGTGCTGCCGTGGTGGTGGTGGTGTGCTGGAGCACTCCATTCCTGCAAGCAATGCAGATGAGATGGAGGGAACTTGGTCATGGTCATTCCATTTCATGGACAGGATCGGGCGGCAAGCAGCAAAGCAAGGCCTTGTTCAGTTCCAGAATCCGGTGGCCGGATTCATTCCATTTCATGGACAGGATCGGGCGGACAATAAAACTGCAATTAGTTTTTGATTTCATCTACATTTAAAATTTTTGATGCATGGGGAATAAATGCTGTGAATTTGGGGGTAAAATTATGGAACTGAACAAGGCCCAAATACTGAATCTGTTTTACGGAGTAGCAACTGTACTAACAATCAAATGAATCCAAAGAAGAAAGAGGGACGACATGAGGGAACCAACCAATCAAGAGTATAGTCCTACTATGTTGATAAGCACTGTATTAATCGAAGCATAGGACAGGGGCAGGAATCCACCGATCTCCCTCCCCTTACAACCAAAAAAAAAAAAAAAATCCATAGCTCTAGTACTTGTAAACGGCACGGCAGTCGGCAGCAGCAGCGGCAGAGGCGGCGGATCCGGGCGGCGCGCTCAGCCGCGGCAGCGGGTGATGCGTGAGCATCCGCGGTGGTAGGGGTTGGCGTGCGCGCCGGGGCGGCAGTTGTAGTAGCTGGCGCCGCGGCGGGAGCAGGGCACCCGGTCCCGCTGCAGCGCGCGGTAGCTGATGTACCCGCCGCCGTACAGCGCGCGCCGGTGGGACTCCGCCAGCTCCAGGGACTCCTCATCCGACTCCGACCCCTCGGCGAGGCACTCGCCCACCGTGCCGCCGCCGCGGCACTTCGTCTGGCGGCCACCCGAGGAGGAGAGGAAGCCCAGGTCCAGGTCCAGGTGGCTCCCGCCAGCGGCCGACGCGGACGCTGACGCCGCCACGGCGGCCAGCAGCAGCAGGAGGAGGAGGGGCAGCGCGAGCCTAGCCATGGATGGCGTGCGCAGGCGGCGGCAGCGGCGGCGGCGGTGTGGGAAAGCGCGTTGGGGAGCGGGGGAGGAGGCAGGCAGGCAGCCCGTGAGCTGTCTCGGCGTGGCGTGGTGATGCGAGCCGGCCTGCCGATGCTGTCGTGATGTGATGAATGAAGGAGGCGCGGCGCAGGCAGAGAGAAATAAAGGGAGGACAGAGAAGCGTGCCGATGCGAGGTGGCAAAGAACGGAACGCGGCGCGGAGGGAGCGGACGCGGCGTGCGGCGTGCGGCGTGGGCACAGCTCAACGCCACGCCAAGTGCTGCTGCCAAAGGAGGCCAGGATGGGTGATAGATAGATTGTGCTAATCAAATCGAAGGAGATCGGCAGGGACGACTAGTATATAATTGCAGTGCTAACGACTAACGAAAGACCAAAAGATAGTAGTACTACTTATTGACAAGGCCACTACTGCACGTCTGCGCCTCTTCATTCACGGGTTCTTCCGTTTTCAAATACGTAGGCCAGTCCTGCTTCAATCGATATTACCGTTGAGTGTGAGCGTCAGGCCTTTTTTTTTATACATATATTGCTGCACTGAGTTCAGAGTTGAAATGACGAGTGCCGATGTAACGAGTGCCGCAACCGGAGCCTTATTTAGATTGTAAATCTGAGAAATTTTTGTTACGGCAACACTTTCATTTATATTTGTCAACTAGTGTTTAATCACAATTCACAAATTTTGGGATCTAAACAAGGCCTTATTTAGATTGTTCTGAAAGATTTCATTTATATAATTTATAATCACAAACTGTTCATCTCATAATTTATAACCAAACTTAGTCCGTATTTACTGCTCGTCCATATATTTACTTATATTCTATCCTCGTAAGCAATCGTCACAAGGGTGCAGATTTTAGTTTGGTTATCATCCTTATAAGAGTACTCTTTCCGTCTCAAATTAAGTATTGTTTCAGACTTTTTAGACTTTGATTGCTTGTCTTACTAAAAAAATCATATAAATATTATTTATTTTGTTATGACTTATTTATTATTAAAGATACTTTTTGTGATTTATTTTTTTAAAAAAGTTTGAGTAAGACGAGTGGTCAATCAAGAAGTCTGAAAAGTCTAAAACGACACTTTTAATAGGATGGAGAAAGTATGTGGTTTATATAAAATTTATACATGTACAATAAATAATTAAGTATATATGCTGCAAACCACGTAAAATTGCATGAATCAACATATATCAATATACTACATATACTCAATGTTTTATACCAATTTTAGGTATGGCGGCTGCCATGCCTCACCATATTACTGGCTCCACCACTACACATGGAGAGGGCATATGCCCTTAAGGGCACATTTTACGAATCACTCTGTAATATGAGAATCTACGTGATCCTTGCATATTAGTAAGACCTTTAGGATAAGGATTATATATGTGGGTGGTTTCATTCAATTCCTCGAAACTTGTCCTATAGTCCCTTATATATATGACAGCTGCCCGGTTTGAAAGCGAGCTCATGAGGACGAAGGGTGGATATGTTGCCCGTGGACGGTTGATGGAGTTCGAGGTTAGCCATGGCATCATGTAGGCAGAGACGGTCACAGAACGCTATTAGAACATCAGTCATTAAAATAATCAGTAGAACAACCCTAGAGATGGAGTCGTGTAGAACAACTCTAGAGATGGAGTCACCGGTCGCGTGCGAGCACCCCAAGGACTATAGTCGTCTGTTTGGTTGGAGTGCTGGAGCCAACCCGAATGGGTTCGACCCATTTTCTGGTTGTTTGGATGGAGGTGTGGGATGGGTTGGGTTCGACCCCACGAGAATATACCACCAATATGGGGGTTGGGTTGGTCCGCCGAAATCTAGCGGGCGGAGCCGCTCCGCTCGGGTTGGGACAATCACGTGCGATGCAGTCACCCTAAACCTTATTTTCTTCACACTATCTCTTTCTCCCCCATCCACTCGACCGCAGCTCCCTCGATCGCCGCCTCCCGCCAAGCTTGCGCCGTGCCGGCCCTGCCAGGTCCGCTACCCCGCCCGGTAGGCTCGTGCGGCCCCGCCCGAAGGTCCCCCGTGCCACTCCGCCCGCCCAAAGGTCCGCCACGTAGCCAGGTTTCCCCGCCCCGACCGAAGAGACGTCGCGCCCGCCTGAAGTTCCGCCACGCCGCACGGAGCTCCCGGCCCCCAAGTTGCCGCCATGCCCGCAGGTCTGGCTCTCTCTCCAGTCTGCATCTCCCTCCCGTCTGAATCTCCAACTAGTTGTGCTTGATTGTGCTGTTGTATGTAGATGAATAACAAGCTCAAGGCATTTGTTTTACTACTGTTGCACACTGGTTGCACTTTGAGGAGATGGACATAATATTTGGAAGTACCATGGCTACAGGCAAGTTTGCAAAGGACTCAAGTGTACCTCTAGGTACACAGGAAGAAAGTACAGATGGCTTGGACAATGAGGTGCAGAGGATGAAGGTACAGAGTGATAGAGGTGCAATTCAAGACAACAATGAGGCAACTTCATCGGCTACCAAGGCCATCAATCCTAAGAAGAGGGACAAGGGCAAGCTTTATATTTGTAGTCATGGGATGGTTCTTTTGTTAGTACCACATAGAACTTTATATTTGTGCTCTAAGTAAGCTTATATCTTGCTATGTGGAAGCCTTAAACTTGTTGTACGTATATTGTGTAAGACTTGAACTTGATGCATCGTGCAAGCATCAGACTTGATATTAGTGTGTAATGTGCATGTAGATATGGCCTAAGACTTTTATTTCTAATATGTCCAGGACTTTTATATGTGCCTGTTATATTATTTTGTGTGTTGTTCCTTGATACATGGTGCAAGCATATGAAATATTGCTATGTGCTGAGCATAAATTATATGTTGGTTGCTCAAATGTTTGGAGTTGCTGATGAAATAACCATGTGTCATCACTTGATATTTGTGCTGTTTATATTGGTGAGAATTAGCATAAATTGAGGAGGGTAACCTCACCATTTTAGTGCAAAGATGATCATATCCAAGTTCTTTGAATCCATCCATTCAAACAGAAAATAGGATGGATCTGACCCTATCTTAGTCCTCCAACCAAACAGAAAACGTATCGAACTCATTTTCATAACTAAACAAATTAAGAGTTGGAGTCGTTGTTGACGGTCGTTAACTCATAAAATTAACCGTCAACTTAGCATGCAAATGGACCTATTCGTAAATACTTGATAGATATAGGGTTACCACTGACAGAATTCCACGAGTTTTGGTGAATATCTGTTTCTGCAGGGTGACAGCTAAAAACTACCCAAGATGGTCCACATGTCGGGTTTACATAGAGAGAAAGACCGAACGGGTGAAAAAGTATAATCTAGAAGACTCCGAAAGGCGACACCCAAGCACAGGGCCCACACCGCATTGGCCAGAGGCGGCCGCCCCTAGCCCATGGTCGGCCGCCCCGTCACCTCGACCAATCAGGTTGAGGCTCGCGGATCCTGCCTCCATCGACTTTGAAGATGAATAATTATCGTCCATTTAGGTCGGTTTGATCCGAGGGCTATGGTTCATCCTAGGGGGCTATATAAGCAGAGCCCCTGGCCCTGGGAGAAACCCTAATTCATTCTCCAATTCATTCTAGACTTCAGATTTATTCATTCCAGAGAAAGAGAATTAGATAGAGAAGGGTCCCTCGAATGGATCTATCTCTATAGGGTATTAGTATCAAGAGAGATTGAGAGAGTATAGAGTGGAGGTAGATTTGGAGGAAGCCCGGCCTATCGGTGTCTCCTCTCCAGTGTACTGCGGGATCAAGTCTCCTAACCCGAGGCTTGGTTTCGGGATCATTCGGCAATTCAACTTCTAATACTAGTAAGTTCGTTGTTATTATTGTTCTTTGGTTTACAAGTTTACTTTATTTCGCTTCGCGTTGGGAATAGAGTAATCGTTCTTTAGCATAAGCGTGGTGCTTAGGCTAGGTTCACTTGTAGATGCTCCCTATTCGGCGGAACCGTGGTAGTAGTGAGGGAAGTGACAATCCCTTTATTACCTTTGTAATCCACTTCCCGTTGGTAGGTAAGGTAGGTCCTTTGTGCCCGGTTTAGCATCCTCTGCGGTGTCTTTTCCTCGGTACCCCCTTAGAACAATAGTCTCAAAGCTTGCCATAGATTAGAAGAAGACTGACGAAGGAGTTCTCTCTATATCGCTTAATTCTCACTTGACTAGCAGCCTAGGGGTAGAAGTAAAGATCGGGTTAGTCTATTGCACGTTTTCTCCTAGCGGATAAAAACAAATACGATACTCAGGACTTATCTCCCGGGTGAAGTGCTCACCGATATCCGTGCGCTTGCGGATTATTTCTCTTTGATTCTTTCGTGTGCGTATCTAGTGTCAACAGTCGTCCCAAAACGTGGATTGGAGCCACTGATCCCACAACCAAACACATGCTAGGAGTGCTGACCTAAGAGGCAACGGATGCGGGCAAAATATGTAGTGCAAACTCAATGCTACGTGGAAACATGGAAACTAATTCAAAAACACATATTTAGGTGCTTCAAAAAAATCTGAAATTTGGCACATCCATAGTGCATACCAGCATGTACTCAGATGTAAAAGTTGGGATGCAAACTCGTTTTTGAAAAAATTCATACGAAAAAGACAAATTTCAGGTACATGTGAACTACATGACAAATTTTGTCCTGTAGTGCACATACACCTGAAATTTGTCATTTTTATATGATTTTTTTTAGTTTAAGTTTGCATCCCAACTTTTACATCTGAGTACATACTGGTATGCACTATGAATGTGCCAAATTTCAAATTTTTTTGAAGCACCCAAATATGTGTTTTTGAATTAGTTTTCATATTTCCACGTAGCATTGAGTTTGCACTACATATGTGTGCAGTGGCCGTGGCGCTGGCGTGCCGCGCGGTGTTTCGTGTTGCTGGTTTCACACTGCATGCACTACGCTGCATAGGCCTGTTTGATTCTCTTCTCTGGCATCTTGCATCCAGGCTGCCGCTGGCCAGGCTATGACTATGCAGACCACTGGTATTTTGTTGCCTTGCTCCGTAGCGCTAGGATCTTGACGGCAGTTGTTTGGTTGCCCGTTCTTTGGTTGGTGGCCGGGCTCAGTGTCTCACAGGCGAGTCACGCCTCAGTGTCTCACAGGCGAGTCACGAGGCGCATGCACCTGAGCCCACGGGAAGCCAGGCTCCCAGAAAACGAAGATGAAATCCGTTTTCTGGGATGCAGCCTCAGCGAAGCTTTTTGCATGCGGCTAGCCAGGCTCCGCCGCTCGCCCAACCAACCAATGGCGCTGATCCTGCACCGTGAGAGCCAGGGCCAGGCGGCCAGCCGGAATCAGGTAACCAAACGCGCCCGTGCCCGTGCACTCTCCTGTTATGGTGATGCGAGCCCGCCTACCCTTCCTGTTGTACTCGTGTCCTGACGTGAGAGAAAATAAACAGAGGAAGGACAGAGAAGCGTGTCGACTCTGGACTCTGGAATGCGGTGTGCGGTGTGCGGCGTGGGCACAGCTCATTGCCTTTGCTGCTCTGCTCCTGCGGCTGCCAAAGGAGGAGGCCACGATGGATGATTGTGCTAATCAAAGGAGATCGGCAGTGCCAACTACTTAATTGCTGTGCTAACGATTAACGAAAGACCAATGGATCGCTGATGGCGAGGAGTGGAAGGCTGGTGTGGATCTCCTCCAGTCGGTGCCAATATACGCCATTATGGCTGAGAACCTCCCATATTGAGCGAAAAAGGAGATTAATGTCATCTGTCGATATTTTTGGCAGGATCAGATCAATCGGTTCGAGAAAAATGTATGGTCTCCTGGGACCCTGGTTGTAGGCCAACCAAGATAGGAGGACTGGGGATAAGTGATCTAAGACTGATGGGGTACGCACCCCAAACATACTGGCTCTGGTTACAGAAGATAGACGACGATCGTGCGTGGAGCCAGCTACGATCAAGACATGTCCACAGGTTCAGGCCTTCTTTTGTTCCTCAACCTTCACTGTGGTAGGAAATGGCGAACGGAAATTGTTCTGGGAGGACGGGTCTATCAATGGCAAGTGCGTCAATGATATCTCCCTGTGTATTCATCACCATGTTCCAGCAGTGTGCCAGCGACAAACCGTCAGAGAAGGCTTACAAAACAGAACTTGGGCACGATGCATCGAGGGAGGCTTATCTGCGCAAGGTATCATCGATTACCTCCACCTCTGACACACCGTGGAGGGTTTGATGAACCCGAAAGAGCAGTGTGGCGTTGGAACACCACCGACACGTACACTGCGAAATCAGCATACATGATGTTGCAGGTCGGTGTTGTCCTCTCCCCGGGCCACAAGCTAGTATGGAAAACTTGTGCTCCGCTCAATGTACAAATCTTTCTATGGCTATCGTTCAAGAGTGAACACTAGACTGCAGACAGTGGTGGTCGGATCTAGGATGAAGATGAAGGGGGCTAAACAATGAAGGTTTAGGGCTAGAGTTAAAGCTTAATGATAAATTTGAAGCCAAGTATCGATAGTTTAGTGGAGAAATCATGCTTTACGGGGCTTAGAGCCCACCCAACCCCCCCCCCCCTCTTGATCCGCCGACTACAGATAGACAAAGGAGACATGGACTCGACACACAATAGCAGTGCTACCTCTGTGACTAGGAAGGTGAGACCATTGACGACATCATCGCCACCTGCTCTTACTCCAGGGAGGTATGGTTTCTTGTACTACAGGCGCTTGGTTGCCATATCCCATCAACAGCCACTTCCACACTCAGGTGGTGGCGTCGCCTTCGTGCTGGAATTAGTGGCGATCACCAGAAGGACACAGACACCTTGTTCTCGCTCATATCCTAGATGTTGTTTCCGTGGCGTGACGACAAGCACCGGCGAGGCCCTGCAATCCATCAAGGCTGAAGGTGATCGATAGATTGAAGCCAGGGATGTCGGTTCGAGAGCTCTTGCTCATGGATAACGGGGTTCCAGCTAATTATATTCTGAGAATTGTTTTGTTTCCAACATGTAATATCTTAGTAAAAAGGCAACACCACTAGCGGCATTCTTATAATTAAACTATGCTTTCTTCTAATACAAAAACATACACTCTCGTGCGTATTTGAGAAAAGACAAGGCCATGACACATCTGCACCAAGGCCTTCATTTGGATTTGAGGAGGAATGCTTCTTAAGAGCATCTCCACCAGTTTTTTTTTTTTTTTTTTTTTTTTGTCTAAAAAAAGAGAGCATCTCCACCGGGTTTTAGTTAATCTATTGTCAATCAACACTTACTTCTTCCAATAAAAACATAGTATGCACGACTTAAGTTTTTTCATGGATAAAAGTGCGCAGGTTCACCAGTGTGTGGAACCAAGGAAACAAAGAAAAAAACTTGTCAAATTGAAAAGAAAAAAGAAGCAAAAAATGATGGAGGCTCTATAAGTTGCTGTACAAGTCTTCATTCACGGATACCTTTCACTCTGAACGGGCTGTTTGTTTCGTTTTTTTAATAGGCCACTGTTACTTCAATCAATATTACTGTTGAGCGTGAGTTTACACTTTTTTTATAACGGGTACTCCGTAAAAAAGATGATTTGTAGTAGCTCATATTTTGTAGGTGTAAATATTGTGAGATGGAGGGAGTATGTGATGAAAAGTGTTGATGAAAGCCATAGTAGAAACAAGAAGCAGAGCAAGCAATGCCACTGATCAGCTGAGGCGAACGGATTTCAGAATTGAAATGACGAAGTGCATCTGATTCTTTGCTCGTAGGCAGTCCTCACAACACAAGGGTGTAGTTCAGTAGTTTCGTTGTTGAATTGAAGCCGAAAAGAGCAAGTTTCTAGCTAGTTGTGTGGCCTTTGTCAGAAGAAGGTTTCAAACCAATCAGCTGTACTCTTGCAACTGGCCTTGTTTAGATTCCAGAATTGACGCCCAAATTTCACTATGCAAAAAGAAGATTCTCATCACATCAAAATGTCGGCAAATGTATGGAATACTAAATATAGATGAAATTAAAAACTAATTGCATAGTTTTATTGTACTTTGCGAGACGAACATTTTGAGCCTAATTAGTCAATGTTTTGACAATTTCTACCAAATACAAACGAAATCTTCTGATGCGCTACAGCGCTTTAATCCATAATTTGGCACTCCAGATTTTGGCATCTAAACAAGGCCGAAGCATGTGCCGCTTTGAGTCACCGTACCCCTCTCTCTCTCTCTTTCCTGATCTACTTCGTACTGTTCACTGAAACTTAAAATTGGCACAACTAGATTTGCATAATTGCGTTGCATTTAAAACCAGAACCAAATTTGCATGGTTGACGGAGTTGGATGATAGCCGTGACAGGCAGCAGGTAGGCAGAGATAGAGTCGTGCGGCGGGCGCCCGGCGCCCTGCCCTAGGGCGGCACGCATGCGGAGGCAACGGAACGTCCGTGTGCGGTGGCCGTGCCCGTGGTGCCGTGCGGGCTGCGGGGTCGGCCGGAGGGTCAGCATCGATTCAACACAATAAATCAGCAGCAGCGAGAATCAGTCAACCAAAAACGACCAAACGAACAGGGCGAAAGAGTAGCCACACTGCGTGGCTGCTGGTGCTCCCATTGAAATTTCGCTCGTTTTCGCTCGTCAGTGCTAGCAAGAGAGAAGGACAATGGCGCAAGAGAGGACAATGGCGCGATAGCAAATTTTCATCAAGACCAAGAAACCCGCAGCTCGAAACACGGCTATGCAATGCTGCAGAACCTGCGCAGTTCTGCCCCCTCTGCCCGGCCCGGGTTGCATGCAGCTCGGTCTGGCGTTCATGGCAGCACAGCACAGCACGCCTGTTCGGCCGTTCCTGTTCGGTCAAGTCAAACTGGCCAGCCGGCATGCCACACAGCTAGCTGCCGCGCACACCCCTCCCTTGCCTGCCGCGCCGCATGCAGCTTGCAAGCCTTCGCCTGCCTGCGCCACTCGCCCTTGGACAGTCGTTTGCTACTCTACTCTAGCTATAGCCATTGGCTTCCCCGGGAAGCCAAGCCACATTACGCGCCTTTTTATTTTGGGACTGAAACGCGGCAACGGCAAGAGACCGGAGGGCAAAACCCCCGTTCCCCTGCTCTGCTTCAGACGCGCCGAGAGACCGGAGCCCAAACCGGCGCGGTACGGCGCGCGAACGAGGCTGTTCGTTCGTCTCAACCCAAGCACCGCGCGCGCGCCTGGACTCCCCGCCGCCTCCGGCCTCCCTCCGCCCCCGGTTCCCGCGTCGCCGCCACCGACGGGCCGTACGGTGCGCTTCTTGGCCCCTCGCTCCGTCCGCTTCTTCTCTCCGCCGCGAAATCCATGTCCTTTTCTGTGTTTTTCTCGCCCCGTAGGCGGAATGCCGTGGCCAGAACCTTGGTGCCACAGCTGTGTCTCCCTCTACGCGCGCCCCGCGGCCGGCGCGGCCGCAATGGCGCTGCTGCGTGCGTGTTTCCGTTCTGTCGCCGTAGCGTTCGTTCGGTTTGTTTGGCTGAGACGACAGACGGGAGAAGAGTTTGTTTGTGGGGCTCACCAGAAGGGGGAAAGAGGTGGGCGTTTCTCGTAGGTCCGTTTTAGAATTGTAGGATAGGATTGAACTTGAAGGGGATGAAATGAAACTCGTGGGTTCGAGTGATTCACACATTGCTTCTTGTTTCCAGCGTAACGGTGTGCTCGGATTGCTTGCTATTTAGAGCGCTCTACTGTTTTGCCTATGTTCAACGGGCGCATTGCAAAATCAAGTTTATTATGAAATAGTAATGTCTAAATGGAGTATCATTTGGAAAACAAGAATGAATGTGATATTTATTTCCCATCTTTGTTTAGTTTTGTAGTATGTAGTTTTTCATCACTGAAGAGAATACATGTCGGAGCTCTTTGTTGTATATGTCATCACATCAATGCCAAAAACAAAAAAAGAATGTCTCATCGACTGCGTTTCAATTTATATTTTTGTTCTGCATACACTAGTGAGTTTCTTATGATTGTGTTTTCATTGTATGGCCAGTCTGCAGGCAACAAGAAGCCGCCAGCATCCACTCTACCACCTGCCGTCTATCACCGTCACTGTCTACTGCACGGTACTCTTCTCCATTCCCCATCCTTGTAGCTATTGCTTTTCTCTCTGCAGATTTTGTAGTTCTAGATTTTTGGCACACCTGCTAAATTAAAATGCCACCACAAAATCTGGAATTCATGTGTCTTTTTTGTTGATCATGTTGGAGTGGCAACATATATGGTTTGTTGTCTTCTTCTGGGGAAACTATATGCAGCCCTTACTCCCTTTGTGGATCTAGGCTCTTGTACATCTGTTCTGAAATCTGGCTGAATTTCCAAGTGCTCTAAGTTTGCTGTACAGTGGTCAAAGTTAAGGCAATTAACTTCTGCTGGATTCTTTGGAGTTGGATATGACATTCTGAACACTTCTTTGTAGGTAGTAGTTCTGGCAAGGAAAAAAAACCACTGTTGGGTTATGAATTATGATATGTCCAATTGGTAAATGCTGGTTCACAAAAATGCATACAAGTCTCCTTCTGTACACTCGACCGAAAATTTGCTGATTTGATATTTCCTTTATATTAAAACACTACTCTTTACATATTCTGTTTGCAGCACAATATGTGTTTGTACTCCTTTGTTTCATTTACAGTAATGGAACATCTATTTGAGAGATGTTATTTGGCAAACAAGAATGGATATGATTAGTTCATTTCCCTAATATTTTTGGTTTTTCCTTATAAATTTCATCTTAGTTGAGAATACACATCACTTGTCAGTTTGTATGTCTCAGTGCATCAATGCAGTAACGGTCACATTAGTCCAACTATCTACAGTTGTTCAATTCATTCTTTCAGATATCAACAGCTTTTGTTATCAAATATTCAAATTGATTGTTGTAGTTGGTGTTCCAAATTTCCATCTGCAATCGCTGAAATGTTAGAGGGGAAAAGCATATTGTTACCAGTGATTCTGCAAAGCATTCAATATCTGTTCTTAACATACTTTAGATGTCCTGTTACAGGATTATGTATGAAAATAGAATGTTAGAATACTGGAATTACATGATTTCAGATGAAATGTAACAAGGCAGGCAAATATGAATATGTATACTGTATGCTTATGTTCTGTTTTCATAAAGCAGGCTCGGCAAAGCAGTAGGACCTTCAAGAGGGGACTTGTTCTCATGGCTAGTTGTTATTTTCAGGAAACAAGTAAGAAGCGATGTGCAACAAGAGTTTATATTCCACAAGTATCTCATGTGTTGAGAGCTGTTAAAATATGAAAGAATAATACAAAGACAAAACATAGGTCTATAAAGGATAAAGTATCATCAATTCTCGTTCCACTAGATAGTGAAAAGAAGAAACATGAAAAGAATTTGGAAAAAAAAAAACAACAAAATAGGACTTCACATGGCAAAGACAGGAGCTAGAACTCGCATAATCCATTCTCTTTTGTTCAATAAATAAATCACAATATTAGTACAAACAATCAACATGTTTCTGCCCTGTTTTATTGATATCCTCAATATTGCTTCGCAAAGTAGGATTTTATTCTCCGGAGGAAAGGCTTAGTATTTAATTTGCAGTGCTACTTTTGAAATTATATATTTGTACTCTTTCATACCCAGTTGATATGTCTAAAGTGATAATATATCACATACTGGTATGCATATTCCAATTCAGTGACCTAACTGATCTCTTATTGCTTATGCAGGATCTTGATGAAGACAAATGATATTACTTTGCTGTTATAATAATCCACAAGATTAGCAGTTCATCAGAATGGAGTGCAACAAGGAAGAAGCTTCAAGAGCTAAGGATTTAGCTGTGGTAAAGCTGCAAGAAGCAGACTATGCTGGTGCTAAAAGGATTGCCCTCAAGGCTCAAAAGCTTTTCCCTGGCCTTGAAAATATTTCTCAGCTGTTAACCGTTTGTGAAGTTCACTGCTGTGCTGCTGTTAAGATCAATGGAGAGACTGACTGGTATGGTATCCTTCAAGTAGAGACAACCGCAGATGACATGTTACTCAAGAAACAATACCGCAAACTCGCTCTCTTACTCCATCCAGATAAGAACAAGTTTGTCGGTGCTGAAGCTGCCTTTAAGCTAATTGGAGAAGCTCACATGATGCTGACACACAAAGCAAAGCGTTCGCGTCATGACCCAAATTGGAACTCAGTTATTCCGAAATCTGCACCAAAGAAGCGTGGACGACCATCTAAGAAAACTGATTATGCCAATAAGGAGAACACTGATGCTGGGTATTCAACTTTCTGGACCATTTGCTTGACTTGTGGAACCAAATACCAGTATCCATGTAGTTTGTGGTTGGAATTTCTCTGGTGCGAGATCTGCTCAAAGAGTTTCAGGTCTTTTGATATGTTTAAGAAACCTTTTGTCGGAGTGGAAACATCAAACCTATGGAGTGGATTTGGTATGCAACACCAAATGTCCTGGAGTCAATGGATAAATGTCGCCAACCAACAACACAATTACCAGAGTGTCCCTACTCAGCAAAATCCTATCACTGGTCATCCAATAGGAAATTCTCATCCATGGGGTGGATCTGGTATACAACAGGAAATGTGTCCTTCGAGTCAACCCACACATGTATCTGATGAAAAACTCTACTATCAAAGGGCCCCTGGTCAGCAAAACCCTGTCAATGGTCATCAATCTCCACATTCTCATCCATGGGGTGGATCTGGTATCCAACAGGAAATGTGTCCTCCGAGTCAACCCACAAATGTATCTGACCAAAAACTCTACTATGAAAGGGCCCCTGGTCAGCAAAACCCTATCAATGGTCATCAAACTCCACATTCTTATCCATGGGGTGGATATGGTATGCAACAGGAAATGTGTCCTCCGAGCCAACCCACACATGTATCTGACATACGCCACTATCAAAGGGCCCTGGGTCTGCAAAACCCTGTTGATGGTCATCAAACTCCACATTCTCATCCATGGGGTGGATATGGTATGCAACAGAAAATATGTCCTCAGAGTCAACCCATACATGTATTTGACCAAGAACCCTACTATCAAAGGGCCCCTGGTCAGCAAAACCCTGTCGATGCTCATCAAACTCCTGTCACTAACTGTCAACAGCAATCTCTGGAAGTTGTGGATAAGAATACTTCTGTCACTACCCAGCAACAATCTACCAAACCCCCTTTCAATTCAGGACCAAAGAATGTAGTGAGTTCTCAAGGGGCAGATTTTACGAACAATAATGCAACTGCAAACAATAACCTTACAGCTGAAGCTGGGGCTTGTGATAGAGAAAAGATTACAAAAAAACCATCATTCAATGGTGAAGATAGAACTAAATCACCAGTTGTGAATTCTGATAAAGTTCATCTAGTAAATGAGCAAATGCAGGGAAAGGAGGTAGCTACAGGATCCAGTCGTCCTGTTGCCATAAATGGTAGCCAGGTTGCTACGAAAGATGTTCTTACTGCCACAAGTCCAGATAAAACACCTGGGAAGAATCCTTGTACAGCAAGCCAGGAGAGAAATAATGTCGTTGTTGAAGATGGCTCTGATGGGTGTGGAGAGGTTAGCGACCATCTTCCTGATTCTCCTGCAAAGAAAAGGATAAGAAAAGAACATTCTTCCGATACTGGTGGCAAAAGTGATCATGCAACAGAAAATGAAGTTGCTGAAGCAAACAGCCAACACAAATATAGTATTCCAAGCAAAGAGAAGGTGACAAATGAAAAAAAAGAAGTGATCAGCGGCTTAAATCACGATGCTGATGCAAGATCTGTGAACAATAGTAGTCCCTGCAATGTTAAAGTTTCATGTCCAGATTCAGATTTGTTTGTTCGATCAAGCAATGAAGCACCATTTCTGATACCTAGTGGCAACCCCCTTTGTTTCTCGGACAGCATCCCTTTTCGCAGGTTGGCAGAAACTGACAGGAAACATATCCCAAATGGTGCTCTTGAGCTGGATACTGCATCACTACCTTCTGATTTTTTTGAAGGCACACTACCTTCTGATTTGGAGAATGCGTTTATTCCTTTGATCCTTGACACCAGTTTTATGAGCACTTGTCAAGTTCCAGTTGGAAAGACAAAACAGAATCAGGATGGTACTGGTAGAAATGTGAAGGATGAAGTTGAGAAATTGAATCAGAATACAAAGATTGAACAAGTGAACCTTGACAGCAGTTTTGTGAGCACCAGAGATGGTAACACTCAATGTAAGGTTCCATCTACTAGCTCTTGTCAAGTGCCAGTTGGAAAGACCAAACAGAGTCAGGATTATACTGGTACAAATGTGAAGGATGAAGTTGAGAAATTGAATCAGAATACAAAGATTGAACCAGTGAACCTTGACAACAGTTTTGTGAGCACCAGAGATGGTAACACTCAGGATGGAACTGGTACAAAAGTGAAGGATGAAGTTGAGAAATTGAATCAGAATACAAAGATTAAACCATGGTTTTTAAGGCGTGAAGGCAAGACATGGCGCGTCTTTCATTCAAGGGCGACGCCTAGGCGAGCATAAGGCGTGCCAAGGCGACGCCATATCTTCTTCTATATATCTAACTAATCTACCTGCTCCCGCCTGTGTCGAAGCCGCTGCACAGATGACTCCTGTTTGTGACGACAAGTGGGCCAGGCGTTTTAGTGGTTCTTTGGCTTTCTCCACCGGCTGGTGGAGCTTTTGGAACGGTTATGAACCTGCGCTGTAATTGGCTTTTGGGTGCTGTTTGGTTAGCAAGTGTAAACGTAGATGTTAATGGAATGGAGTGGCTCTAGAAATGTAATTGACTTTTGGGTGCTGTTTGGTTAGCAAGTGTAAACGTAGATGTTAATGGAATGGAATGACGCTAGAAATGTAAACAATGAATCTGATCCATGTCTTTGTTTGGATTTGGACCGAGCATTTCGATTCATTTACGTCGCTGGACACAGTACGCTCCTATTTCGATCCATGTCTTTCGTTTAGATGGTACTGCGCATCAGGTGAGTGCGCAGGCTGCAGTCCAGATGCATGCCGATTGACGAACGCTGGGCCATGAACACTGAAGAACGCACGTGATGAAGTCGCTTCTCCAGCGACGAGCAGCGTGGGCAGGTTGACATTCCCGGCTGCCGCCTCCTTGACGGCCTCCACAACTTCTGCATCTGTTCGGTGCACATCTTTGGGGAGGGGATGATGTACTACTGAAAGATGTCACGCTCGTCTGCTAAGGTGGCGTCCGGTCGTCGCCGATGCCTGTTGCGTCCTCGGCCCTGGCCACGTCAGCGGAGGGTGTCCGGTTGCTGGATGTCCACGTCCGGCCGCGGCCACCGGAGGAGAGGGGTGCCATGGCGGCTGGATTGCTCGAGGTCCTGGGTGCTGTGTGGAAGAGAATACATTGCTGTAGCTAGGAGGTAGCGTGTTGTGAATTGCACGTACTCACAAATCTGTACATTTAGGTAGATTAAGTGGCACAATTAAGATTGTAAAATATTCTAGAACAATGCCATTTTTACTTTAGATCCTGTGTTTTTTGTTTTTGAAATTTTAAAAAGGCGCGGCAGACATTGTTGAGATTTATGTTTGTGTAGGTAACAGAGGCAATGATGGCCATCAGGTGTTTCTTGACAAGGATGAGGAGAAAGACTACGTGTTTGATGAGTCTGATATGGTGGCATCACCAACTCTGGTAATTGATGCACTTCTCTTTTAGAGTCTTTTCGTTCAGATGCTGAGAGCAACGCTGGTCCTGATCTCGATGGTGCTAGAAGAGCCTTGACCATGGTTGCAATTACTACTTGGCTACTTGCATTGTCAATCGCTTTGACTTTTCCCTTGTTTTATAGGTATGGAGTGTCTCCTATGAGCATCGTCATGATTTTTTTTTAAAAAAAACAACTTCCTAATTTATCTTTTAATAAAGAAAGAAAAAAGTTTCCTCCAACAAAGAACTCGCTAAAAATAAAAGGTTGTGAAATATTCTCCAACTTGTAAGTTTATGTTGTCGAGAGAAACTCTGTATTTGCTCCTCTTCCAATATTTTTCTCTTAGATTGTTGTAAACTGAATATACGAGTAGATTATAAGAAATAAAGGGTTTCATGTGAGAAAATGATAATAAGATATAAAAAGAACTGTAAAAAGGGTTTGGTTGCCTAGAAATAGTTTCGGGTTCTAAGCAAGATATTTCATGAAGCTATTGACGGTTTATATACCATACTTTTATACTCAAAACCGTCAACATGATACCATTTTGAGAAGCAAACAAGCAAAGGCATAGTGGTTTTTTATACAAATAACTTGGTTTATGTAGATGTTATTTTTTTTCTTGTAGGTACATAAAACATGCACTTTGGGTGGCTGGAAGCTCCACATGAAAGTCAGCGCGACCTCCCAAGTATGCTGAGTTGACCATCCAAATGTATCACCATGCATGATGGGTTGTGCTGTTAGAAGCTACCGACAAAAATAGACTTGATTTGACTCTGAGGAGGTCGGGCGACCTCCTATGGGCCCTATTAGCCGCATCAAGATAGACATGATCCTACCAATATACATCTAGGCACTCCTAGCCCTTGGATGAACGTTGTGTTTTCTCTCAATGGTTTAAGATCTAGTCACATGGATCCATGGGGCCACCATAAAAGCAACCAACATGACATGTAAAGTGTAGACAGGTGAAAGGTCCTAGTATGGCTAGAGGGGGTGAATAGCCTATTTAAAAAATCTTCAAGACACTAGAGCAAAATATTAGTAACACAAATGGCGATAAAAGCGGTTTGCTCTAGCTCTAATTGTTAGGCAAGCCAACTATTGCAATTCTAATAATTATAGTCTCTATGGCACACAAATTCTATGTCTCTACTCTAACTAATTAGAGAGCTAGCAAGATAAATAAACTACTCTAAGTTACTCTACTTGCTACTCTACCACAAGATATATTGCAAGTATGAAAGAGAGGGGGAAATGACTTTTATACCAACGGTGAAGAGTAGAGGATGTTGCCAATCACCAATAATATATATATCAATCAATCCAATGCACCGGGAGACAAGAGATGACACAATTGGTTTTTCTCCCGAGGTTCACTTGCTTGCCGGCAAGCTAGTCCCCGTTGTGTCGACCAACACCTTGGTGGTTCCTCGGTTGTGGCCCTCAAGCCAACGCCCCGCAAGGCACCGCAAGAACCCACACACAAGTGCGGTAACTCAATGACACGAGCAATCCACTAGAGTTGGAATTAGGCACTCCGCCGGGGAACCACAACAACCCCTCACAAATTCACCTTGATTGGGGGCGGACACAATCACCAAATCCCCTCACCAATCAATCCAACACCAACCGTCTAGGTGACGGCAATCACCAAGAGTAATAAGAATACCACAATTGCAATCACCACCTAGTGCCAAGAAATTGAATCACAAATGCAATGCACACTAGGGCTCTCAACCTCCTCTCATGAACAAGCACCAACCATGAGAATGGAGAGGAGATGGGGGATCCTCTTGGAGCTCTCAAATCGATCTCTAGAACACTCTCCCTCACTTGATTGAAGCTCAAATCAATGGAGTCAAGGGATGGAGGATTGGAGCTCTTTCTTGTTCTAGGGTTTGAGAGAGAGAGCAAGAGAGAGGGAGCTTTCTTTCAAAATGGCCAAGAGAGAGAGAGGGGAGGAGGCTCACAAGATTTTATCTCCCAGCAGCAGGAGAGACCGGCGGTGCCAACGGCTAGCCGGCGGAGCCCCTCCCACACGCTCGCCTCAGTCTCTGTCGCCAATGGGAAGAAACAGAAAAGCTGGAGCTGCTCGGTCTCTGTCTCGGTCTCTGTCTCTGGAAGATTGATGAAGCGGTGCTCTGTCCATCACGTGAGCCGGCCACGAGCAACCCACAAGAAAAAATTGCCACGGCGGCCCAAAGGTGGCGCAAAGCGGCTCGCGGCGGGGGAGCAAGCCGGCCTAGCGGCCGGCACAGCGGCCCGCGCGGGCGCGGCCCAGCGGCGGCAGCTGCAGCCAGCGGCCCGGCCCAGCCAGCTCGGCCCGCGAGCGGAGGCGGCCCATCGCGGGCAGGCGGCCCAGGCGCATGGAGCAAACAGGCGCGGCCCAGACTAGGCACTCGGACTGCGGAGGAGAAGCGCCAGCGCGCGGCCCAGCGCGGGCAGACAGCCCACGCGCGCGGCGGTAGGTCGACGGGCCGGCCCAAGAAGGGAGCCCAGCGCAGCAGCAGCTCCCTTGCTTCGTGCAACAGGCCAAGCCCATCCGAGAAGGCCAAATTGGCCACTCCAAGCAGCAACAAAAGAAGTCCCGGCCCGGCCCGGAGACAAGAAGCCGCCGAGCAACATATATTCTTCCGATTTCAACCAAATTGACAACAAAGCTCAATCCAAGTCAATTGCTATCTCATCCAAAGCATATCAAGCCTCAATAGCACATGAGAAAGCCATTCTTTAAGCCTTTTCTAGGAATATCACAACCAACTCGTCAAGTCACTAACCCCATGCATATGCAAAATGCAATCCATTTTAGTGGCACTAGATGAGTGAGCAATTGTAGTCTTCCCCTCTTAATAGTACGGTTATCAAACCTAAAACACTCACACCCTCTATGGTGTCTTGAGTGCAAACCGAAAATGGCCCTATGGATTTATACCTTTGCCTTGAGCCAATTTTCACTTTTCTCCATTTCCATTACAAGGATGAGCACTTGACCATCCTTTGGACCATCACCATCCACCTTGATCCATTTGCTCCATCACTTGGTGTGTACCACCTTGCTCATATTCACAACACTCATGACAAAGGTTAGTACACTAGGTTTCATCAATTACCAAAAACCAAACTAGAGCTTTCAATCTCCCCCTTTTTGGTAATTGATGACAACCTTCACAAAGATATGAAATGAATTTAAATTGTGAACTTGAAATGTTTGCCCATGCATTTAGACCATGAATAAGAATTGGACAAGCATTTCAAATTCGGTTTTGATAGTACTAGCTCCCCCTACATATGTGATATATGAGTTTGGTTCAATTGTTCACATATGCATAAATAGAAATTTTGGGTGAGCTACTACTATCAAATGATGCTAAAGTATGTAGAATGGACCTTTGAAGCGTGTTACATCGGAGTTGCCAATATATACCATCTTCAGCACCATGGATAACTAGACATACATCAAAAACTCAAGTACCCCGTGAGATCAACATTATAAGAAAGAGAGCACTTGATTTACTTGAAAGCATAAAAGTCTAGTTACCAACCTATGCATGCTAGTATTTCAATCACCATACAAGTTCTATTCTAGCATACACCACACAAGCATATATATAGAATTTAAATACATGTGCAAAGAGCAAGTCATATGTTAATGCACATACAAATGCAACAAATTATTCATGAGCTTGCTCCCCCTACTTGTGTGCTTTTTTTAAAAAAAAATTATTGACCCCTTTCCTTTCTCATATCTCTCCCCAACAATATCTTTGTGACTCATCTCTCCCCTTTGTCATCTATTTCTAAAAAGGTATGGTCAACTTGGGGTTCAATCTAGATCACTTGCCAAAGATATTTAATTCGGTTTGAACCAAAGACAAGCTTCTTCACACCTCATAAAAAGGGTTATCTTGCCTATGTTGAATTAAACACTTATAGCAAATTTTCTAGATTCAACACTAGGATTGCAAGCTCACAAACATGTCATATGCCACCACTAGATCAAAACAAACATAGAAGCAATAGTGGTGCCATATATACATCAAATGATTTTGATTTATCATGAATGCCCCAAATGCAAGTTGTATGTCTAGATGCACTAGCAAGTCCTTAGCATAGGATGAATGACATGTCATACAATGTTACCTTTGCTTTGTCGAAGGAGAGGCATATCATATATATATATGGGGTGCATTCAACTCATGTTTCAGAAATCAAGAATGTTCAACTCATTCCTTAGCTTGCAAAACCTTGTCTCATCAAGTGGCTTAGTGAATATATCGGCAAGTTGATCATCGGTGCCAACACTCTCAATAGCAATATCACCCTTTTGTTGATGATCTCTAATAAAATGATGCCTAATGTCAATGTGCTTTGTTCTTCCATGTTGAACCGGGTTGTTTGTCATCTTGATAGCACTCTCATTGTCACATAGCAATGGCACATTCTTGAAATTGAGACCATAGTCCTTCAAAGTTGATTTCATCCATAGCAATTGAGCACAACAACTACCGGCACTAATATATTCGGCTTCGGCGGTAGAGATTGCTACGGTGTTTTGTTTCTTAGATGACTATGACACAAGTGATCTTCCAAGTAGTTGACATGTGCCACTAGTGCTCTTTCTATTTATCTTGCATCCCCCATAGTCGAGTCCGAATAACCAATCAATTCAAAATTTGGCCCCTTGGGATACCAAAGTCCAACATCTTTTGTATGCTTCAAGTACCTCAATATTCTTTTAGTTGCGGTGAGATGACTCTCTCTAGGTGAGGATTGATATCTTGCACACATGCATACACTAAACATAACATCCGGTCTTGATGCGGTCACATAGAGTAGGCTTCCAATTATAGAACGATACAACTTTTGATCCACCATGTTGCCACTAGTATCACTATCAAAAGTACCATTAGTGCCCATAGGAGTAGTAATTGGCTTTGCATCTTGCATTCCAAACTTCTTCAACATGTCCCTTATGTACTTTCCTTGACTCACAAAAATGCCATTCTTCAATTGTTTAATTTGGAGACCAAGAAAGTAGCTAAGTTCACCAATCATGGACATCTCAAACTCTTTTGCCATCATTTCTCCAAACTCTTCACAATAGGCTTGGTTGGTTGACCCAAATATGATATCATCCACATATATTTGCATCACAAATAAGTCATCCCCTATCTTTTTAGTGAAGAGAGTAGTATCAACCTTGCCCATTTTAAACCCCTTAGAGAGTAAGAAATCCCTTAACCTCTCATACCATGCTCTAGGTGCTTGCTTCAAGCCATATAATGCCTTCTTCAACTTGCATACATGGTTGGACTTCTTGTCATCTTCAAAACCGGTGGTTGTTCAACATACACTAGCTCATTTATATAGCCATTGAGAAATGCACTCTTCACATCCATTTGATATAACTTGATGTTGTGGGCACAAGCATAGGCTAATAAGATTCTAATTGCCTCCAATCTAGCAACCGGTGCATATGTTTCACCAAAGTCAAGACCCTCTACTTGAGAATAACCTTGAGCAACTAGTCTTGCTTTGTTTCTCACAACAATGCCATCTTCATCTTGCTTGTTTTTAAACACCCATTTGGTTCCAATCACATTGTGGTCTTTTGGCCTTTCTACTAATTCCCAAACTTCATTTCTAGTGAAGTTGTTGAGCTCTTCATGCATAGCATTAACCCAATCCTCATCCTTCAAAGCTTCATCAATCTTGGTTGGTTCAATGGATGAGACAAATGAAAAGTGCTCACAAAAGTTAGCCACTCTTGATCTTGTTTGCACACCACTTCTTATGTCACCAATAATCATATCCATTGGATGATCTCTTGCAATGTGAGTAGGTTGAAGCACTTGAACTTGATTGCTTGAGCTAGGTTGGTCATTTGATTTATCTTCATGAGATGAACTAGCATTTTGATCTTGCAAATGAGAGTCACTAGCTTGCTTCATTGGAGAGGTAAGCACTTGATCTTTATCATCTTGTATGTCAATCACTTGCTTCGCTCTAATGTCCCCAATGTCCATATTCTTCATTGCTTCCACGAACCTAGATCCACCAACATCATTTAGATTTTCTTCTTCATCTTGTGACCCATTGGTTTCATCAAATTGCACATCATGAACTTCTTCTAGAATGCCACTAGAATTGTTCCATACTCTATATGCTTTGCTTGTAGTTGAATATCCAAGTAGAAACCCTTCATCACATCTTTTGTCAAACTTTCCCAATCTAGAGCCCTTCCTCAAGATATAGCATTTGCAACCAAACACTCTAAAATATGCAATGTTGGGCTTTCTTCCATGTAATAGCTCATATGGAGTCTTTTCAAGCAAAGGATGACAATAGAGCCTATTGATGTAGTAGCAAGCCGTGTTGATTGCTTCATCCCAAAAAGATTGACTAACATTGTACTCATGAAGCATTGATCTAGCCATATCAAGCAATGTTCTATTCTTCCTCTCTACTAGGCCATTTGATTGTGGAGTGTATTTGGCCGAAAATTGATGTCCAATGCCATAGTGATCACAAAGTTCTTCCATTCTTGTATTTTTGAACTCACTACCATTGTCACCTCTCACTTTCTTGATTCTCATGTCAAACTCATTATGAACTCTAGTGAGAAATGTCTTGAAGGTGTCAAATACTTCACTTTTTGTCACTAAGAAAGAATACCCATGTGAATCTTGTGAAGTCATCCACTATGACAAATCCATACTTGTTGCCACCAATGCTTGTGTATGTAGTTGGGCCAAATAAATCCATGTGCAATAACTCAAATGCCTTGCATGTGCTCATTGTACTCTTCTTTGGATGAGAGCATCCAACTTGCTTCCCGGCTTGACATGCACTACAAAGCTTGTTCTTTTCAAATTCAACATCTTTCAAACCATCAACAAGTTTGTGAGTCACAAGCTTCTTCAATTGTTTCATGCCAACATGTCCAAGCCTTCTATGCCAAAGCCAACCCATGCTTGATTTGGAGATTAAGCATGTGGTCAAAGATGTTTCACTAGTATTGAAGTCAACTAGGTAGAGATTCTCATATCTAAAACCCTTGAATATCAAGTTTGAATCATCCACACTAACAACTTCAACATCATTTGCCCCAAAGATACACTTGTAGCCTAGATCACAAATTTGTGCCACGGATAGAAGATTGAAATCCAAGCTTTCAACTAGCAACACATTAGAGATGCTCATGTCATTTGATATTGCAATTTTGCCCAATCCAAAAACCTTGCCTTTCTTGTTATTGCCAAAAGTAATTGAATCAACACCACTATCATTATCTTTGATTGAGTCAAACATTCTAGATGTGCCGGTCATGTGTTGAGAGCACCCACTATCAATAATCCAATGCCTTCCTCCAGCTTTATAATTGACCTACAAGAGAATCAATGAAGCTTAGGTACCCACACTTGCTTGGGTCCTTGTAGGTTAGTGACTAAGCTCTTTGGCACCCTGTTGACATTTCTAACGCCACTCAGTGTTAGGTTGTCATCCCCAACATGGCGCCAAAAATGCTGGTACTAAATAATGCAACGCTACTAGAAATAAATATGGATCCGCAAGCGCACGCATAATACCGATGTAGCATTTTAACCAGGAGTAATCCAGGTATCGTTATTTATATTTTTACCACTGGGAAGGGAATGCACTGGATAATGAGTGATGAGCAATGCACATGCTGTAATGGAGAGCTTAACCTTGTCTGTATCGATCATCTCATACAGGGTAAGTGTCACATAAAATATAGGAATGAATGATAAATGACATAAGATAAATGAGAGCATTTAGCCACATAAAATAATAGAAATAAGCCATCTCAACTTAGCACTCTAAGCTTATAACACTAGCATGGACTAGGACGATCTAGGGTATAATCCTATGTTATTCTAACTATAAGGTCAAAGCATACAATGATTAGTGCAAGAACATCTAGCAATCATGGCGGGAAAAGGTTACATCTATGCATAGTGATATTACCGTAGAAGACAAGAGACATAGCAATGACTTCAATGTAATAGGTTGTTCTACTAAGACCTACCAACGGGGATGGAATACAAAGGACTCAACGGAACCGTCACTTCCGCGATCTACCACACGTCCCGGCCAATAGGGTGTAATCGCAGATAAATACAATCTAGGCACCACGCCTACACAATATTTACCACTCACCCATCGATCTAATGAGCAAGTGCTATACGATCCTATGCATAAACACAATTCTAGTCCAACTATGCTAAACATATAATCAAAGTAAACTAAGAACAATATAATTGAGAACGTAATCAAATAGAGCAAAGTCAAGTCTGATATAATAGAATAGAATAAAGTACTACTCATAGTATCACGAACAATGATGAATATTACAAGAATGTAGAGGGGAATTACCAAGAACTCCGACAGATCCGGACTCCAAGCTAGGCTTGATTCCCTCTAGATCTATTCCTATGTAGCTATGCTACTAAACTATGGAGCTCTAATTGAGATGGTGGCTCTGGCTTCTCTGAATTCTGATGAGAGAATGAACTCTTGAATGAACTAGGAATTAATTAGGGTTTCACCCAGGGGCCAGGGGCTCTGAATATATAGCCCCCTAGGATTAACCACAGCCCTCGGATCAAACCGACCTAAATGGACGATAATTATTCATCCTCAAAGGCGGTGGAGGCAGGATCCACGAGACTCCACCTGATTGGTGGAGGTGGGGAGTCGGCCGACTCCCCCGGGTCGGCCGACCGGCCACCCCGCGCGGGCCCCAGCCTTCCGGGTTTGCCTTCCGGAGTCTTCTAGATTATACAATTTTACCCGTTCGGTCTTTATCTCTATGTAATCATGACATGTGGGCCTCCTTTGGTTCTCTTTCCGATAACCCCCGCGAAATAGACAATCACCAAAACTCGTGGAATTCTATCGTGTAACCCCTATATCTAACAGTGAACTCATATTAGTCCTTTCTCTTGCTGCGTTGACGGTATAAAATTGATACTTAACGACCGTCAACAAACTCCCCCAAGCTTACCTTTTGCTCGTCCCCGAGCAAAGATAGACTCGTGATGGATCGCAGTTGCTACAATACTTTCACTCCTCACAAGTACACATGCGTTCAAACAAGAACTCTCCTCCGGATTAGAGTGAACTATCCCGACTCAAAACTCACTCATATTACCTTTCACCATGGGGCTTGTAACCGTCACTTGGGTCTTGAGTAGTTGAAAGATAGAACGGTCAAGTCAAGCGCCATGTTTCTCGCTCTTTGATCAACTATTATCCCGGAGTTTTTGCAAGGTTTTGAAATAAAACTCGAGTTCCTTGTATGAACCTTTCAAGTCTCTTATTTGTGGTATTTCTCGGATCCTCTCTAAGGCATGAGTAGTGTATGCCTTCTCTCTCTCTCGAATATGTGGTATTTATGGAACTAAGGCATAGTGGAAAGTGCCTTCTCTCTCTCACCCTACTTTCTAATAGGCTTATGTGGAGCTCATAGGTGGGGAGACACTCAAACTCACTTGCATATATTGCATAGTTAAGACATGGATCCAATAGGAACTAAAATAATAATAAAGTCATATGTGCATGTGAATGAGGAAATGGAATGGATGAGATGATGATAGGATGATGGTGATAAGGAAATGATTACGAGGGGTACTCAACCGGTGAACATCTACTTCTACACTCGCTCCTTTGGGGATAACATGACTCCCTTTATTCGGAAACCTTGAAACTTTCTTGAATGGCGGACTTGGCTACTCTTTCTTTTTCTTTCTTTTTTTTTTTTCTCTCTCTTTTTTTTTTTTTTTTTTAGAGCAACCAATCCTCCGAAAGCGAAACTTTAGCACAGGAGTGTATAACTTGAAATGATAATGACTAGAGCTTTTATGTAGGCAAATAGAACGGCGATGATTATGTCTAGATGTTCACTCCTAGAATAGGAGTAGAACCTTTCTCGGATGATGTGACATGAATGGCGTATGTATATGTGGATGGATGAATGGATGGATGCATACTCCCAAAGGTAGGAGCAAAGATAAGTGCGTGTCTCTAAGGTAGAGATAGCACAATATGTGGGGAATGCGTACTCCCGTGATAGGAGCAAGATAGGTGCGTATCTCCGTGGTAGAGATAGCACGATATGTGGTGGATATGGATCTATATGTGGGTGGTACTTCGAGGAAACGTAGTAGCACATAATGAATGTAGTATTTATAAAATGGGTGCGTGCTTCGAGGACGTAAGTAGCATAGATCAATGGATGGAGAGCACATAGTATTGACTTTATCTCGCGTGACTAATTCCTTATGGGTCCACAGATAACCACACTCAATGCCTATAAAGTCTACACTCAAATCTACAATATGATCTATTTGAACAGATGGGTTTTCCTAATCTAGTAAGCATGAATGTATGGTCATGGTAGGAATTTAAACTCTCATCATAAAGGAACTCATCATGCAGAATTTAATATTTTTTTAAGATAAACTCTCCGAACTCTAGTATCTCTAGGAACAAGATGGACAAAGCAGCTCAAAACCTTCCCATATCATACCCGTCAACCCCACCTAGACTTAGATCAAGTGTTCGCTACCCACAAGTTTCGTGTTCAGCAAATCTCAAATCTAAACAAGTTGTGTCCAAAACTCGGGAGAGTGCAAGGTTGAAAACTAGGTACTTGAAAGGAATTACGGCAGAGCAACTATTCATTATCTCCATGTAGAGTTTATTCTAGGGATCACTTTTAAAGACAAATTGCAAGAGCTCTCCAAAAATAGAAAAGATAAATAAGGAAATCTTTTTGGGTTTCTATGGTTATGCATCTTTTTTAGTTGTTTTAATCAAAGCACACTCTAATAAAGCATAAATAGATAAGTTGGAAACACTTAGCTTGGTACACGGGGATGCTCTCCCCCAAGCTGGATGTTGACATAGTCTGCTGATGTTGCTGACAGGCACTGAAGACGTTCTAGTCCTCCAGGAGTGTCGTAGATAGTTGCTGTTGGAGACAGCATTCAATTTTCGCGGGCAGCACTCCGACAGGGGATTGGATGTCCTTCTGCCTGTTAGCTCTTCATGATCCTTGATGTTCTGTGAAGCTCAAATAGACAACAAAGCTTGTGGAACTGATTAAGCGTTAGTGATAAAACCTCTAGGCCTTGGTTGTCTAGAACTTTCTTAACTTAGACTTGTTCTAACAGGATCACAAGAATTATTTTTTATCTTTTTATTATTTAAGGAATGCGCATGGGGAAATAAATATGCCGAGAAATTATTTTTGTGCCACCACAAAGAATGACTATCCACATGGGGCTTGACGATTTTCTGGATGCAAATGCACAACATCTTTATTTTCTTTCCAAATGCGGAGATAAAAGAGTAAAGATGCAACTAGGATGCAAGTAGGGAAATAAAGATGCTAAGGCAAAAATGCAATGCTGGAAAAGTGATGCTGATAAATACCAAGTTACCTCTTGGCGCGGCGTTCGGTGGTTTTAAGTCCTCCGAACAGGACTTGTCATGTTCGCTCATTTTTCAAGGGGCGCATTGGCTGGCGCCTCTGATGACGTCGCCTCTTGTGTAGGAATTGATTCTGATTTTGCTTTTACCTTCCACACCTTCTTTGTTGGAGAGGGTGACCTTGAGGAGGAAGCTTCTTGGACCACTTGTTTCTCTTCTCGTTGGTAGCACCTCTTCAGTTCTTCTATAATGTTCTTGTCTTCGTGGTACCGGTCTTCATATCTTGACACTTCTCCCTCATAGTCAGCCCATCCATCTCGTAGTGATGTTCTTCTTGTTCGCGACGGGTACGCTGCCTTCTCCTTGCTCTATTCTTCTTGGGCTCTTCGATTATATAATTATTGTTGAAGTAGCGGCGTACCTTCTCAAAGGGGAAAGTGGAAATGGATCTCTCCCGTCCCAATATAGATGATAGCTCGTGGTGTTCGAAATGGTCTTCCTAGGATGATTGGAGGATCGTAGTCATCTCCCATGTCAATGACTAGGAAGTCTCAGTAGGGACATAATGGTCATCTATCTCGGATGAGGACATCCTTCACTTCTCCTTCGACGAAGCGGAATGTCCGGGTCCGCCATCCGCAGTTGTGCATAGGTAGGCTCCAAAGGCATAGTGCCATATAGATACTCATAAGTTACCTTGGCCATAATGTTGACGCCCGATCCGGTGTCACGCATGCCTTTATTGAAAGAGCTTCGTTGATGGAGCATTGAATGGTTGGGACACCGGGTCATCCTTCTTGATCGACGTGGGGACCCGAGTAAGTGGTCATGCTCCCCGTGGACTGCAAAGTGACCATCCTCACCGCCTCCGTCTTCTTGGTCTTCTTATCTTTGTTCTTGCTCTTCTTAGCCGGATTCTTCTTCTTCTCACTGTTCGTGATGAGGGTGTGCTGAACCGCAAAGACTGTTCTTGAAGAAGAAGGTTTCTCGCTTGCCCTTGATGTTGAAGATGATCTTGGCAAGTGTTGGCATACATGATGGCTCCAAGCAGTTCAAGAATGGTCGTCCCAAAATGACAGGGGACCTTTCATCACCGCCGTATCCACTACCACGAAGTCTCTGGAATATACGAGTTGCCTACTCGTACACATATGTCTTCAAGTACTCCCAAAGGAACACGAAGTGACCGATCTCGCAAGCCGTAAGCACATGGTTGTGTATGCTAAGGGGCATCCGAATAGCTTCTCATATATCACTCTTGGCATAATGTTGATGCTTGCGCCGAAGTCACAGATTGCCTCATTAAAGTTAATACTTCCAATGGAGATCGGAATGACTGGGTCTCCCGGATCGCCCTTCTTGATTGGCGAGTTGAGTCAATCCATGACCCCTTCGATGGATCACTCCGGCTATCTTCTACATTGAATATATCAACAAGATTTGCGCCTCGAGCTCTTCGGGTTGTCCCGCCAGCTTACCTTGACCAGCTTGAGGGAGCAAGGTTAACAAGCCGTTGTACCCGCGACTCAAGTATCTTGTTGAAGCCGAGCCGACTCTTGATGGCATTGGAAAAGCCATCCATTCTCGTTGCCGAGTGTCTCTAGGACCTTGTCATTTGATGTCGCCTTCTTGGACAGATTGTCCATCATCTTGCCTTGGTTCAAGACTAGCTCTCTCAAAGGCGGCCGGTTGTAATTATTGTAGGAGGAGCCGTTACCTTGATAGTTGCCCGAGTAGTTAGGCCTCGCGCTGATTCCAACCTTGATTCTGGCGAGGACGGTAGTAATTATTGTTGTTGTTGTTGTTGAGGTAGTTCACGTCCTCCTTCGCTCGCGCTTAGCACCTCGTGTGCCCAGCCTCTTCACACTCTTCACATGTCATGCGAGCATCATGTATATGCATGACTTCTTTCTTCTCTCGTGGCTCTCTCATCGAGCCTCTTCATTAGTAGATCCATTTTGGCAGACAAGATGTCTACCTCCTTCACTGGTGCATTCCTCCTCCTCTCTTGCGGGTCTGAGTTCTTTCTTCACTCCAACCTTGGTTGGATGCCATCTTCTCCACAAGAGCCGTGGCTTGAGGAATAGTGAGTGATAAGAATGCACCTCCAGCCAGCAAAGATCCATCGTCTCACGTGTGCTGTTGCCGAGCCCATGGTAGAATGTCTCGCATGAGCAGCCAATTCTCCATGCCATGATGAGGACACTCGAGGATGTAATCTTGAAAGCGCTCCCAAGCTTCGGGACAGCCTCATCATGGTGTTGCCGAAAGCTTGATATCTTCCCGCGAAGAGCATTTGTCTTGCCCATTGGGAAGAACTTCGCCAAGAAATTGGTGGAACATAATGCCCACGTAGGATTCTTCTCCTTATTGGCGTAGAACCACCGCTTTGCTCTCCCCAAGAGTGAGAATGGGAAGAGGCGAAGTAGTATAGCATCTCTCGGGGACGTCCTTGATAGTGAATGTGCTACAAATCTCCAGGAAGTGTTGGAGATGAGCACTAGCATCTTCATGGGCCTTCCCACGTAACCGGCTTGCTTGCACCATGTTGATTAGCGCAGCTTGAGCTCAAAAGCTCCTTCGATGTCCGCAGCTGGTCCAAGACGAATGTTGTCCGTAGTTGAGCCGAGAACTCGCGGAGTGACTTGTTCGCCATGGCTTCAAACGCCGGTGTCAAGTCTCGTACGAAAGGTTGACTTTCTCGCTTCGACAAACTTCCAAGTTGAGTTGATGATGATGATGATTGATTGGTTTTCTTCAACTTGCTTCCGGCCTTCCCGAATAAAGCTTCGGATTGTCAATATAATTATCGTGAAGAATTGTCTTTTTCATACATTACCCCGCATAAGATATAAGAATAGACGAAAAACAAGGGTAAGGTCGTATGAGTAGAGAATGGTGACAACTCAATCTCATTATGTAGTGCAATGCCGCTCATTATCCATTGGCTTTCAACCTTCCCCGGCAACGGCGCCAAAAAATGCTTGTTGACATTTCTAACGCCACTCGGTGTTAGGTTGTCATCCCCAACATGGCGCCAAAAATGCCGGTACTAAATAATGCAACCGCTACTAGAAATAAATATGGGATCCGCAGCGCACGTATAATACCGATGTAGCATTTTAACCAGGAGTAATCCAGGTATCGTTATTTATATTTTTACCACTCGGGAAGGGAATGCACTGGATAATGAGTGATGAGCAATGCACATGCTTTAATGGAGAGCTTAACCTTGTCTCGTATCGATCATCTCATACAAAGGGTAAGTGTCACATAAAATATAGGAATGAATGATAAATGACATAAGATAAATGAGAGCATTTAGCCACATAAAATAATAGAAATAAGCCATCTCAACTTAGCACTCTAAGCTTATAACACTAGCATGGACTAGGACGATCTAGGGTATAATCCTATGTTATTCTAACTATAAGGTCAAAGCATACAATGATTAGTGCAAGAACATCTAGCAATCATGGCGGGAAAAGGTTACATCTATGCATAGTGATATTACCAGAGAAGACAAGAGACATAGCAATGACTTCAATGTAATAGGTTGTTCTACTAAGACCTACCAACGGGGGATGGAATACAAAGGACTCAACGGAACTGTCACTTCCGCGATCTACCACACGTCCCGGCCAATAGGGTGTAATCGCAGATAAATACAATCTAGGCACCACGCCTACACAATATTTACCACTCACCCATCGATCTAATGAGCAAGTGCTATACGATCCTATGCATAAACACAATTCTAGTCCAACTATGCTAAACATATAATCAAAGTAAACTAAGAACAATATAATTGAGAACGTAATCAAATAGAGCAAAGTCAAGTCTCGATATAATAGAATAGAATAAAGTACTACTCATAGTATCACGAACAATGATGAATATTACAAGAATGTAGAGGGGAATTACCAAGAACTCCGACAGATCCGGACTCCAAGCTAGGCTTGATTCCCTCTAGATCTATTCCTATGTAGCTATGCTACTAAACTATGGAGCTCTAATTGAGATGGTGGCTCGCTTCTCTCCGAATTCCGATGAGAGAATGAACTCTTGAATGAACTAGGAATTAATTAGGGTTTCACCTGAGGGGCCGGGGGCTCAATATATAGCCCCCTAGGATTAACCACAGCCCTGGATCAAACCGACCTAAATGGACGATAATTATTCATCCTCAAAGGCGGTGGAGGCAGATCCACGAGACTCCACCGATTGGTGGAGGTGGGGAGTCGGCCGACTCCCCCGGGTCGGCCGACCGGCCACCCCGCTGCGGGCCCCAGCCTTCCGTGGTTTGCCTTCGGAGTCTTCTAGATTATACAATTTTACCCGTTCGGTCTTTATCTCTATGTAATCATGACATGTGGGCCTCCTTTGGTTCTCTTTCCGATAACCCCCGCAAATAGACAATCACCAAAACTCGTGGAATTCTCGTTGTAACCCCTATATCTAACAGTGAACTCATATTAG
Organism: Themeda triandra; assembly: GCA_018135685.1. Taxonomy (NCBI): domain Eukaryota; kingdom Viridiplantae; phylum Streptophyta; class Magnoliopsida; order Poales; family Poaceae; genus Themeda; species Themeda triandra. Next base: position 325,745 of record JAENPR010000165.1, on the reverse strand, counting down.
TCCTTTCTCTTGCTGCGTTGACGGTATAAAATTGATACTTAACGACCGTCAACACACCCAAATAGCCTTCTTCTTTTGGCCAACAATGGGAGTACCAACAAACTTAGCTTTCACACCCTTCTCACCCTTGGTAAGCACATAACAAGAATCAAAAGATATAGCATTAACAAACTTCTTGTTCTCTTTTTTCTTATTGCAACTTTGCTCTAGGTGCCCAACTTGCTTGCATCTATAGCAATACCGACCATTGCTCTTCACAAAGCTAGGCTTTGGAGTTGCAAAGGCCGACTTGCCTTTCTTGGGGATATAGCCCAATCCCTCTTTATTAAGAGAGAACCTTTGGCTACCCAAACACTTAAGCAAGCGGGTCTCACCGCCATAGGCCTTGCCTAGGGCGTGAGTGAGCTCATCCACCTCTTTCTTGAGGGTCTCATTCTCAACCATTAGTGAGGCATCACATGTGAAACCATCACTACTAGTAGAGATAGAGTTGGTAGTGGTGGATGAAGAGCTACAAGAAGGGTTAGCATTTGATATGATGATGGGTTGATAAAATGAATCCTCAATGATATCACAAGTAACACCTATATCACAAGATGCAACCACCACTTTCTTTGCTTGTTGCTCAAGAAGCAATGAGTGAGCCTTTTCAAGCTTAGAATGAGCATCACCAAGTTTCTCATGGTCTTCCACTAGACTCTCATGAGTGGTTTTAAGCTCACTAAGAACTTTCTCATGTATTGCTACTTTCATTGAAAGCTTCTTACACTCTTTTTCCTTGGCAATAGCTATGTCTCTAGTCTCTTGCATCAAGTCATATAATTGTTCCTTAGAAGGCTCATCATCATCATCATCATCATTATCACTATTGTGAGCATATTCCATCTCACTATCATCATCACTATCATCATATTGTACCTTAGTTTCTTTGGCCATGAAGCATGAAGATGATGTAGAGAATATTGATGGCTTCTTGTTGATAGCAATTGAAGCAAGAGCCTTGTTGGATGAATCTTCATCTTCATCATCATTATCACTCTCCCAAGTGACCACATATGCACCATTCTTGCCCTTCTTAAATGTCATCTTGGCCTCATGCTTCTTCTTCTTCTCAAATTTGCCCTTGTTGTTGTTCTTCTTCTTCTCATATGGGCATTCGGCTTGAAGATGTTCGGTGCTATCACAATTGAAGCACTTTCTTTGTTGCTCATTTCTCTTAAAGTTGTCATTTCTCTTCTTGAAACCCCTTCTCTTGGTGAACATGTGACCCATCTTCTTGACTACAAGAGCAAGTGCTTCATCATCAATTTCAAAGTCACCATCTTCATCATTGTTTTGTTCTTCTTCAAAGATTGGTGCTTTGCCCTTGGAGGAGGTGGCTTGGAATGCCACGGTCTTCTTTTTCTTCTCATCTTCCACCTTCTCTTTCTCGTCAACATCTTGATCATATTTGTCATAGGTCAATACTTCACCAAGCAAATCATTAGGCTTCATAGCTTCAAGCCCATCTCTTTGCAACATCATGATCAACATCTTGAATCTTTTAGGTAAGCTCAATAAGAACTTGTGGCAAAAATCTTGATCTTGAGTCTTGTGCCCTAAGCTCTTGAGATCATTGACTATCACTTGTAGACGATGAAACATCTCAATAATTGTTTCATCATCCTTCTTCTTGAAGTTCTCAAACTCACTCTTGAGTCCATAAAGCTTGGCACTCTTCACAACTTTTGTGCCCTCATATGTTTCACTCAATCTTGTCCACACTTCACTAGCCAATTCCAAATCCTTGATGCCCTCAAACACTTTTGTGTCAATGCCATTGTAGAGTGTATTAAGAGCCATTCTATTGCATGTTCTATTTGCTCTATCCTCATCGGTGAGATGATCCGGATCAAGGATAGCAAAATCATTCTCGGTGACTTGCAATACTCTTTCATGAATAGAACCAAGGTGCATTGTCATCTTTCTCTTCCAATGAGCAAAAGAACTAACACCATCAAACATAGGTGGTTTGCTCCCAACATGATTGAACACAATTTGAGCCATACTTCAACACCGAAGGTTGTTAAGCCTTAATTAATCGGTGACCTAGCTCCGGTACCACTTGAAAGGTCCTAGTATAGCTAGAGGGGGGTGAATAGCCTATTTAAAAAATCTTCAAGACACTAGAGCAAAATATTAGTAACACAAATGGCGATAAAAGCGGTTTGCTCTAGCTCTAATTGTTAGGCAAGCCAACTATTGCAATTCTAATAATTATAGTCTCTATGGCACACAAATTCTATGTCTCTACTCTAACTAATTAGAGAGCTAGCAAGATAAATAAACTACTCTAAGTTACTCTACTTGCTACTCTACCACAAGATATATTGCAAGTATGAAAGAGAGGGGGAAATGACTTTTATACCAACGGTGAAGAGTAGAGGATGTTGCCAATCACCAATAATATATATATCAATCAATCCAATGCACCGGAGACAAGAGATGACACAATTGGTTTTTCTCCCGAGGTTCACTTGCTTGCCGGCAAGCTAGTCCCCGTTGTGTCGACCAACACCTTGGTGGTTCCTCGGTTGTGGCCCTCAAGCCAACGCCCGCAAGGCACCGCAAGAACCCACACACAAGTGCGGTAACTCAATGACACGAGCAATCCACTAGAGTTGGAATTAGGCACTCCGCCGGGAACCACAACAACCCCTCACAAATTCACCTTGATTGGGGGCGGACACAATCACCAAATCCCCTCACCAATCAATCCAACATCAACCGTCTAGGTGACGGCAATCACCAAGAGTAATAAGAATACCACAATTGCAATCACCACCTAGTGCCAAGAAATTGAATCACAAATGCAATGCACACTAGGGCTCCCAACCTCCTCTCATGAACAAGCACCAACCATGAGAATGGAGAGGAGATGGGGGATCCTCTTGGAGCTCTCAAATCGATCTCTAGAACACTCTCCCTCACTTGATTGAAGCTCAAATCAATGGAGTCAAGGGATGGAGGATTGGAGCTCTTTCTTGTTCTAGGTTTGAGAGAGAGACAGAAAGAGAGAGGGAGCTTTCTTTCAAAATGGCCAAGAGAGAGAGAGGGGAGGAGGCTCACAAGATTTTATCTCCCAGCAGCAGGAGAGACCGGCGGTGCCAACGGCTAGCCGGCGGAGCCCCTCCCACACGCTCGCCTCAGTCTCTGTCGCCAATGGGAAGAAACAGAAAAGCTGGAGCTGCTCGGTCTCTGTCTCGGTCTCTGTCTCTGGAAGATTGATGAAGCGGTGCTCTCTGTCCATCACGTGAGCCAACACGAGCAACCCACAGCAGAAAATTGCCACGGCGGCCCAAAGGTGGCGCAGCGCCAATCGGGCCGCGGCGGGAGCAAGCCGCCTAGCAAGGGCCGGCTCGCGGCCGCGGCGCGGCCGCGGCCCAAGGGCGGGCCGGCAGCTGGCCCAAGGGCCCAGCTTCTCGGCCCGCGAGCGGAGGCGGCCCATCGCGGCAAAGGCCCAGCGCGTGGAGCAAACAGCGCGGCCCGGACTAGGCACTCGGATCGCGGAGAGAGCGCCGCCACGGGCGGTAGGTCGACGGGCCGGCCCAAGAAGGGAGCCCAGCAGCGGCGACAGCCTTCCTTGCTTCGTGCAACAGGCCAAGCCCATCCGTAAGGCCAAATTGGCCACTCCAAGCAGCAAATAACAGAAGTCCCAAAATTTCCTGAGAGACAAAGAAGCCGCCGAGCAACATATATTCTTCCAGATTTCAACCAAATTGACAACAAAGCTCAATCCAAGTCAATTGCTATCTCATCCAAAGCATATCAAGCCTCAATAGCACATGAGAAAGCCATTCTTTAAGCCTTTTCTAGGAATATCACAACCAACTCGTCAAGTCACTAACCCCATGCATATGCAAAATGCAATCCATTTTAGTGGCACTAGATGAGTGAGCGATTGTAGTCTTCCTCTTAATAGTACGGTTATCAAACCTAAAACACTCACACCCTCTATGGTGTCTTGAGTGCAAACCGAAAATGGCCCTATGGATTTATACCTTTGCCTTGAGCCAATTTTCACTTTTCTCCATTTCCATTACAAGGATGAGCACTTGACCATCCTTTGGACCATCACCATCCACCTTGATCCATTTGCTCCATCACTTGGTGTGTACCACCTTGCTCATATTCACAACACTCATGATAAAGGTTAGTACACTAGGTTTCATCAATTACCAAAAACCAAACTAGAGCTTTCAACAGGATCCTACCAATATACATCTAGGCACTCCTAACCCTTGGATGAACGTTGTGTTTTCTCTCAATGGTTTAAGATCTAGTCACATGGATCCATGGGCCCACCATAAAGCAATCAACATGACATGTAAAGTTACATGGCATTAACCACACACTATGATAAGTGGGACAACCTTCTAGAAGGAGGCCGGGCCTACTTGTCATAGGGGGCTCCCGACCCTCTTATGGAGGCTCCCAACTCCCACTCGCATCATACCCATCCTATGACATGTGGGACACGCTTGTAGAAGAATGATGAAGGTCCTACTCCTCATAGGGAGGTCACCGACCTCCTTATGTGGCTAAAGTGACTCAACTTTGGTGCACCGCCTCTGCATATGCCTCCATGCATCCTCCTTGATCTAGACCATTGATCCAATGTCGGTTTGATCCAAGGAAAAGAAGGAGATGTCACCTGGATCACTGATGTGGCACTAGAGTAGACCCTACTCCTGAAGCTATAAATACCGCCTAGACCCTCGCTCTCAACTCATGCTTACATAGAAGTAGTCACTCTTCGTATAACTTTCAAGCTCAAGTACTGGTGCTCTGCAAATAGGGAGAGAGTGAGGGAAGTCTTCTGGAGAAAGCCCCAGGTTTGTCAAGAATCTTCTCCAAGGTGTACCTCGGCATATGTCCTCTTCTTGTAAGTAATACATTCGCACTTCCATTATAGTATTTGATATTCTAGTTCCAGTATAATAGTTATACAACTTGTATTCGTTAGTAAATCACTTTACTTTAGTAGAGTGCTCTAATCTCACTAAGGGAACTTAGTGTGCAAAGGTAGCGTAAACATGGTGTTTAGGCTGTAGCTTACATGTGTAGACCGCTTGTTAATTGCATGGTTTGTTGTAGGTGCTAGAAGATGATGACAACCCTAACTAGTCTTTGTATCCTACCACATGTTTGAGACAAGTTCATAAAAGGTAGGGTTAGTGTCAACTGTGTAGTCGCTTCGGGTGGGGGTTTGGTCTTATACCGTCTCGGCTGCCACTCCCACGAGCAAGGACGAGATAAATCGCCAATATACCTATGTTATCAGACTAGATATCATAGCTATAATAATCCTCTCTACCCAACTATTATAAACCCTTTGTAGCATCATAGGACGACATTGATCCTTTGTTAGTTCACTTCTCGTTTTCCATGGAAATCATGATACATGTAGTACTCCCGCTGAAGGCTAAATTGACAATTGTACGCTTGTGTTTGCCCGTTTGACACTTGTGTCAACATAAGCTAATATAGGAAACTATTGGAGAGGAAAGTAAATTAAGGTTTATTCAATTTGTTAACTTGCTAAACTTATTGGATTAGCGATTTAATTATAAGAAACACCTAGAGTTTCTCTGAGGAGGTTAAATAACCAACCTGGCTTACAACCCTGCTAAGATTTTGGAGCAAAGCAATCAAATTCTTCCATATTGCTTATGCGACAAAGAGATTAGTTGTTGCCAAAGTTGTTAGATTTGAATCAACTCAACTTTTGTTTGGTTTTACAGGTGACCGCGTATGTAAATTAAAATAGTTCTAAATAACTAGGAGCATCTAGATGCATAGCTCTAGTAGTAACTCAAGGGTTGTTTGGTACAACTCCTTGAGGTTCCTTTTCTATGAGAATCACTTCTCATCGAGCTAAACAACATAAATCTAAATAGATTCTACTGGGAACAAATAAAATTGTTTCTCCATTACACTAGTAGAGCTAAAGAAACCTCCCCCATTCAATCTAAATTATATTATTGATTATCTTATTAGCTAGCGATTTTCATCATGTATATTGCCGAAATACTATTTTGTCCTTGTAGACAAAATAATGACGACACTAGTGTTATGATTTGTTAACCAAATACTAGGATCGTCTGTTTGGCAAAGGTGTAAGAGCCGAAACAAGTACAGTAGATTTTTGGTTGTGAAAGGGAGGCAACGACGTGTGTGGCGGCGTCCAAGGCGAGGCATCCGGGCTTTTCGTTTTTGGAGGGAAGTTGCGCGCCACACCACCAAAAACCCTCCTCCATTCCCCCCGTATCTGCTTCAAACGCGGCGAGACATCGGAGGCCAAACGGCGCGGCGTCCCGAGTCTCCCCAGCCACCGCGCGCCTCGACTCCCCGGCCGGCCTCCCTCCGCCTCCCTCCCGGCCCGCGCGCCCGGTCTCCGCCGTCGCCGACGACGACCGTACGGTGCGCTTCTCGGCCCCTCCGCCCGCGCGGCCCTCTATCTCTTCTCGCCGCGAAATCGATTTGCTTTTTTAGGTTTCCGGCGCACGACTGCTCGCCCGACGGAATGTCGCGGCCGGAATCTTGGAACCACAGCTGCGCCTGTCTCTATGTGCGCGGCGCGGGCGCGCGGGCGCGCGTGTGTTTCCATTCTGTCGTGGAGTTCGTTCCGTTTGGCTGAGATGGGAGAAGCAGGGATGGGAGCTTTTCTCTCTTGGTGGTGCTCGTGCGGGGCTTTCACCAGAGGAGTTTCTCGTAGATCCGTTTTTAAATTGTCGGATTGAACCTGAAGGGGAATGGGGGATGAACGCTGGCCGAAACTCGTTGGTTTGACCGCTTGAGCGATTCACGCATTGCCTGTTTCCAGCTTAACATGTGTTTGGATTGCAGATTGCTTGCTACTTAGAGTTGTTTTGCCTTGCCTATGTGCAAGTGCAATGGCCCATTACAAAATCAAGTTTATCAAGTGTTATTTGGAAAACAAGAATAAATGTGACATTTGTTTCCCATCTTTGTTTATTTTTTTTTTTCTAATGTAAATTTTCACCAAGAGAATACCTGTAATAGCACTTTTTATATTGTACTTATCCACCAGCACAACAACGCAAAAAAAAAAAGAAAAAAAAAAGAATGTCTCGTCGATTGTGCTTTCACTATATTTTTGTTCTGCATACATTAGTGTATTTCTTATTTCTTATGATTGTGTTTTCATTGTATGGGCAGTCTGCAGGCAACAAGAGGCTGTCAGCATCCACTCCACCACGTGCCCTTTATCACCGTCATTGTCTACCACACGGTACGCTTCTCCATTCCCCATCCTTGTAGCTATTGCTTTTCTCTCTGCAGATTTTTGTAGTTCTGGATTTTTGACACACCTGCTAAATTAAAATGTCACCAGCAAATCTGGAATTCATGTGTTTTTTTTGTTGATCATGCTGGATTTAATGAGAGAACTGGCGACCTATATGATTTGGTGTCTTCTTTTGGGGAAACTATGCAGCCCTTAGTGGATCTAGGCTCATGCAGATCTGTTCTGAAATCTGGCTGAATTTCAATGTGCTTTAAGGTTGTTGTACAGTGGGCAAAGTTAAGGCAATCAAATTCTGCTGGATACTTAGGAGTTGGATATGACATTATGAACGGTTCTTATCGGTTGTAGTTCTGGCAAGGAAAAACCACTTTTGCATTATGGCATGCCCAATTGGTAAATGCTGGTTGATAAAGAATGCAGAGTAACTGTAGAAGTTTCCTTCTGTACACTCAAGCACGGAAATTTGCTGATTCGATGTTTCCTTTATATTAAAAAACTACTTTGTATATATTCTGTTTGCAGCACAATATGTGTTTATACTCCTTGTTGTTTCTGGTGTCTGGCCCATTTACATAAAGTGAAGTAATGGAGTATCTATAAAAGAGCATGTTAATTGGCAAACAAGAATGGATATGATATTTCATTTCCCTAATGTTTTTTTGTTTTCCTTGTAAATTTTGTCATAGTTGAGAATACATATCAATTGTCAGTTTGTATGTCTCAGTGCATCAATGCCATAAAGGTCACATTAGCCCAACTATCTACGCTTGTTCAGTTCATTCTTTCATATATCTGCATCTTTTGTTATAAAATCTTCAAATTGATTGCTCTAGTTGGTGTTTCGAATTTCCATCTGCAATCGCTGAGATGTTAGAGGGAAAAAGCATATTGTTACCAGTGATTCTGCAAAGCATTCAAGATCTGTTCTTAACATACTTTAGGTGTGTGTAAATAGAACGTTAGAATACTGGAATTACATGATTTGAGATTGAGATGAAATGTAACTAGGCAGGCAAATATGAATATGTATATGCTTATAAAGGAGGCTTGGCAAAGCAGTAGGTTCAAGAGGGGACTTGTTCTCATGGCTAGTAGTTGTTATTTTCAGGAAACAAGTAAGAAGGGATGTGCAATGAGAGTTTATATTCCACAATTATCTCATGTGCTGAGAGCTATTAAAATATAAGAGGATTAAAATATGAAAGAATAATACAAAGACAAAACGTAGGTCTATAAAGGATCAAGTCTCTTGAATTCTCCTTCCACAAGATTGTGAAATGAAGAAAAATGAAAACAAATGATAAAAAAATTCAACAGAATCACATGGCAAAGACAGGAGCTAGAACACACATAATCCATTCTCTTTTGTTCAATAAACAAATCACAATATTACTAGAAACAATCAACATTTTTCTGCTGTGTTTTATTGATATTCTCCTTATTACTTACCAAAGTATAGGGTTTTATTCTATAGAGGAAAGACTTAGTGTTTAATTTGCAATGCTATTTTTGAAATTATATATTTGTACTCTTTCTTTTTTTCGAAACCATGCATTTGCATGTATTGCTCTAAGAGAAAAAGGAGTTTAAGTTACACACTTGCCATTCCCGGCGAGTTGCCGCGTCGAAGGCAAGCGAAGCACACAACACAAGGCACCGGCTATAACGGTGGAGCTAAAAGGTTGTACTAACTTAGATAACTAATTGTGCGACTGGCGAATGGGTGGAAACCTAAGCCCGTCGAGGCGTCGTCCGCGCGGCACGCGTTCCGAGCCGTTGGCCGAGAAGGGAAACAGCTTCCTCAAGTTTTCGCGTCGAGAAGGGGAAAGGTTGCCGAAGGTCTCGTGGAACCGGGCTTCAATGGTGGCGTCCGGGGTTTCGGACGCCGCGTTGGCCGGCCGATCGGACCACTTGTTGAGCAGCACCCCGCGAGCCCGACGCTCCGGTGAGGGTCGCGATAGGCCGACTTGGCCGCCAGCGCGTGCCGCGACGTTAGCTTGCCACTCATCCACGCTGATGGAGGATGTCCGAGGACGTGGGGGATCCGCCACGAGGGAAGGCACAATAGGCAAGGTCAAGCTGTCGATGAAGGCAGCGACCGATGCCTGAGTCGGTGACGCCGGGGGGACCGGCTCGGACGCCCCCACTCTGCACGTCACACCGGCGTCCCCGACGGAGGTGTCGTCCACGCAGGCGAGCTGTACTGGCGAGCCAGAGCCGCCCACGTCCAAGCCTCGAGGAAGACAGTCCTCCACAGGCCCACCGACTCGTCCTCCACGCCCACCGAGGCAGCGGGTGGTGCGGGTGTGCTCTCGGCGGCCGGAGCAGACGGCGGGGCCGGGCTGGGTCGGCGGCGGCCGACACCGCAACGACGCCGTCCACCTCCGCCACCGAGGCCGGGGTAGGCTGCGGTGAAGTGGCCACCTCCACCGCGCAGACGGCAGGCGCCACCGAATCATCGTCGTCCGCGAAGCACAAACGGAACAAACGTGGCGGTGAGGGCGGTTCCGGCAGCGCTGTAGACAGGGGCACGGCGAGGGGGGCCGCGAGCTCATCCAACATCGGGTCAACCCGACCTCCACTGAGCTTGAACGTCAGCGGGTCGGCGGGAGCGGCAGCAATGTCGTCGTTGAGCTCCGAATGCCGCTTGCGCCTGCGCCCCCGGCGTCGACGGCGGGCTCTCTTGGCACCCAGCAAGGCACCAACATGTGGGTAGACGTCCGCAGAGGCGGAAGGTGCCGGACAGAGAATTTGTCCAACCAAGATCGGCGTACGAGGCACCGACGCGCTAGAAGCCCCTGCACCACCGGCGGCGATGGCTGGAGGAGGGCGACGTAGATGCCGATCATTGAGGAGCTCCCCGCAGGTCGCCGAGGAGGGCCTCCGCGCGCAACCCACGGAAGGGCGACGAGACGGGCTTGGGCGGGCGAAGCACGCAACTCCTCGCCCGGTGCCTCGTGGCCGTGGCAAGGAGGCAACGGGACGGGGAGGTGCACCGAGCGGCGAAGTGTCCCTCCGCCAGGCAGTTGAAGCAAAGGCCGACAAGCGGAGTCGGTACCGGACGTCGATGCCGGCGGTAGGAGGCACGGCGCCGCCGGCGCCGACGGTTGTCCACACGAGTGAAGCCATCATCGTCAGTCACTGCGGCCGCGCGAGGAACGTGAAACCGAGGCCGCCTGCTCACCGGAAGAGCACGCGGAGGCCTCGGAGGAACCCCCGGACGCGGGACTAGTCGTTGCCGCGCCGGGACTCTAGCTTCAGGCAGCGGGCCAAGACGGCGCTGTGCAGGCACGCGCGCAAGGCCACGGCAGCCACCCGCCGCTTCCGCAGCGCGCTGCGACGTGCACAGCGGCCCAGTAGGCGAGGAAGACACTCCGGGGGCAGCCGCTGGCCTCCTCCTACGCCGTTGGCGACGACGGGACGGCTGCCCCCCTCGAGCACCCAGGGAGGGGGCAGCGTCGGCAGGGCACTGGGCCAGGGACGGGGCCGGTGGCGAGGCGGCGCGACGCGACGCCGGGTGCTCCTCCTCCTCGTCAGAGGAGGCCTCGCGCCAGCGCAGGTGCTTCGGCCTGCCGGCGGAGTGGGGGAGGAGGGCCAAGCTGTGGTCTTCGTCGTCGTCGGAGGCGTCCTCGATGGCAACAAGCCCCTCCATCCACTCAACAGCGACAGGGGGCGTGGCGGCGGCCCCCGGAGGAGACCCGTCGGTGCCAGCCCCGGCGGATGGGGTGGAGGCCGGTGGCGACAGGCTCGGAGCGGAAGGCCGCACGACGATGACCTCGGGGCGGACCACCTCCACAGGAGATTGCGCAGCAGCTCCTGGAGGGGGCGGTGGGCTGCTCAAGGGGGACGCTCGCGTTGGCACCGGGCGAGCGCAGCACCGCGCGCCCGCGACAGAGGCCGCGGCAGCGGCGGTGGGTGGGAGCGCGCCAAGCCCTGCGTCGGCGACGGGGCCCAGCAGGGGCGCGTGCAGCAGGTGGTGGCCTCCATGCGCGACCGACAGCGGCTGCTCGGAGGTGGCCGTCAGAGGTGCCTCCAACCTCAGGGGCTTGCAGTCCTCGAGCGAGGAGGAAGCAGGGGTGGTGGGGGAGGAGCTCGCCCACGTGCTGGCGGCCGGCGGTGACCGGCAACGGCGGACGGCCGCCGGAGGCCCTGCTCCTTCGCTGGCCAGGATCTCCGAGGGAGTGGGCAGAGAAACTTCGGGAACCACATGGCTTGATAGATCAGGGAGCTGGGGTTCTGGATCTGTGCTCGGATTGAGGTGGGGATGGGAAGGGTGGCCGGGCTGGGTGGCGGCGGCGCCGCCGTAACGTTCGCCCTGGAGGCGGGTCGGGAGGGGGTGGGTCGGGAGGCATCGATGTTCCTTGATATTTGTACTCTTTCATAACCAGTTGATATGTTCTGAAGTGATAATATATCACACACTGGAATGAACATTCCAATTCTATGATCTAACTGATCTTTTGTTCCTTTTGCAGGATCTTGATGAAGACAAACGATATTCTTTGCTGTTAGAATACTCCACAAGATTAATAACCAATCCCTCTTTGGCAGTTCATCAGAATGGAGTGCAACAAGGAAGAAGCTACAAGAGCTAAGGATTTAGCTGTGGTAAAGCTGCAAGAAGCAGACTATGCTGGTGCTAAAAGGATCGCCCTCAAGGCTCAAAAGCTTTTCCCTGGCCTTGACAATATTTCTCAGCTGTTAACTGTTTGTGAAGTTCACTGCTGTTCTGCTGTTAAGATCAATGGGGAGACTGACTGGTATGGTATCCTTCAAGTAGAAACAACCGCAGATGACATGTTACTCAAGAAACAATACCGCAAACTTGCTCTCTTACTCCATCCAGATAAGAACAAGTTTGTGGGTGCTGAAGCTGCCTTTAAGCTAATTGGAGAAGCTCAAATGGTACTGACAGACAAAGCAAACCGTTCGCGTCATGACTCAAAAAGGAACTCAGTTATTCCAAAATCTGCACCAAAGAAGCGTGGACGATCAACAAAGAAAACTGATTATGTTGCTAAGAGGGCCAATAAGGAGAACACTGGTGCTGGATATGCAACTTTCTGGACCATTTGCTTGACTTGTGGTACCAAATACCAGTATCAATATAGTTTGTTGATGAAAGTTATCTGGTGCCAGACCTGCTCAAAGAGTTTCATTGCTTATGATTTGTCTAAGAAACCTTCTGTCGGAGTGGAAACATCAAATCCATGGAGTGGATTTGGGACACAACACCAAATGTTCCCGCCAAGTCAATGGACACACTTCGCCAACCAACAACACAATTACCAGAGTGTCCCCACTCAGCAAAATCCTACCACTGGTCATCAAACTCCTGTCCCCAACCAGCAACAACCTCAGAATGTCTCGGTAAGCAAACTCTAGACGTTAACCAGCAACAACGATCACAGAAATTCCCTTTCAGTTCAGGACCAAAGAATGCAGTAAATTCTCATCCATGGGGTGGACCTGGTATGCAACAGGAAATGTGTCCTCCGTGTGAACCCACACATGCATCTGACCAAAAACTTAATCAAAGGGGCCCTGGTCAGCAAAATCCTGTCAATGGTAATAAAACTGTCACTGACCACCAACAGCAATCACTGAAGGTTGGGGATAATAATACTTCTGTCACTACCCAGCAACAATCTACCAAACCCCCTTTCAATTCAGGACCAAAGAATGTAATGAGTTCTCAAGGGGCAGCTTTTATGAACAATAATGCAACTGCAAACAATAACCTTACAGCTGAAGCCGGGGCTTTTAATGGAGAAAAGATTACAAAAAAGCCATCATTCAATGGTGAAAATGGTGAAGATAGAACTAAATCACCAGTTGTGAATTCTGATAAAGTTCATATAGTAAATGAGCAAATGATGGAAAAGGAGGTAGCTAAAGGATCCACTCATCCTGTTGCCACAAGTGGAAGCCAGGTTGCTACAAAAGATGTTCTTACTGCAACAAGTGCAGATAAAACACCTGGGCTGCATCCTTGTACAGAAAGCCAGCAGAGAAATAAAGTCATTGTTGAAGATGGGTCTGATGGGTGTGGGAAGGTCAGCGATCGTCTTCCTGACTCTCCTGCAAAGAAAAGGATAAGAAAAGAACATTCTTCACGTACTGGTGGCAAAAGTGATCGTACAACAGAAAATGAAGTTGCTGAAGCAAACAACCAACACAAACATAGTGTTCCAAGCAAAGAGAAGATGACAAATGAAAAAGAAGTGAGCAGTGGCTTAAATCACGATGTCTTGCAAGGAACAAAAAGAAAACAACAAACTGCAAGTTCTGGAAGTGGAAGCGATGCTGCTGCTAGATCTGTGAACAATAGTATTCCCTGTAATGCTACAGTTTCCTTTCCAGATTCAGACTTCTATGACTTTGAGAAAAACAGGGATGCAGATCGATTCACAGTTGATCAGATATGGGCAATTTATGATGATCTTGATGGCATGCCAAGATACTATGCTCGAATTAAGCAGGTTTACTCTCCAAACTTCATGCTGCAGTACACATGGCTAGAGCATGATCCTTTGTGTGATGCTGAGAAGGAATGGTCTTCTAAGGAGCTGCCTGTTGCTTGTGGAAATTTCAGAGTTGGAACAACACTCTTGACTGAAGATACCAAGATGTTTTCTCATGTTGTTTCTTGGACAAAAGGAAAGAAGAGGAATAGATATGTGATTTACCCTAGGAAAGGTGAAGTTTGGGCACTTTTCAGGGGATGGGACATCAAGTGGAGTTCAGATTCCGATGATCATAGGCATTATGATTATGATATTGTTGAAATCACCTCAGACTTTGCTACGGGTGTAGGCACTTATGTGGTTCCCTTGGTAAAGATTAAAGGTTTTGTCAGCTTATTTGTTCGATCAAGAAATGAAGCACCATTTCTGATACCTAGTGGCAACACCCTTAGTTTCTCGCACAACATCCCTTTTCACAGGTTGACAGAAACTGACAGGCAACATATCCCAAATGGTGCTCTTGAGCTGGATACTGCATCACTACCTTCTGATTTGGAGAAAGCGTTTACTCCTGTGAACCTTGACAGCAGTTTTATGAGTACCAAACAGGGTCAGGATGGTACTGGTATAAATGTGAAGGATGAAGTTGAGAAATTGAATCAGAATACAAAGATTGAACAAGATAATGGCTCAGAAGCTTCAGTGATTGATGATTGTGGTGATGGGTGGAATGATAGCTCTCCACCAGAATCTCCAACTAGCTTTTGTTACCCTGATACAGAGTTTTGCAACTTCACTAGTTTGAGATCATTTGACAAATTCAAGAAAGGGCAAGTTTGGGCACTGTATTGTGATACTGACAAGTTCCCAAAGTACTATGGTTTAATAAAGAGCGTCGATTCAGAGGACTGCAGAATTCACATAAAGTGGCTTGAGCACTGTCCATGTGAACAAGTGGAGAAGCGCTTGACACAAGATGGTTTGTCTATTGGCTGTGGAATATTTGAAGTCAGCAGCCAAAGTGAAATCTATGATTGTACAGAAGTCTTCTCTCACAGTATGGAGGTGACGCTGACGGGTAAAGGGAAAACATATGAAATCCTTCCACGTACTGGCCAGGTATGGGCTATATACAAGAACTGGAGCCGTGCATGGAGCTCTGAAGATTACAGTAGATGTGAATATTTTCTGGTTGAGGTCATGGAGATTTCTAATGGAAATATAACAGTGTCATGTCTTACTAAAGTGGAGGGGTTTAGCGCAGTATTCATGCCAGAGCAGAAAGGTGAATCCAGATGTTCCATGAGAATAGCAAGGAGTGACTTGATTATGTTCTCTCATCAGATTCCTGCCTTCCGCTTGACAAATGAAAATGACCATCTTTTTGGTTACTGGGAACTTGATCCTGCATCAGTACCAGAAGTTTTTCTGGTCAGAAAAACCAAGTGAAACATTGGCGAGTTGATAGAGGAATTTGGCACTATGAAAAGTGAAGGTATGATTTTGAATAGAGCAGTTTAGCATGATTGAACATATGACAATTCTTCAGCTATTGTTGACTATTCATTTGTTTCCTCTGCAGTGCGCTGTTGACAAAGCTGTGGTACTGCTAAGTACTACTGGATTGTTTACTTTGGTTGTTAACTGTACCTTGTGTCATGTAAACATTTTAATTCATTAGTTTGCTACCTGATGCCACTATGTTGAGCCTTTTACTGGCTGGGTCTCGCTTTAGATTTCATCTCACCTGTTTGTCTGTTATGTGCATTTTGGACATTTTGGTGGTTATGCCAGTTGATGACGGCTATTGTTTGCACCTTAGCAGTGCTTGCACACTAGCATTAGAATCTCAAAACTTCAGCAGCATCAGCGTGTATATACTATGCTCCATATCTCATATCTGGAAACGGAGATGGGAGTATGGAAGTGACTTGTCCTGTGTTCTCCATTAGTCCTGAAATGCCAACTTTCAGTGCGGCTAAGCTAATCGTGCATGTTTGCTATTAGTAATATTTTTTTGAAGATCTGTTACCATTGATCTTTCAAAGTGATGATGATTGTATGTCTGCAATTTGCCGGAAACTGAAAGTAACTTCTTTGTGCATTTTACATGCATATATATGTTATCGGTAAACTGAATGCGCATGTGTTGTGCCTTTTCTAGTTATACATATAACTTTTATTATGCATATAAAAAACTAATAAAACGATAAAAGTGTATGAAACATGTATTCATGTCTCTTCACGGTACAATTTAATACATCGAAAACCAGATATATATATATATTTTTCTTCTAGAATAACCAGTTGGTCAATGGCTTCGATGCTAGCATTGACAACATCAGTTCATAGCCTCCCATCTTTCGACACGCTGGCAAACAATTCTATAGTAGATACTAGATAGAGACGAAGAGAGTATAATTTGCACATGGGACGTCACCTCTACCCATCGCCCAAATTAAAGGCCAAAACCAACTAAGCAGTCAACCAACCCAAGTACCCAACATCACATCTCCGGTACCGGCAATGGCTGTGGCCTCGGCGGTGGTGGACGCGGTGGTGGCTCTCTTCTCGCTGATCATGGCCATGGCGGCGGCGCTGTTCGACTCCCAGGTTGTCCTCCCACTGAGCCTCTACCCGGCGCCGCTGGTGGACATCTTCAGGTGGTTCATCGCCGAGTTCGACAACTACATCGTGGCCGAGAGGCCGCCTTTCCTCCGCGGCCTCGTCTGGCTCGACCTCGCCTTCCTCTGGCCGGTCAGCGTCGCCAACCTCTACGGCATGCTCGCGCGGCGACGCTGGTCCGCCACCACCTCCCTCATGGCCGGTGTCTACATGCTCACCTACCTGGTAATGTTCATAACCATCGTCTCCCCGGGCAAACTCCCTCTGTTTATACACCTTCCTGTTTGATATGCTAAAAACTAGCAATGTGTTTATATGCTAACCAGAAGGATCAAAACGTAAATTAATTTGAAAACTAATTGTATAACCAGTGACTAATTGGCGAGACAAATCTTTTAATCCTTTAGCTTATGATGATTAGCTCAGATAATGTTATAGTAAACATGGGTAGGGTTAATAGTTTGTCTCACCAATTAGTCACTGCTTATGCAATTGTTGAAATTTGTTCATGTTTGGTCCTTCTAAATAGCATCCAACCAAACATAGTGTTAATGTCAGCAGCTGAGATCCAAATCGAAGATATTGTCATCTGAATATGAGCAAAAAGCAGCATGTATTGTGTAATTAATCTGAGTATGCATTGACTATCTTGTTGCTTTCTTATAATCTTCTAATATATATTTCATTTAATTCTGTTTTGTTTCAGTATGCAATGTTTGGGGGAGATGTTGGGTTCAGGGAGAGCAACGCCGAAGCTGCTTGGGTTGTACCTTGTGTTCCTTGTTTTTGCTGTAGCTTCAATTGTGCGTGGCCTCTGCTCCTTCTCAACACAGGCTACGCCGGGGGCAGGTCCATCATCACCTGCACTTGCCGCTCGGAAGAAGAGGGTCTAGATCCCTGATTACGGCATGCTTGACTCTTGCATTGGGTCCAAAACCTCTGAAGTTACATAAATGTTCAGAACTTTTTAGGACACGGGCTAGACTTTGCTATTTGGATGGTTGGAGATGCCAAGTAGAATGAGATATGGTAATCTTTTTCTTAAAGGTGTTTGATTAAAAGATAAAGTAGAAGTGATGATCTTAGTAGGAGACATTTTACATTTATTTAGGGTTACCCTGTGCCTCAGAGTTGAGGGAATGGGTCATTCCGTGCTTGCGCCGTGAAGCGCTGTCTTCTCCACGGGAGCAAGCACCTCTTCTCCGCGTGGTAGCCAACCTCGTCAATCCTGCCATCTCTCATCCACGCGGGAGTGGAAGCCTTAGCTCTCGCTGACCCCACCATGCACCACGGTCCACGCTAGGGCCAACCTCATTGGCCCCATCCTGTTATGTGTGGTCAAGAATATCATACAAAAGCTCATAGAAGGCAACATAGACGCTGATCTCTTTAGAAGTATGGAGGCAGGAAAGAAAATATTCACATCAAAATATTGTCACATTTCAAAATGATTTAGTGATTTGTGTAACCCAAAAAAATACGTGGCCAACTTATGATCAATATATATCATATTAGAACATGAGCATGTTAGCACCATCATGAAAGCAAAGCTCTCTTTTGGTGGATCCACATCGTCAGACATGGGCTTTCAAGATCCCAAAGATCAAGAGAGCATCGATAATACTCTCAAGATGACTTGCTCTTTGATGAATGATGAAAAAGGGCAAATATCCGTGCTTCTACCAAAATATTAAGAAGCCAAAAGCCATCCGCCTCTCCTACAGATATTGTGTTTGCAACTAGACATTATCACTTCTATATTTGTGGCTTCAGTTTGTGTTTGTGCTTCATGTTTAGAGCTCATGACTCTCTCTCTCTCTCTCTCTCTCGTTCAACTAGCAAATACCGCGAGTATACAAAATTATAAGTTATTGACTAAAAATGGATAATCAACTAGATAGTAATTAATGTGATATATGTTTGCTTGGTGAAACCAACACAACACTGAAGAAAATGAATAGAAGCTAGCACTGGCACTCTGGCAGCCTCTGTCGGTACGGTGTTGAGAGGAACCGACAATACAAACGGTGAAGAACGAACGAAACCTGAAATTTCTAAAAAAAAGAAAAAAAAAACGAAAATCCTAGCGGCTACCTTTCACCCTCATGGCTCGCTCTTGTTGCAGGAGCTAATACCTAAAATAGCGAGCAGCCTTGTTCAGTCGGCGTGAACAAAACCACCTCCGCATTATTGTCTTAATTAGCTCAATCCTCCTAAGGCATCTAAGCCGGCGCTGGCGGCGCGATCGACAGCTGATGCATGTGTATGACGGCGCGATAGGCTCGATGTCGACGTCGCCAACTGATTGTCGTTGCCCCGCCGGCGCCGGGCCATCTCTCCAGCCGCCGGTACGAGACTCCTCATATTGGATTTGGAACAAGGCATGCTGCTCCGTGATGAACGCCTCGACCGCCTGTCGGAACGCCTTTGTGTCGAGGTCGTCCAACCCCAGCATCCCCAGCTCCAACGGCGCCGTTGCCGCTGACCGCCCCTGCCGCCGCCTTCTGTCCTCCGGCGACTCGAATTGTTCCCGCAGCTCTGTCGGCAACGGCGGCGCGCTCGGCCGAGGATGCATGTCTGCCGGCGATGAGGGCACGATCTGCCGAGGATGCATGTACGTCGGCGCTGGCGGCACATGCCGGAACGGCTCCGCGTCGAGGTTGTCCATCCCCAGCTCCAACTGCAGCTCCGCCGGCAGTGGCGGCGCGCTCGGCCGAGGATGCATGTCTGCCGGCGTTGGTGGCTCGCTCGGCTGTGGACGATCGCGACGATCACCACCTCTGTCGGCGCCGGCGGCGGCACGGGCAACCAGGGATGCCTCGGCGAAAACCTCGTCCGTCCCCAGCTCCAACGGCGCCCTTGCCGCCGAACGCCGCCGCCGACGCCTTCTGTTCTCCGACGACTCGGCTTGCTGCAGCTCCGCCGACGCAGCCCTCGTCGTGTTCGCACGGGCCGCTGCGTCGCCGCAGGTCCGCCGCGGGGCTGAGCGCTGACCGTCTCCACGTGCACCACCTTCGTGTCCTCGAACACCTCCTCCGGTGGCAGCGGCAGGCCCTGGAACGCGAGGAACGTGCGTTGAAGGGCCCACGCGTCGCCGTTGCAGCTCGGCGACCCAGGAGGGTTGTCGATGCGGTAGAGGCAGATGAAGAGGGTGATCAGGATGACGGGGATGACGACGAATAATTGGAGGAGCTGGATGAGGAAGGAGTAGGACGCTGCGAGGAGGATGGAGAGGAAGTCGTACTCTACGTGGAGGTACACGGCGAGGCAACCGAGCGACATCAACATGTACAGCCCGGTCGTAACGTCGTCGGCGGCGGCCATGGCTCGCAGTCGTCGCAGTGGCTGGCGGCGGGGGTTTGGGGCTGCCGAAAGTGACACAGCCGCAGCCCTATAAATGGCTCCGCCGCATGAATGCCATCGCGGGAAGGTGAGCCATTTCAAAATTTAAAATTGAAAATTAGAAAATGACGCATGCATGTCTTGTGTGGACGTCCTCTTCCCTACTTAGAGGAGCCACGGCGTGCGGGCGCATGCCATGCCGAGCGGACGCCGAGCGGGAAGGAGAATGGAAAATACGAAATCGAATTAGCGTTAGGAGAATGGAAAATACGAAATCGAATTAGCGTTAGGAGAATGGAAAATACGAAATTGCCGCGCATGCAACCGGGCCCAGGTGCTGCTCTGTTTGGGCATGTCTCTGTTGTTCACGAGGCCACCATGGCCACCACCTGTGTAGTTTCAGATACTAGGGCGGTGGTGTTCAAGTCAGGCCTAATCCGTGGCCATCCTTTAGTTGTCAGTTGAAAAAAAGTGTGATACAATTACATGTTCAGTGCACAAGTCATGTCATCCGATGTTTATCTTACAGATTGAGTTCTTGTTACATATCCCAGTTTCAAGTGCATCCAGGAAGGCCATAGGTTTCGTAGAGATAATATTGTGGCTGGTACGCTCATTCTTCTATCTCTGAAGATATTCCAGTTCCCCAGCTATGAAGGAAGCATTTCCTTGTTTGAAGAACCTAGCAAGGGCTGTATGTTGGGGCATGGATTGATTGAGAATGCTTGGCAGGTGAAGGTCCGTAGCACTTTAAGAGTATTGGGTTCATCAAAGGATATGGTCATGTTGTGTCCTGATGCTAGCTCAAGAGCTGCCTACATGGACTTGAAGGTAATTATTCCAGTGTTCCTATTTCTGCCACCCGCCATCCTCAGTTCTAATGGAGATGATGAGTTCCTGAAACATCCCTGGCCACCTCCAAGTGAGAGTGTATCTAAGAGCAGAGGTATTGATCAATGGCGGATTCCTTGGCCATTACTGGAATGCAGTCAAAGTGTTGTTTGGGTGCCATTTCAGAAGCTGATAGTCTGCTTACAGCAGAAATCTGGCAGGTGAAATGACCATGTACAGCTGCAATATAAGTTCAGTCCACAAGGTGTTGTGAACAAAGATGAGATGCTGTGGGTATCCTTAACCTGGGAACAATGTTTTGAGTTTACCTTGCCTCATATCACAACTTGGTATGCTTCTGCACATTTCCATATGCTGTCTGCTTTTGTATCACTATTACCTTCTCAGAAATGGTGTGATCAGTCCAAGATATTAGTGCTTACAGTGAGGACACTCAGTAGCAGCAGTTTGTTGTCCCATCAGAATTGACTCTGATTCAAGGTTGTTTACGACCGGGTAATGTGTTTGTTTAGCTGAAAACCATGACCTTCAGAACTGACTCTGATTCAAGGTTGCAGAGTGAACGAGTGAAAACACCAAAATGAGGCCGGTGCTGCGGTGTTTTCAGTTCAGCTTGGTTGTCTGAATTTTGAATGTTAACTAATGGAAATAGTAAAACTAACCTTCAGTTTAACTCATGCAGTCGTATACTTCCCTTTTCTCTTTTGATTGCATGGTCTGCAGACCTGAGTCATTGTTTCTAGTAATTGCTTTTACTCATGCAGTTTAGCTCTCTCAAATGAACGCCTGAGTCATTGCTTTTCACATTCCTTTTTACACTCGTAATGTGTGAGTCATTCCTTCTAGTAATGTGCATGTCTACTTTTGGGAAGCCATTGCAGTGTTTTTATTATAAATCACGCATCAATTCCATATAATTGATGTATCCTAGACAATGAACTGATGATGACCTATTATGCAAGATTACTCATTCTTCTTTCAACTGAAGCTCTTTATAATTTTTCATCTGTATATGCTTATAGATGTGTTGCTTTCTTTATGATTTTTTATGAACAGGGCAAGGGATGTGGTGTTGTGCAAAACTTGAGATTTTTGAGTTGCCTAGAGCACAAGGACAACAAGCTAACCTTTGATCACTCTGTTATAGCCTTGTGTAAGCTCTGTTAAAATTATGAGTTACGCTGTTGCGGTTATAATACAATTGTGTTTATTGTAAGCTAGCATGAGGCGATAGGGTCGTGTGGTCACTTGTTATAAAGGTGTGACCATTTTTTTTACAATTTTGAAAAATTATAAACCATGATATTACAAAATGTTAGTCTCATAAATTGGTTTATTCGATAGGTGCATCACAAAAGTCAGCCATAAGTACTACTGCTACAACTTGCATCCATTGAGGTGTGAACAAAATGCATGCGCATAAAAGATGCTAACTTGCGTTTTTCTAATAACTCATTAGTGGTGCAAAAAAAGTAAGAACAATCAATCATATATTCCTATCCATAACATTTTGTGTAATCTATGTATATATTTGGAAGAATTGGCTGTGGGACATCCCGAAAGACATAAATTGGTGGTGCACATATCCACTTTCGATATTTGCCGAAGACACTATGGTTTCGTGTAATTGGGCAAATGGATATCAAGACTAATCAAATATTTTTATAAAATAGATATAAAATCATATAAGTGCTAAAAAATTATACTACAAAATCTTCTACACTCTACATGATGAGAATTAAGAGTAAGACTATTGTTTTGCACTTGAAATAACTATTTTGACCCTCTTCAAAAAATAGATAAAGATAACAATGATTAATTTTCTAATTTGCTTGTAGGACACTAAAAATCTTAGAAAAAAATCATAGAATGCGTACATCAACAGATTTTGACAATGTTAAAAATATTACCTCAAAATAATAAAGTTTATATTGATATATTTAGCATGACTATGTTATAGATTTATCTCCAATGAAGCTTAATTAATATATTAAACTTTGTCTTTTTGATCTGATATTTTTATCACAGACATGATTTGGTGATGTATGCATTTTGTGATTTTTCTAGTATTTTTCGTATCTTACAAATATATTAACTAATTAACCATGGTTTTTCTTAACCTATTTATGAAGAGGAGCAAAATGGTCATTTTAGTGCAAAACAATATTTTTACTCTGTATTTCTCATCATGCGAGTGTAGAAGATTTTATAATATAATTTTCTCGCACTTATTGTAATAATGTTTGATTAGGCTTGATGTCCACGGTGTCTTCGAGCAAATATCGAAAGTGGATGTGTGCACTAGCCAATTTATGCTTTTTGCGATATCCCATAGCCAATTCTCCCTATATATTTTTACTAATATATGGATCACTAGAAAAAAATTATGAAGTAAATAAGAAAATGAACACACACTGACGTAAACAACCATAGATAGCCAGGGACACCCGAACTCACTCGAGATCCCATCACCTTGCCGGAGCAGGTCGCCGCGCCACCAAGCAGATCCACCGGCGAGCGAGCGCGCGGGCGGCGGGGGTGCAATGGGCGTGGTCTCGGCAGCGGCGGACGCGCTCGTCGCGTTGTTCTCGCTGACCATCGCCGTGGCGGCGCCGCTGCTGGACGCGCAGTCCGTGCTCCCGCACAGCCTCTACCCGGCGCCGCTCGTGGAGCTCAACCGCTGGTACGCCGCCGAGTTCGGCGACTACCTCGTGGCGCGGCCCCCCGGCTTCTTCCGCGGCCTCGTCTGCCTCGAGCTCGCCTTCCAGTGGCCGCTCGCCGTCGCCACGCTCTACGGCATCCTCGCCCGCCGCCGCTGGGCCGCCACCACCTCCCTCATGGCCGGCGTCGCCACCCTCACCTCCATGGTAAAGTCGTCTTTCCCCTCTCCCCTTGTAGTGGAGCCACAGGTGTAGTGCAAGCCTTTCCCCCTCTCCCTTGTCGTCGAGGCACAATTGTAATGCGTGATGTCTGCAATTTCGTAAAACTGGTATCTTACCGCTGCAGCTCTGCCCCCAGATCCAAAAGACTACCGTGGTTGATGCACAATTGTACACCTGAATTTAGTTCAGTTTATGTGGAATCCAAACATAGTTTCCCACGTGCTGACTGAATATGATTGACTGGTTGTTCAAATGAAATAGTGCTTGAAAAGGTTTTTTAGACCCATGGGAATCAGAATTACTTCCATATTCCTTTTTGGCATATCAATTGGATTTCTTCTTGTTGGTGATTCCTAGAATGTCAGGCTACTGCCAACATTTTAAATTTTGTTTTCTGAACCATGGTTCCTTTTGAGCCCAAATGTGCTATGAATACCTGATGTTTATATTCAAGTTAAATCTCAACCACACTGTCTCGGAGTAAATGATAGGAGGAAAAATTAATTCTTGTCATATATCAGATATCAAAACATTGCAATTTGTAAATATTAATATTGACTCCCTGGAGGAATGACTACCTCTTATGCTAGATGTGAACACATTATTTTTTCCCCTTGGAGGTAACAATGTGGTCTTGTTACTGTATATTCTCTGTTTAATTTAAAATCCACTTTAATCGTTGCAGTCTGCAATTCTTGGTGAGATGTTGGGTTCAGGCAAAGCAACACCAAAGTTGCTTCAGATGTATGCTCCTTTTGCCGTTTTTGCTGTCATTGCTATTCTACGTGGACTTTGCTCAAGCTCTGGACGCACTACTGCTGGTTCATCACTTGGGCCTTCTGCCCGGAAGAAGAGGGTTTAGATCAGGTTTGTCCTCCCCACATTTCAACAATTTTTTTTACTAGTTTAAACTTGGTCCAGGAAGCGTGGTTTGCTTATTCCTCAGTGGCCCTTATTTTTCTTTTATAGCCCTTTTGACCCTGTCCTGGAAAATAAGATGTAGTTTTTATCTGTTGTCAGGTTGTTTCTGAAAACCTATCCTAACCAATTATAGACCAAGTGGACAGGTTGATCCCTCCTATAACACCACTCTGTACTGTTGGCCTATCCACATTTTCCATACTGACATTTAGGACACTGCTCATAAAGAATGTTTGAACTGGGTCATATAAGTCACAAGCCATAAAATCTGGCAGTTTTTCAGCAGCAACCATAAGCTGTAGATTTCTCTCAAATTTAATTTTATTAGTCATACTACATCAAAGCACTCTAATAGCCACTGGGATACTTTATGGTGCAGTTTCATAGATGTCGTGTCTATGAATTTACAACTACACAGCAGCAGTGGCGAAGCTAGAGATAATATGAGGGGGTGCAACACTTCCATACTACTTAGGGTCTGCTTGGTTTCATGGCACCAGTTTGCCTCCCAATAAGCTTTCCATGGCACAAGCTTGCTTCCCAATAAGCTTGACAGGAGATGGGAGCAAATTTGGCTGGCTCGTTCTAACAGTAGAAATTATGAAGAAACCTTGTCATCTGTTGCCCTAAGACTAGCTAGCTGTCGAAACACATTTCTAATCTTAGTTTTTTGTCTGGTAAGGTCAGACAAGATTTGCCAAAGGAATTAAATACACCCTTAGACTTTGTTCGGTATGATTCCAGATTTAGACTTCATTCGGCCCAACTCTGAATATCCTTACTGCAGTACGCGGAGGTGAGGTGTCAGTTGTGAAGCTAAAAATAAATAATGACTTTATCGGCTCCTATTTTTTTATTTAAAAAAGGAGATAGAAGCGACTCCCCATACTATAATGTACAGAGGAGTTGACTGGAGCTCCTCCAAAGTAGGCCTTAATCTTGATATGCTATTTACATGGTTAATTTTGATTTTTCTAAGGTATTATATATGGTTCTAGAAAATTATATATAAAAATAGAGACAATACACTAACTGAAAAATAGAGAGAATACACTAACTGTTCGATTAGCCCATGAATTATTGTCTTCTGGTCCTAGACCTCACTATGTCACACATGCAGGACTTGGTTTGCCATCCATCCATTGCATGCTCAGGTTTATTTTTTAGCGCTAGACCGATCAATGGATTAGTATTGTTTTGCGCAGGCTTTGACACTTTCATGGGGGGGTGCATGGCCAAATGAATTTTGGAGGGTGCACATGTGGTAAATTCAGATGATTAGCGGTTAATTTCATTTTTTCCGTGGGTGGTTTGGCACCGCCCACGCTACACGCAGCTTCGCCCCTGCACAGCAGAAAGAATATACCTGAGCGTAGAGAGGAAGACAGAGGATTGCAGTTCTATGTCTTGTTGAGTACAATAGTATATAATAAATCCACAAGAGTTACTTAAAATGAAATGTTTGGTTATATATACCACTAGTACTCTTCATAACTGATGATACTAAATATGCTCAAAATATGCGAGTTATGTGCAGTTTAAACCTCAACTGCAGTGTCATAGCCTTTTTTTTTTGGCAGAGATGCAGTACACAAAAGAACACACATAAGGGTTTTCTCTACACTACATAATCAAATCACTGCAATATGCAATATCCATTGCTTTGGATGCTATCATGTTTTTTGTATTGTTTTTCCTTGATCTGTTCTTTTAAAAGTTGCCCTTATTATTGCAGGGACACTTGGAGAAATTTTTTTTTGGTTTCAGACAGAGTGGCGCCATGATTTTATCAGGATCAGATTCCTACTGGTATTTAGCATATTATGTTGAAAAGCCAGATAGTATTGGAGGCAATTTCTCTAGTGTTCAGTTCCCTGAAATGTGATATTTATCTTGCCTTTATTTTCTTTTCCTCCTTTGATTATGTTTTGCTAACGAAGACATTGTTTTGTACTTGATGAGCTGATTCAACTCTAGCATTATTTCATAAATCCGTGCTCTTTGTGGTCCTAATTGCAGAAAATCCTTGTTCTTTTTTAAGATAAAGGCAGCTTTATTTCGAGATGTGTTTGCTACCATTTTGTTGAGAAAGCCCAAAGCCGTGCTTCATTTTTCATGTCATAATTCAAGGATTTACTTTTAGGCATCCTTGTCGAGATAAGCACTACAGCAGAGGAAAGTGGCGATCCTTGACTCCATTGATGTTGTGTACATCATGAATGGATCCTGAGTCTGTGACTGCTCAATTCAATAGTGATTTCTTCCGCGACCTGCTGAAACGTGAAACCAGGTAGGCATCCTGTATGTGGAGCATACTGGTCGTCGAATGAGATTTGGATGCATTAATTGTCTATTCGATCTACAGCTAGAACTAGTTATATATTGCTTGTTTGACTAACCAAAAACTAGTAGCCGATTATTTATGGGTTTTGCGTGATATTTTAAGGAACAGTGACTGGGATTTGAATATACATTGCCCAGAGGCATAAGTAATACTAGTATGTATGGAAATGAATGCACGAACCAGCTTTCTTAACCCATACATACTCTATTGTATTCTCCCTCTAGTAGATAATGGGTTGCTCTCTTCTGTGTTTGTGTGTATCGGGGGAAAAGATCCGTCCACTCAGGCATGGGTCGCAAAGCATCGTCAGCATATATGATGGGGATCGATCTGCATCACTTAACTAATCTTTGTGATGATGTATCACACACAAAAGACATACGTACATTTTTCGGCTTACTTGACCCAGTTGTGCTCTCACACCTCGCAAATTGTTCGGAGTCTTATTTGTGTAATCGCTGTCAACTCTATTTGCAAGTTTGCAAGTCATATATGTGTAATCGCTGTCAACTCTATTTGCAAGTTTGCAAGTCATTTGTTGGAGGCCTCAGCTCTTGGACACTCATGTGCGATTAGCTTTTTGTAGAGGCTAGTTTTATATAATAATAACTATAAGATCACCACACGCGTGGTTGTGTGACTTACCTTTGCCCTGTTCGCTGAGCTTATCATTCGAATGTGCCACCATTCAACGGGGGTTTTTCTCTCACAACAAATCAACATCACCAACCGAAACGATTAAGCTAAAAAAGCTGAGAACTAAAGAATTAAATAAAACACTAGAATATTATCAGATCGAAATATAGGAGGATGTGATGGCAAAAAGAATATGATATGAATGCATGTATGTTAATTGGTAAATTAAAATGGTAGTTGCACTTAGTGGAAGATCATGTCACACTTATTAACGATTGATGTGGCACTTAGTAAGCTATGGTATATGGATAGCTTGTATGCATAAATTTGAATGAAACGGGTTTGAAGGCCAAATATTTAAAGCAATCAACCATTTCAAATTTTGTCTTCGCCAAAAGGACCCTTTTTTGTGTAATTAGGTAGTTTCCCGTTTGGATAGTATTTTCCCCCAAACAATAGAGACCCAAGGGATGTCCTTCTTGTTGAAGAATTTGTTTCAATTTTTCATCATCGGGCTTCATTGTATTTTTTTCTTCAGATTCAAAACTCCCAGCTCTTCTTTAGGTTTAGGTAGGCATATTAAGTCCCAAGCAGCCTTTGGTATATTTTTTGACTTTATGTATACACACCTCTCTAGAGGCAGTGCTTTCTATACTTGTCTATCTGTTTAATGATTGTTTTGGAAGAGAGAGGGAGCAAAGGTAAAGTTCAGAGAGTAGAGAGGAAAGTCCTATTTAGTTCTACCATGGATAAGAATTCCTCAACTTTGGGTCTAGTGAGACCAAGAAGTCCCATGTAAGTAAAAGGGAGGGACCCTACCTCACAAGTCACAACTCAAAACCAAAGATGTTTGCAATCTCTTCTACCGTGCATTATCTTCCTAGGGAAACCATTGAGTAAAACCTTCGAAGTACCAGAGGAAAGGATGTTTCTGATCTAGGTTAGCCAGACTCTCCCGGTGTCTAGCTTTTATTAGAAGCCTTGTAATTGTGTAATGTTCAATCTTATCATCAAAGGTCTTTTCACATCCAACTTTAAAATCACTCTCTTTCTTGAGTGGGAACACGCAACACGGATGCAAATTAAATATTCAAAGGACAAGGCTAGATAATCTTGAACAATCCTGCTTTTGATTATTCCTTGAAACCTGTTAGCTAGTACAGCAAGGGCCGCGAGCTAGCTGAGGTTGCCTGCTCTGCTTTGCGACGTCCAGTATCCGCCCATATCTTCTACGTACTGATATGGTCCATCGTCGGATCAGAGGCGTATTGGCGTCGAGCACTCCACTAACCTACTTAACTAGTCACGGCGGCAACCAGGCAGAGACTAACCAGAGCTCCAGATAATGTGGACATACAAAATTCGTCCGAGAGACTACAGGACTTCCGGCGCCGACCTCGCTTGCTCCCGACTCCCGTAGCAGACAACAAGTTGACGTCGCGTTCTCACGTGCCGCCGTGGCATGCTGCCACACCTACACGTACACCGTGTGTACATGTCCGTCGTACGTGCCACACCGCCACCCCATCCCACCCCGGCCGCCCGGCGCGCGGCTCGTCGGCTATATAGTAGCGGCAACATCTACAGGGCCAGAGCCGTGCCGCCGCGTGCGCTTCATTCTCTAGGTAATTAGCTGTAGCTAGCTAGCTGCCTCTTAGAGCCATGGCCACCGTGGACGCGACGACGGCGGAGTCCGGCAAAGGTGCGGCGGCGCCGCCGCCCCCTCGGGCGTTCTCCGGCGCCAACTTGGCGCTGAGGGCGCTCCTGTTCGCGGTGACGCTGGCGGGGCTCGTCGTGCTAGCCACCGCCAAGCAGACGGTGCGCGTCCCGGTGCCGCAGCTCCCAGGGCTTGTCCTCGCCGTCGCCGCCAAGTTCAGCGACTCGCCGGCGATCATGTGAGTTGTACTGAGTAGTGAGCAGTGATATGCGTGGTAACTCATCTTGTGGTTTTGGCCATGTTTAGTCAATAGTTGCCCAAATTTGCCTCAAATTCCACTATAAAAAAACGATTATCCATCACATCAAAACTTAAGACACGATCGTAGTCATTAAATCAGATAAAATTAAAAACTAATTGCGCGCTTTTATCAGATGCTGTGAGACAAATCTTTTGGCTAATTAGTCGATATTTAAATATTTTATAAATACAAACGAAATGTTACAGTGCGCTACCGTGCAAAACGCTAAATTTAATATCCCTAAATTGAGGGAACTAAACTAGGCCTTTGTCATCACGGCGCCGGCGCGCCTTAATTGCATGGACGGAGCATATGGTCTCTGATTGTGACGACTCCTTTTTGGCTTTGCATGTGGATGTGGCCATGTGCTCGCTGACTCTGGTAGATATCTACTGGTGGCGCTGTGCGTGACGTGCCTTTACAGTTTGCTGACGGCGCTCGCCTCGCTGAGACTACCCGCACTCGCTTAAAACTCATTTTCTTCCCCTATCCATCGCAGTCCATCAAGTTACTCCCTATATCACTTTCTTCCGCACTCATAAATTCTTTACAAACTTTCTCAATACCATCTGGTGTGGGCTACTTATCACTTTATCCAAATATATTCATGTGAGATCTAGTTTTGAAAGAATTATTGATACAAATTTAATGGTGCAATCGAAATTTTATTTAGACTTTTGGTTTGTGAGTTAAAACATTTTTTAATTTGTTAGAGAAGTGGAGCCCACCACTCACCCACCTTTTTCTCTCTCTACACCCACCTTTTCCTCTCTGTTCACATGCAGCAGCAGCAGGGTGGGTCCGTCGCATGTTGCAGCGCACGCTCGCTATCACCCCAAATTTGGCGCTCGCGCTCGCGCCCCGCATGGTGTAGCGCTTGCCGCTGCAGCACATTTGGAACCCTATACGCTGATGTGGAGCCCGGCTGGCACATAGCGCAGCTCGTCCAGTATACCAGTGCAGCTCGTCTGAAGCTCCTCTCCGGCTCCTCTCCCACCAAGACTCTCTTCCTTCTTGTTCTGCTCGATGTGGTCAGTATTATCACTTCATTTTTTTCTCGATTAAAAAAAGACTATACGAAAGCTTAATTTGGACAGTGGATGGCATAGGGTTGATTTGCACCAAAACAATAATATTATTTGAACAACAATCTTTTCATGGAAGAAACATAATAGTGGTATATCATAATTTCCATAATATTTGTTAAATTATGTTTAGGTGAATTAAATTTGGTATATCAAAATATTTATTAAAATTTGGTATTTAGGTTATGTGAGTTAAATTTACGCTTAACCCGTCTATACGTATAGGCAGATCTTATTGTTTTTTTACTTGCTATAAGTGCATCTCCAACAACTCTCTAAATCCACTTGGTATTCTATTTTTTTTGGCAAAAACTCAAAAACACCTCTCCAATAACTCCCTAAAGTCACTTGGTATTTTCCCAACTTGGAAAAAATCTCCCTCCGCGCGCGTATCTATCCGCGCGCGGAGGCACTGTGTATAGCCGTATCGCTGGCTGCTCCGTCCGCTGCTCTGTCGTGCGCCGTGCCGCCCGCTGCTCCGCCGCCCGCGTATCGCTACTCCGCCGCCCGCTGCTCCGTCGCTCGTCCGTGTCGCTCGTCCGTATCGCTCGCTCGTCCGTATCGTACATAGTATCGCAGCTCCGCCGCCCGCTGCTCCACCGCCCTACGGTGCTCAATATTTTGATGGGAAATGCTTAAAAGTTTCGCTTTTTCGTTACGATCGCGTAGGATCAAACCTCATCCAATTTGGTGCAGCCGTTGTCGAGATATCGCCGGTCAAAGGCGCCGCGGGACTAATCCGATAGATTTTCTTTTGCGGACTTTTCTGAAAAAATACCAGACAGAAAGAATTATATATATGCCCTTGGTTGATTTTAGAAAAGTTTATAGACTAAACTGTAAAGTGGTCATCTCGGGATTTACCAAGCGGGAATAGGGAGTTGTTGGAGAGAGACCTTTTTCTCAATTGGGAAATAAAATACAAAGTTGCTATAACACGATTTCTGTGAATTATTGGGAGTTGTTGGAGATGCTCTAAGATATTAATTTAGTCATCTCAAAATAAATTTGGAGTCAATTCCGTCCATCATATTTCTAACATCCGATCCATTCAGTACATCAATCTCTATATCGATCATCTCCGCGGCAGTTATACGCAGGTGTCATGGCTTCAGCGACCGGCGCAGCGGGTGGTGTATCGTGGATCGGGCTTAAGGGCAACACGCACACCAACTGGAACAAGATCTGCAACGTCTACGGCGAGTTCTGCCGTCACCTTGGCGCCTCCGTTGTCTTGGGCCTCGTCGCCTCCATCATCCTCGTCCTGCTCACCATCCTCAACGCCCACTCCTTGTACCGCCGCAGTCGCTAGCTAGCTACATACAGAACCTGATTACTGCATTCAATTGTGTGCTGTCGTGCATTATTTCGCTCACATGTGTTGTAATCACCCCCCCCCCCCCCCCCCCCCCGATCATCTGTTGTTGTGCAACAGCATTTCATTATTAGTTCACTATCGGATTCCATGCTTTCCTGAGTACCATAGGCACTCGGTAGAGACTTTGCCGAGTGTCACCCTCTCGGTATAGGCCACTCGCCAAAAAATTTGACGGCAAAAAGCTCTTTACTGAGTGTTTTATGTTGAATACTCGGTAAAAAAGTTACCATGACGGCGAGGACGACAGTGAAGGCTGCTTTGCCGAGTGCTACGGTTTCACACTTGGCAAAGGTGAAGTTTGCCAGGTGTCTTTTTCTTAAGCTTGGCAGACACTTTGCCAAGTGTCTTTTTCTCGGCACTCAGCAAGATTAGCCTTTGCCGAGTGCATGAATTTCGCCAAGTGTTTTCTTTCCGGCACCCGGTGAATGGGCTATTCAGCGGCAAAGACGTCGTTTTCGGTAGTGGTTGTAATAACAAGGTGCTGCTTGGCTAGGATTTTTCTTCCAATCCGATTAAGCATATGCAATTGTTACAAAACCATGATATGGAATCTCCAATCCAGCCTAAACAAATTAGGCCTGATTGGATACAAAGATTTTTTTAGAGTTTTAGAAAAATACCATAGTTTTGTCAAAATGCCTTTTGGGTTTTAGAGTGTCCTAGAGTGTTTGGGTGTAATGAATCTTATGGTTTTGAATACTATAATAATATTACTAAAAATGTAGTCTTTTGAAGCTTTTAAATCTCCACTATAGATCTTTTTTTAAAACCACGGTATTGCACATGATAGTAAAAGCTATATATTAAATAAATCTAGAGACAGTTTGAAATTGAGGAAGTAGTATATATATACATGTTGTCCAGAGACATAAATATATAATATAATGTATGAGCTTTCTTAAGCCATTCTCTATTGTATCTTCCCGCTATAGTAGATATCTTGCTCTCTTCTGTCTCGTGTGTATCGGGGGAAAGATCCGTCCATTCAGGCATGGGTCACAAAGCATCGTCAGCATTTCTGATGGGAATCGGTCTGCAGCACTTAACTAATGTTTGTGATGATGTGATCGCATACAAAAGACATACATTTCTCGGCTTACCTTGACCCGGCCAGTTGTGCTCTCACACCTCGCAAGTTGTTCAGAGAATCAGAGTCATATATATGTGTGTAATCGCTGTCAACTATATCTGCAACTCATTTGTTGGAGACCGCTTAGACACTTGTGTGGTGCCATTATATTAGCTTTTGGCAGAAGCTACTTTAATATAGTACCTAGAAGATTACCTAGCACGTCGCTGCGGGTCTTAGGAATAGTATTGTTGCATCAAAACATCTATGAGATATGCTGTCAAAACTGAAAAGGTCAATAGAAGAATAATTAAATAAAACACTAAGTTACTTTGAATTATAGAAGAATTATGCGATGAAAGAAAACATATGCAATGAATGCGTTGTATTTATGCTGATGAAATAGTGATTGCAGACGTGGAATTTAGTGACATATACGACTGCGCGGACGGACGATCGTGTCGTCAACTGCGCTACCGAGCTTCTCACCACCGCGGCCACTGCAGCTGCCCCTCCCCCTCCCCCCCCCCTCGCTTGTGAGCCCGCATCGGCGCCAGACAAATTGACCGACCATCATCAACGCCTGGCAGTAATGGACTCCTGCCACATCGTCGTTGAGGAAGGCACAACGACAGGGGACAACCCGAGGAAGGACGGGCGGATTCGGTCGGGTTGGCCATGGCCACAGACACCCTGGTCGCGTGCAACCAAGGGCAGGATGTGCCACAAACACTGACACCGGGGAAGCACTACGGGGACAGAGACACTGCAGCAGCAACGCTTGTAGTGGACACATCTAAGGAGGCCTCTTCAACACCCCATCGACAGTCAACGTCACGCCAAACGCCCCTGTATTGGCCACGGATAACGACAATGGTTGTCACTCATCCTCACACTCTTTCAATGGCAGGTTGAAGAGGTTCACCCAGTGGGTGCTTAATGGTGACCCCACCGTTGCTTCAAACTAAGGTTTACGACTCTCCCGAGACTAAGCTACTGCTAAGGAGTGTAAGAAGATATGCCGGAAAGAGATGGCCTCCTTGGGCTAGGAGGCCATCTCTTTCCAGCATATCTTCTTACATGGTATCAGCCGCCTATTCCTCACGGATATAGAATTTCGATCCAATCTACGCTACGTGCGCTAGCCTCCTCGCCGCCCAAACCCTACCTTCGCCATGGCTGAGTCCTCCACCAACGCGCCGCTAGCTTTTGGTCTCCTTCCTCCTGTCTCGGAGAAGTTGACTCGTGGGAACTACAACATGTGGTTCGCCACCGTTTCCTCTGCCATCAAGGGTGCTCGGCTCGGTGGCTACATCCTCAACACAGCCGCGCCGCCAGACGCGTTCGTCGAGAACACCGTCGCCAAGGCTGATGGTACAAAGGGCGATCCGCTGCCAAACCCGGCCTATGAGAAGTGGATCGCGGAAGACCAGATCGTCCTCAGCTACCTCTTCAGCTCCCTCAGCAAGGACGTCTTCGGCCAAGTCGCTCGCGCGACCTCGGCGAAGGATCTGTGGGCGGCGATCCAGGAGCTCCACGCCTCCCAGTCCAGGGCGCGTATTATGGCCACGCGTATGGCCCTGGCTTCAGCAACCAAAGGCGCCTCCACGGTTGCTGAATTTTTTGTCAAGATGAAAGGTCTCGGTGACGACATGGCGTCGGCCGGACGTCGACTTGAGGATGAGGAACTCGTCAAGTTCATCCTCACCGGCCTCGGCGAGTTCGAGCCGATCGTCTCTGCTGTCTCCTCCCGTCGAGCCAATCACCGTCAATGAGCTTTATGCTCAACTGTCTGCCTTTGAGCAGCGCAAGGAGATCCATGGAGGCGGATCTCAGTCCTCGGCAAATATTGCCACCAAGGGTGGCCGTGGGGGTGGTTCTCCTTCCTCCAACCACCGAGACGCAACCGCGGCGATGGAGGCCGCGGTGGTTTTCGCCGTGGTGGTGGAGGCCGCGGCAATGGAGGCCGTGGCAACGGCAATGGAGGTGGCGGCGGTGGTGGCCGCAACTTCCAATCTGGTGTCTTCTGCCAGCTCTGTGGCAAGGAGGGACATCCGGTGGTTCGCTGCTTCAAGCGCTTCGACGCGAACTTCACCGGGCCGCCACAGAAGAGCGCATCATCTGCAAGCACTGGCAACTATGGGGTGGACACTAACCGGTATGTTGATTCGAGAGCTCCGATCACATAACCGGTGAACTGGAGAAGCTGTCGTTCCGCGACAAGTATCGCGGTGGAGAACAAGTCCTCTCGGCCAATGGAGCAGGTATGAGAATTGATCACATTGGTCATAGTACTTTGCGTTCCCCAGTTCGTAATATTCATCTCCATAATATTCTTCATGTTCCTAGCGCCGACAAAAGTCTTGTTTCGCTCATCGTCTTGTTAAAGATAACAATGCTTTTTTGGAACTTCATCCAAAACACTTTTCTCTTAAGGAGCAGGAGACGAGGAAGACTCGCTCGCGTGGCCCATGTGAAGGGGGCCTATACCCATTGAAGTCTCATCCACCAAGCCGCGACCATCAAACAAACAAGTCCTTGGAGTCTTCAAGCCTTCCACCTCCTTATGGCATAGTCGTTTAGGTCATGCTTCGTCGCCAATCGTCCACGAGTCCTTAGTCGTCATAATTTGTCTTTCTCTAGTGAGTCGAATAAGAGTATGGTTTGTGATGCATGTCAAATGGGTAAAGCCCATCGGTTACCTTATCCAAAGTCCAACGGTGTTTCGTCTAAACCCTTTGAGCTTGTGTTTACGATGTATGGGGACTGCACCTACTTCGTAGGTCGACATACATACTATGTAAGTTTTATTGATGATTTTAGCAAGTTCACCTGGATTTATTTATTACGCCATAAATCTGAAGTGTTTCAGTGCTTTCGTGATTTTCAATCCATGGTGGAACGCCAGTTCAATCTAAAAATCCTTGCTGTTCAATCCGATTGGGGGGGTGAGTATCAATCCCTTCACTCATTTTTTCAGCGTCTTGGTATGATTCATCAAGTCTCTTGCCCCTATGCTCATCAAAGAAAAACGGCTCGCGAACGCAAGCATCGCCATATTGTAGAAGTTGGACTCTCTTCTCGCTCATGCATCCATGCCACTAAAATATTGGGACGAAGCTTTCCTCATAGCCGTTTTCATTATTAATCGCCTGCCATCCAAAACCATAGACAATGACACCCCACATGATCGTTTGTTTGGCACTCCACCAGATTACTCCTTTTTCCGCACATTTGGATGTCTTCCGTCCGGCCAAACTTACGTCCTTATAACACCAAGAAACTCCAATTTTGATCTATCCGGTGTGTTTTTCTAGGCTATAGCAATCTTCATAAGGGGTTCAAGTGTCTAGAGCCTTCCACAGTCGTGTTTATGTCTCTCGTGATGTTGTCTTTGATGAGTCGGTTTATCCCTTCACTCGCTTCATGCCAATGCGCGGCGCCTCCGTCTTTGCAATTGAGCTTCTTCCGATCATCTTAAGAATCCATCACCGGACTTTGGGAATGCACTTGTACATGATCAATGTTTGATTAATTCTAACCCTTCTAATGCCGTGGCAAGTTCCTCGCCGATTGTGGATGCAGGTGACACAAATTCAGCGCCGCAAAATCCAAGTTTTGGGAGCTCCGGGCGTTATTTCATGCGCGCATCTGGTTCGGCGCAACACGACAACGCCGGCGCAGCCATCGAGGCGATCCCCGCACCTCGGGCTCGAGCGAACCGACAAGGCCTCGGATCGAGGGCGGATCTCCAACCGTCGCCGCCGCACCGCCGACCGGATCCTTGGGATCTTCGCGCGCCGCGCTCGCCGCCGTCTCCTCCGTCGGCCTCTTCGCACCGGATCGGTCCCTCGCCCCGACGAGATGCGGGCGCGGATCTTCGCACCCGGGCGGTCGCCGCGCTCCTCTGCTGTGTGCGCTAGTGGCGCGGCGGATCCTGGGCCGTGATGTGCTGCCCCCCGACATTGGAACCCGTCGCTCCTTCCGGATCGGATGCGGCCGCTCTCGTGCTTCGGCACCGCCCGCCGCGATCCACCGCCACATCAACATGGTACTCGACTTCGACATGGCATTACCAAGCCCAAGCAGCGCACGGATGGTACTGTTCGCTGGGGTCTTCAGACGGTTAGTGATTCTGCAGAACCATCTTCTGTTAAAGCTGCTCTGAGCGATCCTCGTTGGGTTACGGCCATGAACACAGAGTTTGATGCTCTTATCAAGAATCGGACTTGGCATCTGGTTCCTCCACCTTCAGGCAAGAATGTGATTGGGAGCAAATGGGTCTACAAGGTGAAACGTAAAGCTGATGGTTCTATTGATCGCTATAAAGCTCGTCTTGTTGCTTTGGGCTATAGACAACAATTTGGCATCGATTATGAGGACACTTTCAGTCCTGTTGTCAAAGCAGCCACAAATCGACTCATATTGTCCATTGCTGTTTCCAAGGGATGGTCCTTACGCCAACTTGATGTTCAGAATGCCTTCCTTCATGGTGTGCTTGAGGAAGAAGTGTATATGCGTCAGCCTCCTGGATTTGCAGATGCAAGGTATCCAAATTATGTCTGCCGCCTAGATAAGGCTCTCTATGGTCTCAAACAGGCGCCCCGGGCCTGGTATGCAAGGTTATGTGGCAAGCTTATTCAGTTGGGATTTACTCCGTCCAAAGGTGATACCTCCTTGTTCTATTATAAGAAGAACTCTATCATCATGTTCGTGCTTGTGTATGTTGATGATATAATCGTCGCTAGCTCCTCTTTGGATGCCACTTCGGCTTTGCTCAAGGATCTTGAAGCAGACTTTGCGCTAAAAGACCTTGGCAATCTTCACTATTTTCTTGGCATAGAGGTGCGTCGTGGGGTTCAAGGATTGGTGTTATCTCAACAACGATATGCTGCGATGTAGTTAAGCGTGCCAACATGTGGAACTGTCATCCTGTTGACACTCCTATTTCTACTTCCGAGAAGCTCGGTCTTCTTCTTGGTACTCGGCTCGATGAAGATTCCACAAGATATCGAAGTGTGGTTGGTGCTCTCCAATATTTGACTCTCACTCGGCCGGATTTGTCCTTTGCGGTCAATAAGGTTTGCCGGTTTTACATGCACCCACATCGGTTCATTGGAGTCTTTGTGAAGCGCATCTGCGCTATGTTAAAGGGTCACGACAATGGGGTTGAAAATACGCAAGTCTCCTTCTACTCTTGTCGGTGCCTTTTCCGATCTTGGCCGACCGGGCCGGTTGTGTTGATGATCGTCGGTCGACTGAGGAGGGTTTGCGGTATTTGTTGGGCCAAACCTTGTTTCCTGGTGTGCTCGGAAGCAACCTACGGTGTCTCGGTCCAAGTACGAAGCGAGTACAAGGCGTTGGCCAATGCAACGGGCGAAATGATGTGGATACAATGGGTTGCTTACGAGCTTGGGATAGCTCATCCACCAGCAGCACGGCTATGGTGTGATAATCTTGGCGCAACATACTTGGCGGCTAATCCTGTTTTTCATGCGAGAACGAAGCACATTGAAATAGATTTTCATTTTGTGCGTGAAAGAGTGGCGCGAAGCCGCTGGATATCGGGTTCATTCACACGGGTGATCAAGTGGGCGATGGGTTTACTAAACCAATAACAGCAAGCAAAATTGCGTGAATTTAGATTCAATCTCAACCTTGTTAGTGGCCGAGATTGAGGGAGGATGTTAAAGGATGTAATATTCTGTTATTAGACAAACCGAGTTGAGTACGACTCCATATGTATAGGCTAAAGGAGTCTCTTGTATTTAGTACCAACTCGGTTGTATTCATGATGTATCCCTTGTAACCTCCCTATATAATGAAAAGCCGAGAGCCCAAGGAGGCCATCTCTTTCCGGCATATCTTCTTACAAGGAGCACGCGCATAGTGGCGCAACCATTAGCCGAGTTCTTGGTGGCCAAGCGGGGGAGGTGCTCGTCATGCAACGACTGCTTGGACTGCTCCAAGGACGACCGATAGAGGAGGGCAAGAAGAAGTACGAGGCCATGTATGTCGGCAACCCAGGACAGTGTCACGCGGAGGCAATGCGGGAGCTCTTCCCCGACGAGAAGCACACACGGCGGTCTCGAAGGCGTCGCGGCCGCCACAATTGACCGTCGGCCTTCAAATGTAGTGGATAACACAACGATGTATACTGTCGACCATGTGGTCCGCTTAGTGCCTAGACGTGCGGGAGGTTACACTTAATATGTATAATAATCTTGCCATCCAAAATTGCGCTAAGGCACCAATATAAAAACTTTTCTATTTAAATACAAAGATGCACAATACACATTCGAGAAAATGCTTGCTTTTTTCTTAAGAGGTGTAGAATAAAGAGCTAACACAAGCGATTTTAAAAAAATAAAATCAATAAACATT
Source organism: Themeda triandra (assembly GCA_018135685.1). Lineage (NCBI taxonomy): Eukaryota > Viridiplantae > Streptophyta > Magnoliopsida > Poales > Poaceae > Themeda > Themeda triandra. Next base: position 286,493 of record JAENPR010000165.1, on the reverse strand, counting down.
AAAATACACAGGCCCTAAAAATTCGTTGTCTCGTCCTCTTCGATCCGTTCCATCGGCAAAGCACAAACACCCCTGGCCGGCGGGCACCCCGTGGAAAATGGCGAGCTAGCCGAACGAACGTTCTATTCTAACAGATTGCCCGGTTCCGTTCCGAATCCACATATGTATACACGTACATGCATGTGGGCAGGGCAGGCATCACACAAGAACAGGTTGCTTGACTTTGTCGAGTGTGAACAAAGCACTCGATCGAAAATGATGAGCCGCGAGCTGATTGCCTGCTCTACGCGCGATGTCTAATCCCGACCTCATCTTCTACGTACGTACTGTACTGATACGATCTTTCGTTGCATCAGAGGATGTGGCGTATACGTATTGGCGTAGATAGCACTCCACTCGCTAGTCACAGCAACAGGCAGCGACTAATCAAAGCTCCGTCTGAGACTAGAGGACTTCAGGCGCCCTGGGCCCTGCAGGCTGGCTGCTAGCTGCTCTCGTATCAGACAAGTTGACGTCGCGTTCTCAGACTGTCCGCAGCCATGTTCATTTTCTTACTCCATACGTCCTAGTCATCGAGATTCTTTACTCGTATACATTTCTTCCTGCGCTCCTTTAACCTCCATATCTCATACTCCATTTATTCTGAAAATCGACTTATCTACTTTATCTAAATATATTCAAGTGAGATCTAGTTTTGAAGTATTTATTGAAACAAATTTAATGGTGCAATCCGAATTTAATTTGGCGTTTTAGTTTGTGAGTTATAACATTTTTTAATTAGTTGAACAAGTGGACCCCGCACTGCATGCACTCTCTCTCCTCACGAGCATGCGCCCGCACGCGCTGTGCTGCATCGCATGGTGGACCCCAGGCTGGTACCGTAACTCCGCCACAGACTGGTACAAGCGGCATATTTGACGTCCGAACCTTGATTCCAGATGATTTACCGTCTCCCGCTGCGGCTCTTTTTTTCATTCCGGGTCCGGTAAAAGCTGATGTGGAGTCATGGCGTCTGGTATTGCGTCCATGGCTGCGGATAGTCTCACGCGTGGCACGGTGCCGCCATTGCATGCTGCCAGTGCCACACATACGCCGTGTGCACATGTACGTGCCACTGCCACCCCGGCCACCCGGCGCGCGGCTCGGCGCCTATATAGCAACATCGTACAGCCGCCGTGCCACAATACACCACAGCAGCTAGCACGGCGATCGACGATTGCAAAGCTAGTTAGCTAGGTGCCTTATTAGCCAAAAATAGAGCCATGGCCACAGTGGACGCCACGACGGCGACGGAGTCCGGCAAGCAGGCGCCGTCCCCTCCTCCGGCGGCGCCGCGCAGGAGCAGCTTCTCCGGCGCCGACCTGGCGCTGAGGGCGCTCCTGTTCGCGGCGACGCTGGCTGGGCTCGTCGTGCTGGCCACCGCCAAGCAGACGGTGCGCGTCCCGGTCCCGCAGTTCCCGGGGCTCGTCCTCTCCCTCCCCGCCAAGTTCGACAACTCGCCGGCGCTCATGTGAGTTGTAGCTATTGATATCCATGGAAACTCGATCATTTCGTGGTTTCGTCGTCACGGCGCTGGCGCGCCTTATTAATTGCATGGACCATGGAGCATGGTCTCTGACGACGACGACTCTATTTGCATGTGGATGTGGCCATGTGCGTGCTGGCTCTTGTAGATTTCTGCTGGTGGCGCTGTGCGTGACGTGCTTCTACAGCTTGCTGACGGCGCTCACCTCGCTCAAGCTCATCTCCGGCTCCTCTCCCACCAAGATGCTCTTCCTCCTTGTCCTGCTCGATGTGGTGAGCATTTTTGTTTTCTCGATCACACAAAAGGATTGCATGTAGAATTTGTTACATACATATTAATGGTCTTGTTCTCTGAATCGTTTCTACCTAACTGATTTTGGTTATACATATTATTCGTCTTGTTCTCCGAATCGTTTCTACCTAACTGATTTTGGTTGATACTGATTTATTATCAGAGAAAAACGTTGTTGACTAATAAATTCTACTAATAAACTCAAACAAACAGGGCGATTACTAATAACCTTGAACAGTATATTCCTTCTTCTTTGTACGTACTAGCTAGTGATACTTTACACTACTGATAATTTCTAGCAAGATATTTTGCATAACTAGTGTTCTTGCCCTGAGCTTAATTTGATCCCTAATTTGACATATAAAAACTTTGGGCAACTACTACTGTATTTGTTCACTTACTAAAAAAAAATGTCCGCGTCACGCTTAATTTGGACAGTGGATAGTGGTATCAAATGAATTAAATTCTTCACACAGAGTTTTCAGCATTATTTGAAGTCCACTAAGCCCATCTTTGAAAACTAGTATGAAAGCTTACTATTCAGCTACTACCTACTAAATAAAAGGGAATGTATTTATTTCTGGCATCCATTTAATTTGGTGCATCTCTATCTCCCGTGTTGCACGCATGATGGCGGCAGTTATACGCAGCTATCATGGCTTCAGCGACCGGCGCAGCGGGTGGTGTAGCGTGGATCGCGTTCAAGGGCAACACCCACACCAACTGGAACAAGATCTGCAACATCTACGGCAGCTTCTGCCGTCACATTGGCAGCTCCATCGCCCTGGGCCTCGTCGCCTCCATCGTCCTCGTCCTGCTCACCATTCTCAACGCCCACTCCTTGTACCGCCGCAGTCACTAGCTACTTAATTAGCTAGCTAAGCTAGCTGATCGATTACAGGGAATCGAAGAATATGGCTAGAGCGTGATCTGTATACTGCATATTTTAGAATGTGTGCTTTGTGCTGTTATATTTCGTTCTAGGTGTTTTTTCGGACCATCGTTGTTGCTGAATATGTCATTATTCTAGCTGGTTCATCGATCTGTTGTTTGTGCACAAACATTTCATTATTAGTTATAACAAGGCGCTGTTTGGTTCACGATTTTTTTGCCTTAATCAGATTATCATTACAGATATGCAATATACAACCATGGAATACATATGATCTTTTTCTTTTGCCAAAGCCTCCATAACATACACATGACCTTGCTCGAGGTGCAAAAGTTCCCTGCTTCTTCCCACACTTGGTTTTTGCAAACGATAAGCGAGAGTTGATGCTGATCTATTGTGAGAGAAAAATATTGTATATGGCTGAACCCATCCTCATCCGACCATTTATTTCATCAAGAGAGCTCAGGCCGTGATTTTTTGACTTGTATTTAGGGTCAAGGCCATGCTGAAAATTTGAAGCCCAAATTGGAGGAAACCTAAAATAGCATGGAGAACAAAGTGGGTGTGTTTGACAACTATGTAGAAAAATATATGACAATCAATGGTGGGAGTTGATAGAGAAAATCATGAAGAGAATTTAACTTTTACTCTAAAATTTCTTGTTTGGTTTGTGGAGGTAAATAAGAGAGAGAGCGGAAGAAGGAATTTGTATCCTCTGTTTGGTGCCGGGGAAAAAAGAACAGAAAGTATTTTAGCGAAAAAATTATAGAACAAGTTATGATTAAAGACGGTGATGTATTTGTTATTATATTAAAAACATAATTCCTACTCTTTCCAAAAAAATGATCCTCGCTAAATTCTTCTTTCTTTTTCTACCAAAACTCCTACTCCCACGCTGGAATGATCCTCCAGGCTCCCGCGCGACATGTCCAGAAAAACCTATCACTCCCCGAGGCAGAAGTTTGTTGAGAGACGTGGCGGAGCTGTTTGATCCAGTGAATGGTGGTTGGGATGCCCAGCTAGTCCGTGACACTTTCTGGGAAGAAGATGCAAGTCTAATCCTATCTATACCTGTGCACGAGGGAATGGATAATAGGGTTGCTTGGCATTTTTACAGGAAAGGCATGTTCTCAGTAAAAAGTGCATATAAGGTGTATAGAGCAATCCAGATTGCTCAGACGAGCTATTCATCATCTTCTAGCCCAGATAATAATCTGCTGCAATTGTGGGGTAAGATTTGGAAAATTAATTATGCTAATAAAGTTAAACACTTTATGTGGCGTCTTTGCCACAACAGCCACCCTCTCCGGATGAATTTAAAAAGGAAAAAGATGGATATAGACACAAGGTGTGTGGTGTGCAATCGCCTAGATGAAGATGGTGCCCATCTATTCTTGAAATGCAAAACGATGTCCACCGTTTGGGATAAGCTCCAGATGGAGGATGTACGTGATATATTGGCTTCAAAAGGTTCTGCTAAAGAAATGACTGAAGCTATCATGGCCTTGAGGGAGGAGCAGTGTATAGTGTTGACGGTCGTTAACTCATAAAATTAACCGTCAACTTAGCATACAAATGGACCTATTCATAAATACTTGATAGATATAGGGTTACCACCGACGAATTCCACGAGTTTTGGTGAATATCTATTTACGCGGGGTGACAAATTTGAAAATCAACCAAGATGGCCCACATGTCGGGTTTACATAGAGAGAAAGACCGAACGGGTAAAATTGTATAATCTAGAAGACTCCCGAAGGCAAACCCCGGAAGTCAGGCCCACTGGCATTGTAGCCGGTCGGCAGGCCCGGGAAAGGGGGAGTCGGCCGACTCCCCACTCCACCAATCGGTGGAGTCTCGCGGATCCCTCCGACTTTGAAGATTAATAATTATCGTCCATTTAGGTCGGTTTGATCCGAGGCTGTGATAAATCTTAGGGGCTATATAAGCGAGCCCCGGCCCTGGGTGAAACCCTAATTCATTCTCCAATTCATTCAAGACTTCAATCCGAGGAGAGAGTTAGATAGAGAAGGGTCCCTCGAATGGATCTATCTCTATAGGGTATTAGTATCAAGAGAGATTGAGAGAGTATAGAGTGGAGGTAGATTTGGAGGAAGCCGGCTGTCGGTGTCTCCTCTCCATTATGTATCTCGGGATCAAGTCTCCTAACCCGAGGCTTGGTTTTTGAGAATCATTCGGCAATTCAACTTCTAATACTAGTAAGTTCGTTGTTATTATTGTTCTTTGGTTTACAAGTTTACTTTATTAAACTTCGCGTTGGGAATAGAGTAATCGTTCTTTAGCATAAGCGTGGTGCTTAGGCTAGGTTCACTTGTAGATGCTCCCTATTCGTAGGAACCGTGGTAGTAGTGAGGGAAGTGACAATCCCTTTATTACCTTTGTAATCCACTTCCCGTTGGTAGGTAAGGTAGGTCCTTTGTGCCCGGTTTAGCATCCTCTCGTGGTGTCTATTCCTCGGGTACCCCCTTAGAACAATAGTCTCAAAGCTTGCCATAGGTTAGAAGAAGGCGACGAAGGAGTTCTCTCTATATCGCTTAATTCTCACTTGACTAGCGGCCCGGGGTAGTAGTAAAGATCGGGTTAGTCTATTGCACGTTTTCTCTTAGCGGATAAAAACAAATACGATACTCGGGACTTATCTCCGGGTGAAGTGCTCACCGATATCCGTGCGCTTGCGGATTATTTCTTTTGATTCTTTCGTGTGCGTATCTAGTGTCAACAAGCATTTACGGCGCCGTTCTTGGGGAGAAAGACGGTGCTTAGATAACCTAAATCTTGCTCTACCTTGTACCTATACTTTTATCTTTTTTCTTTCACTTTACTTTTCCGTACATTTTATTTTTTCTATCCTTATGGATAATTCAAATTCCATTCCTATCTTTCAATTTTACGCACCCACGGAGACCGGCCTACTACCACATGAGTCATCACAACCTATCCAAACACCTAGCTATAGGTTGAGTCCGCGGTTGATTGCGTTGGTCCAAAGCCTATCCTTTTCGGGAGAAGGAGACGAAAACCCTTACCTTCACATTAGAGACTTTGAGCAAACATGTGGCTTTGTCTTCGCATAGAGGGCATGTCCGACAAAACCCTCCGTTGGAAGCTATTTCCTTTCTCGTTAAAGGAAAAGCTAGACAATGGTATGATAAAGTTGTAGGTAAGCAACAAGGAGATTGGGGGTCCTTACGCTCCAACTTTTGCCTAGATTTTTATCCCATCTCCCAAATCGTCGACCTTAGAGTCAAGGTTCGACTATTAAGCAAGAACACGAAGAATCTTTGGCCTCATCCTGGAATCGTTTTACTACACTTTTAGCATCGGGCCGGACCTTAGTCTACCGAGATCCCATTCTTTTACAACACTTTTATAAAGGTCGAGTAGAGGCAGTAGAAAATTGCTCGACACAACTTCGGGAGGATCATTCTTGCATATCTCTGCTGAGAAAGCAAGATCAATCCTAGACCAAATCCTATCAGTGAATTAGACTACCTCCTAGAAGTAGAACCTCAAGTAGGCGAAGACAAACATTTGCGAGATACACCATCCACCTCGGTAACCCATGTCTTGAGCAAGACAAGGAAGACATTCCACTTCTGATTTTATGCTAGATATTGAACACGATCTTTTTCGATTTTGGAAACATCTTCAACTATCACAAGGTGAAGAAGCCACAAGGCAAATATCACCCAATAAAGCCATGCAATATTGATGAGGATATTCCAACGGGAAAGACCTCGGGAGAGTTAGTGTCTTGTCATGAGCAATGAGTGGTTAGAAGAGTCGAGCTTTCCTCGAAATAATTCGTTTGGATTCATCTTCTCTTCCCATTCATTGCATGATTAACAATGATCGCATAGACGCTCTCTACAATCCGGTTGTGGGTATAAATATCATGTCTACCACACTAGCAAAATATTTGCAAAGAAACATGACATTGACCCCAACGGTGAAGTTCATAAGAAATCTTTCAAGACAAATTCTTCCTTGTTTAGGAATTCTACATGTCCTACCACTCCGGGTAGAAGGAACCCCTGTTCACTAAGCTTTTATGTCTTTGACATAGGGGATTTCCACTGTTGATAGGACAACCATTTAGAAGACTTCTTTATGAAGGACAAACTGGGAAACTAAACATTTGTTTAGGCAAGAAACTCCGGTTTGCAATGTCCATTTCACACTCTTTAAATACTATGACCGAGCCTTATCCACATTATGATCCATTGGAGGAATTTAGAGCTGACCTCTCTAGAATTCCTAGTGAAGCGAGAATTAGAAGATGAAGCTAGATTCTTCATAGAAGAAGAAGGCGACCCTTACGAGAATGAACCATTAGATGAATTTACCCTACCACCTAGGCCTCCTATTGAGTTCAAACCTTTACCGGCCCGGTCTTAGATATGCCTTTCTAGGAAATGATCCGGACACTCCTGTCATCATAAGTGACACTCTCACTCGGGAGCGGAGACTTTTCGCTTAATGGCTATCCTAGAAAAACATAAAAAAGCTTTTGGCTACTCACTCCCGGGACCTCAAAGGAATTAGTCCTGCCCTTTGTACCCATCGCATTCCCACGGATCCCGATATTCCACCATCCGAGAGAACCCCAACGTAGGCTCAATAATGCGATGAGGGAAGTTGTTAAGAAAGAAGTTTTAAAAGCATTTGCCTTATTTGGGATTATTTACCCCGTGCCACACGGTGAGTGGGTCAGCCACTGTCCAAGTTGTGCCTAAAAAGGGAGGCATGGCTTGTTGTCCAAAATGAGAAGAATGAGTTAATCCCACAAAGAACCGTCACGGGATGGCGAATGTGCATAGATTATAGAAAGCTTAATAAGGCAACAAGAAAAGATCACTTTCCTTTGCCTTTCATTGATGAGATGCTTGAGCGATTAGCCAACCATTCTTACTTTTGCTTCCTTGATGGATATTCGGATATCATCAAATCCCTATCCATCCTAATGATCAAAACAAAACGACCTTTACATGCCCTTATGGAACCTTTGCTTATCGTAGGATGTCTTTTGGGTTATGTAATGCACCAGCTTCTTTTCAAAGATGTATGATGTCTATATTTTCGATATGATTGAAAAGATTATGGAAGTTTTCATGGATGATTTTTACATTTATGGAAAAACTTTTGATGAGTGCCTTGAAAACATAGATCGAGTATTACAAAGATGTGAGGAAAAACACTTAGTCCTTAATTGGGAAAAGTGTCATTTCATGGTTAGAGAAGGAATAGTGTTAGGACACTTAGTGTACGAAAGAGGCATCGAGGTAGATAGAGCCAAAATAGAAGTTATTGAACAAGCGCCTCCTCCTATCAATGTGAAAGGAATTAGAAGTTTCCTTGGTCATCTTGGTTTTTATCGTAGATTCATAAAAGATTTTTCTTACATCGCTAGACCTCTTACCCGCTTATTGGCTAAGGATGTTCCTTTTGACTTTGATGATGCTGCTTACAATCATTTGAAATTCTTAAGAAAGCACTCATCTCTGCTCCAATCATTCAACCCCCCTTTGATTGGACTTTACCTTTTGAAATTATGTGTGATGCAAGTGACTACTGTTGTAGGAGCGGTGTTAGGACAGACTAAGGATAAGAAGCATCATGCAATAGCTTACGCTAGCAAAACTTTGACTGGACCTCGGCTTAATTATGCTACCACTTTGAAAAAGAGCTCCTAGCTGTTGTCTTTGCTATTGATAAGTTTAGATCCTACTTAGTGGGTGCCAAAGTGATTGTTTACACGATCATCTTTGCTTTAAAATATTTGCTCACTAAGAAAGATGCTAAACCTCGATTGATAAGATGGATTTTATTACTCCAAGAATTTGATCTAGAAATAAAAGATAAAAAGGGAGTAGAAAACTACATTGCCGATCACTTGTCTAGAATGCGGTTTGAGAAACCACGGGAACTACCCATCGACGACGCACTCCGGGACGACATGCTCTACGGAATCAACGATCGACCCACAGGTATGCGAGATATTGTTAATTTTATGGTTACGGGTTACGTACCACCGGGAGGCAACAAAAGGAAACTTATCCGGGAGAGTCGTACTCACATATGGGATGAGCCCTACCTCTTCCGAGTGTGCTCGATGGCACCTTTCGGAAGATGTGTGCCAAGCGAAGAAGGAATCAAAATCATTGAAAGATGCCACTCATCACCATATGGAGGCCATTATGGGGTGTTCCGTACACATGCGAAGATTTGGCAATGCGGATTTTTCGGCCAACAATGTATGAAGACACAAAAGATTTCATTCGGAGATGCGGTCCTTGTCAAAGACATGGCAACATAAACTCAAGAGATGCCATGCCACTTATCAACAACCTTCGAGATCGAGCTCTTTGATGTTTGGGAGTTGATTTCATGGGACCATTTCCACCATCGAAGAAATGTGAATACATCCTCGTAGCGGTGGACTATGTGTCCAAATGGGTCGAAGCTTCTGCCATGCAAAAGCGGATAGCTCAAGCTCCAAGAAGATGTTCGAAGAAATAATATTCCCAAGATTTGGAGTCCCAAGGATAGTCATAAGTGATGGAGGATCACATTTCATCGACAAACGCTTTGAGCAATACTTATTGAAGCATGGAGTACGCCATAATGTTGCTACTCCATATCACCCTCGAGACAAGTGGCCAAGCGAGACATCAAATAAGCAAATCAAGAATATTCTCCGAGAAGACGGTGAATGAAATGGGAGCGCATGGAAAGACAAGCTTCCCGATGCATTATGGGCATATCGAACAGACATACAAGACACCTATTGGGATGTCACCATATCAACTAGTCTATGGAAAGACATGCCACTTGCCGGTAGAGCTGGAATTCAAAGCTCACTTTGGGCCATCAAGAAGTGGAATATGGATCTAGAAGCGACGGGAGAGAAAGGAGGATGCAAATCTACGAACTAGAAGAATGGAGAGAGAAAGCCTATCACAACGCCAAGATATACAAAGAAAGAGTGAAAAGATGGCACGACAAGAGAATCAAGATCAAGGAGTTCACACCCGGAGACAAGGTATTACTTTTTAATTCCGGGGTCAAACTCTTCGGGCAAGAAAGCTTCGAAGCAAATGGGAAGGACCGTTCGAAGTAGTAAGCTCATCATCGCATGGAGCCGTTACGCTTCGCAACAACGAAGGTACGATATTCAAGGTAAATGGTCAACGCCTTAAAATATTTTTAGAGCCCATTGAGGAAATAGGTGAAATAGATGAATTAAACTTCTTTCTCAATTAGGTAGTTGGGCCCGACCTTTTTACTTTTCATTTTTCGGGGTCCGGGGTATTTTTCCGAACGACAAAAATATGTTAATTAGGTTGCGAAAAGCCTGCGGGGGATCCACATGCCGAGTCGGCCGACCCATAGGGGGAGTCGGCCGACCCATGGACTCCCCGTTTGCGTCGGCTTTTGCATTCGTGATCCTTCCATACTCTTCCTTCCGGGAATTTTGCCGATTAGGGTTTTTGAGATCACGTTGACGCGTTATTCCTTCGGAGATTCCCTTTTGATGCCCTTTAGATGCCTCTCCATCCCCCCTATATAAAGAAGCCCGGCCTCAAGCCAACCTCATTCCATCTAAAAACCTCCTCCTACCATCAAGCTTGCTACGCGGCAATGGCGAAGTCGAGCCCGGAGAATTTAGATAGGAGATTGATCCGCTTCGGGATTGATCTCAACACCATCCCAAGAGAGAGCACGAGAGCAAGGCCATCGTCCTTGCTAAGCCCAAACCCCTAGCCTCTATTCCTCCAAAGCCTCAAGCTTACGGGTCATAGCTACTACGCTCAACCATTCATCGTTGCACCCAAGCCTTTGCTCCTTGATGGACCTCCACAAAAAGGTCCTATTGTGAAGCTCCCGAAAGGCACCAAGATCCTCCCTCCTAAGCACAATGAGATGCTTATGGGAGTGAAGACCAACAAGCAAGGGGAGATCGTACGTGCTAAGTATAGCCTTTGGAGAGCGCTCGTATTTCGAGGAGTCCGTGCTCGCCGAGCAAAGTGAAGTTCGTCCCTCCGAAGGAAGCCCCAGCGGCTCTCGCCGCCTCGAAGCTCCAAGGAAGCGTCGCAAGACCGTTGCGGACTTAGAAAAGGAGTTAGAAACTCGGCGACGTTATAGCATCTCTCGCGAAACGCTCAACATGTCCGGAAAGCAAGTAGCATTGTCACTCTCATAGATAGACTTCGTGCGCAAGAGAAGAGGACGGATAAGTTAGAAAAGAGGTTAGACGCTCTAGAGAAGCGAATTAATTAGATGAGATTTATCTTAGCATCAGAAAGGCCTAGTGTGTTTAGATTAAAAAGTCTTAGTTCACAAGAGTGCTTAGTTAAAGTTTAGTTCGATCTTAGTTCCTTTCAATACTTGTAATCCGAGGCCTTAATGAAGATGAAATAAAGTTTCTAGTTATATTTATTATTGCATATGTGTTGCCTCTTTTGTCTCCACCTTGTTGTGAATGAAGATAACGAGGAATCTAGTGTGGGGAGGCAACCGGACGAAACTAACGGATATCGCGAACCAGCGAAAATATTTGAGAACATACGACGAAAGATCACGCACGACGAAGCGGACCCAGGGGCCACCTGCTTAGAGTCGGCCGACCCACATATGGAGTCGGCGCCCATGGGCCGAGCCCATTTGGCTCCGGCTTTCGTTCACGGTCGGGTTTGCTTCCCTACATTCCAAATTTTATATCGATCACGTTTTTCGATTCGTTTGGGGAACACTTTGAATTAAATCACATGCTATATATATTGAGAAGGTAGATTATTTTAATCATGACCCCAAAGATAGACTCACACCATGATAATTCACGGGAATCCTGTTCTTTGTTGGGAACGTATTCTATAGGGACCCCATTTTACTTAAGTTGTTGAGGACAGTGATATAGCATGGACCATGAGAACCTGATTTCTTGATGTCTAGTTGCTCGGAGAATTTCTTTTCGAAAATCTGAAAATGATTAGCTATACTTCTCCTCTGTGGTCATAAATGCCTATAAAGCCTCGTCGACAAAATTCTGAAAGACCAGCACATAAGCTTTTATTTGTGTTGAGAATAGTCTTGGCGGTATTAGAGCCTTAGAGAAGGGTCTCTTACTCATATGATCAAGTGCACTTACACCCACATATATATCTGCTTTGCTCACCTGCTTGGGAGTACGCAAAAACATGCTTTCCGCCATTCATCCATCTCCTACCTTTGGGAGAAGGATACATACACTTTCTAGGATTTCTATATGCTCCAAGAATTGTTATCATCATTCGGTTGTTGAAAGAAGATTATTTTATCATCATCTTCATGTTCAAGAAAGTTATTGTGTCCGAGAGTGAGACATGGGCTATGCAAAAATAATGTTGTTAAAAAAAAAAAAAAAAAAAAAAAAAAAAAAAAAAAAAAGAAAAGAAAGAGATAGCCCATGAGCTCTTAAGTATTCCAATCCCAGAAGAAGGAAAAGTTCAAATAAGCTCAAAGAGCTATTCAAGAAAAGATCAAGCAAAGCAATGTTCAAGAGAAGAGTGTGCAAGAGAGGGAAGGAGCATTATTATCATCAATTAGCCACCAAATATTCCACACACTTGCACACACTTGATCTAGAGTAAGGTCCCCCTCTCCTTGGTTCCCGTTTTTGACTAATCAATATACACAGGTAAAAATGCTATTCCTTGAAATACCTTAAAACTCCACATAAGCCTTAGTAGAATAGGAGGCATACCCTTTCACATGCCTCAAGTGAGTTCCAAAAATACTACATACATTGAGAGATTTGAGTGCTCTATACTTAATGGTGAGATCCACGAATACCACATATAAAGAGTGATTTGAGTGTGCTACATGACGGAGAAGGGTAAGCTAAGTTTTCTTTGCAAAAATGTTATAAAAACTCCGAGTGACGGGATTGATAGAAGACGGATCTCTACTTCGCGGCTGTTCCATCTTTCAACTCCCCAAAGTTCAATGGTAGACACTTTTGAATCCCGCGGTACGGTATGATCGGGAATAATCTAATGTTGATGTCTTGGTTTGAGGCTATGCTTAAAGTAATCCATCCTTTTCCTCGAGACGAGTAAAAGACAAGTGTGGGGAGTTTGTTGACGGTCGTTAACTCATAAAATTAACCGTCAACTTAGCATACAAATGGACCTATTCATAAATACTTGATAGATATAGGGTTACCAACGCCGAAATTCCACGAGTTTTGGTGAATATCTATTTACGCGGGGTGACAGTGAAAATCAACCAAGATGGCCCACATGTCGGGTTTACATAGAGAGAAAGACCGAACGGGTAAAATTGTATAATCTAGAAGACTCCGGAAGGCAAACCCTGGAAGGAGTTCAGGGCCCACTTTGGCATTGTAGCCGGTCGGCCAGGCCCGGGGAAAGGGGAGTCGGCCGACTCCCACTCCACCAATCGGTGGAGTCTCGCGGATCCTGCCTCCACCGACTTTGAAGATTAATAATTATCGTCCATTTAGGTCGGTTTGATCCGAGAGGCATGTGATAAATCTTAGGGGGCTATATAAGCGAGCCCCCCGGCCCCACAGGTGAAACCTAATTCATTCTCCAATTCATTCAAGACTTCAATCCGAGAGAGAGAGAGTTAGATAGAAGGGTCCCTCGAATGGATCTATCTCTATAGGGTATTAGTATCAAGAGAGATTGAGAGAGTATAGAGTGGAGGTAGATTTGGAGGAAGCCCGACTGTCGGTGTCTCCTCTCCCGTGTATCTGCGGGATCAAGTCTCCTAACCCGAGGCTTGGTTTTGAGAATCATTCGGCAATTCAACTTCTAATACTAGTAAGTTCGTTGTTATTATTGTTCTTTGGTTTACAAGTTTACTTTATTCGCTTCGCGTTGGGAATAGAGTAATCGTTCTTTAGCATAAGCGTGGTGCTTAGGCTAGGTTCACTTGTAGATGCTCCTATTCGTAGGAACCGTGGTAGTAGTGAGGAAGTGACAATCCCTTTATTACCTTTGTAATCCACTTCCCGTTGGTAGGTAAGGTAGGTCCTTTGTGCCGGTTTAGCATCCTCTCGTGGTGTCTATTCCTCGGGTACCCCCTTAGAACGAGTAGTCTCAAAGCTTGCCATAGGTTAGAAGAAGGCGCGAAGGAGTTCTCTCTATATCGCTTAATTCTCACTTGACTAGCGGCCCGGGGTAGTAGTAAAGATCGGGTTAGTCTATTGCACGTTTTCTCTTAGCGGATAAAAACAAATACGATACTCGGGACTTATCTCCGGGTGAAGTGCTCACCGATATCCGTGCGCTTGCGGATTATTTCTTTTGATTCTTTCGTGTGCGTATCTAGTGTCAACATATAGTCGACATTGTATTGCTCTTTGGTCTATTTGGGCTGAAAGAAATAGAATTAGGGAGGAGAGCCGAGTGTCGCGATCCGAAGTGGATAGCTCATAGCATCGGGGTGACGGTGGAGGAATGGTGGCGTGATAAAACCCAACAGGAATGTGCGGGGCGTACGGGCGGAGTCCGTGAGGTGGGAGAAACCGGGTGCGATCAAGTGAAAGTGATTTGTGATGCGTCTTTTGATCCGAGGACAAGAAACGGTGGTTGGGGCTCGGTGCTCGGGGACTCGGAGGGCGACGTCGTTCTTTGTCCTTCGGGGCGAATTGGATCGGCTGCTAAATCCTATGCATGGCGAGATTATTGCATGTCTCCGGGGTGTTCAAGCGGCCATTACGGCTGGTGTTGGACATATTATTGTCGAGACAGATCTTTGCGGAAGTGGTGAAGGCGGTGTACTCGGGCGATTATGATCTTAGTGAAGTTTCTGTCTGGTAGATGAACTTCGTATTTTGTTGATTTTGAATTTTATTTCGTGGAATTTACAACAATGTCACGTTCTTGTAATAGAGTAGCTCATGAGCTAGCTCTCCTTGGTAGCACTAGTGATCCGGGTGAGGACTCCTTCTTGGCCTCCATCCCGGATCACATCCATTGTGTAATCGCTGATGATTCAACAACTTTATATGAGTAATGGGAAGTTTTGTTTCCTTTAAAAAACTGAATAAAGATTTGTAAATTCCTAACTTCACCAGCCTACGCGAAAACTGTAGAAGTCGTTGTCCAAAAATAGAATGTACTCTCTCCATTCCAAAACCAATGATACCTTTTACTTTCAAATATCATGTTTGACCAACCATCTTGTTCATTTTTAAACAAATAATAAAATAAGCTATTACTAAAGTATCTCTAGTGATAAAATAAGTCATAATAAAATATATAATTTTATTTTAAAAAATTGACTAAGATGAGAGGTTAAAGTAAAAACATTTTTTTATTTTGGAAAGAGAGTACGGGCGAGGCAGTTTCTAAGCGTGGGGCTTTGAGTTCTGACGGGTGGATGCCAGTGCCATTAGGCAGCTGGTGCCGAATCGACCTCCAGAGCCGCCCACGCGGCACGCCTCCGGTGCTTTCGATGTTCGTCGATTCGATTCCCCACAAGGCCACTACACAGGCCTAGTCCCCACGAAAAGCCGAACCCAAATATTCCGCCGCCGGCCCTGCGCCGCCGCCTTCAATCCTCCGCCGCCGCTCGCGCCGAAGGCCGAACCAAACGAGCCGCTCACCTCAGGCCGCCGGCGGCCTCGATTCGGGAGGAGGAACCGAGGAGGACGGGAGTGCCCCCTGATCTCGGCGGCGGGCGGGCGGGCGGGCGAGATGAGGCTGCTGCGGGTCGCCACGTGCAACCTGAACCAGTGGGCGATGGACTTCGACACCAACCTCCGCAACGTCAAGGAGTCCATCGCGCGGGCCAGGGCCGCCGGCGCCGCCGTCCGCGTCGGCCCCGAGCTCGAGCTCACGGGGTACGGCTGCGAGGACCACTTCCTCGAGCAGGACACCACCGCCCACGCGTACGTCACGCACCGCCTAGCACCTTCTGTCTCGCTCTAGTTCAGTAGTAGATTGCTCGAGATTGAGTATCCCGCGCTACATTACAGTGGCTACTTTCTCGTGTGGTGGAACCTTAATCCTTTTCACAATTTGGGGATTCTGCTAGATTATACACTGGTAGGATATAGGATCAGCTACTTCCACTGCACTC
This sequence comes from Themeda triandra, assembly GCA_018135685.1. NCBI lineage: Eukaryota > Viridiplantae > Streptophyta > Magnoliopsida > Poales > Poaceae > Themeda > Themeda triandra. Next base: position 270,672 of record JAENPR010000165.1, on the reverse strand, counting down.
TGGTAGAATCGGTTACTTTTTACTTCACTCTGGTGGAACCAGTTCACTTGGGGTTCTCTACTCAACCTTGGTTGAATTAGCTATGTTCTCTAGAAGTTGCACTAATTCACTTTAGTCTTTTCTAGGAAAGCTGTCTCTGTCCGCTATGCAAAGAACATGTAATAAACACATTGATAAGTCAAAATCAAAATGTATGGCAGGACAACAAATCACTCATGTCATTTAATTTGTATATTTTTCTGCATTCAGGGACTTGAAACCATTCCATTTAGCTTGATACAACTGCCAAATATGTGCACTCCTTATATGGAAGACACTATATTATTCATGTGACTTATATATGCAGCTGCTGTTAGTTTAACTGTGTATCAATCTGCAGATGGGAGTGCCTAAAGGAAATCTTAAGTGGGGACTATACAGACAACATCTTATGCAGCATAGGAATGCCAGTTATCTTCAACAGTGTGCGGTATAATTGCCAGGTCTTCTGCCTAAATCGCAAGATAATCATGATCCGGCCAAAGATGTCCCTTGCAAATGATGGAAACTATCGGGAGTTCCGTTGGTTTTCTGCTTGGACATTTAAAGATGAGATTGTTGACTTTCAGCTACCCATTGAAGTCTCAGAGGCTATATCCCAGGACACTGTGCCTTTTGGTTATGGATACATGCGGTTTTTAGATGTGTAAGTATGAATGCTCCTTGAATTTATTTCTGTGGTTGTAACTTTAGCTTCCTTCTTTTCTAGTGAACATGCTAGAGAAAACCATTGGAATGTTGCCATTGTTTAGATGTGCAAGTATGAATGCTCCTTGAATTTATTTCTGTGGTTGTAACTTTAGCTTCCTTCTTTTCTAGTGAACATGCTAGAGGAAACCATTGGAATGTTGCCATTGACTTAAAAGTCAATTGTATCATGTAGGAGTACATGGTATCAAAGAGTTCAAGTTCAATTTCAACTTTTTTTCAAATTGAGTTGAATATAGGATTGAAATAAGACATACCGCTTTCTTAGTTTGAAATGTTCTGCAGTAACACATACCGCTTTCTTAGTTTGAAATGTTCTGCAGTTTATCATGTAGGTTTAGTCTATATGCTTCATAAACTAGTGAATTTATATACTCGTGCTACTGTTGATGATAAAACACTACTTAAGAATTAGTTACTATTTGCTCTTTGTCCAGGTCTTTGGCTGCTGAAACCTGTGAAGAGCTCTTTACCGCAGACGCTCCTCGGATTGACTTAGCATTGAATGGTGTTGAGGTTTTCATGAATGCAAGTGGAAGCCACCATCAGTTAAGGAAGCTCAATCTCCGGATCGATTGCATAAGGAGTGCAACTCAAACATGTGGTGGTGTTTACATGTATGCTAATCATCAGGGATGCGATGGTGGACGCCTTTATTATGGTATCTCAAAATACTGTTCTTTGTGCTCTTGTAGTTTTTTATTATTATCTGATTTTCTTTTCTCATCTTCAGTTGTCAAGCAATTTATTATTATCTTCAACATGTAATTCATGATTTTTTTTTTCTTTTATACCTGAAACAAAACCGAGGAGCAAAATGCTTTGTCCTCTCCTTTTCCATTGGAGGTTGCAGTACTGAAACTGTATGTAGGATACATGGCCATGTTAGTGGTCTTGGGTAGTCCGACAGAGGGATGTGATGTTATGCATGTAATTCTTTAAAATGTTCTTATCACAAATAATTCCTGATGGCTGGGGTAGCATGTGCTTATCCATGAATCCTTGACGATATTTTACTTGGACAGAAATTTAATTGTTCTTTTATGAACTGAAGTGCCTTCTGAGAGTGCTGTTTACAGAAGATGTATTAACTATGTATGCTGTTCTAGACTTTAAGGTTTCTGAATGACGTTTCCTGATTTGGCCCTTTCTTTCTCAATTCTGCAATTTTGTTCTATGTTGATCATACTTATTCAGAGAAATCTTCTGTTTTTAAAATGTTCCCACTAGATGGTTGTTGCTGCATTGCTGTAAACGGTGATTTGGTAGCTCAGGGATCTCAATTCTCGTTGAAGGATGTAGAAGTTCTGGATGCTCTGGTAGATCTTGATGCTGTAAGTTCTAATCCTTTAGGTAATTTTGTATTTATGTAATCCTGTAACCTTTTCCTGTTCCTTTTTTTGTTCTATTTTTAGTTATATGAATATTATTCTTTGGTTTGTTGCCGAACCAACCTTGATAAAATTGTTCCTATCCAAAAGAAAGAGTTATCCATAGTGCCCATGAGATTGCCAGGAGCTCAGGATTTACAGTAAAATTCATATGGTGTGACCTAGGGCCATGAGCATTCAAAAGAAATTGCAACTATTCAAACAAGTACAAAATTCTCTGGACCCTACCAAAAAGTGGTAAGGTGGGTTGTCGCAAAAAATAATACATTCAACTACTCCCTGAATTTTCTATATCTACCATCTGAAACACCTTTCTCTGTTTGCATAGAAAGAAATATTTGTTAAGAAATCAATAGTAAATAGTTAATTTAGCTTTTAGGCCTGGTATATTCATTCCGTGCTTTTACTTATTCTCTGCATCTTTTAGAAACTTCTTATTGAGCGTTTGCCTGTTTGCAGTTCTCCAAAATCCATATTTATTCGGCTTCACTATATTTCTTAAGCTTTAAGTTTTTAGCTATGGATTGTGCAAACATGAGTCGTATTCTGCTTTACTATATGCAGTTCTCAAAAGTCCACATTTGTTCCGCTTTACTATAAATTCTGACTATATGGCTGTAGTTTTAATGCAAATGTGAGTCTTATTCTAGCATAGCTAATAATTCATTTCTGCAATCAGGTATCGAGTTATCGAGCATCTGTTTCTAGTTTCAGAGAGCAAGCAAGCCACAGAAAAAATGTACCTTTTGTGAAGGTACCATACAAGCTTTGCCAATCATTTCAGAGTGGAATGGTTCCGACTCCCCAGTTGAGGTTAGTTGGTCTTCCAACATTCCAATGTTATTATGTAATGCTTTAGTAGATGAGATTTTGTTACCATATCTGGAAGCAACTCAACTCAAGCTTTCTTCCAGTTAGAGCATTTAGTATGGGCCTCAACAACATAAACCATTCACCACTGCATAATGATTAAGCTTTGATAAGTAATGCCTGTTAGCTCATCCCATAATCATGTATATAATATGAACTAATGTGCTTTTAGAAGAATTTCACAGCAGAGCCCAATTGGTTAATCTTAAATTAGACTAAGGTATGAGCCAATTCTTGGATTGTTTATCAACGTCCTTAATGATTAAACATGCTTGGGCTTTGGAATTTTGTAATCCTATGTATAAATTTTCTAGCATCCTGGGTTTATTCTGTAAATTTTCTTCCTGCTAATATCGTAACTATTGTTGACAATCTGTTTGAACATCTGCTTTATACTGAGAAAACATTGCATAAAATCATCGTTACCCTGATTGTCATTTTACTAAGTATTCATAGGCAAATGCTTTCTCCCTTGTCTATCTCTTGAGCCCTACAACAGACTGGTGTATCACCATGAAAACTGTGCAAATGGGTATTTGGAGTAACCTTTTCTATCACATCCATCTTTGAGCACAGATTATATATCACTGTCCTGAAGAAGAGATTGCATTTGGACCTAGTTGTTGGCTATGGGATTATTTGAGGAGGAGTCAAGCATCAGGATTTTTGCTTCCACTTTCTGGTGGTGCAGATAGTTCATCTGTTGCGGCAATAGTCGGGTGCATGTGCCAACTTGTCATAAAAGGTCAGATCTATTTTCTGTCTTCTTTCACCTTTTAGTACAATGTTCTCTGAACTGCCTTCGAAACATAGTTTGCAGGATTGTTAAACAGATGCAGAAGTTACTATTTAGGGATAAGAAAAACCTTCTAGTAAAACTATGGTTCATGTCATGGCATGGGGAATAAATTAGTGCAAAGTAATTATTCTAATATCAAATTTAACACATATAAAATATCATGGAAACTGTACATAAAATATCATGGAAACTGTACATGATGATCAAATGATACTGAAGCATTACTTTGGACTGACATGTATAGTGCATTGGTATAACCTTTTAATTTTCCCTTTTTGAATTCAGTGCTCTGTTCACATCTCTAGTTGGCATTTGGTGGTCCATTAACTGAAAGAGTGGATGGTCAAGTCCAAATAGGTCTAAACTCCACTATCATCCTTGGAGCCTGACAATCTGGAATCACCGCAAATCTTTGTGTCATTGTGTGTTTGATGGGATCTTACCTAATCTTAAATTTTAAATGGGGGTAATAGATTTCATCAGGGAGGAGTTACAACTTTGGTGTTTAGCTGGGGCTCAAGGGGTTTCACATCTCCTTGCTCTTGGGTCAAGTGCTAGTTTGTTGGTCGAGGTCATTTTAGAGTTTGTGTTCAGTGGCAGGTTTGACTCTATGGTGTTGTATGAGTTCAAAACTCTTTTTTTTTTGAAAATGAGAAAACCCCCTTTTTTTTCTTCGTAATATATGATACACACCTCTAATTTAAACTGAGGGTTTGCACTGTAATTCAGAAATTTGAAGAGGTATATGATGGAATACTTGTAATTCAGAATTTCAGATATTTAAAAATATAGGTATGATGGAATACTCTATTTGACGTCATCTCCTTTTTTTGTCATTTTAAGCTTGATGTATTCACCATACCAAATATATGTCTTATGAGTTGTGAAGTTGCAATCATCATTTGCTGAAATTTATGCCTTCTTTAAATCTGGACCTGAGCTGATATGACCTAAGTCTGTGAATTGCCCACATTTGAACTCTTCCTCGTCAAATATCTCACTGGACAAAGTTCCTGGTGTTCTATTTCCTCTTGATTAATTGATCAAATTTTGTCAAAAGAATTAATGATCATGTCAACAACCTGCAGATATAGAGAAAGGAGATGAGCAAGTTAAGGCAGATGCTCTTCGGATTGGGCAGTATAAAGATGGGGAGATCCCCACAGATAGCAGGGAATTGGCTAAACGTTTGTTTTACACTGTTTACATGGGAACTGAAAATAGGTGAGTTTTTCTTTGTAGTGACCTTATTCTAATGTGTGCCCCTCCCATTTCCTTATTCTCAAACACAAGAGAATTGCGTATCATTTCATTAAGAAGAGAGTACAAAGGGAAGTAGAGAAACCCTAAAAACACACACCCAAGACAGTCACAAGATACACTCCTAACACAACTTAGGGAGAAAACAGAAGGAGGAAGCCAATTCCAGCAGCTGGCAACCAAACTAGTGCTAGCCTAATGACTGTATCCTTTGGCCGTCTACAAATCCAAATTTGGCAAGCCGCACCACCATTTGGATTTGCACAATTGAAGAGTGAGGATACGACAGTTGCTACACTTCCAGATTTCCCAAGCCACAAGAATAATGAGTGAATTAAGCCCCTTCATATGGCACCACTAGCTTGAGAATCTAATGGCAACCAGGCCCTATACATTGAACTGTTATTGTGCAAGTGGCTATGTTGATAATGCTTATTGCTATTGTATATGTTCTTTGTTAGATGTATATGTACTTGTTTGTAATTCATTCACTGTGGAGGGGTTTCTTTGCATATGTATGCACATATGCCTCTTGTATATTGGCAGCTTACTGAATAATACTTGAGCTACTGTTAACATGGTCAACAATATTATAAATTTATATGAAGAGTATGTTATACGAGGAAATGGTCTTTTTACATATTTGGAACTGGAATCTATGAATCGACACCAAAGTCGAAGACCATGCATCAAATACACCAGAACCACTAGGCATGTTTCTCTAGTTAACGGTATAGAGCATTCAAAGGTGTCTCTAAGGAGATTCGCCGACTTCGGACTCATGAGTTACACTGGTTAGACAGTTGAAAAGTTGAAGTCCAGGGGGATACCTCTCTGGCCAAGTTCTCTAGTTGAAGTCCAGGGGGATACCTCTCTGGCCAAGTTCTCTAATTATCTTGTGGGGATTGGGGAACCTCCCCACAGTTTTTCATTAAAAATGTTGTATTTGGCACATGCATGGCTGTAGTTGAAGTTTGAAATTTTTTTTCCTTGATGAGATGGAAGTGTTCTCCAATTGCTACAGTATTGTAACTTGTGATTTTTAAAAATGGTAAACATGTGATGATTTCAATGTAAATCAATCCAAAGTATTAAATAGGTAATATCTGCTTTTCATTCATCATTCGTTAATTTGTATTCTAGGTTAAATCTGTGATTGTAGAAATTTTGTTTGTTGAAGTTGTAGATTGTTAGTTTGTTTTACTTACATTGCCATGTTCTGGACAGTTCTGAAGATACCAGATCACGTGCCAAAAGGCTAGCTGAGGAGATTGGTTCATTCCACCTGAATGTGCCCATTGATAGTATAGTATCTGCTTTTCTTTCCTTGTTTGAAACATTGACCGGGAAGCGACCACGCTACAAGGTATTTCTTCAGCGTGACTTCAATTTACTAAATTACTGCAGTGCAGAAACATAAAATAAAATAGACCAACCTAGGAGGAACTAGGTGGCATTTCTTTAAGAAGAAAATAAGCACCCAAATTCCTTTTGATGGACTTGAACATGGCGGTCTGGCTATACATGACTAGTCAAGCTAGCTCAGATTCGTATGCAGAGAACATATGTATTCGAATTCATGTTTATTCGCCTTTTCATAGTATTTTAGTTTGTGGCTAGCAAATATGGTTGAACTGAAATTTTGCTTAATACCCCTTAACAGGAATGCCGTGCAAACTTTAACTATTTTTTTCTTTTGCAATAATTGTGAAATGTGGCCTGGGGAATGGGTAATTATGCTTAGGTGGCCTTGGTTACTGTCCGGTATCAGGCTTTTCTCTTATGGGTTAGGTTCTCTTGTCTCATTGGCATTTTGGGCTTCTTAGAGGAACTACTAGCCCTGACCTGAAGACACAAGGAGTCAATGAAAAAAGAGGGAAATGGTCACCCATACAATACATCTAAGGGACATTACGCTTTTATACTCTACATACCTTAGCACCTCATATGCAAGGCCATCCTTATAAATTACCAGTCCTAGACTCCTAGATCTACAGGTTTTAGAATATAGATTGGTATCATGAGTACAAGGGTTCGATGATATTGTTGTGGCCAAAAGTTCTCATTAGCAATGATAATATATCAAAATTGATGGTAACCAGCCGTTTGGCATCTGGCTACCCTTCAGTGGTAAAACTATCAGACCAAATGGAAATGGTACATATGAGTTCTATTTTTCCCCTCGAACAACGCAGGAGAGCTGCCTGCCATTTCATTAAGAAGAATGTGATTTTCAATTTAAGGAGGAAGTATATTTTACTACCCAGAAACATTTCTTGTACACTTCAGATTGATGGGGGCTCAAATATCGAGAATCTGGGATTGCAAAATATTCAAGCCCGAATCAGGATGGTGTTAGCATTTATGATGGCTTCTCTAATGCCATGGGTCCACAATAAATCGGGGTTCTATCTTGTTCTTGGAAGCTCGAACGTCGATGAAGGGTTACGTGGTTATTTGACAAAGGTAATGCATTGCCCAACTTAGGTCTGTCTTTAGATTGCTCCATAGATGCCCAATGGATTTGGCATTTTTTTTCATGCAATGTATTGTTCGCTGGTGTGTGGAAATGGTAATAAGACGGTTCTTGCTTTACAAAGTATGACTGCAGTTCAGCTGATATAAACCCCATTGGAAGTGTAAGTAAGCAGGACCTGAGGTCTTTCTTACGATGGGCAGCAATTCATCTTAAGTATTCTTCCTTGGCCGAGGTTGAAGCTGCACCACCTACTGCAGAGCTTGAACCAATACGGGCAAACTACAATCAGGTATATATAAACTTGTTCTCCAACTTTTAGATAGAAATCATTAGAAGTCATGTTTGATATATCTGCATAAATTTGTAGTGCAAAATTGTGAAAAGTTTAATGGTATAGAATTTAAGTTCTCCAGATGTTACTGAGAAGAACCAGAGATGGCTAAAGTTGAACAGAATAAAGCATCATTTAGACATGGAGGCTAAAACTGATATCGCACTGTTTACAATTGAACCTGACACTGTGCATAAGAGCTGAAAGGGGATCCATATACTGAATTAATTTTCAAAGCACCTTTGCTTGATATTGGAAATGTTGGCCTTGAGGATCAGTTTCATTCATTCAACATCCTAGTTGTTCCTTCTTAATGCAATGATATGCAGTCCTGCTTATTTGAGGAAAAAACATCCTAGCTGTTCTGATTGATCTTCTTTGCTTTAGGGATTTGCTGTTATTTTGATCATGGTCTTGTTTTTGTTTGTATTAGCTACTTGAATTCCATATTAAGTGAAATTAAATGTATGAACTCCATTCTATGCCTGAAAGTTACATAAATTTTCAGTGTCATGTTCCATTTTCCGTGGGTCTTGTTTCTCTTTATGCAGCTTGTATCATATCTTCCTTTTGAGGTGCTCATTGAAAATTTGACTGTCCCATGCCCTTGTGGCTAATGCATGTTTGTGTAGACAATTGGGATGCATTTTACAGATTAAAATATACAGACTAGCCTTCTCCTGGTTGAACTGTTGAGGGTTGACATAAGAAGTAGCAGATAATTTTCAATTCATTTTGTTAGAATACTCATTAATTGCTAAATATACCTTTTCTGCTTCAGTTATGCTTCCATCTTCACTCTTTTTTTCCCTACAGTCGTTAAGTTCATTTGTTTATGTCTTAACCAGCTGACAAGAAAGTTTATATCATGTCATCTTGACTATTTTCCTTTTGTCCATCTTGACTCTTGTCATTTGACCGTATTTATATTTCATTAGTTGGATGAAGTAGACATGGGAATGACTTATGAGGAGTTGTCTATATATGGAAGGTTAAGGAAAATTTTCCGATGTGGTCCAGTTTCAATGTTTCAGGTATGTATTTAATATTTACGGGCTTCTTCAGAACACAGGGATTGCACAAGGAAACCTTTGATTTCCACAAGAATCAGAGAAATTTAATTTGTCCCAACAAAGCCTTGATTATTTTATTCCTCAGCATTCTATCGAAATTGCATTTTTCCATTTGCAGCACAATTAAAAATTTTATGTGCTGTCTGTCTAGCTTTATCAGCATATTGGCCACAGGATAGATTTGTATTATTAGCATTTTTTTCTTTGTTATTATTTAAGCTAAGTTTTAAATTTGGCCTTGTATAAAAATGGAACCTGTCGTGGTTAGCAGTTTCCTTCTAAAGTATTTTTGTAGGGGCTTCTATGTTGTGAAATATCCTTCTTTTCTGTGATTTTGCCCTAATTTTTTTTCATGGCCAATTGCTTCACCTCTCTCCAGTCACGTGTAGAACTAAATGATTGAAACTGTTTTTGAAGCACGAAAAGTAAGGGTTGTGCAAATTTTAGTTATATAGGAATCAATATGAACTTTGCAGGAACCTCATAGGAGCAGTTCTATTCACATGGGAATATTAAACTTTTCCTTCACACTATATAGTGTCTAACACAAAAAATCCTAAAGAGTATTTGCTGTAGTTATCATAATTTTGTTGTTGTGTATGAGTCTGCAACTAGTTAACTATCATGCAAAAGAGGGCTAACCAACATTACTTTAGCAAATTCAAAGAAGTTACTAAGGATGAGTCACATGTAGGGAAACTTAAAAGGCAATTTGTTTATTTGGAGGGGACCCCTAGATTATAGACTCGGAAATTCAGAGACATTACTCGTTATCTTCTGGAATGTTAAAAACTAAAAAGATGTGTATAGGAAGGTATATATTCTGCAACCATCTTAAAGTGAACGTTCAACAAATAGTTTACTTCTGCAAATATGTTTAAACGGGGTGGGGTCCTAACTATGCTAATACAAATTGCTGCAGAACCTGTGCCACAGTTGGTGTGGAAGATTATCTCCGTCTGAAGTAGCAGACAAAGTGAAGCACTTCTTCAAGTACTATGCCATAAATCGGCATAAGATGACTGTTTTGACACCATCTTATCATGCTGAGGTACAGATCTACTATTTCATAACAACCTGCCTGCTTGCTCCTCTAACCCTGTGCTTTTGCAGAGCTATTCACCGGAGGACAATAGGTTCGACCTTCGCCAGTTTCTGTACAACTCAAGGTGGCCATACCAGTTTCGGAAGATCAATGAGCTTGCCCAAGAGATGGAGAAAGATGGCAAATGGGAAACTATTGCAGAAGAGAAGCTGAGAGGGCGTGCGCAGGGAACCGGAATGGGAGTTGTGGCAGCGGCATCTGCCAATCCCAGTGCTGGGTTCTGAAGAGAACCATAAATACTAACACACGAGAGCTGGTTCTTCAAGGTAAAGCTTCAGCCAACCATTTCTTCTGGTTATAATTACTTGACCAGGATACCATTTCTGTGCCAACTTTGAAGTGCTGATGAATATTTTGGTTTTTGGTTGACAGAATAATACACCTGCCCCCAGGACACGGACTGCTAATGTAAATTTGTCTGCTTGGTTCCCTTGGACTGCATTACTCTCCCTGCTAACAGGGCTGACATTGCTGTGGACCTGTGGTAACACAGATTGAACCAATGATGCAAACTGTAGGGTACCAGTTTTTCTTTGTCCCATTTTGTTGTCTAGTACGATCTACAAAGTAGCAACAACAGAACATGTGTGATTCCAGAAAAGCAAAAGAACATGTGAATAATAAGATGGAATCCCTTTAGTAATCAGATAGTTCGATCCGAAGTGAACGGCAATGGAAAAGGAAAATATTAGTTTAGAGAACTGCTTAACATAAACTGTATCTATTTGTTCTGTAAGTGTCCTTTCTAAATAATGATGTGATGCGATTTCTACGGTGACTTAAATAATAAGTCCATATTTTGCACCTTAACTCTCCAATTTCTCTAATTGTAACCTCAAATTTCAACATTGTTTTGTCTGGGTATTTCAGTTTCTCATTCTGTTTAATTTTAGTTTAATGGCTTCTGATCTTGACATAGACGACGGAGTCCTTCCATTTAAGGTGAGCTTCACCCATCAGAGACTAGACCGCATAGATTGGTCTTGCACATGGATCTTCAACTTGTATGCAATTGTAGCACAGTCCGTCTCAAGACTCTCAAGTCTCAAGCATCATTGGGATATCACAAAACGTGATGAGAATTGAATTCCTTCACGACATGCAATCACTTCGGGGTCCCTACAATGAAACATACAGGCGTCAAGCTGTAAGCATCGCATGGCCCACATGATCCCTGATAATAATTCTCACTACTGCTGATCCGGAATTAGGATTATAGGGCCCATCCACACTGGTTTTCATAGTACATGCAAGTTGAACTCCTTCACTGCCACGTGACCACTTCGACTTCCTTAACGTTCCTGCAATGAAACAATAGGTGCGAAGGTTAATTTCGCATGGCTCTCATGATCCCTGATAAAATTCCCCGACCTGGAATTAGGATTATATAAGCCCTATCCACATTGATTTCAGAGTACCTTCACGACATCTGGCCTCTTCGGCTCTGGATTCCTTAGCGTCCCTGCAATGAAATTATAGGTGCCAAGCTGTTAGTTTCACAACTCTCACCACGGTTGACACGAAATTAGGATCATAGGCCCCCATCCACATTGATTTTCAGGGTACCAGGATCAGACGGTGTCCAACGTTTTAGCTCCTGCAACTCAAAACAATTTAGGGCTTACTGGCTATTGTTTTCAAGATGATGAAAAATAAGACTGCAAGTTTCCAAAAACTTTGGATAAAAATGGCGATGATTTGGAATGATCATAATTCCAAAATATCTCCTCTCTCTAAATTATAAGGCGTTTTGAGTTCTCTACGTACATTAATTTTACTACTACTATGTATCAAGAAATATTGTGTATTTAAGTACATAGCAAGAGCTATGCATCTTGATGACAAATACCTTAGCACCTTGACAATGCAATTAGCAACTTAATTGATTCTACAATCAATTAGGGGCCCGAGGCTACACCCAATCAAATGCACTCACGTACTCTTGCTCGATACCAATCAAAGCCCTCCTCAGGGGCTTGGGCCTCCGTCGCTCGGGGCTCCAGCTAAGGAAAAAATAGCTTGGGAACAAACCCAGACCTGCTTAGTGCTCAGGCCATTGAATGTCCAGGAGTCCCTACCAAATGAGTCTCGACATATGTGGGCCAGGGGTCCTCCTTCAGTTAGTCTTGAGGGCAAAACTAAGCAACGATCTTGTGATGAGAGGCCTCCCGAAAGGTTAGTCAAGACCTCGCCTAAGGAATCTACATGACTACGAGATATATCAAATCCCTCGACACTGACAAGTGCATGTCGCAAGGATTGCTATCTGACACTCGTACGACAAAAGTAGAGGATTGCCCCTCCTTGGTGCAACGCCGCTAGCCTACTTGGGGCCACACCTTGATGCTACAAGCCAAAAGCTCACCCTTGATCCCTCGTCCTCGTGGAAGGAAGTAGCATTGGCCCCATACATTAACCTTTGGCTTCCAATGGTGTGCAATGGACTCCATGAGAATGTCGAACTAGGGAAGTGCGAGATTGGGAGTTGTCGACCCGGGCCACCATAGTGAAGCGGGCTAACATCAACAACAACTCAAAGACCAAAGCGGACTTTGTCTTGGCAGCCAAAGGGAGGCATTGTCATGGACTCATGGCGAGCCACCTAGAACGAACTTTTGTACTCCAATTGCCACTAAAGGTATAAGGCTAGGCAAGAAGCCTCGTAGAAGGGTTCCAACACTCAAACACTCAAATGTATATATAGAGCTCTAAGACCGTAGGGCTATATTGTAGTTGTAGTGAATCACTGAGATGTTGTTGAGTTTTTTTCATCAGTTACTCTAGATGTAGCCGATCTCAAATATTTACTTTAGGTTAGCGGCACTAAAAAAAATTTAGTCGGAATTAAAACATCCATAGAAGCAATAGCAGAACTGTTGCCAATATTACAGTGCCATGCTCTTTGAATAAATGCGAAAAAGTTATAGTAGAGCGTCCAAAAATGTTCTTTTCCCAACTTATGTTTACTCTCTATTTATGCTTTGTATGTGCATGCTTGTGTTTGGACAATTTCTTAACCATCATCACTTTGAGCAATTTTTTTTAGAAGAACTGGCAATATTTTCTCCTTGATCAAACATAATTTTTCAGTTTGACTGTGGCCTAATAATCAGAAAAAAATGATTATTGAAATTGCCTTTCACGGTGGCCCTGTCTAAAGGACTGGCGAGGGTTTCGGCCGGAATCCCAAAACCCAAATGCTCACAAATGGCCTGCCACAGCCCGTTGCTGCTGCTCCGCCGGCGGCGCGGCATCCCCACCCCGGCGTCCCTCCTCCTCCTCCTCCGCCACCGCCCCTTCGCCTCCTCTCCGTCCCCACCCCCCCCCCTCGTCGGCCTCCTCCAAGCCGCCGGCCCTCTCCGCCCGCCTCTCCTTCGTCTTCGACCAGCTCGACGCCCTCGACCGCTCCCGCTCCTCGGAGCTCTCGGCGCGCGACGCCGCCCTCCGCCGCATCCAGTCCTGGCGCCGCCCCGCGCCGCCGCCTGAAGATTCCCCACCGCTGGATGCAGACCCGGGCCCGGAGCCGGAGCCGGGGCCTGGGCTGGATGGGCAGAACGAAGCTGCTCCGGCGGCGGCGGCGGCGGTGGGTTCTGCCGATGAGGTGGCGAGGATGAGCATGGCGGAGGTGCTGCGGAGGAGGTGGAGCTGGTGCACCCCTGGCCCGAGTGGATCGAACTGATGGAGCGGCTCGCGCAGCAGAGGTACTTCGACCTCGGCCGGGCCTCTGGTGCCGATGAGAGCTCCATGGCCGCCGCGGTGCCCTTGGACCTCTCGGAGGTCAGTGAGGAGGCGGGGTTCGACTTCTCCAGAGACTGGACTACTGTCAAGAACGCCTGCATGAACTTCGGCCGAGACCGGTTCGACATCCTCAAGTATGGTTATTACCCCTGAGGTTTAATTTTTAGTTCCTTGTTAATTACTACACTATATGGGGTCCGAATTCATTAGGATTTTTAGTCCAAACAGGTTCTAAAAGTTAAAAGGTACTCCCTATGCCCAGAAAAGAATGCAATTCTAGCAAAAGTATCTTGAGTTTGATTAACTATATATAAAATATCAATATTTATGATATCAAACAAGTATAATTAGATGTCATGAGATGTATTTTCATAATAATACCTATTTGATGTCATAAATGTTAATGCAAACTTTAGATGCTCTAACAAATAATGCACCTAGAATTGCATTCTTTTTGGGATGTAGGTAGTAGGTTATCCCGTTATACTAAGATAATTCTAGGACATAGATTTGATTCAATTCGCTGCCATTCCAACGTTGCATACTATTGAACTATTCCAATGTTCCATACTATTGAGGGGATATCATTCTAGTTTCCGAGAAGCCTGTAACACTATATGGATCTTTGAGCCGTCAAGTGCAAGCTTTGTAAAGTTTGAAGGCAGGATTTGATGAACATTTGCACATCATAGGCATAGCCATCAGAAATGGATTGTTGCATGTTTTCCCCCCTAGTTTCATGTCATTCTCAGAATTACCGTTGTTGTAGAAATTATATGATTACCTTGTGCCCAACTTATTTTTCATTGCTGAAAGTGGATGATGATGCATCATTTTTTTCTCGAATAAGCAAAAGAAAGTGGATAACTTATTTTATGCAAACGACATGTGGCTAAAGATGGCAACATGTGTTCGGAAGGTGGCTTCAGAAGTGTTTGGCGTGAGTAGGGGAGGCAAGCGGGGAAGCGAAAGACACCTGGTGGTGGAATGACGACGTGCAAGGGGCTATTAGGGAGAAGAAGGAGTGTTTCGGGCTCCACCATGATAAGAGTGCAGCCAACATCGAGGGCTATAAAATAGCGAAGAGGGCTGCAAAGCGGCTGTGAGTGTAGCAAAAGGTCGGCGTATGATGACCTTTATCGGCGGCTAGGCACGAAGGAAGGGAGAAGGGCATTTATCGGATGGCTAGAATCCGCGAGAGGAAGACAAGGGACATCAACCAAATCAAATGCATCAAGGATGGGACTGACCGACTTCTGGTGAAGGACGAGGAGATCAAGGACAGATGGAGAGAGTACTTCGACAAGTTGTTTAATGAGGAGAATGGGGGCCCAACCCTTGAGTTGGACGACTCCTTTGACGATACCAACAGACGCTTTGTGAGGAGAATCCAGGAGGCAGAGATCGGGGAGGCCTTGAAGAGGATGAAGGGAGGTAAAGCAATGGGAGGTAAAGCAATGGGTCTGATGGTATCCCCATTGAGGTGTGGTGATGCTTGGGTGCCGGAGCGATAGTATGGTTAACTAAGCTTTTTAACCTTATTTTTCGGTCCAACAAGATGCACGAAGAATGGAGGAGAAGCATATTGGTACCGATCTTCAAGAACAAGGGAGATGTTCAAAGTTGTACCAACTACCGTGGGATCAAGTTGATGAGCCATACGATGAAGCTTTGGGAGAGGGTTATCGAGCATCGCCTAAGAAGAGGGACAAAGGTAACCCAAAACCAGTTTGGGTTTATGCCGGCAAAGTTGACCATGGAGGCGATTTTCTTAATACGGCAATTGATGGAGAGATACGAGGAGCAAGAAGGATTTGCACATGGTCTTTATTGACCTTGAGAAGGCATATGACAAAGTTCCAAGAAATGTCATGTGGTGGGCCTTGGAAAAGCACAAAGTCCCAACTAAGTACATTACCCTTATTAAGGATATGTACGGGGATGCGGTGACGTGTGTCCGAACATCCGATGGCGACACCGTGACTTTCCAATTAAGATAGGACTACATCGGGGGTTCGCATTGAGCCCTTATCTATTTGCTTTGGTGATGGATGAGGTCACAAGAGACATACAAGGGGATGTGCCTTGGTGTATGCTCTTTGCTGATGATGTGGTGCTAGTTGATGAGAGTAGGGCAGGGGTTAATAGGAAGTTAGAACTATGGAGGCACACGTTAGAGTCGAAGGGTTTCAAACTTAGTAGGACCAAGACCGAGTACTTGAGGTGCGATTTCAGCACGACTAGGCACGAGGAGGGAGACGTTATCCTCGATGGGCAAGTGGTGGCCAAGAAGGATAGTTTTCGGTATCTAGGATCAATGCTTCAAAAGGATGGAGACATCAATGAAGATGTTAGACATATGATCTCAGCCGGTTGGTTGAAATGGCGTCAAGCTTCTGGCGTCCTCTTTGACAAAAGGGTGCCCCAGAAGCTAAAAGGTAAGTTCTATAGGACGGCGATTCGCCCGGCGATGTTATACGGTGCGGAATGTTGGCCCACAAAAAGGCGACATGTCTAGCAACTGAGTGTAGCAAGTTAAAAGGTAAGTTCTATAGGACGGCGATTCGCCCGGCGATGTTATACGGTGCGGAATGTTGGCCCACAAAAAGGCGACATGTCCAGCAACTGAGTGTAGCGGAAATGTGTATGTTGCGTTGGGTTTGTGGGCACACTAGGAGGGATAGAGTCCGAAACGACGATATTCGGGATAGGGTTGGGGTTGCACCAATTGAGGAGGAACTGATCCAACATCGGCTGAGATGGTTTGGACATATCCAACGGAGACCTCCTGAGGCGCCAGTGCGTAGTGGGGCTCTAAAACGGGTCGATAATGTAAGGAGCGGTAGGGGTCGACCTAAACTGACTTGGGGCGAGTCGGTTAAGAGAGACCTTAAGGAGTGGAATATCTCCAAGAATTTAGCTATGGATAGGAGCGCTTGGAGATTAGCTATCAACGTGCTTGAACCTTGACTTTTGGGTTGCCCCCGTAACGTGTCTCTTCCGGTTTCATCTCTAGCCTACCCCAACTTGCTTGGGATAAAAAAAGGCTTTGTTGTTGTTGTAAGCAAAAGAATGATGATGCATCCTGTCATTGTTATTCCCTTGGTATGCACAGGAATAGATATTTTAAGTTGCATTAAAACTTTGGAAGCTTTCCTTACAGTTATTGCTAAACCTGGAAAGTCAGAATGCAAACATGTGAGGTTAACCTTCAAAATTCAACATTCCTATATTTTTATTTTTTAGCATACTTATGGGTCTTTTGTTTTTTTCTAGGAGTAATCACTATGGCCATCCAAAATTAGATATTTATTCTTTTACAGATTTTTTTCTTGTGAATTGACTGAAGCACATGAAAATTAAATCTAACATATAATGTAGGAATATCTGAGAGTATGTAGTGACCATACATGTGAATATTGTTGTTTCACCTAATCAAAAGTAGTAAAAGTATCAGAGTCAGAAATCAGAAACGGGTTATTGTTATTTCAGCATTGATTTGGACAATTTTGTAGATAGATCATAGGTGTGACAGATGAACAAATGATAGTTGTACTAGTAATCATGTTATCGGTTATTAAATCTTATGCAGGTCATTGCCTAGGAAGGATCTTCAGATATTGGTTGGCCATGGGTGCCCGAGCCTGGATGCAAAAGTGGTGTTTTCTGCAAAACTGATAAGAAAACGTGTGCATCTTGATGAGGGCGATGTAAGTTGCACATTCTAAACCAAATTTTTTTTCTAAATGCCAGAAAATTCACATGTCATCATTTTGTGTTATGTGACTTGTATGATTGTATCTATTCCATCCACCATGCTCTCCAGTTGTCAGTGTAGCAATGACTAGTACCAAAGAAACACTGTCTGATAGTTCATCTACTTGTGATCGATTACAATATATTGTTTTCCTTTTCTCTCTTCTCTCTTTTTGTCGGTGATTTGTGTTGGGTTTCAACTTTCAACTCTAGCCTTCACTAACCTGCTTGAGACTTAAGGGCTTTGTTGTTTTTGTTGCTGTTGATATAATATATATATTGAGTTTATGAGGGATATACTTGATGTCTCACATTTTGACAATACCATAGCACAACAATTATGTACTCTGGCAGTACATAGACTTCGATTCTTTTGGTCCAGCTGCGGTTCGCAAATGCAAATCACAAACGCAATTTATTTTCTTATGCTGATTCCAATATGAAGTAAATTGAATTTGGTAGCTCCCCATTTGAGGAAATCAAATAATTTTAAATTCCATGAGTATATGTTTTTCTTGTGCTAGTATATTTTAGAATCAACTCATTCAGTTGCCTATGCCCTGTCCATGTGCTGCTGTTCCATTGATGAAACAGTCAACAGACGCACTAGATAAACTTAAATTGATGAAAACCTGAAATACAATAGCTAAGACCCTATTTGGAATGTTGGATTTTTTTTCCTGTTCCCTGTGTTTTTAGTGTGAAAATGAACTGGTCACTGTGAAATTCCTGTGTTTCAATGGGCCCCTAAGTCTGAAAATACTTCACTCTTGTGGGATCACACCTGTTCTTAGCTGCTCTCTTAGTGTTTTCTGCCTCCTGTTGTCTCTTCCCCGAGGTATTTCTACATCACCCTTTGCAGACTACCTGTCCTTGTTCCTTGTGCCGGCTGCATCTTGTTGTCCTCGCCACCCAACTTGATCAAACAAAAGGTTGCTGCAAAAGCACTCTGAAGCCACCTAGGTTGCAGCCAATAACACATTTGGAACATGGTGTTATACAAACTAAAATTGGTACAGTTAACAGATATGATAGAAGGCTTAACCTTTGATGATTTTTTCATCCTTGCTTCATAAAATCAAATATTTTCATTTGCTTCTAGCTGTAGTGAGGTCATTACATAATTATTACAATCTAAAGAATGTGTGCTAAACGATCTTGTTTTTTTACACTGGCAAATTACAACCTAACATATTACATATGTCTTAGTGCCATTGACTTGTACCCTAAATTCTGCTCAATTCGTGATTTACTTGTTAAGACATATTTGCGTTTACTAGTAATCCCTCCATTTTTCATGATATGTATCCCTTTACCCAGGAGTGCCATGTGAAATATATTAGAGGTTGATTCGCTGCAGCATGCCATTTAATAGGGGTGTATGTGGTCATTTCTTTTAACCTTTTCTTGAAATTAGTGACACCTTGGTTTGTGCACATCACAGCTTACAGACAAGAATTTGTTATTTCTGACAACTGAACTTTTGACTACTAAAGCTACCATTGGTCACGTCTGAAAAAAAGAAACTGAAATGCATTATGTTAGTACTATGTCTCTGTGTCCTCTGATAGCATATTTCTTTCCCATGATGAAAATGCCAGATGTTGTCTATCTGAATTGCTTTCTACCCTGTCTGGTGTGCGTACCTTCCTTTTTTGTTTTGATGTCATTTTTACTCTAATGCTTGATAGCTCTTTTTCATTCTCTCATACTTATTTTATGTAGCCCTTATCATATAAGTTCATGTATTTATAATGGGGTTTCCATTACAGTTTAGCCTTCTCAAAAAATCTAAATACTTGTAATTTACACATATTATTTGTATTGTATTTTCACATGCAGATAAAGCTTATCAGATGTCAAATCTATACTTCCTTAGCTAATGTCTTTCTTGCTATTCTTTACATCTTTCCTAGCTAGTGCACTACATTTTATACAGCATATGGAGTTCAGTGTAGCGTTGTAAGCAATAATCATTGGACGGTGTGAGTGCCAGTGTCAGGCATATAATTTATCTGTCCACTTTTAGATGCAATGTCTAAGTGAATATCAAACATTATATTTTGTTGGAAAATCTGACTCTCTGGTTTCCTTATTTTTGCTCGCAGGTATGTAGTTCTTGTAATTTACGAAATGTATGCACGAGGGGCTATATCCTTACACGTAAAGAAGATGAAGCTCGGACTCTTGATGTTATGCGCATTTTGTTGATCTATGGTTTTGACCACGTAAAGGAAACTGTAGAAAACAAACCTTTGCTCAAGTTAAAATCTTTGAAGACTATTGTTCGGAAATTAATACATGAGATTGTCAAGTTGAGTGCTGTTCCTATTGATCCTAATCTCCCACCCCCTATAATAAAGAAGCCTCCTCCTAAAGTGAAGCAACCACCTCCCCCACCAAAGAAGCGAGTGGGACGTGATGATGTTGAGATGAAGAAAGGAGACTGGCTCTGCCCTAAGTAAATTTTGCCACTTGCCTCTGATTTATGGAATCTTGTTGAGTCAAGAAATATTATTCTTACTTCCTAGGGTCTACTTTGCAGGTGTGATTTCATGAATTTTGCCAAAAACAATGTTTGCTTGCAGTGTGATGCCAAGCGTCCCAAAAGGCAACTCCTTCCTGGAGAGTGGGAATGCCCTAGGTAAGCGTACTTATAGGAATCTGTTTTGATGTCTATTTTTTCTGTCATATTCTGTAGTAATTGTATACATGTGGCATCGCATACTGCACTAATCCCTTCACTTTTCATCATGTTTTGTTGCATCCATGTTTGTTACTCACGCATACTTGTCAAAGAAGCAAATAGATTTCCTGGTGGCTGTCGCATTCTGTAGTAACTTTATTGAATGGACAATGCATATTTGCATTCATGCTTGCACTATGTGTGTTGTCTGTAATCAAACACAGTTATGATTTATGAACAAGAATGACTTGTTATCTAAGAACTAGTTTCTAAGAAGGTTCTCCATGACATTTTGTCTCTGAAGAGGTGATCTTTAGGAATATGGAAAACAGAAATAGAACACTCATTCCAGTGATTCATGAATCAATCTGTTATGTGCTGTTGTTGCCTTTGCTTATGGGCTGACTTGTGTACATGAAATTTCAGGTGCAATTTCTTGAACTATAGGCGGAATATGTCATGTTTCCATTGTGAACATGACCGTCCTGCAGATGAGTACTCCAACAGCCAAATGGAAGCAAAGCAATCTGCACTGCGGAAAAGATTGGAAAGACCTCCACGCAAGTCTGATGTTTCTAGTGCATGGAACTTTGATTTTGATGATAACGAGTCAGATGGTGCAGATGTTGCCACGTTTGAGTTTGCTGATTCATCTAAGGCGAGGGAGAGCTCATCGGCAGACAGCATGTACTATAGAGGTGCTTCTAAGGGCTCTGAGGATGAGGAATATGGAATGGCTGAAACAATGACTACAGGACGAGGGAATAAGTTCTCGGAAAGAGATAGCTTGCCATCTTCTAGAAATGGTTTTGATGATTTTGATGATGAAGAGGATGACATTGACAGTTACGAACTTGACTTGTCAAAAGGTAGTCAGACAGGTGGAGTGTCAAGGATGAGTTATTCGGATCTTGAGAGTGCTTCTGATTCAGAAGGTTTTAGTGAAATTGACAATAGTAGAGGGTCCAGATATGATAATAGTAGAGAGTCCAGATATGATAATAATAGAGAGTCCAGATATGCAGCCAAGGGTGAGGATGAATTTGAGGATCACAATTCCCTGAGATCGACCCATCTTGCTGATTCCTGGCATAAAACCAGAGGTCGGAATGGTTCAAATAATTATAGAAGGGCATCTTTCGGATCGGAGAGTGATGATGGGATCAATTCTGATCTGGACGAGGACATTGACAAAGGTTTTAGAAATAATGGAAGCCGTAGTCAGGGAAGTCCTAACAGAGCTTCTGTTAGGCACAATGCACTTGCCTACAGTGATGATGAGCCATTTTCTAATGATGTGGATTCTGGTATGGTTGATCGGTTCCAGTCTAGGAGGACTAAGTCTTCCATGAACATCAAGGATAACTTCCGTGACACAAGACGTAACCTGAATGGAAGACGGTCTAGTGGTGACCGTTATGGTAGAACAGAACGGAATGAGCGGTTCAACGATTTTGATATGCACCATGGAGGTTCCTTGGACAGGAGTCGCAGAACTAGGGGTAATCAGCTAGATAATGGTCCAAGAGGTTCACAAAGAAATGTAAGAAGAAATTGGGATAGAAGTGCTGGCTTTGACAGCAGGCGCTCGGGCATTTAAATAGAAGATATGATTATAACAAGAGTGGTGTCATAAGTATCAGAGAGTGACCGGTGAGCGCCAAAGTTCCTATGGTTGGAACAAATGGGTTTTTGAATCTGCCATTTCCTTTACGTAAGTCATCTCTTTGGCTTCACTACCAATTACAGCATTATAGCACTACATATTACAAGAAGGGGCCTGACTAATGAAAATTCCCATGGCACTGTGTATGTCTGTTAAAGTCATGTTGTTTCACTGTTACTTTCTGAGCTGCCAATAAAGTTCAATTTTCCATGTGAAAAATGCAACATAATGCTAGGCGTTCACTGTTATTTTATCTTTTTGTGTTTTGATTCAGTGAATTGGGCTTTACACTTCAGTACAGTATATAAATGATGGATCTACTTTATGCATGAGTATGGGTATTTCAATCCAGGTGAGCATGGCTGTTATGATTCCACTATGGGTCCATGTCCCTCTTCGATGATGCTACTTCACCCTATGACTATGAGGCCATGATGATTCCTCTCATCTGCACTTCCTCTTCAAGCATCGCACCTCTTTGTCTGTTTGGTGCTTTGTTGATTACATGGCATGGCATCAGTCTGGAGCGTTTGAACCTGTGGAGTTCTGGAGCTGGATTTGTTATTTCGTTCTCTCATGCAGCACAGGTTTCAATTAGTATCCATATATTTTTCTAGAGATGCATCAACAGAGTGCACCTCGAATGGAATGATGAGAGCAAATAAACTATTCCTCTCCGAACTCAGTGTGATACTAAAGTCACGAATGCAAACTTGAATCGGGTCGGTAAATTTTTGATGTAAGTGTGAAATGGAGGTTACACATAACACATGTAATGGTGTTGACGTTTTCTGGTAGGGTTTGCGATTCTGGTTGAAATGTTTTAGATTCTATTTGGAAACATTTCACCAATGAATCAAAATCCCTTGGTGGAACCATGTAACCAACTTGGTGGATTCTTGAAAAGAACTACAGTCACGAGATTTTTCTTGAAATGTTTCTCTTTGTGGCATTTGGTAAGGATTACAGTGATTCTACCAACGTTTCTCAATTTATGGTATTTGGTGACAATTACAGTGATTTTGCTAATGTTTCTCTCTCGGTGGTGACAATTATAATAATTCTACTGTAAATTTGAAAGGTTCAATCACTGTCTTGCGTAGATCTTGGGCATTGCTTAGGATCCGTTACATGGGCTGCTTGGATGGTGCTATGGAGATCATTATCTCGCTTGCATTTTCGCCTATGGGTTGGAACCAACTTCTTATCCAGTCCAACCCATATTAAATTAGTTTTTTTTTGTCTGAACACATCTCATGTTTTATTGTTTTAACCCAACCTAATCTAACCTGCTTGGTTACATTAGAGATACATACAAGCTCTTATTTACGTAAAAAATATGGATTGGACCCTTGAATTTAAAATCTCATATTTACGCAATAAAATTATATCGAAATTGACTTAAAATATTACCAGTAATTCAAATTCAACTACTGCATCAACATGCAGACCCATTAAAGGTAGGCTCTGATAGAAATTTTAGCAAAACTGATAGAAATTTATTAGATACTAATTTAATGTCACACAAAACTATTTTGTGTCAATTACAGCAGTAAAAATATGTGCCTCGCACCAAAAGCTGAACTCTAGAACTAAAAGTTTATGTTCACACATTGAAGTTTTAACAAAATTGTTAGATATGATTAAAAATGGCATGGAGTTACTGCTAGTTAGAGTAGCAAGATTTACTTGTGGATCCTACATCAAAAGTCAGACACTGAAGCTAAAACTCATGTTCAAACCTTAAAACTTTAATAAAATTGATTGAAGTTTGTTGGATATGATTCAAAATGACAAGAACTTATCTTCTGCCAATTAACATGGCAAAATCTACTTGTGCCCTTACATCGAAAACCATACCATGAAACTAAAAGCTCAACAACTTTGGCATAGTTTTTAGTCTTCTTCTTAATGATCTACTCCACAGCAATTACTTTTAGGGCATGTTAAGAGGGGGAGAGGTGAACTCAGAGAGAGAGAAAAGGGGGGTAGAGAGAGAGAAAGAGAGAGCCAGTAGGACCATGAGGGGAAACCCAATGAATTCAAGAAAACCCAAAAAAATATACGAAGTAAATGTTCAATCCATTTTAAAATAGAAAACAATATAATTTATAGAAAAATACACTATAGAAATGCAGTATCCAGTTATAGTTCTATTAAATCCACCACAAGTCTAGGTAGTGCATTTTATTTGGTATTCTACATGTTAATATACTTTTACGAATATTACTAGTATATTTTTGTATAGGTTAGGAAAATTTTGATTTACGACAAAAACTAAAAGGAGCTACACTTCAAAAAGCAAGAGTATTAGCAGACTAACAAAAATACAAGGGACACGTCAGAGACAACACAAAAAGGTTTTCGCGAATAGATTTGATGCAATTTCCAAAGTGTCAGGATGCCATAAAGCTTTATTATCTGTTGCAAACATGATTAACTAAAAAAATCATTTATTTGTGAAAAAATGCGGGCAAAAATTCTGCAGCTCATGGTAGGAAAGTCCAGAAGGAGCATATAGTTGCGTGTGCAAGCACTCTGCAATTATATATGTGCATGTAGTAACTTATATTCAGAAGTGAAAATCAAAGCTGCAAAATGCAAAACCATGACCCTTAAGCCTCAGCTCTTGAGATTATTATCACGAATTGAAGGTACTTTTTGTCAGACCATGTCGGCATAAATCTTGCAACGCGCAAGTCATCACAGGCTAGCCATGGCCATGGGAAGAAAAGGAAGTGAAATTAATAATCTGATGATGGGAAGAAACGACCGAAACATGCATTAGTCAAGTGTGTGAAACAAACATTTCTGCAAGCCAGTTAAAAGGGTGCGTTGCATATATACATACCGAGATATATATGCAACGCATATAAGAAGGCTCTGTGTTGCGTCCGATCGAGTACTAGCTTAACTAAGAGTGTTTGGCTTGCACTCTAGATCACCATCCAGATGGTGTGTCTGTTAGCAAAAACAGATGGAGCAAATATATAGAGCTGGTGAAGAGAAGAACACACACGTGCGTGAGCTTAGTTTCCGTGGTGGCCAAGCAGAAGTGCTAGTAGCGAGCTACGACCAGTACTCCAGTAGCCGTCGAGGAAGCTGCCGGTCCGGCGTCCGTCCGATGAGAAGGAAACCGGACGCACTCACTTGCTCCACGAATAGTCCTGCCCTTCAAAAATAAATAGACGTCTCGTTCCCAAACTTTTTCAAAATTTAATTTGTTAGATTTATAAAAATAATCATGAAAAATATATTCCACTATAAATTTGATAAATATTATTACACATCACAAATATTAATATACTTTTATATATTTAAATAAATTCACTAAAAAGTTAGCTCTTAAAAAAGTGATAAGTGCGAAAGCGTGTACTATGTCTTGTATGTATGCTGTCGCATCATCAGTCAGCACGCAGTTGATTCCGCTGTCCATCCATTCAAAAGTGGACGCCACCAACTATAAACTAAAAGTTATCCTTAAGAGCATGCCTAAAGAAAAAGGCGGAGTTACTCCTAGATTAGACGTAGGAGTATTGTTTTTCCCTTGCACAGGTGTCATGAGCCCCAGAGAAAGATGTTAATCGTCAGCCTTTGTAGCCAAGAGCAAGGTGTCAGTCTGAAGAGAAGATCAAAGATGTTACTAGAAACAACTCGCGGCGTTGCCGCGCGGCCTCATGGGATGGAACCAGTTGTGTAGGACCTTGGATCAATTGTTGATTAACCTTGTAGTAGGTAGGGTGTCTAGCCTTTTGAGCGAGTTTGGTTATGCGTTTCTGTTGCTACGGACCCTTTTTTCTTGAAATAATGGTGTATAATTTGGATATTTGGCTAGCGTAGGTTTTAGCGATTATTTATAGGCGTAATATAATAGGTGGTAGGTGTCATGGAGTATTCATATTTTTTTGACGACAAAGAAGAGGTAGAAAATATTTAGATAAGCTCTAGATTGGTCTTAGTTTATTTATGAATTTTCTAGATGTAGGAGTATTGTTTTTCCCTTGCAAAGGTATCATGATATGAGCTCGAAAGAAAGATGTTAATCGTCAGCCATTGTAGCCAAGAGCAAGGTGTCATTTATCACTTAGGACTTATTTAGATTCACTCAAAATTCCAAATTTTTTCACTCTCTCTCCATTACATCAATTTTTAGACTAATGCATAAAGCATTAAATATAGGTAAAAAAACTAATTACATAGTTTAGTTTAAAATCACGAGATAAATCTTTTGAGACTAGTTGGTCCACAGTTGGACAATATTTGTCAAATAAGACAAAAGGGTTACTATTTATCAAGTTGAAATTTTTTGCAATCTAAACAAGGCCTTAGATCGGCAGTATCGTTTATCACTTCCTTCGCGTCTAATCAGGATGGCTCTCTTCTTGATACATGGAGGCATTGACGGAGCTTGCCCACCGGGGGGGGGGGTTCACCACTTGGTAAAAGTAAGACTTTTACTATGAAACTTTTTAGCTTATTAGAGGATGGGCCATGGTCCCCTATAGTCCACACTAAGCTCCGCCACTGTGGATGGTGTCCGTGTATGTAACTTGGAATTTGTTTTTTTTACATGAAAGGTTTCATAAATTACACCTAACATGTTTGAAAAAATACAATACCTTATTTTTGGAAGTTACTGATAGAGGCAACTTGAAAGGCCTATGAACCGTAGCCTTCAGTGCAAAGGGTACACGAGTCAATTCATGTACAGTTTAACACCGTTAGCTCATCAAACTAACGGAAGGGCCAAGAAATAAAAAAAAAAATCATTTTAGAACCAAATAAGCAAGTTTGAGAGTAAGAATTTTTTTAGGGAAAAATAATTTTTGTCTAATTTTCTTGCCTAAGCCGAGAACACAATACATATTGGGAAGTAGCAACGACAAGACATAATGGACATTAGTAGTAGTAGAATAATTGTGTAGGTCGGTTTCATTCTTGTCACATTTTTTAAGACAGTTCTCACATTTGATAGTGCTTTTTTTAGCACATCACATATTCGCATTTGATAGTGCTAGTAGTATCTGTAAGCAAAATTAGAAAATCGCAGTTTACAACATCGTCGGCATTCCTTCTGTGTTTTTTTTTTTTTTTTTTTTTTTTTTTTTTTTTTTTTTGAGAATCATTTGTTTTGTTTTGTTGAGATTATAGATTTTTTTTTAGCAGCGTCGAGATAGGGCCATATAGGCCTGAAGAGACGCAAGGCCCATTTGAACTGACGCAAGTCCCAGCCCAGAATTTATTTTAACAGGCCTCCGCTTGATTGTCCACGCACACCACAGCGCTCGCCACTCGGCTCTTCTTCTAGGGTTCAGAATTTTTCCCAAAAATCCCCCACTCGATTCGGCTTCCTCCGCACCACCGCGCGTCGTCGGCGCCGTCGAGGCGTCGATCCTGGCCATCTCGTCGTCCGGTAAAGCTCCCTGCGCCTCCCCTTTGCAGCATTCATGAAAGAGGAAACCGTTAAAGAGGAAAGGACCCCAACAAGCATTTTCACGAGTGACATCGAAGGATGAATGCTGAATGTTAACTTGTTAAGTCCATTGCATATTTTTTTTCGAAACCATGCATTTGCATGTATTGCTCTAAGAGAAAAAAGGAGTTTAAGTTACACACTTGCCATTCCGGGGCGAGTTGCCGCGTCGAAGGCAAGCGAAGCCACAACACAAGGCACCGGCTATAACGGTGGAGCTAAAAGGTTATCTAACTTGGATAACTAATTGTGCGACCGGCGAATGGGTGGAAACCTAAGCCCGTCGAGCGTCGTCCGCGCGGCACGCGTTCCGAGCTGTTGGCCGAGAAGGGGAAACAGCTTCCTCAAGTTTTCGCGTCGAGAAGGGGAAAGGTTGCCGAAGGTCTCGTGGAACCGGGCTTCAATGGTGGCGTCTGGGGTTTCGGACGCCGCGTTGGCCGGCCGATCGGACCACTTGTTGAGCAGCACCCTGCGAGCCTGACGCTCCGGGTGAGGGTCGCGATAGGCCGACTTGGCCGCCAGGCGCGTGCTGCGACGCAGTTGCCACTCATCCACGCTGATGGAGGATGTCCGAGGACGTGGGGGATCCGCCACGAGGGAAGGCACAATAGGCAAGGTCAAGGCGCCGATGAAGGCGACGATGCCGTCGAGTCGGTGACGCCGGGGGGACCGGCTCGGACGCCCCCACTCCGCACAAGACACCGGCGTCTCCGACGGAGGTGTCGTCCACGCGGCGGCCGTCGGCGAGCCAAAGCCGCCCACGTCCAAGCCCGAGGAAGACAGTCCTCCACGGCCACCGACTCGTCCTCCACGGCCACCGAGGCGGTGTGGTGGTGCGGGGTGCTCGGCGGCCGGAGCGACGGCGGGGGCTGCTGCCGGGGTCGGCGGCCAGCGACACTGCAACGACGCCGTCCACCTCCGCGCCACCGAGGCCGGGGTAGGCTGCGTGAAGTGGCCACCTCCACCGCGCAGACGGCGAGGCGCCACCGAATCATCGTCGTCCGCGAAGCACAAACGGAACAAACGTGGCGGTGAGGGCGGTTCGCGCAAACCAGACGAGGGCACGGCGAGGGGCCGCGAGCTCATCCAACATCGGGTCAACCCGACCTCCACCGAGCTTGAACGTCGGCGGGTCGGCGGGAGCGCGGCAATGTCGTCGTTGAGCTCCGAATGCCGCTTGCGCTGCGCCCCGGCGTCGACGGCGGGCTCTCTTGGCACCAAGCAAGGCACCAACATGTGGGTAGACGTCCGCGAGGCGGAAGGTGCCGGACGAGAGAATTTGTCCAACCAAGATCGGCGCGGCGTACGAGGCACCGACGCGCTAGAAGCCCCGGACCACCGGCGGCGGCATGGCCTGGAGGAGGGCGACGTAGATGCCGATCATTGAGGAGCTCCCCACAGGTCGCCGAGGAGGGCCTCCTGCGCGCAACCCACGGAAGGGCGACGAGACGGGCTTGGGCGAAGGCGAAGCACGCAACTCCTCGCCGGTGCCTCGTGGCCGTGGCAAAGGAGGCAACGGGACGGGGAGGTGCACTGAGCGGCGAAGTGTCCCTCCGCCGAGCGGTTGAAGCAAAGGCCGACAAGCGGAGTCGGTACCGGACGTCGATGCCGGCGGTAGGAGGCACGGCGCCGCCGGCGCCGACGGTTGTCCACACGAGTGAAGCCATCATCGTCGATCCGCGCGGCCGCGCGGAACGTGAAACCGAGGCCGCCCGCTCACCGGAAGAGCACGCGGAGGCCTCGGAGGAACCCGGACGCGGGACTAGTCGTTGCCGCGCCGGGACTCTAGCCGGGCGGCGGGCCAAGACGGCGCTGTGCGAGCACGCGCGCAAGGCCACGGCAGCCACCCGCCGCTTCCGCGCGCGCCGCTGCGGCGTGCCGGCGGCCCGGTGGCGAGGAAGACACTCCGGGGCAGCCGCGGCCTCCTCCTACGCCGTTGGCGGCGACGGACGGCTGCCCCCTCGAGCACCCGGGGAGGGCGGCGTCGGCGGGCACCGGGCCGGGGACGGGGCCGGTGGCGAGGCGGCGCGGCGCGGCGCCGGGTGCTCCTCCTCCTCGTCGAGAGGAGGCCTCGCGCCGCCGGTGCTTCGGCTGCCGCCGGCGGAGTGGGGGAGGAGGGCCAAGGCGCTGTGGTCTTCGTCGTCGTCGGAGGCGTCCTCGATGGCAACAAGCCCCTCCATCCACTCAACGGCGACGGGCGTGGCGGCGGCCCCGGGAGGAGACCCGTCGGTGCCGGCCCGGCGGATGGGGTGGAGGCCGGTGGCGACGGGCTCGGGCGGAAGGCCGCACGACGATGACCTCGGGCGGACCACCTCCACGGGAGATTGCGCGGCGGCTCCTGGAGGGCGGTGGGCTGCTCAAGGGGGCGCTCGCGTTGGCACCGGGCGGCGCAGCGCCGCGCGCCCGCGACGGAGGCCGCGGCGGCGGCGGTGGGTGGGCGCGCCAAGCCTGCGTCGGCGGCGCACGGGGCCCGGCGAGGGCGCGTGCGGCGGGTGGTGGCCTCCATGCGCGACCGACGGCGGCTGCTCGGAGGTGGCCGTCGAGGTGCCTCCAACCTCGGGGCTTGCAGTCCTCGAGCGAGGAGGAAGCGGGGTGGTGGGGGAGGAGCTCGCCCACGTGCTGCGGCCGGCGGTGGCCGGCAACGGCGGACGGCGGCCGGGAGGCCCTGCTCCTTCGCGGCCGGGATCTCCGAGGGAGTGGGCGAGAAACCGGGAACCACATGGCTTGATAGATCGGGGAGCCGTGGGTTACGGATCTGTGCTCGGATTGAGGTGGGGATGGGAAGGGTGGCCGGGCTGGGTGGCGGCGGCGCCGCCGTAACGTTCGCCTGGAGGCGGGTCGGGAGGGTGGGTCGGGAGGCATCGATAGTCCATTGCATATTAAAAGCTGTACTAGACGCTACTCCTGCAGGTAAATTGGAAATGTCCCATAATATGTTTTCCTGTTGTCTGGCCTTCAGTCAACTTTCTTTTGCCATGTGGTTCCAGTGTTCTACCAATCAAACATTGCTGAACAGTACACCTCAGGATTGGCATGCAGTACAAAACTAACTTATAGCAGTCTTGCACGTGGAATGGCCTTACTTGTATGTCTTAGCTATATTGGTATACTTTTTTTTTTTTGAAAGGATCAGCAGGGGAGGCCCCTACCTATATTTTTGTATTAAATAAAATGAATACAGAGTACAAGACAGAGTTTACAAGGCCACCAAGGCCCAAAGCAAAAAAGGCTGGATACATGTTAGTTGTAATTCTCACACCACACTAGGAGTCTATCACTAATGTACTGTCTTGCTTTGATACACACCAAGGCAAGCTCGTCCTTGAGATTTTTCTTCCATAGATTCATGCAGGCGTTTTTTCCATCAAAGATAATTGCATTTCTCATCTTCCAAATGATCCAACATGCTGTTATTACTAGTTCCCTGAAGATGGAGTCACCAAAGACATTTCTTGCATGACAGACCATGTCAAGTGGTTCAAGGTTGAGATCCCAGTTGATGTTCATAGTGCTCCAACAACTGGTACTGAAAGGGCACGAGACGAGAAGAACAGGTGAAAACTAGTTTCTTCCACATGCAGGTTACAGAGGACACAAGTATAGTCAGGTAGGTTTCTGTTTTTTCTTCTAAGCATGTTTCTTGTGTTCACTCTATCGATCAAAAGAAGCTAGAAGAAAATTTTATGTTTCCTCAGGTTTCCTGATTTCCACATCCATTTGAAAAGGGGGGATGCTGCATGACCAGTTGTCATCAGTTTATAAGCTTTGGATGGTGTGTACTTCTTGGATCCCCAGCAGTAGGACCATTCATCATCAATATCAGTTTCCCAGGTATGGTTGTTAAGAAGAGTTAGGAGACTATCAAGTTGTTGATTTGCTTCTTGAGACAAGGGTAGGTAGAAGATTCTCTCCAAATCCTGATCCAGGAAATACCTGATGGAGCTTTTCGGTTTTCTGACAAAACTGTACAGTTCAGGGTAGGCTTCTTGTAGTCTATTTTCTTCCCAGTTGTCCTGCCAGAGCATGACTGTGTTACCTCTAGAGGGTGTACAAACTGTGACTTTCTTGAAATCATTCCAATGCTTTAGGACATCTTTCCACCAAAAGGACCCAATGGGGCATCTGCCTTGTGGTGTTAGGTGATCATTGTTGTACAGTTTCTCCCATGTCAGTTTTACCCAAGGAATGTTGTCATGGTTATAGAATTTGTCTAGGTGTTTCAGCAACAGGGCAGTGTTTTGGCTGCTAAGGTCGATTATACCCAGTCCTCCTTCATTCTTAGCTTTGCAAGCAGTTGTCCAGGCTGCCAGACAGGAGCCCTTCTTATTGATGTCACCTCCACTCCACAGACAATGCTTTCTGTATCTATCAATTCTGTCAATGACAGGAGGGGGAAGCTGTAGGCTGCACATATAGAAAGTTGGTAGAGCTGTGAGGACTGAATTGACAAGTATCAACTTTCCTTGATAGGACAGTAATTTGCTCAGTCCTCCCAGTCTCCTCTCAATCCTGCAGGTTAAAGGACTGAAATCTTCAACTGATGGTTTTGTGGTACCTAATGGCAAGCCGAGATAGGTGAAGGGCATAGTGCCCACATTGCATCCAAATGTTCTTGCTAGGTGAAGGGCCTCCTCCTCACTCATGTTGATTGGAACTAGTGAGGATTTTTGGAAGTTAACATGCAGACCAGAGCTATCAGAGTAGGATCTTAGGAGTCCCTTGAAGTTGAATAGAGTTATAGCATCAGCTGGTAGTATGAGCAGGGTGTCATCAGCATACTGGACAATAGGAAAATCTCCCCCAAAGCTGTCACTCAATGGATGTTTCAGTACTCCCAGATTCCAGGCTCTGTTGACAATTGTCTATAGGAAATCAGCAGCAATGACAAAGAGGAGGGAGGAGAGTGGATCACCTTGTCTCACTCCTCTTTTGCAGATAAAAGATTTCCCTTGGATGCCATTGAGAAGGACAGAAGAAGAGGCTGATTTTAGTATGCACTCCATCCAGGTCATCCATCTCTGAGGTAGTCCCTTGTGTTTTAAAATGTCCAATATGAATGGATGTTCTATTTTGTCAAAAGCCTTCTCAAAATCTAGTTTTAGGATGACTATTTTCTTTTTTGATTTGTGGCAGAGGTGAAGGAACTGGAAAGCCCAAGCAAGACAGTCTTGGATTGTTCTTCCTTTAATAAAGCCATATTGGTTTTCATGGATCAGACTGGGCAGGTGACTCTGGAGCCTGAGAGAGAGTAATTTGGTAATGAACTTGAAGGAGTAGTTGAGGAGTGATATTGGTCTGAAGTCATTGACAGTGGCAGGGTTGTCTTTCTTTGGTATTAGAGTAATGAGAGAGCTGTTTATGCTGCTGAGGTCAAGGGAGCCTCTACTGAAATCTTCTATAAGTCTGAGGAAGTCTTGCTTGATGATTTGCCAGCTTTTCTTGATGAAGCAACCATTAAATCCATCAGGGACAGGTGCATGGTCATTGGGCATTAGTTTTAAGACTTCTTCAATTTCTTCATTGGTGAAAGGGTCATCTATGTGGTCTGGGCTGACAGGTTGCAGCAATTCTCCCAAATTAAAAGTGATTCCATTGTACTCACTGATTCCCAATCTTTCTCTGAAGGACTCAAATAGATGCACTGCTTTCTGCTCATGATCACTTATAAGGATGTTGTCAGGGGTTGTCAGAGAAACAATGAAGTTTTTTCTGTGATTCTGTGTTGCCATGGCATGAAAGAAGCTGGTGTTCTCATCACCAAATTTGACCCATCTAACAGTATTTCTCTGTTTCCAGTATATTCTCCCCCTTTCCAGTAAATCATTTAGATGTTTTTTGGTTAGTCTTCTGAGTCCCTTTTCCAGGTTGCAAAGAGCTCTTTGCTCTTCTAACCCATCTAGTAGCAGCAGAACCCAATTACAATTATGTATCAATTTGGACAGATTGGAGAAATTCTTGCTCCATCTTCTTAAAGCCTGTCTCACTTGCTTCAGTTTTTGGGATAGAGTCTTAGCCGAATTGGCAAAGTAAGGAGCATTATTGCAGTGTAGGTCAACTAATTGTAAAAACTCTTCATGTTGAACCCAATGATTTTCAAATCAGAAAATGGAGGCCTTGGGGATACTGGTTCCAATATTGATCACAAAGGGGGTGTGGTCTGAGATGGGTTGACAGAACTTGAACATGAGTAGCAGGAAAGCTGGTGATCCAACTAGTTGAGGTGAAGACCCAATCAATATTGATCACAAACCAGGTGGCTGCCTCACCGAAATGGACATATTGGTATACTAGCTAGATAGCACCAGTGAACTGATGGAATGACCCTATTGCAGAATTTCTAAGCTTTTAGAATGAAAGGACTGAAGCATTATGCAGATAGCCACCCAACCTCTCTCATTCCTTTGCTCTTTCCACAACTCAATTGTGCCGCCGGCCGGCCATTTAGCATTAGCAATGATATAGATCTAAATTCGCCATTTGTTTTGTGCACCTTGATGACAGTTGGAAAACGAGTGAAGCACTTTGATGACAGACATTTAGCCCATTCCTTTGCTCCACCATGTTATTAAAAATTCCCTTGCCGGATGTATAATACTGTAGTAGAGTTGTTCCGTAGGTTGGTTTTCATTGTTGTCGCATTGGTCTTTTGGAGGACAACAATAGCTCTCACGTTCGAAAGTGCTCTACTGTATTCGTATGCACAATCAGAAAATCGCATTTGTATTTTTTACAAGATTCACGAAATAATAACAGTAGTGAGATGCTGTCAATATAGGGCCAAATTAGGCCTGAACTTTTACTGGGTGGAAAACTTTGTGGGCTCATTTGAACAAAGGCAAGGCCCAGCCCAAAATCAATTTTAAGAAATGCACCCGCGAAGTCCAAACAGACCTTCCTTCCCCTAAAACGCGGCTCATCTGCTCGCTCCGTCGCTTCTTCTAGGGTTGCGAAATTCCCCCCAAATCCCTTGGCCAGCGCCGGCGCCGTCGATCGCGGCCATCTCCGGCGGCCGGTAAAGCTCTCTTCGCCTCCCCATTGCCGCTGTTGTCTCTCTCGCGCGCGCGTGCATTCACTGACATTTCAATCTCGATCGATCCCCACTCCGCAGATCGCTCTCGGTGGCCGCCATGGACGGCTCCAAGAAGTGCGAGGGCGGCGCGGTGGCCGCCCTCCCCGACGACCCGCTGCTGGAGATCCTGTCCCGCGTCCCCGCCAAGTCCCTCTGCCGCTTCAAGTGCGTCTCCAAGGCCTGGCGCGACCTCATCACCGACCCTCACCACCGGAAGAAGCTGCCCCAAGCTATGCAAGGATTCTTCTTCGTAGAGGGAGATATGGTCCGGATCAGTCTCAGTCTCAATTTCATCGACCTGCTGACAGTGAGAACCGTGCCTCTGGACATCGACCCTGACTTCTCCTTCCTGACGGAACGGCCTGGGATCAAGAAGCTCCAATTCCTGGACTCCTGCAATGGTCTTGTCCTCTTTGGGCACCACGAGGAGCAGCGGACATTGGACTATATCGTGTGCAACCCGACCACGAAGAGATGGGCAGCCGTGCCCACTTGTGGCCCTCTGGATCTGATGACCAGCGCTTATTTGGCTTTTGATCAGACCATATCCCCTCACTTCCACTTGGTCCAGTTCCAGATGTCCATGGAAGACGAGGTGTTGGTGTCTGTGTACGCTTACTCATCTGAAACTGGGACCTGGAGTCGCAACCAGATTGTCTCTCAAGAAAAGCAAGGGCCAATGGTAGGGTGGCATCATGACATCAAGCTATCTCGTAATGTACGCTGGTATGTCTTTGTGAATGGCTTCATGCACTTCATAGTTGGGGACCAGGATCAACTTCAGATGGTTGTTGTAGATGTAGAAGGAAAGGCAAGAAGGATGATCAAAGTGCCAAATATGGCTGATGGAGAGCACTGCTTATGTTATTTAGCACAGTCCCAAGGGTGTATACATTACATGACTAGGGAAATATTAGATGCTTATCATGACAACTGCAAATTGTCCATCTGGGTTCTCCAGGATTATGATACACAAGAATGGGTGTTGAAGCATACTGTGAGCTCTGAGGAGATTTTTGGAGAATTGGGTACCGATATTTCGGACTTTGAAGTCGCTGGCATTCATCAAGACTGTAATGTGGTTTTCTTTTTTCAGTCATTGAGCCGTAAACTGATAGCATACAACATGGACCATAAGGAAGTTAATATTATTGCCACTTTTGATGATCAGAAAATGCCGTTCGTCTTTGCCGGTTATGTCCCCTGTTTCGCAGCATCACCAGCTCTCACAAACTAGTAGGCACCAAGACTATGTGCTCTAAGTTTGACTTGCTAGCAACTTGTTAAATTCTAGTAGGCTCAGGTAAAATGTTCTGTCCGCACTAGTATGTATCCCTCATCATGCTTTTGATCTAATTAGTATTGGCAGCCTGTTGAGAAATTTACGTAGTGTACCTTTATAAATGGCATTTGTGCCCAGGTCGAACAATTTGAACTTTTGGCTACAAGTTTTATGATTCACATACTTTTTTATACTGTACTAATGAGCAATTGTTTCTGTTGTGTATTTATTTCTGCTGACCAAATAAAATTATCTTGCATATGTTGCAACTTTCAAATGGTGCATAGATGAATCAATTTTAAATGGAAGGCTTGCAGTAACATCAAAAGTTATTAGAACCAAATAGTCTTATTCATTGTGCTTCTCAAAAATGAGATGTGCTGGAGGCAATCTCTCTCTGTAGAAAACTTAAACAGTCCAAATGTTATATGTAGAATTACTTTCCTGTCAACATAACACACCTTATCTTCCTATAATGGGTTCTGAGGTTGATTCACACACACAAAAAGCAGGGTTCTGAGGCCCCTTCAATGGCATGAAGGAGTCGAAAATGATCCTGTGTACCTTTGCCGGACATTCCTGGGTTGAGGGTCAATGCATTTGGACCTGTTTTTTATGACTATATCATCCTCAGATCTTCATGCTAAGTATGGCAGTGGAAATATCTGTATATAAATCCTTACTTTTCACTAAACATCACGTGGATAAAGAAAAGGTTGGCAGGGGAAAGATCTCTTTCTTGTATGTATTGGGAACATGCTCAACAAATGTATTGATAGTCAGGAGCGATTTTACCCAAGATTGAGCTATGCTGGAGCCAAGGCACCATGAATAGTAACATTTTTGCAACTAAGGCCGTTCACTGTAAATTTCAACAAAATAATACATGTTCCTTGACTGGCCTGCTAGAGTTAATTTAGCACTAGCTTCAGACCTGTTCGTACTGTAGGGTATGTGGCAATTATATAGTGCATTTGAGGATAGGCACAACTTGGAATTAGCAGTACATGCTTGGATATGATGAAGTGGTTGACACATGCAAATGCTTTGGAATATAAGGGGTGATTTCCCTTAAGATAGCTTTGGTACCTACAGTTCCTCACTAAGAAAATTGGACTTCAACAGCTTAAAACTGGTTGAAACAGGATTCAGTATAGGGCTAATTTTCTGGTGTTCTATTTCCCATCTTACCTATGAATCCCTGATGATTATTTTGGTTATATATCTTTTAAGAAATTGATTATTACGAGATGCATACCATGAACTTGCTGCTTTGAAATTATATATGTCACGGAGTCATAAATGCATGCCTGTAAATTGCAGAATACCAATCCCTTAATGAAGTGTTACCTCTGAAACATGCTATTGAAGCTCGTAGAGTTCTACTCAAATGCAGTCAATAAAACCCAATAGCACAAAAGATTACAACATTGTCGATGCAGTGCAGCTAAGAACCGTGGATAGAGGCATAAGAATCTGCAACGGCAACACACCGACAGTACTGCTAGATCATGAGCATGAGGCCATTGTACGTTCTTTCGCCTCAGCTACTGCCAATGCCGCGGCGCACAGGGTACCTTTCTTCCGTTTTTGCAGTAATTTGCCTAAAGTAACTGTACATGTAGAGGCAAGAGATAGGTACAGTAGGAGAGAGCTTGCTATAGTAGGATAGTACATAGCTTATTTGTTTATTATGATGAAGTCTCTCTTGATTCTACTTCACTCGTAGTCTACTACTCTTCATTAAAAGTACCCACTCGTAGGTGTTTATCTGTTGTTTGGCGTTCTGTCTAGGCTGTACTTCTGTTTGAAATTGTAAGTCGTCTTGGCTTCTCTACGTACATAGCTGCTACACAACAAAATATATATTATGTCTAAATGTATAGCAATGCTATGCATCTAGAAAAGCCAGAACGGACTTACAATTTGAAATGGAGTACTTGTCATAAACCTTCACCATTTGAACTAATTAATTTTCTTGGTAAAAGACTTTAACTACTGTTGTCATGTATGTGTGTGTACCTGTAATAGAGAGATATATGAGGGACCAAAATATAATTGTGTAAGAGATAAGGAAAGGAACCGGGAGAGAAGAAGACTCCCGAATCAATAGTTCCCCAAAAATCTTCATGGTACCGGAGCTTTCCTGGGAGATGGCGGAGGCGGCCACCGGTGCTACCTCGTCGGTGTGACCGTGGCTGGCAGAAGCTGCGCGGCCAGGCGGAGTGGAGGCGCGTCGAGGGGGCGCGGGCGGCGTGCAACTGGAGGCTACTGGTGCGCGGGCCTCGACGCGGCTCGGCGCGAGCAGCACGCGGGCCCAGGCAGGAGCAGCGCGCAAGCACGCGGGCGTCGCAGGAGTGAAGTGCGGGAGCGCAGGCTGTGAGTCGTACGGCTGGTGTGGTGTCTCAGGTGGCTGGATTTGTGCCTGAGAGCCGGAAGAGGCACTTGGTGAGGTACGTGAGGTGGTGTTTGTGCTGCTGTACGGAGGGAGAAAGGAAGAAGGAGGCTGCTCTGCTCGTGAAGGGAAGGAAGAAGCTGCTGTGTCGTGTGCTGCTGCTGAATGAGGATTTGGCCCGCTGCTGCTGTTTGTGTGGGGAAGAAGGAGAGGATTGAGGAGAGGACTGGTCTTTTGTGTGTAGTGCTGCTGAGTTTTGCTGCTGATTGCTGTAGCGTGACATCAATCAAGAGCTGGGCAAGTGGAGCACTAGAGGAAGTGCTGCTGTGTGGTGCTAGCAGAGATTTCTGAAAAATGGAAGATAATCAGGGAATTGAGCAGGTTCTTGGCAAATTGGTGGAGCTGCTCGCTGGTAAGAAGGATGATGCTTCATCCTCGAGTAAAGAAGCTGACAAGCTTCAGAAATTGGAATTGATACCTATTGAGATCAAATTGGAAGGTGTGAGGAATTATTTGGCATGGTCTAGAAGAGCATCGCTGCAATTGCAATCAAAGAGGCTTGAGGGCTTTATTAATGGGGAGGTGAAAGAACCCCAAGACAAGTCGAGCAGTGAGTGGAAAAATTGGAATGCCACTAATGCTTTAGTGGTCACTTGGTTATTCAATTCTATGACCCCTACAATTGCTAGTTCTCATTGATACAATTAATTCTCGCCAAGGAGATATGGAAGACTCTTGAAAGTATGTATGCAGTGTTGGAAATGTGATGATGTTGGTCGATATAGATGATAAAATCCATTATTTAAAACAGGGGGAGCAGTCTTTGATGGATTATGTGGCGGAAATTGAAGCGTTTGTGGGCTGACTTAGATCACTATGATCCTATCGAATTACCTCACCCCGATTGTGTCACCTGGGTGAAGAAATGGGTGGAGAAGAAGAGAGTCCTTCAATTTCTGAGAGGCTTAAATCCAGAATTTGAAGGAAGACGTGCTTCCCTATTTCATCTATCTCAGCTCCCTAGTCTTGAAGAAGCCATTGCTGCTATGGCACAGGAGGAGACAAGACTCAAAGTGATAAAGGGTAACACCTCAAATTCACCAAGTCAAGCTTATGTGGTAGCAGGGTCCCAAGAGACCAGACTTTGTTATAATTGTGGTGACAAGGGACATTTGATCCGTGATTGTCCTCAGCCACCAAAATCAAATCGTGGTAGGGGGTCGTGGCAGAGGTGTGCCAAGAGGTGGATTTAGCCGAGGAGGTCCTAGTCGTGGTGGAAGAACAAGTTTTAGGGCTAACCATGCAGTGGTAGATGAGTGTGTCACACAATCAGTTACAATCCTACCAAATGAACTAGATGAGTTCAGAAAATAGAAGGAAGCTGGAAAGGGCTCTCAATTGAACACTCAAGACGCAACATCCTCAAGTGACACGGTGGCTAATGCAGTTCACTCTGACTCAGGTATTTATGATCAAACTCATATGTCCAATTGGATATTAGATTCAGGGGCATCAAGGCATGTTACAGGCAGAGTAAATGAATTTACGTCTTATATACCATATTCGCATTCTTATAAGGGGATGATAAAAACTGCGGATGGAACCTCCCGTCCTATTAGAGGTGTTGGGACAGTACAATGCACACCATCTATTACCTTATCATCAGTATTACATGTTCCATCCTTTCCTGTAAATCTTATTTCGATAAGCTCTTTAATTGATCAAATGGACTGTCGGGTGCTTCTTGATCGTGAAAAATGTTTAATTCAGGAAAGGATGTAAGGTCCTAGATGGCTAGAGGGGGGGTGAATAGCCTATAAAAATTTCTACAAACTCACTAAGCAAACTTCGTTAGATACACAAACGGCGGAAAGCAAGTTTTGCTTAGCCTACTAGATGTTGCAAGCCTCCTATCCAAACAATTCTAGTAGGTGATCACTAGCACAAACAATAGCTACCACTAGTGATCAAGAGTTCTACCCACGGGATTTAATCAACACAAGGAGTGGTTCCCGACCGACCACACAAGCAATTCTACCCACGGGATTTAGTCTACACAAGTTGTGGTTCCCGACCGACCACGCAAGCAATTCTACTTTGCAAGAAAGTAATCAAAGTAATACAAGATAGGGTAGGAGCGTGTTATACCAACGCGTAGAGTCGAGGTTGACAATCACCAATAAGATGAACAATCAATCACAATCGGCAACACACAAAGGATGATGACCAATCACCGGGAGACAAGATGAACACAATGATTTATCCCCGGATGTTCACTTGGGCACCGCCAAGCTACGTCACCCGTTGTGTCGACCAACACCTAGATGGTTCCTCGGTGTGACCCTCAAGTCACTAGCCCCTCAAGGCTCGCCCCGCAAGGCACCGCAAGACACCACTCTCAAGCGAGGTACTCAACGACACGCGCAATCACTAGGATGCTCTTCGTGATCCCCACGAGGTGAGCTCAAACCTCTCACAAGCAACCGGAGGTGGCCAAGAACAATCACCTTCTCTTGCCAACGCCTCCAACAATCTCCAAGCCGGCTAGGAGCGGTACTCTCCAAGAGTAACAAGAAATCCACCGGCGAAACCACCCACAAGTGCCACTAGATGCCCTTAAGCAATGCAATGCACTAGGTGATTCACTCAATCTCTCTTAGGATGAACAACCAAGCAAGGGAGAAGAGTGGGAGAGAGTCTCTTAGCTCAAAGAATGCACAAGGGATGAGAAATGGCCAAGAGACCTCCCCAAGGGCCGGCCACCTTCTATTTATAACCCCTCAAACAAATGTGACCGTTACCCCCTCGGGAGGCCGAGCGATGCGCGCCGGACGCGTCGTGCCGCAAACCGCCCGGACGCGTCCGGCGCTTCTTCCTTGCGCGCGGCCCGAGCCGGCCGTTGGTGCCGCGGCCAACCGCGTGCCGCCACGTCGGCGTCCGGCGCGCGTCCGGCGTGCGTCACCCCGCGTCGGCGCCCGCGTCCGCTCGCAATGCCGTGCTCGGAACTTTCGTTCCGAGTCCGGCGTGCGCCGGGATGCGGCACCCGCGCGTCCGCCGCCTTGAGCCAAGCCACCGCACCACGCCGTCTTCCACCGAGCGCCGGACGCTACACAGGGAACCACGCCGCGTCCGGCGCGCGCGCCGCCCGTCGCGTCCGGCGTCGACGCCCGACCAAATGCCGAATACTGAAACTTTACGGTCGGCGTCCGCGCCGGGCCACGCGTCCGCCAGCGTCCGGCGCCTCCCGAGCGCAGCCTCCCGTCTTTCGTCGCCGTGCCGTGACACCAACTTCTCCAACATGCTATCCAACAAGTATACCAACTTGATCATCAGAGATAGCATGATTTCAACCAAATTTTGCATCCGGCGCAATAGAAAATATGCATCCATTTTTCTCGAAAGCGCCGAATCCCGCCTCACGAGGCTCGGCGGGAGGAAGAGAGGGACCCAAACCCATCTCTACCCTGCAAACCACAGCGCGCCCAAACCCCACCTTTGTAAATGTGCCAACACCACCAAGTGTACATCTCCATGTGCTTGTGTGTTAGCTTTTCACAACCATTTCCCAAAGGTTAGGTTAGCTCACTAGGTCCTACATGCAATGCACTTCATGAATTCACCTAGTGGCACCCATGCGTCGAATAGCCGATAAGACTTCCCTCTTAATAGTGCGGCTATCGATCCTAAACCACTCACACCCTCTATGGTGTCTTGAGTGCAAAACAAAATGGCCCTATCGGTTATACCTTTGCCTTGAGCCCATTTTGTTCCTCCAAATGATATGAACACTTCACACCATCATGTGACCGTCTCGATCCATCGACCTCGACTTCACTTGCCCTTCACCGTGCATCGGTCCATCGGCGCCTAGTCTTGCCCGAGCTTCACCATCGCATGGTCCTTCACTCCCAAGCCTTGACTAGCCCTTCACCTTCAACACCGGTCCATGGAGCCAAGCACCGTCTTGATCTTCATCTTTGATCACATGACACGTGTCATGCTTCATATTCAATATGCTCATCGTGTGGACAACCTTTCTCTAAATCAACCACTTAGATAAACAAGGTTAGTCCTAGGTTTCATCAATTAGCCAAAACCAAACTAGGGACTTTCAATCTCCCCTTTTTGGTAATTGATGACAACCTCAACAAAGATGATTTTATAATAAAGATTTTGAACTTGTCATACTTGTCCAATCATTATGCTCACAAGAGAAATTTGGACAATTATAGCAAGTTCAGGTTTTGGTAGTATTGCTCCCCCTACATATGTGCATAGAGTTTGGATTTGAAGCTTTGCACATATGCATGGATAGAAGTGTGGGGAGAGTAATTCTACCAAAATGATGCTAAGGTGTAAGAAATGGACCTTTGAAGCGTGATACCAATCGGAGTTGCCTTTTACACCATCCTTAGCACCATGAAGTAACTAGACATCCATCAAAAACTCAAGAACCCCGTGAGATCAACATTATAAGCAAAGTTCTTGAACCACTTATAAGGAAAGGGGAGTCTAGTTACAACCTATGCATGCTAGTAGATCATTTCATCAATCAAGTTCTATACTAGCATTGCACCACACAAGCAAGGAGACACTACTTGTATAAAACTTTAAAACTAGGTGCCATGAGCAAGTCATATGAGAATGCACAAACAAATGCAACAACTTTGTTCATGAGCTTGCTCCCCCTTCTTGTGTGCATCAAAATTTTATTTACCCCTTTATCATGTTCAATCATCTTTTTCTCTCCCCTTTGTCAACAATTGCCCAAAAACGGGATCAAATTGTGGAGAGAAAAGAACTTTGATGGAGTAAACAAAACTTTAGTCAAATTTGGTTCAATCTAGACCACTTGCCAAAGATATTTAATTCGGTTTGAACCAAAGACAAGCTTCTTCACACCTCATGACAAGGGTTATCTTGCCTATGTTGAATTAAACACTTGTAGCAAATATTCTAGATTCAACACTAGAATTGCAAGCCCACAAACATGTCATATGTCACCACTAGATCAAGCAAAGCATAGAAGCAATAGTGGTAAGCATATATACATCAAACACATTTGATTTATCATGAATGCTCCAAATGCACCTTGTATGTCTACATGTGCTACCATAAGTATAATCCTAAGCATGAATGACATGTCACACAATGGTACCTTGCATTGTCGAAGGAGAGGCATGTCAAGTAGTGGTGGGGTGCATTCAACACATGTTTGAGAAGTCAAGAATGTTCAACTCATTCCTTAGCTTGCAAAACCTTCTTTCATCAAGTGGCTTGGTGAGGATGTCGGCAAGTTGATCATCGGTACCCACACTTTCAATGGAAATGTCACCCTTTTGTTGATGATCTCTAATGAAATGATGCCTTATGTCAATGTGCTTTGTTCTTCCATGTTGAACCGGGTTTTGTGTCATCTTGATTGCACTCTCATTATCACAAAATAATGGCACATTCTTGAAATTGATGCCATAATCCTTCAAAGTTGACTTCATCCAAAGCAATTGTGCACAACAACTCCCCGCACTAACATATTCGGCTTCGGCGGTAGAGATTGCCACACTATTTTGTTTCTTTGAGGACCATGACACAAGTGATCTTCCAAGAAGTTGACATGTACCACTTGTGCTCTTTCTATTGATCTTGCAACCACCATAGTCGGAGTCCGAATATCCAATCAATTCAAACTTTGACCCCTTAGGATACCACAATCCAACATCTCTTGTTTGCTTCAAATACCTCAATATTCTTTTTGCGGCCGTGAGATGACTCTCTCTTGGTGAGGCTTGATATCTAGCACACATGCAAACACTAAACATGACATCCGGTCTTGATGCGGTGACATAGAGTAGGCTTCCAATCAATGACCGATAATCCTTTTGATTCACCATATTGCCATCATGATCACTATCAAGATTTCCATTGGTGCCCATTGGAGTTGAGATTGGCTTTGCATCTTGCATTC
The DNA here is from genome assembly GCA_018135685.1 of Themeda triandra. NCBI lineage: Eukaryota > Viridiplantae > Streptophyta > Magnoliopsida > Poales > Poaceae > Themeda > Themeda triandra. Next base: position 226,587 of record JAENPR010000165.1, on the reverse strand, counting down.
CAAACTTCTTCAACATGTCCCTTATGTATTTTCCTTGACTCACAAATGTCCCATTCTTCAATTGCTTGACTTGAAGACCAAGAAAATAACTAAGTTCACCAATCATGGACATCTCAAATTCTTTTGCCATCATTTCACCAAATTCTTCACAATATGCTTGATTGGTTGATCCAAAGATGATATCATCGACATAGATTTGCACAATGAAGAGATCATTACCAATCTTCTTGGTGAATAGAGTAGTATCAACCTTGCCCATAATGAACCCCTTGGAGTGAAGAAAAGTCTTCAATCTCTCATACCATGCTCTAGGTGCTTGCTTCAAGCCATACAAAGCTTTCTTCAATTTGTACACATGGTTGGGTCTCTTCTCATCTTCAAAACCGGGAGGTTGCTCAACATATACTAGCTCATTGATGATCCCATTGAGAAATGCACTCTTGACATCCATTTGATATAACTTGATGTTGTGGGCACATGCATAAGCTAATAGAATCCTTATTGCCTCCAATCTTGCCACGGGAGCATATGTTTCATCATAGTCAAGACCTTCAACTTGAGTATAGCCTTGTGCAACTAGTCTTGCTTTGTTTCTAATCACAACACCATCTTGATCTTGCTTGTTCTTGAAAACCCATTTGGTTCCAATGACATTGTGATTCTCCGGCCTCTCAACTAACTCCCACACATCATTTCTTGTGAAGTTGTTGAGCTCTTCTTGCATTGCCATGATCCAATCGGCATCATCCAAGGCTTCCTCAACTTTCTTTGGCTCTTTGGTTGACACAAATGATGCATACTCACAAATCATAGCCACTCTTGATCTTGTTTGCACGCCACTTCTAATATCACCAATAACACTATCAATTGGGTGATCTCTTGCAACATGTTGTGGTTGTAGCACTTGCACTTGATTGCTTGGGCTTGGTTGATCACTTGACTTGTCCTCATTGGATGAACTAGCACCATGATCTTGCACTTGAGCATTGCTAGCTTGCCTCAATGGAGAATTGAGCACTTCATCTTTATCATCTTGCACATCAACCACTTGCTTTGCTCTTATGTCACCAATGTCCATGTTCTTCATAGCTTCAACCAATTGGTTTCCACCAACATCTTCTAGATTCTCATCTTCATCTTGTGACCCATTGGTTTCATCAAATTGCACATCATGGACTTCCTCTCTAATGCCACTTGAGTTGTTCCAAACTCTATAAGCCTTGCTTGTAGTTGAATAACCGAGTAGGAACCCTTCATCACATCTCTTTTCAAACTTCCCCAATCTAGTGCCCTTTCTCAAGATGTAGCATTTGCAACCAAACACTCTAAAATAGCCAATGTTGGGCTTTCTTCCATGAAGTAACTCATATGGGGTCTTCTCAAGCAAAGTATGACAATAGAGCCTATTAATATAGTAGCATGCCGTGTTGATTGTTTCATCCCAAAATGATTGACTAACATTGTACTCATGAAGCATTGATCTAGCCATATCAAGCAATGTTCTATTCTTCCTCTCAACTAGGCCATTTGATTGTGGAGTGTACTTGGCCGAGAATTGATGACCAATGCCATAGTGATCACACAATTCTTCCATTCTTGTATTCTTGAACTCACTCCCATTGTCACTTCTCACTTTCTTGATTCTCATGTCAAACTCATTGTGAACTCTAGTGAGAAAGGTCTTGAAGGTGTCATACACTTCACTCTTGTCACTAAGAAAGAATACCTATGTGAATCTTGTGAAGTCATCCACTATGACAAATCCATACTTGTTGCCACCAATACTTGTGTATGTAGTTGGGCCAAATAGATCCATGTGCAACAACTCAAATGCCTTGCATGTGCTCATTATACTCTTCTTTGGATGTGAGCTTCCAACTTGCTTCCCGGCTTGACATGCACTACACAACTTGTCCTTCTCAAATACAACATCTTTCAAGCCTTCAACAAGATTGTGTTGTGTGAGCTTCTTCAATTGTTTCATGCCAACATGCCCAAGCCTTCTATGCCAAAGCCAACCCAAACTTGATTTTGATATCAAACATGTTGTCAAAGAAGCTTCACTAGTGTTGAAATCAACAAGATAGAGATTCTCATATCTAAAGCCTTTGAACACCAAGTTGGAGCCATCAAGAGAAACTACCTCAACATCATTTGCCCCAAAAATGCACTTGTAGCCTCGATCACAAATTTGTGCCACGGAGAGAAGATTGAAATCCAAGCTTTCAACTAGCATCACATTGGAGATACTCATGTCATTTGATATTGCAATCTTGCCCAAACCAACAACCTTGCCTTTCTTGTTATTGCCAAAAGTAATTGACTCAATGCCACTATCATTCTTCTCAATTGAATCAAACATTCTTGATGTGCCTGGTCATGTGTTGAGAACACCCACTATCAATAATCCAATGCCTTCCTCCGGCTTTATAATTCACCTACAAGCAAATCAATGAAGCTTAGGTACCCATTTTTGCTTGGGTCCTTGTAGGTTAGTGACTAAGCTCTTTGGTACCCAAATTGCCTTCTTCTTTGGGCCAACAATGGGTGTACCAACAAACTTAGCTTGTACACCTTTCACACCCTTGGTAAGCACATAACAAGAATCAAAAGGTATAGCATTGTCAAGTTTCTTGTTTTGTTGCTTCTTGTTGCAATTTTGCTCTTGGTGTCCAACTTGCTTGCATCTATAGCAAAACCGACCATTGCTCTTCACAAAGCTAGGCTTTGGAGTTGCAAAGGCCGACTTGCCCTTCTTGGGGTTATAGCCCAATCCCTCTTTGTTAAGAGAAACCTTTGGCTACCCAAGCACTTTAGCAAGCGGGCCTCACCACCATAGGCTTTGCCTAAGGCATGAGTGAGCTCATCAACCTCCTTCTTGAGGGTCTCATTCTCTACCATTAGTGTAGCATCACAAGTGAAGCCATCACTAGTAGTGGAGATAGAGTCGGTGGTGGTGGTGGATGATGTGTTACAAGAAGGGTTAGCATTTGTCATGATGATAGGTTGATAAAATGACTCATCAATGATGTCACAAGTAAGACCTATATCACATGATGCAACCACCACTTTCTTTGCTTGTTGCTCAAGTAGAAGTGAGTGAGCCTTCTCAAGCTTAGAATGAGCATCACCAAGTTTCTCATGGTCTTCCACTAGACACTCATGAGTGGTCATAAGCTCACCTAGGGCTTTCTCAAGTATTTCTACTTTCATTGAAAGCTTCTTGCACTCCTTTTCCTTGGCAATAGCTATATCTCTAGTTTCTTGCATCAAGTCATATAATTGATCCTTAGTCGGTTCATCATCATCATCAACATTATCAACATCGTGAGCATATTCCATCTCACTATCATCATCACTATCATCATATTGTACCTTTGTTTCCTTGGCCATGAAGCATGATGGTGATGTGGAGAATAATGAAGACTTCTTGTTGATAGCGATGGAAGCCATAGCCTTGTTGCTTGAATCTTCATCTTCATCATCATTGTCACTCTCCCAAGTGACCACAAATGCACCATTCTTGCCCTTCTTGAGTGTCATCTTGGCCTCATGCTTCTTCTTCTCAAACTTGCCCTTGTTGTAGTTCTTCTTCTTCTCATATGGGCATTCGGCTTGTAGATGCTCGGTGCTATCACAATTGAAGCACTTTCTTGGTTGCTCTTGCTTCTTGAAGTTGTTTCTCTTGAAGCCTCTTCTCTTGATGAACATGTGTCCCATCTTCTTCACCACAAGAGCAAGTTCCTCATCATCAATCTCAAAGTCACCATCTTCCTCATTGGTTTCTTCTTCTTCAAAGATTGGTGCTTTGCCCTTGGAGGATGTGGTTTGGAATGCCACGGTCTTCTTCTTCTTCTCCTCTTCTACCTTCTCATCATCTTGATCAAATTTGTCATATGTCAAGACTTCACCAAGCAAATCATTTGGCTTCTTAGCTTCAAGCCCATCTCTTTGTAGCATAAGCTTCAACATCTTGAAGCTCCTCGGCAAGCAAATCAAGAACTTGTGACAAAAATCTTCATCTTTTGTCTTGTGCCCCAAACTCTTGAGATCATTTACAATGACTTGTAAGCGATGAAACATTTCAATGATTGTTTCATCCTCTTTCTTCTTGAAGTTCTCGAACTCACTCTTGAGTCCATATAGCTTGGCACTCTTCACAACCTTGGTGCCCTCATAGGTCTCACCCAACCTAGTCCACACTTCACTTGCAAGTTCCAAATCCTTGATCCCCTCAAACACCTTTGTATCAATGCCATTGTATAGGGTGTTGAGAGCCATTCTATTGCAAGTGATGTTGGCTCTATCTTCATCGGTGAGATGATCATTATCAAGAATAGCATAGTCATGCAATGTAACTTGCAAGACCCTCTCTTGTATTGAACCAAGATACATGATCATCTTTCTCTTCCAATGATCAAAAGAACTAACTCCATCAAACATAGGCGGTTTGCCCCCAACATGGTTGAACACAATTTGAGCCATCTTAACACCGTAGGATGTTAAGCCTTGCACTAAAACGGTGACCTCGGCTCCGATACCACTTGTAAGGTCCTAGATGGCTAGAGGGGGGTGAATAGCCTATAAAAATTTCTACAAACTCACTAAGCAAACTTCGTTAGATACACAAACGGCGGAAAGCAAGTTTTGCTTAGCCTACTAGATGTTGCAAGCCTCCTATCCAAACAATTCTAGTAGGTGATCACTAGCACAAACAATAGCTACCACTAGTGATCAAGAGTTCTACCCACGGGATTTAATCAACACAAGGAGTGGTTCCCGACCGACCACACAAGCAATTCTACCCACGGGATTTAGTCTACACAAGTTGTGGTTCCCGACCGACCACGCAAGCAATTCTACTTTGCAAGAAAGTAATCAAAGTAATACAAGATAGGGTAGGAGCGTGTTATACCAACGCGTAGAGTCGAGGTTGACAATCACCAATAAGATGAACAATCAATCACAATCGGCAACACACAAAGGATGATGACCAATCACCGGGAGACAAGATGAACACAATGATTTATCCCCGGATGTTCACTTGGGCACCGCCAAGCTACGTCACCCGTTGTGTCGACCAACACCTAGATGGTTCCTCGGTGTGACCCTCAAGTCACTAGCCCTCAAGGCTCGCCCCGCAAGGCACCGCAAGACACCACTCTCAAGCGAGGTACTCAACGACACGCGCAATCACTAGGATGCTCTTCGTGATCCCCACGAGGTGAGCTCAAACCTCTCACAAGCAACCGGAGGTGGCCAAGAACAATCACCTTCTCTTGCCAACGCCTCCAACAATCTCCAAGCCGGCTAGGAGCGGTACTCTCCAAGAGTAACAAGAAATCCACCGGCGAAACCACCCACAAGTGCCACTAGATGCCCTTAAGCAATGCAATGCACTAGGTGATTCACTCAATCTCTCTTAGGATGAACAACCAAGCAAGGAGAAGAGTGGGAGAGAGTCTCTTAGCTCAAAGAATGCACAAGGGATGAGAAATGGCCAAGAGACCTCCCCAAGGGCCGGCCACCTTCTATTTATAACCCCTCAAACAAATGTGACCGTTACCCCTCGGAGGCCGAGCAAGACGCGCCGGACGCGTCCCGCAAACCGCCGGACGCGTCCGGCGCTTCTTCCTGCGCGCGGCCCGAGCCGACCGTTGGTGCCGCGGCCAACCGCGTGCCGCCACGTCGGCGTCCGGCGCCGCGTCCGGCGTGCGTCACCCCGCGTCTGGCGCCCGCGTCCGCTCGCAATGCCGTGCTTCCGGAACTTTCGTTCGAGAGTCCGCGTGCGCCGGATGCGGCACACCGCGCGTCCGCCGCCTTGAGCCAAGCCACCGCACCACGCCGTCTTCCACCGAGCGCCGGACGCTACACAGGGAACCACGCCGCGTCCGGCGCGCGCGTCCCGCCCGCGTCCGGCGCGACGCCCGACCAAATGCCGAATACCGAGAAACTTTCGGTCGGCGTCCGCCGCCGCCGGACGCGTCCGCCCGCCGTCCGGCGCCTCGCGGCGCGCAGCCTCCGTCTTTCGTCGCCGTGCCGTGACACCAACTTCTCCAACATGCTATCCAACAAGTATACCAACTTGATCATCGGAGATAGCATGATTTCAACCAAATTTTGCATCCGGCGCAATAGAAAATATGCATCCATTTTTCTCGAAAGCGCCGAATCCCGCCTCACGGGCTCGGCGGGAGGAAGAGAGGGACCCAAACCCATCTCTACCCCGCAAACCACGCGCGCCCAAACCCCACCTTTGTAAATGTGCCAACACCACCAAGTGTACATCTCCATGTGCTTGTGTGTTAGCTTTTCACAACCATTTCCCAAAGGTTAGGTTAGCTCACTAGGTCCTACATGCAATGCACTTCATGAATTCACCTAGTGGCACCCATGCGTCGAATAGCCGATAAGACTTCCCCTCTTAATAGTGCGGCTATCGATCCTAAACCACTCACACCCTCTATGGTGTCTTGAGTGCAAAACAAAATGGCCCTATCGGTTATACCTTTGCCTTGAGCCCATTTTGTTCCTCCAAATGATATGAACACTTCACACCATCATGTGACCGTCTCGATCCATCGACCTCGACTTCACTTGCCCTTCACCGTGCATCGGTCCATCGGCGCCTAGTCTTGCCCGAGCTTCACCATCGCATGGTCCTTCACTCCCAAGCCTTGACTAGCCCTTCACCTTCAACACCGGTCCATGGAGCCAAGCACCGTCTTGATCTTCATCTTTGATCACATGACACGTGTCATGCTTCATATTCAATATGCTCATCGTGTGGACAACCTTTCTCTAAATCAACCACTTAGATAAACAAGGTTAGTCCTAGGTTTCATCAATTAGCCAAAACCAAACTAGGGACTTTCAAAGGAAGACGGGAAGAAATCTTGGAATTGGAACATGGCATGATGGGCTCTGGTATCTTGATAAAAGCAAGACACGAGAAGAAATCTATTTTGCTCTATCAGCTGGTGATGATGAAGCTAAGGTGATGTTGTTGCATTGTCGTTTGGGACACATATCTTTTGATATCATGAGAAAAATGTTTCCTCATGAGATGTCTAAGGTGAACAAGTGTATTTTAATATGTGATGCTTGTGAGTATGGGAAGCATACTAGAAGCTCATATGTGAGCAAGGGTTTGAGAAGTTTATCACCTTTTGTATTAATTCATTCGATGTGTGGACTTCCCCGTTATTTCTATAAGTGGTGCCAAATACTTTGTTACCTTTATTGATTGTTATTCTCGTATGACATGGGTATATTTAATGAAGCATAAAAGTGAGGTACTTGAATGCTTTAAGGCTTTCTATGCTTATGTGAAGAATCAGTTTGGCACTACTATCCAAATTATCCGAAGTGATAATGGAACTGAATATGTGAATAAGGAATTCCAAAGTTTTCTTTCGGGAGAAGGTATTCTACACCGACTTCATGCCCCGATACCCCACCACGAATGGAGTGGCTGAGAGGAAGAACAGGCATCTTCTGGAGGTAACTCGTTCACTTATGTATACAATGAATGTGCCTATATTTCTTTGGAGTGAGGCAGTTTCTACTGCCATTCACTTGATCAATCGTATGCCTTCAAGAATACTTATATGAAATCTCCTTATGAGATGCTATTTGGAAAAAATGAATTTCTAGTCCCACCTAAAGTCTTTGGATGCACATGCTTTGTTAGAGATCATAGGCCGGGGTTGGAAAGTTAGATTCTCGAGCCATCAAATGTATCTTTGTGGGATATCCCTCTGGACAGAAAGGATACAAATGTTGGAGCCCATCTGAACGTCGTATGTTTGTAAGCATGGATGTGACATTTAGAGAATCAGTTCCCTTCTATGGAGAAAAGACAGACTTGAGCTCTCTATTTAGAGATCTAGATTCTCAAGACACAATAGGAGGTGATGAGGAAGTGGAGTCTGGGGGTGAACCTCAAGTAAGTGAGAAAAGAGTTGTGGATGGTTTAATCTCAAATCCGGTAGTGGTGAATGATGTTGTACAAGAGAGGAGAGAACAAGAACCCCTCCCAGAGAGAAATCTGCGAGTATATACAAGAAGGAGAGAAGGTCCCATGCAGCCCATCACTATTGTTGATGGAGTTGAAAGCGGTCAAGATGATCAAGTTCACTTAGGTGATAATGAGAGTGAACAATTACCCGAGTCGGGGGAGATATGATAGATCATTCTATTGACTTACCTATTGCTCACGAAGAGAATCAAGAAGTACCGCAGCAAGCCTCCAAAGGAGATATGGCTTTGAAGGCGATTGTGAGGGAGAACATGGCAATGAGGTGAGTAATTATGCATCATATGAAGCCTTACCATTTGAGCATCGGGCTTTTGTGACAACTTTGCGATCGGGCCAAATTCCAAAAACTGGAGAGAAGCAAAACAAGATCTAAAATGGAAAGAGGCAATGCTTGAAGAGTTGGCAAAGCACTTGAGAAGAATGATACATGGGAGCTTGTACCGCTCCTCATGGAAAGAAGGTGGTTGATTGTAAATGGGTATATACTTGTGAAACAGCCACGAAGGGAAGGTTGAGAGATATAAGGCAAGGCCGGTAGCAAAGGGATATAGCCGACATATGGAATTGACTATGATGAAACATTTGCACCAGTTGCAAAGATGAGTACGATGAGAACCTTAATTTCCCGTGCCGCTAACTTTGATTGGCCATTATATCAATTAGATGTTAAAAATGCATTCCTTCATGGTGATCTTAAGGAAGAGGTTTATATGAACATCCCACTGGATTCTCTACCGTTGAAACAAGGCAAGGTACTAAGATTGAAAAAATCTTTATATGGACTAAAACAGTCGCCAAGAGCGTGGTTTGACAGGTTTAAACGTGCAATGCTTACTATGAGATATAAGCAATGTAATGGAGATCATACTTTGTTCTATCTACATTCCAAAGGGCACATAACTATCCTAGCTGTCTATGTTGATGATATTATTATTACCGGAGATGATGCTTTCGAAGTTGAAAGATTAAAGGAGAATTTGAGAAGGGAATTTGATATTAAAGATTTGGGACAGCTTCGATATTTTTTGGGATTGAAGTGGTGAGATCCTCCGAGGGATCATGCTCTCACAACGGAAGTATGCCCCGGATCTACCGGATGAGACAGTATGCTTAGGTGTCATCCGGCTACTACACCAATAGAGCAAAACCATAAATTATGTGCTGAATCTGGACATCCTGTAAATAAAGAGAGATATCAAAGACTTGTGGGGCGTCTCATTTATCTATGCCATACAAGACCTGATATTACATATGCTGTGAGTGTAGTGAGTAGATACATGCATGATCCGAGGAGCGATCATATGGATGCAGTTTATAGAATCTTGAGATATTTAAAGAGGAATCCAGGTAAAGGGCTGTTATTCAAGAAAAATGGTCATCTGAATGTGGAAGGTTATTGTGATGCAGACTGGGGAAGCTGTGTTGATGATAGAAGATCAACCTCGGGCTATTGTGTGTTCGTTGGTGATAATTTGGTGACTTGGAGAAGCAAGAAACAACCTGTGGTATCACGTTCTACTGCAGAAGCGGAGTATAGGGCTATGTCACAGAGTCTATGTGAGCTACTGTGGGTGAAAAATCTCCTATCAGAGTTGAAACTTTCGAAGGGCAGCCCTATGAGGCTTTGGTGCGATAACAAATCAGCTATTAACATTGCCAACAACCCAGTTCAACATGATCGAACCAAGCATGTGGAGATCGACCGCTTCTTCATTAGAGAAAAGATTGATGATGGAACTTTAAGTCTAGGGTTTGTAACTTCTGGAAAACAAATTGCTGATTGTCTAACAAAAGGATTAAGTGCTAGAGAGTGTGAGTCTTCATGTAACAAGATGGGCATGATAGATATGCATTGCCCATCTTGAGGGGGAGTGTTGTAATGTATGTGTGTGTGTACCTGTAATAGAGAGATATATGAGGGACCAAAATGTAATTGTGTAAGAGATAAGGAAAGGAACCGGGAGAGAAGAAGACTCCCGAATCAATAGTTCCCCAAAAATCTTCAACTACTAATAAAATAGTTATTCTTGGCACAAGCACACTATTTCAGACACCACAGAAACCGAAAATGGAAAAGAGGAAAGAAAAAACGGAGAGAGTACATCTTATTTTGTTCTATCTGAAGTCATGAGAGACAAAAAGATGATCAGCTCTGAATCTGTTGAATTCTCTTCTTCCTGGAGAACATTCGCTGTGGCCTCCGCACCTCACAGCCCCACTTGTAGCTGTAGTGAGGTGGTATATGTGATCTCCACGCAACAACTTCAAACCTCCCACAAGGTCTAACATTGTTACTACCGAACAAGACATCTCGAATATTCATATGGGGGCCTTCATTTTGAGCTGTGTCCTGAACAAAACCCGTTTCATAGTCATAAACAATCATCAAATATTCAGAAGATGTCTTGTTTACTCTTCGGATTTTTATTGGCTCAATTCCTTGCCAGAATTCAACCCATTTCTCTCCGTAGAGCAAGGGATTTACACGCTTGCACATTTTTACTCTTGCAAGAGCCATGCTCCACAAACGGGCATCGAAATTGGCTTTTAGTAGCCCTATCAAAATGCTTGCGCCAAAGAATGACATGTGCATCTCATGCGCCAAGTCCATGCCTATTAATGCCACTTTTGGGTGGTCTTGTGTGTCTGTGCTACCAAATGTACGCACCTTGAAGAAGTACCAGTACTCTTCTGGCGTGAGGTGTTTTACTTTCAGCGGTTGCATTGTTCCAAACCTTGCAATCTTGTCCGATCGGCTAGCCACAATAATTTTACTTCCACCTGCAACATGATGTTTGCAATCAGAATAAAATTTCCTCCATACATCTTCATCCATGTCACCAACTACTTCAATTATCACCAATACCCTTTCTTCTCCTCCAGTGGCACGGCTACGATGCTTGATCACATCACAGTCACTTAGAGCTGCCACTGTCCTGTCGTCTCTTGTACCACATTGTCTGAAACACATGATCAGAGAGAAGTGGTCACGCACGCTTTCGTCGTTGCAAGTATGCTCAATTAGGGTGCTCTTCCCTACTTTGCCCCTCCCAATGATGGGTAGAACAGCCGGGTTTCCATCGATGGGAACCTCTTCTTGCAATAAGAATTCCATGATTCTCGCCATCTCCATTTGGCGACCGAACATGCAATGATCCAGGATCAGGTACATGCTGTAGGGCTGGCGGCACCGGCGAGGACATCCACTCAAGAACACAACCAGCTCAGTCATATCTCTCATGGCGGCCTCTAGGCAGCGAAGAACTTGTCTGAGCTGCTCTTGTTCACTTGAGCCGCCGTCGCTGCTGAAACGGATGCGTTTGACAGGACTGAAAATGGATGGAGTGAAAGATGGGCTCACTTGGTTCTCCTTATGTGCTCCTCGGCATCTGAAGGTGTCAAGCGTGTGATGCCCTCTGTACATTTCATTCCTTAGATGGCACAGTTGCCGCAGCATGGCCTGGTTACTGATATGCCGCTCATCAGCCTCCTCGACAATAACCTGAATCCGGAGGAGAAACCTCTGTAGGTTGCTGAGCGTCTCCTCTACTGTCGTCGGCGAGGTCGACCTCGAGCATCGGTTGATCAGGAACGATATGGATCTAGTGGTAAGGTCGCTCAAAATTGAAGACAAGAATATGGCCATGGTTGAAAACCTCAACTACTCCTCTCCCTTGAACTAACGACAGAAATGAGCTTGTGTGAGTATTCCTGACCCGAGGCAAAATATATATACAGTCCAGTGTTTTGAAGAGAGCTGTCGTGGAAATCTAAGTGCTGGCGGACAGATTAACATTATTCGTTCGTGCATAGAATTAATCCGCATGTGATGCCGACGGGCATGTCGCGATTCTGTAATTTCCGGGCAAGTAGTGACGGTGGTGTAAGCAGTGACGACATTTATATGTCGAATTGGTAGAATTAAGCAGCGACGGTGATTGTGCAATTATAAAGCGGGGCAAATGCCTTTTTTCTAAAACGGTGATTGTGCAAGCCGTGCCTGACTACTTTCGTTTAGATATGGTCTGGTGGTGTATTTTTGTTGTGCGGGCCACATGTTAATCTTTAATCCAACTTTCTGGTGTATAGTTGTTTAAATTGTTAACTCTTAGTTGTTTTTGCCGTTCATTTTTAAATATATTTTCTCCATCCTAAAATAAGTATCATTCTCACTTTCCGAAAAATAATTTTGATTAATTATATATTAAAATATATTAATATTTATACTATATAATTGGTAATATCGGAAAGATCTTTTAGTCTAGTTTTTTTAAAAAATTATTTAGAGATAAAAATATTACACATATTTTCTATAGATTGAGTCAAACTTGTGGCATTTAACACTCAAAATAACATTTATTTTAGGACGGAGGAAATATAAATATAATCGGCAGCTCTCTGCCTTGTCCGTTTTAAAACATAATTTCTGTTAAAAATGCTATGTGAAGAGGAAGGAAAGTATTTACTAAAGTTTGGGTTTTTTTAGTTCATAGATTGCACGCTTCCATTGTTTGCGTCTTTCTTTCTCTAATCTGAAATCACAACTTCCATTAAACCTTGAAGTATAATGAACTGGTAGCCAGAGGCAAAAATACAAACTAAGACTTTTCTACACGAAGGCATTATGAATTTTGTTACTCAAAAAGTATGGGTGGCTGCTAGTATTTTAATGTAACTATTGCCTTTGTATTTATGTTGTAAATTATTTAATGGAAATGTTTTTTTAGTATTAGCTAATTAATGTGTTTCTTTTCTAATAATCATCTTGTTGTATTTTTTAGCATGAAAGTTACATTAAAAATATTTTAATTTTTAGGAACTCATGTAAATACACATCTTTTGTTGTTATTTGAGTTATACAAATACTTTAACATTGCTGGAAGAATATATTAATTTATTTTTGTTGGAAATGAGATTTTATTACTGTATTAAATCTTCTTTGTGGATATTTAAAGCAAATCAGTAGTAAACTCAGATTCATTTGGAGTAAACTCCATGAAAACTTGTTTGACATCAGGATTAGAAACTTTGGAGCCTATTTTTTGAGGGGTCAGGCCCAACCCAAACAAATTCACACTGTGAAGACCACAGAGCTCATGTAGGCTGCCGTCTTCCTCCTCAATTCGGCAGGTTGGAAACAAGCCTCCATCCCAAACAAACGTGGAATACTTGGTTAACATTTGGGCTAGAGGCCGAAAACAGAGACACTCGGTACTTTGGTAGTATGATGGTGGATACCAAAAGGGAGAATTATTTATTTGTGTTACGAAACAACGTCTGCTCACAAGAAGACACCTGTTCATTGCATTGGTGATCTCATCCGTACAAGCAGTTAGGACTAGAGATTAGATTAAGCAGTTAGCATCAACGAAGGGGCATGTCCTTTCGTTGTGTTTGTTCTAGTGAACAGTTGCCTTCCCCTTAAAGAGATACCTTTTCACGGTGTATATATATCTAACAGATCAATGAAAGCAGTAGTTGTTCCCAAATCTCTGTTCATTACATTCACTTTCCAACACGTTATCAGACACTTTGCTCTCTTGTCAGAGAGAAGGAGAACGACGAACAGGAATCGACGCCAACCAGAGGCGCATGCCTCTGAAACCTCATCGGTAAGCATGACCAAGTTCAACTTACCGACTCACGTCGCTCGTTGCTTGTTCTTTGCTCTTCGCCGTGTCGGCGGAGTTCGCCATAGCCCCGATGCCACAAGTCGATGTCGAAGCACCGGCCCCGCCCGTTGATGAAGCTGTTGCAGAGCCCGTCGCCATTCCCGCCTTCCTCCCTGAGGAGCCAATGTCGCCGGCACCGGCACCACCTCGGTACTGGTGTGACTTCTGCAAGGAGTACACGCCGATGCCGCACAGCCTTGAGTACAACTACTCGCTGCTGTCGCCCACACCGGTCAATCCGACTCCAGTGGCGACAGGCACCGGCGTTCCCCCGCTCGATCCGTGGTTTCTCGCCACACAGGCTGCTCCATCGCTCGTTGAAGAAGAGGATGAAGTGGTGACCGGCTCCGGCATCGGCTACCTCATCAATCCACGCGGCACGCGTGCAGCCAGGACCGGTGTCCCGCCGTACTACATCATGGACTTCAATGGCTCCTCGGCTCCTCCACCGGCAGCGGCACTGCCTTCTCCGCCCGCTACGCGCGCGCGCGGAGGCTGCTGCCCGCATGAAGGCGCAGGCCCTCCCGAGCGCGGAGGTGCTCAACATGAGGGCCTACGGCGGCGGCTTCTACTCTCCCAATGAGGGGGAGCCTCGCCTGAACTAAAGATAAGCAGCAGCGGCAGCGCAGTGGATTACGGTGGCGAGGCGACCAAGCGGCGGCGGCGTCCTTCAGGCTGAGCAGCGGCGTACGGTTGGAATCCAACCCTAACTGCTGGTTCCAGCACAAAATATACGCCTGTGCCAGCAATTGAACCGGCCTAGCAAGGCCTGCGCCCTGTCCCTCTCTCCATTTTCCACTGTGCACGCCAGCACAAGCGCTGTGCCTAATTTAACGATGCTGATGCATTCTTGTTTGGCACAGCCGGCTAGTTGTTTTATTTTATTTTTAGCAGTAATTCGTATATGACTCTGTTGAGATCTCTTATAATTATGTGTTGTAAAATTAAGTACTCTTATGTTTAGTCGTTGACTATAAACATAGTTGTACTTATGATGTTTTACCATTTTAAAATATCCACTGATATTATTTAAAGTATTTGTCCTCATTTGCATGGCAAATCCAATAAATAATATCCTTGTTGTTACGATCATTGATCTTGCAATTTATTTATTTATCTATTCGCAACCGATCATCTTATTTAAGCCCTTATACGCTTTTTAGTTTTAAAAGCACTATGCGCTTAAATCAAGGATGCAACAATATGTGTAATTTTTCTCATCAATTATATAATGCGCATGTTCTTTACTTGTTTGTTGATCGTACACAAAGGTAGCACCTTAGTTGCTACTGCAGGATCTACACTAAGTAAATACTTAGTGACTATCCTCAATGTTCATACTCAACATCACAAGTTAGAACATTTGGTCTATATCTTTTACAAAGATGATTACCATTAATTTGCATTTCTATTGGCCATACACAAGGTAGCACCATAGTTGCTACTATGGGATCTACACTAAGTCCACAACTTAGTGACTATCCTCAACGTGCGTACCCAATTTGTTTGCAAATTGAATTAAGGTCTACATCAATTCTTGATGACTATCTTAAGACGTGTTTATACAACTAGCATAATTATTTGGCATCTACTGTTTACACATACTATGCCCAAATTGAGGTCTACACCTTTATGGTGACTACCTCTAGTAACTTATTATGCATATGAGAAATTTTTACACCATTAATAATACAAGATTTATCTTGTCCCTATTTTGCATCCCATAATTACAACACACCTCAACATTTTAATAACTTAAAATGTTTCGATGGTTTGCCTCATGTAGGATCAATGGCTGTCTAAGAGTTTGATTTGCTTGCTCTTGACGGCCACAATTATCCCACATGGACTGTGGACGTAAAAGTTAATTCTATTGGTCATAACATCAAATATGAGCCACTAAATGTTTTTAAAGCAATTCAAGAATATACATGTGACTCTATTTACCATTTAATGGACCAAAAAGATACTATGTAATGTACATTTATGCATATACATATAGTCCTAGTTGTGTCTCTTAGTCAAGAGAACCACAATTATATCAAACCCACTGCTCGAAATATTTAAAGTTAGAGCAAATTATCCCGGACGCAGGAGCAAATCCATTTTGCATGGATCGGTTTGGTTTTTGGGAACTATATACATATTGAGTATCTTATGTCCACATCAATGGTTTTATTGAATCTCTTATTGAGAATCAAATTGATTAAATGATCTATCTACTAAAATAGAATTCTAACTTACCAACAATAAGTTGATTTTATGTGGCCTTACACACCGCATCGTTAATTCAAATTCATCGAACTGCATTTCTACAACTCCCTCTATTGCGTATGTACGTGGAACTTTGGCCATAGGCAAACATTTCCCATCTACGTATAGAGTATGTTTTCACATACGCAAATCACCACCCCAACATACCAATGGGCATTAGGGATCCCGATGAGCTAACTCGACAGGGATTTTATACATTGCCCATATGTTGATTATAATTTGAGGATTATTCCAGGCATTAGGGGAGACTTATACCACACAAACAATGCCCGGAATCAAAGAGCAGTCCTCACATCCACGTACCGAAGAGTCTAAACCTAATCATTTAGAACATCCGATATTTGCATCATATTGCAAAGAATCTGCCGTAAACATTTACTGATAATAAGGGTGTCACAAAATCCTATTATCCTGCTCATAATGCGCCCGAAAGAATGGAGGTACCAGATTAAAACCATTCAACTCCCACTTCCATAGAAGAGGGGAGAAGTACGACCGCCGAAGGATAATGCTTTTAGGAATCCTCCAAACCAGTAAATCCAAGCCAACCTCAAGTTGGTAGACACCTAATAGTGGACCAAATCCACAACTCGGATCTATGGTGCACCCAAATTCTGATCCTGGGACATTGGAACACCTTGACTCCATATGGGAAATGGCTAGGAGTCCAAATGGTTAATATTTTCACTTGCTATATTGATTCCAAGCAATGAATCAATCATTTAAAGACTACTGATTGTCGCGACATATACTCCTCAAAGATTGCTCTTCACCTTATTGGATTTAGACCAAAAGTCCTAGCTAGGCAGGTGTCTTCACACTCAAATTTGGTCAAACTAAAAGGTGGCAATTAAGGAGAATTGTTCTTATTCAATGATAAGAAGTATTATCACAATAATATCTTCTCTCACATAGTTTCTTTTTGGAAACAAGGTGGTGAACAATAAGAGCTTGTAGCATATGGTTTCACACAAAGACCTAGCATAACATACCCCATGGTATGTGTGAAAATTAAGTTTCCAAACTAAAATTGGCAGATCAAATGAATTTGATAGATTCGGACGTATAAGTCCCAATGGACTTCATATTCTGAATCCAAATAGAAATCGCAACATACATTGTGTATAATAAAAGCAATCATATGGATTGGAGATGGAGGTTTTAGGTAAGACCAAATAGGCTCACAACTTGTGCACCGTCTTTCAAAGATTTTAGTGCATCAATCAGCCTATATCCATAAAATATTGGAGAAATTCAATATGGACCAATCATATAATTACAAAATCCGGATGGTTGTTCATTCTCTTGAAATAGAGATCTATTTAGACCAAGGGATATTGTAGAAAAGATATTAGGACCAAAGTTCCATATCGTAGTGTCATTGGAGCACTATGTATCTTGCAAATTGCATCAGGCTTGATATTGCATTTGCAGTAAACATGAATTGTATTCTTCTCGTGGAGGTACACCTCTTTCATGGAAGTCTTTTAAACAAACTCTGATGGCGACCTCTACTAATCATTCTGAAACTATTGCTCTATATGAGACAGTATATGAATGTGTATAGCTTCGCAGAATGATTAACCACATACAACAATCATGTGGTATTGATTCAACTTAATCACCTAAAATTGTCTATAAAGATAATTTCGCTTATGTTACATAGATACAAGCATGTTGCATAAAGAGAAATGTCACTAAACATTGCCCCTAAGTTGTTTTATCCCCATGAAAATAGGGAATCAAACATCTTGCAAATCAAGTCGAGCGATAATCTCGTTGACCTAGCTACTAAGTCCTTACCAAATTCTATGTTTCAAAATTTGAACATAAGGTTGGTATGCGACGACTACTAAATTTGCAAGAATCAGGGGGAGACATCTCCTAGATGCTAACATGTATCAAGTATCATATTATACTCTTTTCTTTCACAAGTTTTACTCACAAGGTTTCTTGTTAAAGTTTTTAATGAGGTAATATTAACATAAGCTTGTGTCATATTTTCTATTTTCCCCACCGGGGTTTTTGTGGGAAATATCAAAGACACATATTGCCCTCACAACTCATCCATGTTTTTTCCCTGAAAAGATTTTTCATGTGAGTTATTCAAGAGGCAATACCAATAATATGTCGTCACATTTTCTCCTAATTTTCCCACGGGGTTTTTATAGGAGTTTTTGCGGCATATCATCTTATATTGTTCCTCATATTTTTCCCGAAAAGGTTTTTGGAGGAGTTAACTTATGTCGTATCTCCAATATTTTTCCCCACTGGGGTTTTTAATGGGATACTAATGATATAGTGGTTTATTTAAATCACAAACACATATATACTATTTTCTCCTTATTTTCCTATAAGGTTTAAAGGAGTTTTTATAGCATATATATATATACATATTCCTCAGATTTTTCCCATAGGGTTTTTCGAGAAATCCAAACTTACAGCTGCATTGATCTTAAGAAAGATTCGATCAAGGGGGAGTGTTACGAAACAACGTCTGCTCACAAGAAGACACCTGTTCATTGCATTGGTGATCTCATCCGTACAAGCAGTTAGGACTAGAGATTAGATTAAGCAGTTAGCATCAACGAAGGGGCATGTCCTTTCGTTGTGTCTGTTCTAGTGAACAGTTGCCTTCCCCTGTAAAGAGATACCTTTTCACGGTGTATATATATCTAACAGATCAATGAAAGCAGTAGTTGTTCCCAAATCTCTGTTCATTACATTCAATTTCCAACAATTTGGCCACGAAAAAACTCTGCTTACTTATTTGGCCCCTTTTTTTTTAATTTGCGTACGCATATAGACTCCTATCGCCACAACATAGGAAGGTGTATTCAGCGGTGAAACTTGTGAAGACAGATCTACCAAATCATATTAGATGAATATATGAATAATTGCGACATTTGCTTGATGGAACAATAACTTTTTTGATACAATCCTAGAAATATGTGATAGTTCGCTTCAGAATATGAATGACCGCGCTCGTAGAGTGAATTTATAAGAGGGAAGCACCGTTGTAAAAGAATTTGTGTGTCTCTAATTTTATCTCTCCATATGAATGCTTGACTTGTGCAATATATATATCCCATTATTATGAATATTTTCTCGCTCTGTCCCACAATAAGTGCACTTTTAGAGTTTAAAATTTGCCCCAAAATAAATACATCTCTAGGTATAAGATGTTTTTGGGTTATCAATCTATGCCGACTACCGACTCGGTGACAATTTATTCTAAATTCGCCACTGATTTTTCTGCCCACATCCATCCCGACCTGTACGCACCAGCCGCTAGCTAGCTGGACAGCAAGCGTTTTTGTACGTGGCCGGTGCGTCGCCGTCGCGCCCGTTGCGATGGGCCGGCCGGACGGCGACCCAAGTGGATGTCAGCGAAGGCTTTCTTTCGATCGATCGTTGGTCCTCGCATGCAGTTCGACTTCGACTGACGCCGGCGAAGCGAAATGCTTTATTTCCGTTAACCAGGTGTCTGGACCTCGGCCACGTATCTCCGATTCTTTATCCCTTCGCATGCATTTCGCGCCCTCCGCGCCACACACAACTAAAAAGTATCTCCCGCGCGCCGGGATCCTCCTCCACCTCCTCTCGCCCTCCGTCTCGCCGTCGCCGGTCGGCACGCCACCATGGCCTCCGACGCGCGGCTCTCGCTACCGTGCCGCCTGCCCTCGCTGCTCCCTCCGCCGGTGGTGCTGCAGCGCCGGTCGTTGCCGCCGCGCGCCGTATCCGCGGCGTCCACCTCCCCGCGGTGCCGCGTCGGGGCCGTGCCCGTGCGCGCCCGCGGCGGGTTCCGGCCTCGCGCCGCTTCCGAGGGCGAGGTGCAGCAGCAGCAGGTGGAGGAGGAGGTGGTGGACAGCAACGTGCTCCCCTACTGCAGCATCGATCGCAAGCAGAAGAAGACCATCGGGGAGATGGAGCAGGAGTTCCTCCAGGCGCTGCAGGCACGTGCCCATGAATTTTTTTTTATCCTCTTGATTGATACCTGCCGGTGAAAAATCGAATTAATCCAGCATCTTATCAGTTGTTGTTCATGATGTTTGTTATTGCTACATATATAGGCCTTCTATTACGACCAGAAGGCGATCATGTCCAACGAGGAGTTCGATAACCTCAAGGAGGAGCTCATGTGGGAAGGAAGCAGCGTTGTCATGCTAAGTGAGTGCACCTTTTTTTAATGAAACAGTAGGGGTTTGACCCCCTACTGGACTCTGACATATTAAGCTCATCTTGCAACTTACTGTCTGTGACATAAAAACAACCCGCCACACATAGTATTTTCGTTAGACAAGATACATGAGCAGTGCGACAGATGTTGGGGCATTCAGAATTTTTTGTTTGCCTCAAGGGCACAGAAATGATTTGCTCATGCCAATTCCTAATCAATGTTCATTTGTTTTTGCCTTGGTTAGGCGCGGATGAGCAAAAGCTTTTGGAAGCCTCCATGGCATATGTCTCTGGCAAACCCATCATGACAGATGAAGAATTCGATGCACTCAAGCTGAAACTAAAGGTTTTGTTCTTGTTATCCTGTCAATCTTGTGCTAGTGTGGTGATGGTGTGATATATGCTGTCCGAAAAGCTGAAGCGATTTTGTGCAATTCTTAGTCCTTTACTTACCAAGGATGGTTGATGTTGATCTGTATCTATTTATCAAGTACTATATAACTAGAACAACTAGAAAGCAAGCAGGGAAAAATATCTTATGGGGAAAAAGTAGTTTGGAGCTGTGAAAAACTCCACCAAATTAAAGGCCGTCTTTACAAGTTTGGAAAAACTCTACAAAAAAAGAGCATACATATAGAGGCAGGGGTAATGCATAATGCACAATAAGCATGTAACAAACTTGGTTCTCGATCTTCCTGAGTTATGAAAAGGGAAAACTTTTTTTTTGTTTACTTGTCAATTTGATATTCCTTTGCATCTATGACTATGAGTTCTTTTTAGGATCATGGGAGAGAACAGCGTGGTATAGAAAATGAGGCGCTAATAATATAGCAAGTCATTACCAACTTAAAGTAAAATAAGTGGCAGCATTATTAAGAGAACAGCCTATTACGAAAAGACCCCCATGATTGTACCATACACACATAAAGCATCATTCTTAATCTCCATTTTTTTTTTTATATTTTTCCTCTCTAGCAAGAAGGAAGCGACATTGTAGCGGAAGGTCCAAGATGCAGCCTAAGGAGTCGAAAGGTACGTACTGCCTCCATGATTCTTTACCTCTGCTTCTTCACTTATAAGTCTTTATTTCCTAAAAATAATCACTCAGTTTACTATCCTTGCCATTTATTCTTCTTCATAACAACACACATTGGAAAGAAAGGCATAGTTCATTTCCTTACTATCAGAAGATTAGGACCAGTCCTTTCATTAGCTTGCCACCAAACTTTTCACAACATGTTTATGCTTCCTTCAGTGATCAAAAGCCTGACAAATGTTCAGACTTAAACAGTATCGCACAGCCAAGTCAGATGAGTTTACACTATAGTTAGGATTAGATGTGACTTTCCCATTCACTTATTTTGCTAAGTAAAGTTTTTTTTTACTGTATTTTGCTAAATAAAGTGAGTTGGTACATTCCAAGAATCCTGACAGTCTATGGAATATGTGCAGGTCTACAGTGACTTAACTGTTGACTACTTCAAGATGTTGCTGCTAAATGTTCCAGCAGCTGTGGTAGCTCTGACACTGTGAGTATTACATGGAAATTCTGCCATTAGAGGAGAATAAAAAGAGGACTGCTTAAATTCTCCTGATTTCGAATGGTCATGTTACACCGCAGCCCAATATAGCTATTGACCTATTGTTTTAGGAGGGATACTATCTTCATTAACAACTCTAAGATGTCTAATGCACGTTTTCTTCTTGACAGATTCTTCTTCTTGGATGATTTGACGGGATTTGAAATCACATTTCTTCTTGAAGTAAGTATTGGCAAATTGAAGTCTACTATATGTTTCTTTAGGGCTTTAGGCTTCTGGACAGTAATTAAGAAATTCTATAATAATACTTCACTATCCTTGATCATTTCTTGTAGCATACTGAAAGTTGTTTCTCATGAGCTGGAAGCCTGGAAGTTGAAAACTGGGGGGTTCCACTGTGGTTGATTCTAGTGGTTCTGTATAGTGGGTGTGTGGGCTGCTGCAGTGCTGCTAAATTTACCACGGCCGCCTGACTATTAAGTGAACCCTTTTGGAAATGTAATAACATGTCACCTCAGGCTAGTGGAAATTCATTTTCCTATATCAAAAAGCTCCCTCCTATGACATCATACTTTTCCTGCATAAAGTGAGCAGGTTGGCCTTAGCTCTGAACAATGTTTTTTTTCCCCAAACCGGTCCAAACTGTTCAAACATTTATACTAGGCAGACCGGCCGATGAAGCAATGTGCATTCGACCAATTTATTCCACTTGTTTCACCACTGATTTTTTTTTCTTTGCATCAAGAAAATGATAGATTGAAGTTAAGAAGGAATAGAAATAATTCAACAAATACAATGCAGTTGTTTCAAGGTTACTTGTTTCTGAGACCAACTTATTACAGATTAGACTTTTTTGACACAATATTACAGATCAGACTTGTTCTGATAAAAATTAACGGCAGTCATCTTTTCATTCTAAGCCATGGCAAACATGTAAAATTTCTTCTCCCTAATGCAACAATGAGCGACATCCTTCTTGTCATGGATGCCACATTTAAAATAACTTTTTTATACTGTAGGTTCTTCAGTTGGTGTTTGTGCCAGCCAAGAAATTTAATTGTTTGTAACAGCATTTTTCTTATTTATGCAGTTGCCAGAGCCTTTCAGTTTCATCTTCACATGGTTTGCTGCACTGCCTTTAATATTTTGGGTAGCACAGGCAATCACTAATGCCATAGTGAAAGACTTCCTGATTTTGAAGGTATTTTTCCTTTTTGTTGTTCATACATTGTTGCGCGCTTAACTGGATCGCGGATAGATGATTATTCTTTTTTCAGGGCCCATGTCCAAATTGTGGGACTGAAAATCTTTCCTTCTTCGGGACCATATTATCAGTGTCTAGCGGTGGTTCCACAAACAGTGTGAAATGTGAAAGGTATGCCTTATTAATATCAAATTCTGTAGGCATTCAGGCTTATATGCTGAGCAGCATTTGTTGCTATGCTTGTGCATCAGTTGTGGCACTACGCTGGAGTACGACTCTGCATCTCGATTGATTACACTCCCAGAACCGGCTGAGGCATAAGCAATGGTGGTTTAGGTGAGTCATTATCCTACAAAGCCTGCAACCATCAATGGTCGACCGAAGTCTATGCTATTGATTTCATTCTTGCGGTTACTTATTTATGAATCAAACCACAAAAAACTAAAGAGATTAGGAAAGTATGTAAGATACAGATAGACATACATTTTATGTTACAGAGTTCTAACTGCATGGATATTCCTAGATTTCGCTAGCAGGAAAGATGGCCCGCAGATTCCTGAATCCTGATCGACAGTACAGAGCAAGACAGTCCTTGAACCGGGTGATAATCATGCCGTGATTTATGTTTGCTATGCGAGTCTATGTATATCTTTAAACAAGTTTAGACATCTGTATTGTATAGATTTAACGAAATCGATATATGTATATATGTGCATAGAGTGTACAAAGAAAAATTATACTAGCTATGTTCCATTTTGGATGACCTGTCTTGGCATATGTATGGTTGTCTGAAGAATTTAACGTTCTGTGTGATGTTTAAGAATTGAGCCCTTTTACAATGGTTGGAAAGGCATCTAAATGCCTCTTAATGCCTCTTGATGCCTCCACCAACAAATTATTTTCGTTAATTAATTTTATGAAGGGTACTATGGTCTTTTAGCATATGTAATCGAACCCCACCCCCGGCCCACCTCCCGGCCCGCCTAAGAGGCCGACGCAAGGCTGCTCTCCCTCGCGAAGTCGCGATAGCCCTCGCGAGCCGCCGCCCCCCGGTCCCCCTCCCCATCGCGCCCTGCTCCCTCGCCATAGCCGCCGCGGCGGCCGCCGCCGGTCCCCGTCGCGCCCCTGCTCTAGCCGCCGCCGCCGCCACCCCACAGCCC
This sequence comes from Themeda triandra, assembly GCA_018135685.1. NCBI lineage: Eukaryota > Viridiplantae > Streptophyta > Magnoliopsida > Poales > Poaceae > Themeda > Themeda triandra. The sequence continues at coordinate 202,516 of JAENPR010000165.1, read as the reverse complement.
GACGCAAGGCTGCTCCTTCCTTCTCCTCGCCAGCCGCGCCGCCGCAGCCCTCGCACGCCGTCGCACCGGCGTCCTTCCCTCTCTCTCGCTCACCGCGGCAGCCGCCCTTCCCCTTCTCCTTCCCCTCCTCCCCGGAAGCACCGTGTGACGCGAGCTGCGCGCGCCCGCGCCCGTGTTTCTCCTGCCGACGGGATCTAGCTCCAGCACCGGATTCAACCACCGTCCGCCGTCCCGCCGGCCGGCCACGTTGCCGGGATCACGCAAGAGCTGACCCAAATCTGAAGTACGTGGTACTCCTACATGTTCGTTCTGAAATACTTTTTTTTTTGTGAATCTCTAATGACGATGTGAGGTAGTGTTCATTCTAGAACTCCGTTGGCAATAAGCTGGTGTGGCTTCTGAACATGAAACACCACGACGCCTAGGATGTAGTATTCAGGCCTGCGGCATCAATCAAATGTCGGTGCTAAGCACTCTTCGACCATGTCCAGTAGGTTTGGGTTTTCCAATGCAGCCGCAACACGTTCTTTGTCGTTCAGTTGCTTATTCACTGCAACAAAGAAATAACTTATATGGTGAGATATTCATCCAAGCGATTGATGTGGTAACTATTGCAGAAGCTGTAGAACACATACCAGCAGCTTCAGTTGCGTGTGATCCAGGGGCAACCCTTATGTCCACCTATAACAGTTAAGATTCAGATGGTTGTCTAAATTTTCCCACGAGAGAAGAATCGTAGAGAGAGAAAGAGCGCGCACACAAAAAACAGGAACAATTTCCCTAACATGTTTTAAAGAAAGATAAAAAGACTTCCAGATCTTTCTTATTAGATTGCATTTCCACCCGTAAAATCAATTTTTTCCTTATGAAATGTATAGCATATACCACCAATTTCCTAACCATTTCAGTGACCAAGTTTTATGTGCAAATAAGGTATAATCATGTTATAATTCAATTTGAAAGACAGACATTTCAGGCCCATGTACCACCTCTGAAAAATAGTTAGCAACAAAACTATCCCTTATGATATCCCTTATGACAGCAGTATGCTGACATAAATGCCATGCCTATCACAGATTTTTAGAACTGACTAAGCTCCACTTGATGGTAACATATCAAACCCTGATTGCTGTAGCAAAATAATATTGATAGTGTAAATTGTAAGTTGTAACACAAGTACTTTGTCTCAAGTTCTACAATTACTAGATTGAATCTGTCAGTTTTTGTGCTTGCTGAAATTTTAGTTTGTTCTGAAAATTACTGTAGCAGCAATGGTTGAACAACCTTAGTATATTCGTGACAAAAGCAACCATCATTTCTTATGCACTTCTATGCCTAGGAGTTTGATTTTTTGTTGTTGCTCATTCTGCTTGCAGTTTTTTCCTTTTTGTTAACAGTTGATTGTGTCTGAATATTTAATCCTGACATGATTCTTGTTAAAAAAATCCTGACATGATGTGTGCAATAATTAATAAGCTTGGTTGGAAAGCTGATGTGATCAACCGAAAGGAAGTGGGCAGCTTTGTACTCTAGGATGTCATCTTGTTTCTTTGATGCAGCCTATCTAACTGTACTTTAATATAGTACCTATTTCTGGAATTAGGAGTTGCATGTTGGGATCACTACATGTTGTATTTCCTCTCAGTACATCATAACCTTATAACTTGCTCATCCATTTGTGCGGAGGAAATGTCGTGTCTTGAGTACAATGAAATTGTAAGGAAGACATTTCGTAGCGAGCAAGAAGGAACGCTGTTCTACAACGATACGCCGGGGGGAAAGGATTTAGTGTGAGGAAAAGCTATTGTGAGTGGAACAATGGCAAAACGAGAGGATCCTTCGGAGGTTAGTTTGCAGGCTGTGAAGGTTTCCGCGAAGAGAAGGAGCCGATGAGGGAGGATAAGCAAATGCGGAAGCCGCGGAACATTACTCGTGTTGGTGTCATGCTAGAATGGTGATTGCACTGGACCGGAACACACTATTGTGGCATGTGAAGGAATTCATCTATGAGCACAACCATCCGATGGTGGATCAAGATCTTGCTTGTTTTCTGCGTTCACATAGAGGAATCAGCGATGAGAAGAAAGCTGAAATTGTGGCGATGCGTGCATTGCTGGGATCCGCAAACACCGGATAATGGATGTTATGGAAGTGCAAGACGGTGGGTATGACAAGGTTGGATTTACAAGAAGGGACTTGTATAATTTCTGCCATCTCAATAAGGTGAAATCACTTGCTCTTGGTGATGCTCAAACAAATTCCTCGGTTACTTCGAGAGGAGAAAGATTTAGGGATCCCGATTTCTTCTTCGACTACAAGACTGATGAGAAAGGGCACCTCACGGGGCTGCTGTGGTGTGATTGTCAATGTCGGCTTGATTATGCAGCATTTGGTGATGTCATCATCTTTGACAAAGACGTACAAAACGAACCGGTACAACCTCGCCACTTGTTCCAATTGTTGGGGTGAATCAGCATGGTAGCACAGTTCTTTTTGCATGTGGGGTTATTGCAAAGGAGACAATTGAGTCATATGTGTGGGTTCTTAGGTCATTCTCTAATGCCATGAGTCGAAGCATCCCGTTTCGTGATCACGTATGGCGACCTTGCTATGCGAGAGAGCAATAGGGCTGGTGTGGCCATTTGCATCGCACGTGGCTATGTATATGGCATATTGAGCAGAACATTGTGCGCAATGTTGGAGATGATGATGTAAAGGATGAGTTTAGGAAGTTCCTTTATGATTGCTGCTCCATAGAAGATATTGAGTTGAAATGGTTGGAATTCTTGGTTAGGCATAAGGTAAAAAGGGAGTCATGGCTATATCAGATGTATGAGAGGAGGGAAAAATGGTGTGCTGCATATCATGTTGGTAAGTGCTATTTAGGATTGAGGAGCAACCAGCGGAGTGAGAGCCTACACTCTAGGCTTCAGGTAAATCTAGATCGCAAAATGACACTGATTGAGCTGGTAAAGCACTTTGACCACTGCCTATCGCGGCTTCGCGGTAATGAAGGTTTCCTGGACTATGTAGCAAAACATTCTTCTCCATGCTTACAACTAGATGCTTCTATTATTGAGATAGCGGCTGCGACATCGTTCACACCAAGTGTTTTTGCCACAGTGCAGTATAGCATAAGAGCTGCGAAGAAGTGTTTTGCGAGAGACATTCAAGATGGCTATGATGTGATTACGTATACTTGTTTGCGAGAGGGATAAAGGAGAAAGAGAGTACCATGTGGAATGTGAGGTATGTGTTGATGAAGGCATTGTGAAGGGAATTTCATGTTCTTGTCTTAGGTTACAGTCCGTTGGAACCCCATGCTCACACATCTTCTTTGTATTGGGCGATCTCAAAGTAAGCGAGCTTCCGGACTGCTGTGTTTTGAAAAGGTGGACAAAGGGGGCCAAGAGTGCATTTCCTCCGGTAAGGAAGAGCACCATGTATGACTATACCGATAGTCTACAGAGGTACATTGAGCTATGCAATATCGGTAAAACAACATCATTTGTAGCGTGTCATTCGGATGAAACATATGAGCGGCTGAAACACTTGTTGTATGAGGAAGTCATATGATCCTTCCAAATGAAGAAGAGCAAGAGGACGGAGAAAATTGGTATGATCCGGTGTTGCCGCAAGCCCTGGATGATGATGATTCTGTAGACACCAGAAATGTCTTGGATCCCATCCATGTTCCTGGCAGAGGGGCCCCGAAGAAAAAGTTCAAGCCAATTTCAGATAAAAATAGATCTAGTGTGAGATGTACTCTGTGTAAGGGTGAGGGTCACAATCGGCGAACATGCTCCATGAGAAAAGAGGTAGTTAAGACTAATGTTCATCAAAGCTGACTAAAGGCTGATGCCTCTTCTTTTGTAGTCAAGTTTATTTTGAGGACATAAAGGCTGATGCCTCTTCTTTTGTGGAGAACATAGTTCACAAGAGTAAATTACAGGCGCACGAGTGGTGCAAAAAGAGCTTGCAAAGCTCAAAAAACAAAAGTGGGTAAACTTAAGCTATATTCTCTAACCACTGTTGTAGAGTGTCAGCGCAGCTGGGCTTGGCTTTAATGCAAATCAAGCCAATTTCTTCCCTGAGCATAATCTTTCAACTATGAGGTTGCATGGTTTATTGTTGAAAATGAGATCATTCCTTTTGCACCGATGGTTCAACACCCAGCAATTGACAATTATCTGAAAATATGATTCCCAAACTTGGTTCTTGAGTCAACGACCATATCTAGGGGTGGAAGGTTTAAATCCCAGGCAATACCAATGGAGTTCCAACATGATTGACTTAAGGGGTATTGAAAGAAGAGATGCATGATGGTTTCTTCAAAATTAGTATTGCATATGGCAGAATTGTAGCTTGGAAGGTGCATGTTTTTCCTTCTTAAGATGTTCCTTGTGTTCAGTCTGTCTTTGAGCAATAACCAAAAGAAGAACTTATGCTTACCAAGATTGTCTCCTGACCACATCCAGGCAAAAAGAGGTGATGCTTGTTGAGTGCCTTGGAGGGGCTTTGTAAGTTTTCGTTGATGAGTATGAAATCGAGTTCCATGAATAGCCCTAGCTATCAAAAGTTTCTATGAGTACATTATTTTCTTCATCTGCACGGCATGGGTATTGGCTACTGAGGTGGCTAGGGCAGGTCGAATTATGTTTGGGACCACTACTCCACAACACTCAGATTGACGTTGGTTAGCCCTATGTACTAATAGTGAAGATCTATCTACTATATGGGTGAATTGAGCAATATGACGCAAAGGTCCTTACAGCCAATAGACGATTGTATTGTTAGCCTTGCTCTTAGAGCATCTCCAACAACTTGGTATATTTCACTTGGTAAATCCTGTGTTTTAGCAACTTGCTATTTTATTTTGCAAGTGAAAAAAGGTGTATCTCCAACAACTTTGTATTCTCACTTGGTAAATCCCGTGATGACTACTTTTTATATTAGCCCCTGAACTTTTCCAAAATCAATTAAGGGCGTATTTAAAATTCTTTGTGTCCGATACTTTGGCGAAAAGTCCGTCAAAGAAAATCTATCATAGCTAAGGTCCTCGGCGGTGCTCGGCGGGGGCGGCGCTCGGCCGGCGGGGGCGGCGCTCGGGCGGCGCGCGCGCGGGCGCTCGGGCGGCGGGCCGACAGCGGGCGCGGCGCTTCCCGACGGCGCGACGGGCGGCGCGCGAGCGGCGGCGGCGCGACGACAGCACCTGCGCGGCGCGGAGACAAGAAAACACTGAGAATTTCCGCGCAAAACCCCAGAATTGACAGAACCGGCGAAGTGTTCCGAACCAGATGGGCATGTGATCGAGCAGACTGACCTTGCCGCGGTAGCCGCAGCGGGCGGAGGCAGGGCAGGCGCGCGCGTAGCCGCCGTCGGTGACGAATCCCTCGAATCTGGCCTGCGCGCGGAGCGGAGCAGTTACAAGAAGGGGCAGGAGGAGGAGGCGCGAGGAGAAGGAGCGGTGGGGGATGCGCGAGGTGCTGCACGCGGCGGCGGCCGGACCTGGCAACGATGACCGGCGGGGACGGCGGAGGTCGGGCGACGTCCGTCCGTCTCGCGGCGCGGAGACGCCTCGGCGGGCGCAGGCGCGGCCCGCGCGGGCGATACGCACGCCCTCCGCGCGCGGAGGGTGTTTTTTCCCAAGTGCCTATTTTACCAAGTTGGTATTGGGAGTTGTTGGAGAAGAGATTTTGTGTTTTTGCCAAAAATTATAGAATATCAAGTGAGAATAGGGAGTTGTTGGAGATGCTCTTAGTGAAGGATTACTCGGACTCAGCCAGTGCATAGGAACTAGCTAGGGTCCCTTTAGCCCTGCCTTGGTCATCTTTATGAGGCTCAAACGAAGTCGGTATTTGGACGGAAGGAGCAATAACTAGCTACTTCCCCCGTCCTTAAAAGAATCTATTGGAATCGTGTTAGTAAAAATTTCTCAACTTTAACTAGATTTGTAAAAAGTACATGATATTTATGTCTTCAAATAAATTTATTATAAAAGAACTGCTTTAATGCTCCTCTTTTTAAAATTGCACTAACCTAATGGTACTATTATGTGCCATAAATATTAATATATATTTTGCTAAATATATTTGGTCAAAGTTTAAAGTTGTTACCTTTTTAGGAAGCGAAAATGACTGGTTTTCTAGGGAGTATATCTAATTTTGGTTAGGCGCGGGAGCTATATAATTGCTATTTGCTAGGTGTGTATGTAGGCTAGCTCGATGTTTTATCCAAAAAAATGTTAGCTCGATGTTGGGCGTGTACCCATCCATCACTTATTGACAGTTAACATGTGGCAAGAGTGAGGTCATCCGGAACCTCCTCTGTCCTCTCTGTAGTATAGTAGCTAGCTCTGAGAATACGCATGCTAATAATTCGCCACGTCGACCCAAATCCAACGAGCGCTTGCGCGTGCATGGCGCCTGCGACGGCGGCGTGGGCAGAGAAAATATTAGACTTGCTTACCATTGCAATTGCAAGTGCGCGTGCGTACCCGCCACGACACAAACAACGCGGATGAAGCCGCTGTGTGCGCCTGTGCCTGTCCTTCCCACTCACTACGTACGGTGGCCGCCTAGGCTATACAACTACCGATAATGTCACGCGGGAATTCGTTTCTATCGATTAGTGCACTTAGTTCATTTTTTTTTTTTTGAACTCGGGGCATCCCCATTTCCATTCATAACAAACGGAAATACAGAGTTTAAACAAGACGAGGAGACCAGCAAAGCTGGGGGAAAAGCAACAGGGGAAGGAGGGGAAAGGAACGAGAACGCTAGCCCTGCTAACGCACGAACCTAACAGTTTTGAGACATCACAATCATTAAGACAGACTGCGCTTAACCACCAGCGCAAGAGGACGCATCACACAGACTTATTGAAGTTTTATCTCAGTACTCTTCCTCGAACAGCAAAATGACGATGATGTAAAAGGCGCCTGCAGCCTATGTAGCCCTCCATCTTCAGTTCTGCGCGTGGTCGCCTCCATTTGATTGTGCTCCAGGAACGTCATCGGCCATCACCTTGGTCTTCTTGGACGCCAGCAGACCCAGCGCAACTTGCATCATCATGTCGATGCCGGCCGTCAGGTCCTCCTTGTCGATGCCCTTGAACAAGCCTGTCCAAAACTTCATTAGAGCTGCAGCGTGACAAATGATGTCCAGTGGACTTTTAATCATTATCTTGTCAAAGCATGCTTTGTTACGCGCTTTCCAGATTGCCCAGCATATAGCTGACACACCAAAGACATGGAATCGTCTCCCATTAGGAAACCAATGTTCCAACCATTCCCAGCACTGGCCCAGGTTAACAGGCAAATCAGAGGCTCCAAAGCACTTAGCGATGCAGCCCCACACAACTTTAGCAACAGGACAATAGAAGAATAAATGATCAATCGTTTCAGGTTGATCACAGAAGTAGCAATCAGGAGATCCTTCCCACTTTCTTCTAAGAAGATTGTCTTTGGTTAGAATCACATTATTAGCAGCAAGCCACATAAAGTACTTATTTTTAGGGGGTATATTACTTTTCCAGATATGTTTCATATAAACTCCATTTTCATTAGAGGTCAACGCCTCATAAACAGACTTCACAGTGAATATATTCTTATTACCTCAATTCCAGCCCACCACATCCGCTTCCTGAGATAGCTGGAAGGCTTCCACCAGATCCCAAATTTTATCCCAGATAATACTCATCTCCCTTGGCAACCATCTCCTAAACGTAATGGCTGCCACCCCATTTTTAGCCTCATGCACAGAGATTTCTTTCTGTTCACATAAGATATAAAGCTCAGGAATGATATCACACAAGGGTTTATCAAAAATCCACTTGTCACACCAAAATCTGGTACTTCTACCATTACCAATGCTGATTGACCTCCCACTGAGGTAGATACTTTTGATTTTCAAAAGGTCAGCCCAGATGGGAGAATCATTAAGTCTGTGTTCAACAGTGTGAATTGATTTTTTGCTAAGGTATTTTGCATAGATCAGATCTTGCTAGAGACCCTTTTCATTTTCCAATTTCCACCACCATTTGCACATAAGGCTAATGTTCAGTTTAGTGAGATCTTTAATCCCTAACCCCCCTTTTTTCTTACTTTTGCATATTACTGGCCATCTTATAAGGTGGTACTTCTTCTTTGTCCCTCCTCCTTGCCGAAAAAGGTTCTTCCGACTTTATCCATTTTTTCGTTATTGTCTTTGGGAGCATGTACACAGACATGTGATACACAGATGTGTTGTTTAAACTAGCAGTGATTAGAGTTGACCTGCCAGCCCATGGTTAAGGAGTTTCCTTTCCATGTTTCCAAATTTTTCATGCATTTATCGGTGAGAGGATTCCAGTCACTAACATGCAGTCTACTTGGACTAATGGGAACTCCTAAGTACTTAACTGGAAAAGTACCTATCCGACAGTTAAAGATTTGAGCATAATCATCAGCCCATTCCCCTTCATCATTTATCATGATTATTTCACTTTTGTTGAAATTGATCTTCAATCCAGCTAGTAACTCAAAGTAATATAGCAATAGCTTCATGTTCCTGGCTCCCTCTAAATCATGTTTTAGACAAAGGATGGTATCATCTGCATATTGCAGAATCACCACTCCTTTTGGTATGATGTGATCAACTAAACCTGTAATTAACCCATTTTTTTGTGCCTGAATCACCATTCTAGTAAGACAATCAGCTGCAAAATTAAACAAAATAGGAGACAAAGGATCACCCTGTCTCACACCCTTGTAACTTTTAATATAAGGACCCAAGGTTTCATTTATCTTAATATTCACAAATTCCTCCACACACCACTTGTTTTATCCAATTGCACCAAGTTTTACAAAAGCCTCTCATCTCTAGACAATCAAATAGGAGCTTCCAAAGATACCTTATCATAAGCCTTTTCAAAATCAATTTTGAAAAGGATCCCTATCTGTTTATTCCTCTTAGTTTCATGAATAATTTCATGTAAGCACATAATTCCCGATGTAATACTCCTCCCTTTCATGAATGCGTTTGATTTGGATGAATTAATTTTTCAGATACAACTCAATCCTCAATGTAAGGACTTTTGTGATAAGTTTGTACAAGCAAACTTTAACAAACAAATGGGCCTATACTTGCTGAATCTTGGATGCATCACTAATCTTAGGAAGAAGAGTAATGATACCATAATTCAACCTACTAATGTCGGCTTTGCCCTCATGAAATTCATGAAAAAGGCCAATGATGTCCCGTTTAACTATGTCCCGGAATGCTGAAAAAACTCAATGGGAATTTTATCTCGCCCAGGGGCCTTGTTTCTCTCCATTTGGAATAAGGCATGTTTAATTTCATTTTCGTAAAAGACCCGACAAAGAGCTTCATTGTCATCGCATTTAATCTATAACATCCTTCCCATATATTTTCATCCGAACCACCCCATGATCAGGTTCGGACCAAAGAGACTTCTATAGTAATCAGTTGCATGCTCCAGGAGATTCTGATCCCCCTCAATTAGTTCCCCCTCATTCTCAAAACTAATGATCATAGATTTTCTCTTTCTTCCACTTGCATATCTATGAAAATAACTAGTATTTAGGTCACCCTTAAGTAACCAGATCTCATTACTTCTATTATACCAATAAGATTCTTCCCCGTAATGTAGTGATAAATTTTCAGCAAGCGAGGTCAACTTTTCTCTCGAAATAGGAATGCAGTAACCCTTGGTTTTCCTCCATATGCTCCAAATCACCTAATTCTTCCCGAATAATTCTTCTCTTTTTTCTATTTTCCCCTTGCACACTAAAACCCCAACCCTTAAAGAATTTCTTTAAGAGTTTAATTTTTTGCTGAATCCTACCTAGGCTTGTGTCAATGTTACATTGTCTCTCCCAAATCTTTTTAACCTCAGGCAGAAACTCCTTATTGTCAAACCAACTCAATTCAAATCTGAATTGAATTGTTTTGCTCTGATGTCTAGGGCCACATGATACAATAAGAGGATTATGGTCGAAACTTCTCTAGGCCATTTTTTAACCACCGCTTGAGGGAAACAAGCCTCCCACCCAGTTGTGACTAACACTCATTAAGTCTCTCAAATGTTGGAGGGTCTTGGTTATTAGACCAAGTATAGCCTCCACCACATAACTCTAGTTCCCTCAGATTATAGAAGTTGATCAAGGAATTAAACAAACCAGAATGTTTATGTGTGCCACCCTTTCCACTCTTCTCATTAGCATATCTAATCAAGTTGAAATCCCCACCAATCAGCATGGGTTCCTGATTATTGGAGCAGAATTTAGATAGTTCAGCTAAGAAAGGGATCTTCCCTTCTTCCTGAGCATCTCCATACACTATAAGAAGATTCCACTTGAATTTATTATGTTTATCCCATAGGTTCATCTGTAACATGTAGTCACCTTGTATAAAAGCACCCACCTCATAAAGCTCAATCTTAACTCCTACTAGGATCCCCCCAGACCTCCCTCTAGATGAGTTATACAACCATAAATAATCCAATTGAGGGTCAAATTTCTTAATGAGAGAATCTTCACAATGTTCAACCATTGTTTCTTGTAAGCCAATAAAATGAAACTGATTTTGTTGAATAGAATTTTTCAGAAAGGTGGAGAGGCCTCTTTTTTTGAGACCTCTGCAGTTCCAAATGAGACCTTGTATATTCATACTACGTTTTTTTCCTTCTCTTCTTGGAAATCTCAGATTTTCCTGATTTTTCCTACTTTTTCTTGTTACTTTAGGTGAGATCTTACACACCTTCCTCCCTTCTTTTTCCTAGTTCTAGAATGTGCTACTTCAGGCTCCTCAGGTTCAGAGGCATCCTCTTGTAACCATTCCAGCCTGAGCACTTCATCATCAGCATTTTGTTCTTCACATTCAGTAATTTCCACACTTGTTTTAAGTTTTTGCCGTTTCTGAAAAAGATTAAATCTAGCCTGCTCTATTTCCTTAAGCAAATCAAAGGTCCCATTAGAGTTACTAGACGAATTAATACCCATTTTACTTGAAATGCAATCAAAATTAGATTTAGATAACTCAAAGAATAGCAAAAAGATTAACAACATGGTGGGATTTGGATGGTAAATTACCTTCCAGATTCCGCTTCCTCGCCATCTCCTCATCCTTTTCTTGAGTTGTCTTGAGAATGTCTTGATTCAGTCGACTACTCCTCCTCAGTTCTTTTTGCTGTGCCACCCCCTTGATCAACTCATCCACTTGACCATCTCCTTGCCCATTTTCTTCAGCAGGAGTCTGATTAATGATGTCTTCATTTTGACTTTCCTGAGTATGCACAATTTGGTCTTCTGGAATGAAAACTTCAGGTGACTCAGATATAGGATTGACAGTTTCTTTTGGAGTTCCCACTATCTCTTCCATTTGAAACACAGACTTTTTCCCCTTGCTCATTTCCAGCCCCTTGAACAAATCCTCTGGGACAACATTAGAAGAGAATTGGCCAAACATGAACACTTGCTGATTGTCATGGATCATGTCCTTGGAACATCCCTGCCCACTATCACCATAAGCACCAATTTCCCTGAGCTTGTCACTGAGTGATTCACTGTCTGAATCAGAGTCCTCAAAGTAATCAGGGATATCAACTCTACCATCCATCTCTTTAGCATTCCTCCTTGAGTACACTTTCTGTGCATCACCCATGAATTTGGGACCAGATGAGCTGCCACCACCAGTTTTTGGAGGGGCTGATGATATCATTCTCTCACTCAGGGAGTTATCCTTTTCAGCCACAAACCTTGCAAACTTGCCCAGAGACTCATTCCCTTGACTGACTTTGGAGATATTTTGTTGCTGCTCATTCCCCTTAGCCTTCTTAGCTGATGGAGGTTGACTGTCTCCCACTTTGATGCCACTTTCTGATGCACTTAGTTCATTGTGAACGGGCAATATGTGTATTGTGTCATCGGTGTTCGTTTGTGGTGGATTCATTTGGTGCTAATACAAACCGGTGGTGTACTTTCTTTCCCAGATGAAACTGGAGGGGCTGGAGCCTGAACACCCCCCTCCTCCTATGATCTTGTTTAGATGCATTCGTATTCGCATCAATTAACATTTATTTTAATGGATTAAAGTAAATGAAACTAAAATTGCACTCCAATCCACCCCACATATATACATGGTCGACGCGAATACGGCTACATCCAAGACCTATGACTAATTGGGCTCGCCGATGTTAGTACAATATTTATTTCTCTGGAAGTCTGGAGCCATAACAAGATGTGGTTTTGTTTTGTTTTGACAAGGCGCATTTGGCTTAACCTTCGACCTTTGTATATGTACTAGTAGTACATAGGGTATATATTGTGGTATACCCTGAAGAGAATGATTTGTTTTTAGCCAAGCGCATGTAGCTAGAAAGGAGTACCTAGCTAGCACTGCCACTGCCACTCAACACAGAAGAAGGCCGGTTTGGCCTAGCTATAGCTAGCACTTGCCACTGCCACTGCCACTTCGAGTCGTGAGATAAGGTGCTCACTAGTGCACTAGTCGTCGTCCACTCCAATACTCCATACTGGCGTTCATGGCGCACGCCGCGCGCATACGTGCGCTCCGGCAGTGCCCGCACCACTACCCCAAGCGCCCACGCACTCACGCACCGCGCCAGTCCGCCACCACCTCGGCCAGCCGCGCCCGCGCAACCACAGCCACGCAATGCATCGACGACCGGCCGCCGGGACACCGCGTGCGCTTGCCGCTTGCGCTTATATATATAGAGAGATGCAGCGTTACTCGTGGCGATCGGGCACAGCTAGAGCGCGTCGTTAATTAGTTGTGCACTGGCACTGCAAGCACTGTCTCGATAGAGGTAGTAGGCTTATGGCAAGGCCGTCGAACATCATGCTGTGGTTCCTGCTATTCGTGTTCACTTCGTCGGCCGCCGCTGCCGGCGCAAAAGGCCGCGGCGACGATGTGAGGAGGTCGTCGCCGCAGGTGTACGTCGTGTACATGGGCGCCGTGCCGCCCCGGACCTCCCCGACCTGATCCTCCAAAGCCACCTGCGCCTCGTCGGCACGGTGCTCAAGAGGTCGCCGTCGTCACAGAGCTCATCTCTATATATGCACATGTTTAATTTCCCGCAGTCACCCGATGATTTGTTTCGCCATCAGGCCGCTCTGCTGGTTGACTGACGCCTGTCATCGAACACCTTTTGGTGTCCACCTTTGCTTCACATAAATATATACACATCACACGTCATAGGAGCACACTGCACAGGAGCTAAGCCTTTATGCTGTTGCTATATCCAGGGGCCGGAGGGCAGAGAGCGTGCTGGTGCACCAATACAAGCACGGCTTCTCGGGGTTCGCGGCGCGGCTGACGGAGGCCGAGGCGGCCGCGCTCCGGCGGAAGCCCGGCGTCGTCTCCGTGTTCGCCGACCCCGTGTACCAGCTGCACACCACCAGGTCCTGGGACTTCCTGCAGCAGACGACGACGACGGCCGCCAAAATCGCCGCCGCAGGCCCTGCTCGACGCAGCATCCATAAGAAGGGTAAGGCTGCTGCCGCACCCGCCGATGACCCCCGTCGTCGTCGGCTCCGGCGACGGACACCATCATCGGCCTGCTTGACTCCGGCATCTGGCCCGAGTCGCCCAGCTTCAACGACGCCGGCTTCGGTCCCGTGCTCAGCAAGTGGAAGGGCGTGTGCATGACTGGGGACGACTTCAACTTATCCAACTGCAACAAGTTCAGTGACCGCGCACGCCATGCATTTCTTCATCATCTTCATCTTCTCCCCGTCGATTCATTTCGTGTTTCTAATGATGGTTCCGATCGATCGATAAACCATGCAGCAAGCTGATCGGCGCAAGATACTACGATCTCAGCAGCGTGCGTGGCCCTGCGCCGAGCAACGGCGGCTCGCCGCGGGACGACGTGGGCCACGGCACGCACACGTCGTCCACGGCGGCCGGGAGCGCGGTGACCGGCGCCTCGTACTACGGGCTGGCCCCCGGGACCGCCAAGGGCGGCTCCGCGGGGTCCAGGGTGGCCATGTACCGGGTCTGCGAGGAGGCGGGGTGCGCGGGGTCCGCCATCCTCGCCGGCTTCGACGACGCCATCGGCGACGGCGTCGACGTCATCTCCGTCTCCCTGGGCGCGTCGCCCTTCTTCAGCCCGGAGCTGTCGGCCGACCCCATCGCCATCGGGGCCTTCCACGCCGTCGCCAAGGGCGTCATGGTCGTGTGCTCGGCGGGGAACTCCGGACCCAACGCCGCCACCGTCGTCAACGCGGCGCCGTGGATCCTCACCGTCGCGGCCTCCACCATCGACCGAGAGTTCGAGTCCGACGTCGCGCTGGGTGGAAACAACAGCGCCGTCAAGGGTGTTGCTATCAACTTCTCGAACCTCGACAAATTCCCCAAGTATCCATTGATCACTGGTGCAGCGGCGAAGTCGAGCTCAGTCTCTGACACTGACTCAGCAAGGTATAAAAATCCTGAACAACTTTCTTCTTTCACGGCACTTGCTCGTCAACAACTTTCTTGTAACGCCATGCATGGTGCACGATGTAGCCACTGTGAGCCCGGCACGCTGGACAGCAGCAAGATCCGAGGCAAGATCGTGCTGTGCCACCACTCGCAGGACGACACGTCCAAGCTGGAGAAGGCGGACGAGCTCCAGAGCGCCGGGGCGGTGGGGTGCATCCTCGTGAACGACGCCGGGACGTCGGTGGCCACCGCCTACCTCGACTTCCCGGTCACCGAGGTCACCTCCGCCGCCGCCGCGGCCATCCACAAGTACATCAACTCCACCAGCCAACCGGTGGCGACGATCACGGCGACGACCACCGTGACGGAGTACAAGCCGGCGCCGGTGGTGGCCTACTTCTCGTCGCGGGGGCCGTCAGCGCAGACCGGGAACCTCCTGAAGCCGGACATCGCGGCTCCGGGTGTGAACATCCTGGCGGCGTGGATCCCGCCGTCGTCGCTCCCGGCGGGGCAGAAGCAGGCCTCGCAGTTCAACCTCGTGTCGGGGACGTCCATGGCGTGCCCGCACGTCGCGGGCGCCGCCGCGACCGTCAGGGCGTGGAACCCGACGTGGAGCCCCGCGGCGGTCCGGTCGGCGATCATGACCACGGCGACGACGCTGAACAACGAGCGCGCGCCGATGACGACCGACGCCGGGTCGGCCGCGACGCCGTACGACGTCGGCGCCGGGCAGGTGCACCCGACGGGCGCGCTGGACCCGGGGCTGGTGTACGACGCCGGGGAGGACGACTACCTCCGCTTCCTCTGCAACTACGGCTACAACGCGTCCACGATCAAGCTCATCGCCAACTCCACGTTTCCCGCCGGGTTCACCTGCGCGGCCAACGCCAGCAAGGACCTCATCTCCGACCTCAACTACCCGTCTATCGCCGTGTCAGGGCTCGTCAGCAAAGCGAACCGGACGGTCAACCGCGTCGTCACCAACGTCGGCGCGCAGGAGCAGGCCACCTACACGGTCGCCATCAGCGCGCCGGCTGGCCTGAACGTGAAGGTCACGCCCAGTAAGCTCGAGTTCACCAAGAGCGCCAAGAAGCTGGCCTTCCAGGTGACCTTCTCCCGTGGCGGGAAGGACGACGGCGATGGCGACGCGGCGGCCAAGGGCGCCCTGTCGGGCTCCATAACATGGTCAGATGGAAAGCACTTGGTCCGCAGCCCGTTCGTGGTCACCAGCAGCTGAAACATCATGGGCGGCGTGATATTGATATCGACGCACAAGCACAGCACAGGCACTCTGGTATACTTAAGAGTGGTCACGAAATGCTGTGATCTCAAATATAAAGTATACTACTAAGGATACGATGTTGACAACCACTGAACTACTGGTGGCAAACTCACAATCATCAAAGATTCAGAAACCGGGTCTTCCAAAACGGCTTGGTCAGAGATGACAATTATGGCTAAACATGTGAATAAACAGGGCCGTCCCACTATAATGTCGAAACTTTAAGCCACGGTGCCATGTAACACAGAAGCAACTTGCAGAGTAAGTTACCAGCCACAGCTGAAAGTATTGCTTCACCACCTTCTGCATTCTGTCAAATTTGTGTCAAAGGAGTGGAGCTAGTATGGTTGACCTTTGTTAATGTCAGTATTATACTAGTATACATATCAGGCTGTAGTTGAACACTCAGTTTAATTTTAAAATGGAACCTAGGCATCTATTTCATATCAACTAAAAAGAAATTGTCATCTCCGCAGCAATCAATCAGTATCTACAACTACAAGTAAAATTTGCTCTTCAGTCCCAAACTGTACCTTGTCAAAAAAAAAAAAAAAAGTCCCAAACTGTAATAACATGAACCAGCACCATTGCAACATATAGAAGACAATCGTATTCACTCAGCATAAATATAGACACAAGACCAAAGAAACAAAATTCACGGTAAGTAATAACACACTACTACAGTCGTGAAAAGGAAGCATTTGAAGACATAGCTTATTGCCAAAATTCTAATTTGTTCTGTTGGTCCCTCGATTCCCTGCACAGGTAAGCAGCTAGTCTCACAACTAGGCTAGAGGTTGAAGAAGGGGTGAGAAACAGAGCACACGAGCACAGCACCTGCACAAGTCTGAAACTCTGAATGTTGGAGCTCTGAACTGATTTGGTTCATTGCCATGGGGTAGTATTTATACAAACTACATAGCACCTTGCCTGGTACACTAGAGTATGGCTGGGTACAGACAGCCTCAACTACTAGTACATCTAATACATGGCTTAGATCAGCCACTACCAACTATATTGTACAGCCTGGTACAAGACATGGCCTGTTGCCATACTTTGAACAGGAAAACAGGACAGCAAAGAGCTGACCAAAAGCCAACTCTGCTGCGCAGGAATTCAGAGAGAGATCAGCAGCAGAGAGATCAGCAGCAGATTATGTCTTACATGTTCAACATGGGAAACTCCATTCATTAATAAAACTAGCATAAAAACACATTACATAAGTGCCTCAGTAGGCTTGCAGTATCAAGTCAGACCAAAAGCATACAAAGGGACAAATCCAAGTAGAGACAGAACATTCACCTAAGTTCAATACAATCTGACCAAGTTGCTAGCTGCTCCGTGGCTAGAGCATACACTTTCAGTGCTTATCTGTGAGTGCTGGTGACTCGTTGAAATAAGGGACATAAGGAGCAATATTCATATGCGTATCTTCATTATCTAAATATGCAACAGAACTCACTTCCTTACGGTCCATGTCATATGCCATCAACCATTTCAAGGGCTGACGAAAGAAAACCATGTTGCGATCTGGATGAATGGCGACAATTTGAAAGTCCCGTCTGGCTGCTTTAGCTGTTCCAAAGAGCTTAAGAAAGCTCACGGTATCTTTCAACACCCATTCTTCTGTATCATAATCCTGAAGGATCCAGATGTACAGCTCATAGGTCCGCTCCAGTTTCAAGTCATGAGGATCAAAATAGTGGTTGATGTAATGCAAGCGTCCTTGGGACTGCTCAATACAAGGAGTAGGGTGCCAACACCTCCCTCTGCTTCAGGTGGCATTGCGATCATCTCCGTCTTCCCTTGTACATCCACGGCGACCAACCGAGGTTCACCCATATCCAAAACTATCAAATGCAGGATGCCACTAACAAAGGCTCGCTGAGGCCTCGCCTGATTCGGCCTGCCCTGACGGTGCCATCCTTGCAAGTCCTCTCCATATTCATCCAAATCAGTTTCGTGGTGACTCCAAGACCCAGTCTCGGACGAGTAAGCGTGCACCGATGAGCGGGCATCCCAGGCCGGTCTCCAGAACTGGATCAAGTGGAAGTGAGAGGAGACCGCCGGATCGAAAGCCAAGAAGGTGTTCCTGTACGAATTAGGTGCTGATGGCTGCTGACAGTAGCCGCAGGGGGGAATGGTCCCCCAATGCTTTGTTGCTGGGTTGCACACGATGTAGTCGCCGCCGCCGAGCGTTTCAACCGGCTGCTGCTTCCAGGAGTGTTCCAGGAGGAAAAGCCCATTGCAGGAGTCTCCGTAGACGAGGGCCTCGGTCTCGGGCGGCAGCCTCGTCGTCAGGAAGGAGAAGCGACGGTCGAGGTCGAGAGGCACGGATCTCGCCGAAAAGTTGATGAAACCTAAACGGCCCACGTCGCCGTCGACGCTGTCGACGACGAAGAACCCTTCCAGGGTTTGCGGCAGCCTCCGGCGGTTGAGAGGGTCGTCGATGAGGCCGCGCCAGGCCTTGCACACGCACCTGAAGCGGCGGACGGACTTGGCGGGGACGCGGGACAGGATCTCCACCAGGGCGTCGCCAGGGAGGCCACCGGCCGCCGCGCCCGCGCTTCGCTTGGAGCCGTCCATGCCGATCTGCGAAGTGGGGGATCGAGATGGAGATGTCAAGGAATGCACAGTCGCGGGCGCGCGCGCGCGAGAGAGAGAGAGAGAGAAATGCAGGGAATGGGAGGCGAGGAGGGGGTTTACCAGCCGCCGGGATCGACGACGCCGGCGCCGGCGCCGGCGGTGGGCGGTGCCGAGGAAGCGAGATCGAGTAAGAAAGTGGAGTGGAGCCGCACAGACGCCGTAAACCGAGAGAAAAAAAAATCGCCAATGTTAAATATGATGGGCTTCGCCTGTATCCGTTGAGCCCATGGCTATAATGGTCACAGCAGGTCCAGTTCCGCGGAAAAGATGATCTAGTATATAAAGTTTCTCAAAAGAAAAAAGTCTACTTTTTGTCCTTTAATAATTATCACAAAAGTCTAACCTTCCTCCCGTAATTACAAAACCAGACATCCAGCATCCCTCAACTATGAAAACCGTTTACTTTACCTCTCTTTGCTGTTTTGTCAGGTTTTCGATGACATGGCAGCATGGGCCCACAGAGCAGAGAGAGATAGGAAACTCAGCGTAGACTCCGTGTACGTCGGGTACCACTGGGCACCACCATGTAAGCCTGGGCAAATTACTCGCTATCCAATACCCAAACCCGAAATACCTGAATCCGCACCCAAACTACCCGTACCCGATCTACTCAATTACAATTTCGGATAGTGATTTCAAATACCCGAAATAGTTCGGGTAATTCAGGTAACACCACCCCGGTACCCGATTTACCCAAATTATCTGAAGTTTTTAAATCCTACTAACGTCATAAGCATCTATTGTAAAAAAATATCATCAACATATATATTCAAGCCTACTATGTGGCCCAACAACAACCCATGACATCGGTTGTTCCTGATTGGCACTTGGGTACATATGTACATATTGCTAAATTCTGTCAATTTCGGGTTGATCGAAATACCCGAACACGAATTTTCGGGTACCCGAAATTGCGGGTAGTGTTTTTTCACGTAGAATTTTGGGTAGTAATTTTCATTACCCGAACTACCCGACTCGAACTTTTCGGGTAACCCGAACGCCCAGGCTTACCACCATGAACGGCGGCACGCCGTCGGGGCACAGCTCCACGGCAAGCCTCCCACGTCGGGGCTTTGTCCCCCCATGCGGCGAGCTTCGTCTCGCCAGCGATGGGGTCTATCTCTTTCTTTGCTCTCTGTGGGCCCACGCTACCACGTCATCGAAACCACTCACAAAACAGGCAAGAGAGGTAAACTAAACGGTTGCATAGTTGAAGGATGCTGGATGTCCGCTTTTGGAATTGAGGGAGGAAAATTAGACTTTTGCGATAGTTGAAGAATGAAATATAGACTTTTTCCTTCTAAAAAAATGATCTAGTACAAAAGAAAATGGATAAAAATCATATTATATTGTGTAGCCACGGTTTTATAATAGTCTATAGAGAAATTAAATTGTAGGATTTGTTGCCGTCAATTTTAGATCCAATTCGAGATTTTTTAGGAATGTTTCGGAGAAGATTAGAATGGAGTAATATATATGATAATTACGTATATGGTTATTACACATGTGAATAAACAGGGCCGTCCCACAGTAATATCAAAAATTTAGGCCACAGTACCATGTACTAGTAACACAGAAGCAACTTGTAGAGTAATAAGCATCAAGACAGCTGAAAGTCAGTGTAACTCACCGCATAATTAACCGGGTACACTATGTGCTGCATCTCACTACAAGAGAGACCAAAGAACACAAGACAAGAAACAAAAATAGGCTTCAAACTCCATCCTGACACTCTATTAGGTTTGTTATGCCTATTGCCACCCTACGCGGGAGCTTAACTCAACGTAGAGCATGGGGGCCAACTTACCAACAGCACCGGTCGGTTCACAATGTGCAAACACAAAGTTGATTCAAACACATGGAGCCAAATCAAAACACAACACAAAACATGAACCCAAACATCCAATCTAGAGCAGACTGGAAACCATCTTTTTTTTTTACAATCACAAGGAAAACCATATTGTTCTTTCCTATAACCAGCCCATCATTACCATAACCCAGCTGCTTGTACTAAGGACATATTGAATTTAACTACTCTCCAGGAGAATGCAGCTCGTAATAAGCAGAATGCTGCTTCTTATGGTACATACAGCCAAGCTAATGCTAATGCTGACGGTCCAGAAAAACATAAGCTGAATGCTGCTCATAATAATGATAAACTAACCTAAAACATGAGAGCTATATTTTGGGATTTCCCATCCATAGCAGCAATCAACTTCCAAATGCCTGATCTGATTATATCCATAGCATCATCAACCAAGAAATCAAGCTTCCATAAGCTGGGATGAAAAAATCAGTAAGCTGTCATTAGATCAGTCCTCATCAAAATCACCACATGTGATCTTCTGCATTTTGTCAAATTTGTGTCAAAGTATTGGAGCTAGTAGGGTTGAGCATTGTTAATGTCTGTATTATACTAGCGTATATATCAGGCTGTTGTCGAAAACTCAGTTTAATTTTAAAATGGAACCTGATCAACATTTTCATGTCCTATCAAGTAAAAAAATTGTCATTCTCCACAGCACTCGATCACTATCTACAACTACAAGTGAACTTTGCTCTGGTTGAAGCTGCCTATTGCAAGGTTCAAGTTATTGTTCAGCAACATAAATAACCAAAAAAAAAAAAAGGTTCAAGCTTTTGATGTTACTGTAAACCTTCAAACCCAAACTGTTCAGTAACATGCACCAGCACCATTGCAAAATATAGAAGATAATCGTATTCACTCGGCATAAACAAATACACAAGACCGAAGAAACAAAATCCACGGTAAATAATTAATCACAGCTACAGCCATGAAAAGGAAGCATTTGAAGATATAGCTTATTGCCAAAAATTCTACTTTGTTCAACATGGGAAACTCCAACACAACTAGCATAAAGGTACATTACACAAGTATCTAATAAGGCTTGCAGTATTAAGACCAAAACATTGTTAATGTCTGTATTATACTAGTATATCAGTCCGTTGTCGAACACTCAGTTTAGTTTTAAAATGGAACCTGGGCATCTATTTCAAGTCCTATCAATTAAAAAAACAAATTGTCATCTCCACATAACTCAATCAGGATCTACAACTACAGGTAAGCTTTGCTCTGGTTGAAGCTGCCCAGTACAAGGTTCATGTTAATGTTCAGCAACATAAATAACAAAAAATGGTTCAAGCTTTTGATGTTACTGTAAACCTTCGAACCCAAACTGTTCAGTAACATGCACCAGCATTGCAACATATAGAAGATAATTGTATTCACTCAGCATAAATAAATACACAAGACCGAAGAAAAAAAATTCACGGTAAATAATTACTCACTGCTACAGCCGTGAAAAGGAAGCATTTGAAGATACAGCGTATTGCCAAAATTCTTATTTTGTTCAACATGGGAAACACCATTCATTAATATAACTAGCATAAAGACACATTACATAAGTGTCTCAGTAGGCTTGCAGTATTAAGTCCGACCAAAAGCATACAAAGGGACACATCGAAGCAGAGACAGATCATTCACCTAAGTCCAATACAATCAAACCAAGTTGCTCGCTGCTCCGTGGTTAGAGCATATGCTTTCAGTGCTCATCTGTGAGTGGTGGTGACTCGGAGAAATAAGGGATATAAGGATCAATATCCGCAAACCAGTTTTCATTTTCTAAACATGCAACAACACTCACTTCCTTACTGTCCATATCATATGCTATCAATCTGTTCAAGGGCCGACGAAAGAAAACCACATTGCAATCTGGATGAATGGCAACAATTCGAAAGTCCCGTCTGACTGCTGCAACTATTCCAAAGAGCTTACGAAAGCTCACAGTATCCTTCAACTCCCATTCTTGTGTATCATAATCTTGAAGGATCCAGATGGACAGTTCATGGCTGTGCTTCCGTGTAAAGCTATGAGCATCAAAATCGTGGTTGATGTAATGCAAGCGTCCTTGGGACTGTCCGATATAAGGAACAGGGTACCAGCACCTCCCCTCTGCTTCAGCTGGCATTGCGATTATCCTTTTTGTCTTGCCTCGTACATCCACACCAACCATCTGAGATTGATCCCCCAAAACTATCAAATGCAGGATGCCATTAAGAAAGGCTCGCTGAGGGCTCACCTGATTTGGTCCGAACTGATGGTGCCATCCTTCAAGTTGTCCCTGTCCATCCAAGTGGCTCCACAACCCAGTCTCAGACGAGAAAACGTGCACCGATGAGCGAGGATCCCAGGCCAGTTTCCAGAACTGGATCAAGTGAAAGTGAGAGGAGACAGCCGGATCGAAAGCCAAAAAGGTGTTCCTGTATGAATCAGGCGCTGATGGCTGACAGTAGCCGCAGGGGGGGACGGTCCTCCAATGCTTCGTTGCTGGGTTGCACACGATGTAGCCGCCGAGCGTGTTTTCCAAGAGGAGGAGCCCATTGCAAGAACCTTGGTAGAAGAAGGCCTCAACCTCGGGCAGCAGCTTCGTCGTCAGGAAGGAGAAGCGACAATCGATGTCGAGGGGCACGGACCTCGCCAGAAAGTTGATGAAATCCAAACGCCCGACGTCGCCGTCGACGCAGCGAATCAGCCCGTCGACGACGAAGAACCCTTCCAGGGTTTGGGGCAGCTTCCGGCGGTTGAGAGGGTCGTCGATGAGGTCGCGCCAGGCCTTGCACACGCACCTGAAGCGGCGGACGGACCTGGCGGGGGCGCGGGACAGGATCTCCAGCAGCGGGTCTTCGGGGAGGCCCGCCGCCGCGCCCGCGCTTCGCTTGGAGCCATCCATGCCACCGGCAGCCTCGATCTGCGAAGTGCGGGGGTCGAGATGGAGATGTCAGGGAATGTGCGGGCATGAGCGCGCGGCGAGAGAGAGGAAACTGAAGGGAATGGGAGGCGAGGAGGGGGTTTACCAGCCGCCAGGATCGCCGGCGCCGGCGCCGGGCGGTGCCGAGGAAGCGAGATCGAGTGCTCAGTGAGGAAGTGGGGAGATTTCTGCAGTGGAGCCGCCGAGACGAGTAGATAGAGGACTAATAAAGGGAAAAAAAAACGCCAATGTCAAATATGGGCTCCGCGCCTTCGCCTGTAGTATCAATTAAGCCCAGCAGGTCCAGTTCTGAGGAAAAGAATTCTCAAAAAAAAAAGTTCTCAAAAAAAATGTTCCGAGGAAAAGAATAAAATATGATTTATAATGTACCTACATGCTATTCTATATCCAGGTGTAGATTAGTTTATTCTACACCAACCTGTTATACCGAACCAATCTGGTACTCGAGTGTCGATTATTCAGTATTTTGTGATATCGACGCTGTTCTCTTGACTAATATCTGGACGCGGTTCAGTACTATTCAGATTTCGGTCGAGTTTTAGTTCTTGAGTGTTTTACCGAATAAATTTCCATAATTTACTTATATACGTGTGATATTTGATCGCGACGCTTAATCTGATCATACTTGACCATGAGCCAAGATACTCGAGTATTCTGCCAATATTTCTGTGTATTTCGTGCCTTGGTGTAAAATAAACTATGCTACACCCAGGTGTAGAATAGCGCTGACGTTATAATGTATACAAGAAAACGGATAAAAAGCATATATTATATTATAGTGTGTAGCCACGGTTTTATAATAGCGATGGAATAAATTTCATTTGTAGGATATATTGCGGTTCAAAATAAGGGTTTTGCGGATCTGTACCTCTTATAAAGATAAATTTTACTAGCTATTTCTTTTGTTATGTAAAATGTCGACATCAGCATCTACTTAGCATCCCACTAGCACATTCTATACAGCCATGTTCACGTCATCATTTATTAACACATCCAACTAACACATATCATTATGTTTTATTCAAGCTATTCATATTTGTAAACCACATTATTTACTAACATATATTTAGTTGTTTAAGTCAGAATGCTAAAAATTATCCATAAATATGTATTATGATATTTATTTAATTATATTAGTAAATAGTATAATTTTACTGATGATTCCTACCACAACGTGCTGGGTTTTTCTCATATAAGAAACAAAGAGAGGGTCTCAAAAGATATTTTTGATCACCAGGCTGGATGCTTCTATGCCAAGCCAGACTGCCCGGCCTCCCTAACCGCGGAGACTATACTTTTCTCCTTCTATTGCTAATGCAATCATATTCAATACAATATATACTCACGAAAGCACGAAATCTAGTTAGAAAATGAATTCCTATTTGAAGAGTGGCATCACTTTTTAGATCCAATTCGAGATATTTTTCTTGAAAGCTTCGGAGCAAATTAGAATGGAATAAAATTGAGCTCCATAACATGGTCGGATGGAATAAAATTAGTTTGTGGTCACCAGCTAAAACAGCATGGCACTGCATGACCTCAAATATAAAGCATATATATGTTTGACAGCCACTGCTAGTTAACTCACAATCATCAAAGATTCTGAAACCGGGTCTTTCAAAACGCCTTAGTGAATGATAATTATATATGGTTATTAAACATGTGAATAAACAATTGCTCAAAAAAAACCATGTGAATGAACAGGGTCGTCCCACAGTAATGTCAACTTAAGGCCACAGTACCATGTAACACAGAAGCAACTTGTAGAGTAATAAGCATCAAGACAGCTGAAAGTGTAACTCAAATGTATAATTAACAATCACATGGTACACTACGTGCTGCATCTCACTAGAAGAGAGACCAAAGAATACAACACAAGAAACAAAAATAGGATTCAAACTCCATCCTGACACTCTATTAGGTTTGTTATGCCTATTGCCACCCTATGCGGGAGCTGAACTCGATGTAGAGCCTGGGGTCAACTTTCCAACAGCACCAGTCGGTTCACAATGTGCAAACACAAAGTTGATTCAAACACATGGAGCCAAATCAAAACAAAACACCAAACAGAACCCAAACATCCAACATAGATCAGACTGGAAAACCATTTTTTTTTACTATAACAAGGAAAACCATATTGTTTTTTCCTATAACCAGCCCATCGTTACCATAACCGAGCTGCTTGTACTAAGGACACATTGAATTTAACTACTCTCAGGGAGAATGCGGCTCGTAATAAGCAGAATGCTGCTTGTTATGGTACATACAGCCAAGCTAATGCTAATGCTGCTCATAATAATAATAAACTAACCTACAACATGAGAGCTATATTTTGGGATTGCCCATCCATAGCAGCAATCAGCTTCCAAATGCCTGATCTGATTATATCCATAGCATCATCAACCAAAAAATCAAGCTTCCACAAGCAGGGATGAAAAATCAGTAAGCTGTCATTAGATCAGTCCTCATCAGAATCACCAAATGTGATCTTCGTGGATTTTGGAGCATCTGCTGTGATTTCCTTGAAATGAGATCCATATAACTTAGATTCCTGCACAAAAAAAAAATGGTACCCGTGGATTTAGGAGTGGATTCAACGACTAGGAGAGGCCTATTGCGCCAAGGCAACGCCTTGGCAACACCTTGAAAACATAGCCAAGTTCACTTGCTCAGTGAAAAAAAAAAAAAAGATTAAATTCAAATACATTTGCGAGACGCCTTCTCACTAATAGTTTTGTCTTTGTTTTAAAAGCATCTTAAGCATATCTATACATCTTATATAAACAAACCCCACTATAGAATTCTCTCAACATGCAAGCTATCCACATAAGCAATTCACTAAGCTTGCAATTATACCTCTTCACCCACTAACATGCATTTAGTTGTTCACATTCCATTTAAGATTATTTTGATTTTATAACTATAAATATAAATAGTTTATTTTTAAAATTAATTGGAATCCCCGCAGCAACGCGGGGTATTCTCCTAGTTTTAGCAAATGCGACCACCAATTTCCACACATTTACAGTACATTCGCAACAACAGACAGGCTTTTAAACTAGACAGGACAATTTAATCAAAGTGATTTCTTGAGAGCATATTCTCTGACTATGTGCATTTTCAAATGTACATCTTTCTGTACTCTTACTGATGTTGCTAGACATCCATCCTACAGTTAGACACGAACAAATATGGAGTACACATATTAACAGAAGATAATTCCAGGAAAAAAAAACTAAATGCAAACCTTTTTCTTGACATGTGTGCCAAATTTCATAAGGGATGGAGGAATAGTCTGATCAGCCTCCCGCAAAACATTCACAAGTTCACCAGCAAGTGCCTGTAAATTAACATAACATCAATAACTGAAGGCATCAAGTGCAAAAAGGGTATAATGACTCAAGTACCTTGTTAGCTTGAGTGAAAAAGGTATGTGCAACACCTTTCTTTCCAGCACGACCAGTCCTTCCTATCCTGTGGACGTAATCCTCAGTGGTCAAAGGATAACTATAGTTAATGACAACTTCAACATCAGGAATATCAAGTCCACGTGAAGCGACATCTGTAGCAATCTGCATGTATGACAAAAAAAATGAGTGCAAAATGAAACAAACAATAGCATTGTTGTCTAAACTAGAAACACAAATAAGAGAGCTTCACAGAATGATGTTAAATGCAAGATAAATGGTCCTAAGATGAAAACTTGAAAAGTCATACGCAAAAAAAATAACAAGAAATCCTCAAATATTCCATGTGATTTCAGAGTGCGATAGATATTTTGAAGAATCTACATTCTTGCAAAACTGTTTTCATTGACCTAAGATTCACCACATCACAAAAGGAAAGTACAATGGTTTTACCGCAATGCTTTGAATCACTAAATAAAACACCCAGATTTCATTAAATTGGATCTTGAAGTAAAACTGAGAATACAAGGTAGCATAACTAGCTGCTCTAAACTTTCAACCACAGAATCACAGTGCAATATTCAGTCATAAATAAGCATGCATTTCCTCTACTAGCAAGATTTGCCTTGCCAAATGTTGCCTAGCAAAGTTGGGAAAAGGTTGAGAAAAGAAACAAAAAGCTGCCTCAGATGTTTTCAGGTTTAGCTCATAAATAAAGTAAACAGCAAGCCATATCTAAAAAGCAAGGCAAAGTCCATACATATCTACAAATTAGACTATCAGGCCTGAATAAATTATAGTGTTATACAGAAGTGATAGGAAAAAACATACCATTAAAGGGCATTTCCCTTCTTTAAATAAAGATAAAGCTTTTGTTCTATCATGCTGAGCCTTGTCTCCATGGACTGAAACAGCCTTCCATCCCCTTCAGAATATATATAGTAATATAGATTAAAAATATGGAGAGAAATACTGTTCAGAGATTAAATTGAAGAAATAAAAACAAATCTGCTACCTTCTCTGAAGCATTGTTTCCACTCGTGCAGCTTCTTTCTTGTACAGCACAAAAACCAAAACCCTGTTGCTGTTGCATTGAACACAAGTTATTCCTAAAATGAGTATTAACTATACGGCTCCAAGGATTAAAGAAGATCGCCATTAGAACTTCTTTTATATAAAAAGGTTTTAGGGGGCAATGTTAGAACACGGGTAATGCAAAGATTGGTAGCAGGATGAAAAACAAAATATCCTATCTAGGAAATGCTATAATTTGACCCGCAAATGAGGAAAAGAAAAGGCATTGAATAACATAGCTATGTTAGACATGATACATGGAAAGGATGAGGTGGCTTGATAAGATCATATCAGGATTGAGGACAGTGACAGTGATTGTACTATGCAAGTGTCAGTAGAACAGAACCATGTATAGTACGTATGTGTAATTCCAATGGCTAAATCAAATCGCCAAAGTGTATTTCTCAAAATTGCCTTTAGTTCCTAGTGGTACAAAGAAATGTTTCGCATTGGTAGATAGTTAACTGAAATAGGAAACATTGCCACATGCATCAAGCAGTAGTGTCTGCAAGATATAGGATGCAATGCCATCAGATTTTGGATGCTAACATAGATGAAACAAGACAGAGGAGCAAAGATCGAGGTACCATAACTGCTTGTCAATATGGATATCAAATAAAAACATTTGTGATCTTCTATGGCAACACCATGGAGTCAACACGCATATTTCATAACATTGAAAACTATAGTTTCCTGTGAGAAAACTTGTTTTATAGGCACAGAAAACCATCACTGCCAATGCTAGTCATTAAGTATGTAACTTCACGTTTTATGTTCATGATTCACAAAACCACAACTTGCCGTCTTGCCCCAATCCTGACGTGTTGATTCCAGTACAAGCCACTCCCAAGTGAGCCATTGGCATGGTTCAAGTAGGACCAGCATATCAGATCAAGTAGGCTTGTGGAGAACATAAGGTACATAAAACATGCAGTTGCGCCCATGACAGCTGTGCCACATCCAAAGGCCAAAGCTAACTGGATGTTTTCTGTAACTGTAAATTGCCATGATATTTTCATAATTTGCACTTGTGAACTAGTGATCCTACTGAGGTACATTCACAAAAAAATGACTTTGTTCGATTTGAACAGATCTTGGAACCTTAGCCTGATGAGTTTCTGAGCAGACTGCCAATTTTGCTATTTATGACCAAATCTCATGCTATCAAAAAAATTATATAATCAAGTTTCATATATATTTGCTTGAGCATTAGTCTACTACCTAGCCTGATGATGCTTAGCTTCCAGTGTGCTAGCAGGAATCAGTGCCTTAAGGAAATGATTCTTAAATACAGCAGAAAATGAAAACTAACTGGATATCTACCTTTGTGCTTGATGGTATTTGTCAAGCAAGGCAAGTAATCTTGAATCTCGTGTTCTATCATCCAATACTTCAACAATTTGCATCACGTCATGGTTAGCAGCAAGATCTTCTGATCCAATAACAACCTGCAGTGAGACATTGAAAAGACCGTCAGCATGGGTACTTTTTGGAAAGCAAAAAACAGACAAAAAGTGTACAACCTTTATCGGATTTGGATCCATAAACTCCTGGGCTAATTTGTGGACAGCAAGAGGCCAAGTTGCGCTGAACATAACCATCTGACGTGCTGCATGAGAAATAACACTATATGCATCATCATATAGAGAACTGAAGGGTTGAGGTTAAGATGCAGCAGAGAGGCAGAAAAAGGATATATTAATATGATAACATAAACAACTTAACAGAAGGTGATGTTCAAATAACTATGACAATGGCCAAGCTGCACAGATCACATTACATAGCATCAACAGCAAGATTATACTTTGTTGTAAGCAAATAGTTAACAAAAAATAGCAACACCAGGACCTTGCCAGCTTAAACATCAACCAGAAACCTCAAAGCCACAGTACAAAGAATCCTAATCTGAATGTTGATGTTTACTCAAATCTGGTTAAAGAAAAGCATTGCTGCTTCTGCCTGACCAGGAGGGTATTGATTTTTTTTTTCTGTTTAGCACCCCACCCCCTAAACAGGTGTGAACACACTGACACACGCATTAGTAGAGGGAAGAGAAAGCAATGGATACAAACCAGATGATGTTTGGCTCAAAATCGCCCTGACTTCAGGTTCGAAACCCAAATCCAGCATTCTATCTGCTTCATCTAGAACCTATGCAAAAAAAAAAGGGGTAAGAATATCTATCAGACCATAGAAGTCCATCAACAACAGGAAAGACAATTATTAATCATTAAAGCATAGCCATGAAAGTGAAGCACAGCAGTAGTCCCAAAAACATTTGAGGTGATTGATTGATGCCAGTGAATATGCTAATCCATTTTAATACTATTTTTTTATCTTGACAACAGGTTCTTAGACCCAAATCCTTAAGCAGAACGGAAAGAGAGATAAGGTAAGGAAGATTGGGATGAATGGCTGTGGGAAATGCCATATTCAACGAATTTGTTACTATTGTTAGCATTAATGCTATCAAGTAATGTCCTTTGATTTAAAACAAAGCACCAAATGACACTATGATTATGAGCGTGTAACAGGCTACACAGACAAAACAAAAGGAGGGTATAATGTAAGGAAGCTTGGATGCAGTGCCTGTGGGAAGTACTCTCAAAATGGTATTTACCCACAATATTTGTGTCCAAGATGTCACTTTAAACATCCTTTTTATCAATTTAGTATTAATGCCTATTTTTTTCTCGATGACACAGAAGAGCTTAGTGTCATTCATTAAGAGAAACTATACATGGTACAGGCAAAATGCCCACTCCCAGACACACACAACATACACACCAAACTATGAAGGCAAAAATGCCCACTCCCAGACACAGCCAACATACACACCAAACTATGGAACTACTTTTAACTACAAAGCGCGTGATGTACCTTTCATACAGACAATTTACATAGTTTTATCATGTCATACCAAACATTAAAAGGTCTGACTTGCTAAATTTAGGATATCAAATACAAAAGAACCAAGGGATAGTGAATTAGTGATCACAGTTGCAACTTGGTGACCCTGTTGCTGTCCAGAGCACTGCATATTTGTGACAGGAGGTAATATATATACCATGCACACCACATATCATAGACAACAAGAATAGCAGAAGCGAAGGCACGACAGGCTTACCACAAATGAAACCTCATTAAGACGGCAAACACCCATTTCAATAAGGTCTTTCATACGACCAGGAGTTCCTATGACAATATCCTGCAAGCACAAACCCCCAAAAATGAATAGAGGATTAGGCAACAATATGTTCTTACACAAGTTAACTGTCAAATACTAACATGCCAAGGCATAATTGCATGAACTGTGGCTGTAAAGAAGCATTTCAAGTTAACGAGTGAAATGTGCTACTTAATGATTCGGTATGCAAGGATAACAGAAGTTCAGAACTTAATCAATATTCAGTACAATTATATGAACTGTGGCTGAGAAGAAAAAAGAAACCAGTGTTATCTTACCACTCCAGATTTAAGGGCAGATATTTGGGGTTCCTTTTTAGTTCCACCATAAAGGCAAACTGATTTTATCCCACATGGTGCACCTGCCTCACTAAGTACATCTGCAATCTGGTACAGTAGAGAAATGTGTAAATCATTCTTGTATGTTCACATCCAACCATATTGTTTTCGTTCACGGTCAAGCTTACAGATTACTATGAATAGTTTTTCCATTATCCCGCACGCCAAACAGGGATATGGCACGTGCATTTTTGTAGCAAAAGGTAAAAGAATTATTGTGCCCCTCTTTCTCAAGAAAAAAAAAAATGGGTATCGATGCCAGAATCTTCTTGGGAAAATCAGGCAACAAACTTCAAACGGCAACAGAAGCTCAAAAACCAACTGGGCATTGTTGGTAGGAAATTATTATAACAGAAAAGAATGTCATGTCAAATAAGAAAAGCTTCAAGATTCATCATTCAATAGGTTAGCAGCATGAGCTGTGATACAAATTATTGGGTGCCACATAGTAGGAGCATATGTAATGTAAGTCAACCATGTTATCTTTAGTGTACATTCCTTGTTCTGCTTGAAAATTAAAGCTATAGCAATTTATTTAACACCATAGCAATCAACCAGCATTTACCAAAATTTGCATGATACGCTCGAGTACCAACATTCACCGGCTTACCTGCTGAGCCAGCTCCCTCGTTGGTGATAGCACGAGGACCCGTGGCACGGCCTTCTTCCCTGCTTTCGTCCCTACCTTCTTCCTAATGTGCATCAGCGCCGGCACGCCAAAGGCAATCGTCTTCCCTGGCAGTACCCAAATGACGTGATGACAACATTAGCACAAATTTTAACAAGTGTAGGCAAAGGAATGACCAAACGGAAAGCAGAAATCAAATAATTTTTGCTGGTACCGGATCCGGTGGCGGCGATGCCGATGAAGTCGCGGCCGTCGAGGAGGAACGGCCAGGCGTGCGCCTGGATGGGCGACGGCCGCGCGAACGCGCTGCAGCAGTCGAGCACCTGGGACGGCAGCTCGGCGGCGGAGAAGGACCGCAGCGGCGCGTACTTGGGGTCCTCGGAGCCCTTCCCGGTCACCGCCACGGTCTTCTCGGCGCCGCCGTTCTCCGCCTCCCCTCCTCCTCCATTCTCCGCCCGCTTCTTCTTCTTGCTGCTGTTTACGGCCTCCTCTGCCGCCGCCGCCGCCTCGGCCTCGGCCTCGGCTGCCAGCTTCCGCTTCTTGTCCTTCTTGCTCTTCTTCTCCTTCTTGCTGCTGCTCCTGGGCGCTTCCGCTTGCTCGGCGTCGAGATTGTGGCCCATGGCGGCGGCGAAGGTGGTGGAGAGGAGGGCCGGGGAACGGTGGCGGGCGAGGACGGCGGGAAGTGGAACGGGGAGGTTGGTTTCTAGGGTTTTAGAGGGGAACCAAGCGGCGGCTCGATGAATCTCAGCCGTCTATTTCTCGATCCTGTGATTTCGTTGAATTGACACTTGGACTGGGTGGTGTAATCATCAATCATACCAAGTCGGAAAAAAAGAGACAAAAACATATATTCCATCCGTTCTAATTGTAAATTTCATGTCGCAAACGCTAGAAAAATTTTAGCAGTACTTCGCTTAGTCATCTACTACTCTACATTAAACATTTGTAACTTAGCCATCTATCAGTACTGCTGAGCAAAACACAACTAAACATCTAAAAAAGGATCATATGAGCACATCAATCCTTGACTTGACACGGATGCTCACATTTTCGTAAATTTATTCCCGAATTTAACGACACTATTCTTTTAATGGTAGACGACGTCCTCGTCGACAGTGATTTGGTTGTGGTGACTTTATAAATTTCAAGATATGTGGATTCAATCCTTTGGAGACTCTCGTAGAAATAGAGTTTGTATATATTGGTAAATGTGCGTGTGTTGCGGACGTCTACATCGTACCGTGTAATTCTCAATTTCGCAACTTTTCAGCATCGTCGTCAATCAATAGACCGCATCTTAAGAGTACCAAGTCGTTCAAAATTCTTCTTGCACTCATTGATCAAATGTTTTAGACGGAGGATCACATGAGCACAGCAATCCCTGGAAAGTTTCATCGAACTGCACCAGCTTCTCGCTGCACCTTATCAGTAAGAATGCAAATGTCAACTCGCGAGAAGATATGAAGATAACCTCACCCACATCACAGTATCGGATTAGCATATGATGTGGGAACAGAAACAGCAAGCCACCACACCCACATAGAACACACATATATATTGGGTTTCCAGCAACCTGATAGCTATGCTATTACCAATGTGCTTCCTCAGACATTCCACGGCATACTTACATATAGCATTGAAGTTTTTGTTTCCCAACCAAGCTAACATATATATGGTAATGGTTGACAAAGTAGCATTCCAATCCTACTTAAACTAGCATTGCAGAACGAGCATCGTTTCCAACTGCATTTCTCCCAAAAGCAACCGAGGTTAAGACTCGAGAGATGAGAAACGCACCTACACTGCTCTTTGGCTCTAATTCAGTTTTGGACAATGGTTGTTCTAAACAACGGCAAAAAGTTTCCTATGATTCTTCCAGGATTTACATTCACCTTAACTGTCAGTAAAGCGAGCACGGATCCTACGCTTTATGGGACATCTGCAGGATGGGCATTCAGTCATGCCTCCATCTCGATGGCGTTGGTTGCAGCCTGCACAAACAACCTGATGCCCGCATGGGAGGAAAACCACTGAAACCTCCTCTTCCAAGCACATGGCGCATTCTTGCTCCCGCTGTACAGAATCGATCACAAAACCTGGACGGCCCATGAAGTTTGTGATGCTCAGAGGCTTGATTCTGCTAGACATTTCACCTATCTGCTGTGTCAGATTCTTGATACTGGTCTGCAGCCATTCCTGGTCATTGCGCGCTTTCAGCAACAGATGGCTAGACTTCGCTCTTCCTAATGTCTCAATCCTCTCAAGCTCAGTTCTTTCAAAGTTAACCTGCTTCATTAGTGCATCTAGCATCTTCTCTCCTTCCTGGCACCTTTTCTGCAGTGTTTACAGCCAAAGGTCACAAAGCAGTCTTCGGGCAGGTACGTAAATAAATTAAGGGAGATGAATAAAAAGCTTGGCAACAGCATTAACTTATGGTAGACTATATACAAGCAAAGTAATGTCAAATTTTGAGATTTTTCATCTAAGCGTCAACAAAAGTTTAGTGCTGGTAATCATCCAATCGTTGTCCACATAACATGGGTCAGGCAGTTGAAATCAGAAAGTGTGACCAGCATGATGACACAAGAAGTAATAATGCTGAGAGCAGAGCTAAGTGAGGCCCAGAGGATGCAGATAACCAATGAACGAACATTATGTATTTATGTAGTTGTTGATAAACGTGACATCTCAAGCACCATGGTAGCAAAGATTTATTTTTGTATCCTTAAGCAAAACAGATAGAACCTAAATTTAGATAGTAACACATAATTGTAGTTTCCTGTCAATACCCCTAAACAAATACATACATATATTATATTGGGCAAACATTTCATATGCAGAAAATCATTCAAACATATTTTGAAAAAAGAATAGACAGCCATTCTATCAAACTAAATAGGGTTCTTAATTCAGTTGGATTGTTAATAAAATCATCCCATCAGTTCATAAATCTTAGTCATTTTAGAAAGAATGCTTGGATTTACATTTTCACAACATAATTTATGAAATTTGATTGGTATTCTCAGGTACAAAGTAGCTGTGAAAATTGTATTTGGCGACCATGTACATTCATATAAAGAAATAAGGGGACTATAATAAAGCCAACAAAAATAACGTGTACATGACAACAGAAAATTTGAAGACAAGGTTGGTCAAATTGGAATACCGTTAATAAGCCTTCCTGTCTTCTAGCTTGCTCAAGACTTTGCAGAAGCTTGGATAGTTTACTCCTTTCAGCAGCAATCTCCTCCTGCAAAAGGATCTTCTCTGTCTCCATGGACTTCAGTCTGTTCATGGCCTCAGTTTTCTTGCTTAAAATGCTAGCCAAACTTGCATCAGATTGCTCTCCCTGTAGCTGGACAGCTTTCTTCTCACGCCTACAAAGCTTAATCTTATCTGAAAGCTCCTGGACAAGGGAAGTAACACGATCAAGCTCGCAAGAAGTACTGTCTATTGCCCTTTGTGTCTCCTCAATCCTCTTTCTTGTAAACACATCAGGTTCTTCAAAGTCAGCCTTATCCTTTTTAAGAGAGGAAAGTGCAGTCCTTTCATTTACCAGCCTATTTGTTGACTGCATCACCCTCTCATTAGCACAATCTGTCCAAACTTGCATCTCCAGCTTTGACTCACCCAAGCGATGGACTAGCTTTAGAGCCAGCTCCTCTTTTCTATCTTTTGGAACCCAAGTGGTCTGCAAGCCTTCACGTGAGAAATGAAATTCAAAGCCTTCTGCAGGAGTATTTGGGAGAGAGAAGTGTACAACATCAGGTTCCATTAGCTGCCTAGGCTCTGCCTTGCCCTTTGCACTAGATGATGAGTTGGAGGACAAGCTAGGAAGAGAAGAAAGTGATCCAATTGAAACCAGCGCTGGAGAATATCCTTTTTTGACCGAGAAAGGCCCAGAACAAGGTTTAGTTGGAACTAACATGGATGTTTGTGAGTCCTTTTCACTGGCTACCTCTGAAGTGCCTGCCAAAGTGCTATGCGCAGATGCAAGGAATGCCGTTAATGTTTTATTCTCTTTTAGGATTCTTAAATATGATTTACTTATAATACCCTTGGCTTGTGGGATGTTCTTGACAACTACATAATCCTTCCCTGAGTCTTTCTGAGATCTCATGGTATTTGTCTTACTACGCTTGCCTTTAGTTTCCTTTTTGTTAACGGCCCTAGGCACTGAAGGAGAATTTTCATCTTGAGCAGAAGGAGCATCTTGGTTTTTCCCTCCAAACTTTTGAATTGAAGCTATATAATTTGTCAGAAAATTGCTCCACGTCATTTCCATGGCTTCAGATTGAGGTGCCTCAAATAGTGCAGGCGATTCTGTAGCACTGCAACTATATTCTTCTGGTGACTCATTTACACTCGCACGACCTTCACGTAAGTCACTCTGACTATGAGCATAGCCTTCTGATTGTCCATTCCCAGAACCACTTATGGAAGCAAAAGCTGCACGAGCTATAGATATATCCATGTCACACAGCAGAATGCACCACAATGCATCTCCCAAGGTGAAAAATGGACAGTATTTCTTAAGCAAACTTGATGCATTGCAAAGAAAATACAAACCCAGCATGTGCAGAACTTTGTCAACATTCTCACTGTAGGAACGATTGACCAAATGGTTGCCACTCTGTAGCAATGTGCGTGCATGCTCAGCCATCTTAGTGATAGGTCCATCAAACTGATAACAGAGCGCAGAGTCCACGAGAGCATTTACAACAGCATCCTCAGTGTACCCTTGACAGGACAAGATACCAACTGCGGTCTTGAAGAACATGTGCAAGCTATTCAGCACAATATCTCTAAGGTCATTGCAGCCTACATATCTGAAGCCATCCAGCCCAACAGCCTCCTTGCTCCAACCGAAATCAATACCCTTAGGGGTCACATACTCAGCAATGAATGCTTGTACACTTGACCATGACTGCTCCAGTTTCACACGAATCAAAGATAAATCAGCATTGACAGAATCCGCTAGCATTTCAGCTGCAGTAAGATGTGGACCTAATTTCATGTGACTACTTTTGCCATCTCTTTCTCCAACATGTGAACAGTATGGGTTGCTGCCATTGACAACAGCACCCATTGCCAGGGTATGCTTATCTGGCAAAAACCACTGAATAAGGAGAATACAACCAATAATACAATGAAGTTACTACCTGAAGGACTGAATTGTTAGAACAATTAGAAGTTGAAAATAAGAGAGTAACACTGCCTGAAGGAATGAATTGTGACAACAATTAACAGGAACGATACTTAGCTATCTATTGCAATTAACATGCACACATGTGGAGCAACAAAGTCACATGTTTTATTAGTTGATTATAACAATAATAATGTCCATTTCCTTCAATATTTCAGGTGTAAGATAACACTAAAAAAACAGACATTAAGACGTGGATGTACCAAGCAAATGGGGAATTCTGTTGCACGAAACTGTCTAGCACATTGACAAGCACAGCTCGCAGATGCCAGATGAAAAAAAAAAGGTAGGAAATTGAGCTATTAAGGTCTGCATCAACCAAAAGGAAACAATATCTGTTTATGCGGTCAGTACAGAAATACCCATACTGAACCAAACTAAAAACTAGGGCTGCTATCTACAAAAAAAACATTTCTTGTTCTGACAAGAGCAGAGCATTCGTGCATAAGACCCATGCAGGCACCCAGCAGGAGAGTGTAACAACATAAATAAGAAAAATCTACTGAACAATGGTCCTGATTAAAACAATCGTGTAAGTAAAGGAGCCATAGGCATGGGCACACCAGTGAATGGCACAGTAGTTAACTACGGAAAAAAACAACCAATATGCGAAATTCATCACTGTGCAAACTATGATTACCGTGACAGATGCAGACAACTTGAAGGCAAAGGTAACACAACCTAACAGGAGTAACAACTGATTTGCAGGTGAAACAAAACAAGCATGATCAGCACAACGCCCCCCAGACCAGCAGGTACAGAGTAAGTGCGTATTAGGTGTTCCTTCGCATCTACTACTCAGCAGTAGATTAATCTAAGTACACACATTTCTACAAAACCTAAAATGGTGGAATCCTAGGGAGCCCAAAATCGGAGCCCAGTGGCGGGCCTAACGCTGGGCATGGACATCCAAACAGAAAATCTACCATCTTGCGGAGGAAAATCCAGGTTTGATTGCTCGGGGGAAAAGACCGGCAAGGGAGCCATCCATCTCCCAGAACAAGCGATTCTTATCTCAAAAAGGGGAAAAAATCACTCCGAAAGAACAAAAAGGGGGGGAAACAGAGGGGGGCCGTGAAGTCGGGTTCCGCCGCCCGGAGAAAAACAAAATCGAAACCGCCCTCCCGACGAAATGCAGGTCGGGGAAGAGGGGGACGAGGAGGAGGAGGAGCATCGGCGCCGCGGCTCACCTGCGAGGCTCCAGCCGCGAGGGTTTGGGGGGTGGTTCCGCCGGCGCCGGCGCTGCCTGCGAGAGGAGAGGAGAGGGAAGCGGTGGGTTTTGCGATGGCAGACGGGCGTGTGTGCTTCGCTTTAACTGCTCTCCTCCTCTAAACCCTCCTCACTCTCGTGGAGTCCTCGTGGCGTGGAAGATGTGTGGCCGAGGGTGTGCCTGAGGCTGACGGGTGGGCCCAGGGCTTCCATAGCGGGATGGAGCTCCACAGCGCTACCTAAAAATTATTATCTCCTTTCTTTGCCTACAAATTTATTTACTATGAGCCTTGTTTGAACTTTGGATACACATGAATGAATTATTTTTTTTGAAAGAGTCAGCAGGGGAGGCCCCCACATGAATGAATTATGAAATGTGGTTTTTTAAAAGATACAACAAATTGCTAAAAGTGGATTATAGAAGCTAAAATTGGCAGGTTGTTTTCGATCTGTACCTTGTCAAAAGGCTGAGATAAGCTTCTTTTTAGAGCAAAATTACCTTAATGCCTTGACTCCTTGTCTTTTTTAGCATAGTGGAGGTAGAAGTAGTGAGGGGGTAGAATTATCTTTTGATGTCTAGAAGTTGAAAAAAAAAAAAAAGGTTGGGCGAGCTCTGTAGATTATGGAATCTTGGATGCTCTAGATTGTAAAAACTGTGCAAAAAGCCATGGCTGTTTGGGACACATGCTCTGTTTTTTTTTTTTTTTTTTTTTTTTTTTTTTTGGTGTGGCTTTCCTGTGTTCTACATAGCGCAATCTACAATTCTATATGGAGCATTTTCAGACGCATCACCACCCAACTCCAAAGTAATCCATTTGCACGAATAGCTCACATTAGAAGAAAGATGGAACAAAATATGGCAGCTTAGAGCAACTCAAACAGTTTGACAAATATCACTTAGAAAATCTCTAGTTTTGCCAAGTCTAAAACCCATTTGCCGAGTCTAAAAATAGCCCTTCCTCCAACAATTTGCTAAATAGGCTTGGCAAATTGAAAATTAGTGGCATGCGAGGAGGCGACACCAGACCATGCATGCGAGGAACGCGCGGGAGAACCGGAGACCAGCCGAATTCGCGATATGCCAAGCGCTCCCATGCGCGCATATTTGCGCCGGGAAGGGCTAGTTTTGCCAAGCTTGTCAATTTGGCAAGTGCTTTTGACAAGTTGTTGGAGAAGGTTTTTTTGTGGTTTTGTCAAAAATCCTAATTTTCCAACCAAATCATGGAGGTCACTACCTTAGAGCATCTCCAACAACTTGGTAAAAATCACTTGGTATATCTTGAGTTTTAGCAAGTTGCTATTTTATTTGGCAAGTAAAAAAGAGACTTTTCTCCAACAACTCCTTATTCCAACTTAGTAAAAATAAAAAAAGTAGGCCCACTAGTACAGATCCAGAATCAGCGTGTGTTTTTCTCCCCCAACGCCGCGACTGCTGGCCTTCTCGCGCCGCGACGCTCTGTTTGAACAGAAGATTTGCCGGCCAGCAGCAGCTCTGTCCCCTCCGTTTGATTTGCCGGCCACGTACCATGCACGTCAAATTGAAAAAAAATCTAAAAATAGCTTCAACCAACTCATCTCTCTTCCACTCGCTCGTCTACCTAAAAATAGCGTGGGAGGCATGGCGATCGTGTCTTTCATGCGG
The DNA here is from genome assembly GCA_018135685.1 of Themeda triandra. Lineage (NCBI taxonomy): Eukaryota > Viridiplantae > Streptophyta > Magnoliopsida > Poales > Poaceae > Themeda > Themeda triandra. Next base: position 162,660 of record JAENPR010000165.1, on the reverse strand, counting down.
GATAGAGAATAATTTCGCGGACGGGAGTACTCTTCGCGCGCGATAGCAGCATGCGGGAGAGAAGAATTTCGCGGACAGGAGTGCTCTTGGCGCGCGATAGCAAGTTCCTTCGCGCGATGTTTACCAAGTTTAGAAAAATACCGAGTTGTTTGAGAGGGTTTTTTGTGTTTTTGTCAAGTTTATAAGAATACCAAGTTGATTTAGTGAGTTGTTGGAGATGCTCTTACATCAAGTGTGCAAATCATGACCCCCCCCTTCCTCTCTTTTTTTGTTAAAACTCACCAGTTCAGAGTTCAGAGTGAACCGCATCTGCCTTTGATGCCTGTTGATATCATGGTGGTGAATTTCTGATGGATTTACGGGTCATCATGGAACTGAATGATGTTCCCCTGTGTGCTTTTTGGGAAGTCACTGCAAGTGCGGATCCTTTATCATGTTCCTGTTTCAAGTTTCAGACAGGAACAAAAACGCAGCCCAGTTTCCTTATTGAACATGACCTGACCAAATTTTGCGACAACAATCCAAATCGCTTTGCCAATGCCCACAATAAGTTACAGCTCAGATACAATGCATAGGATCTACAAATGTCACTCAATTGCATTTATTTATAAGACGGAGGGAGTACTCCACAATTCTAATTCCAGTGCTTATAAGAATGCATATAGTTTCCAATGTATTAGAAATAGTAATTTTGCAACAAAGGGCGCTCTTCCTGATGCCACAATAAGATCCACAGGAGAATTCAACGTGATCCATATTTGAAAAGAAAAAAGGATACGAAGAAGTGACAGAATATGAGTCATCATTTTGACCGTGAGAAGTATTGTCAGATTGGAGAGGCTTCCTGGGTCTGGGTGTGACTGATGGGCTCTGCAAATCCACAAACAGTACAAAGTTTATCACTGAAGTTGCCTACTTTCATGTCCAAAAGTTAATTTGGCAGCATAAGGCAAATAGAAGACTGTCTGAGAAACAGAGAGAAATAGATGAAGCCCAAAGGGTTCAAAGGAGGGTACAGATGACTACCAGACCTTTGCCATGCTTCTTGGTCAGGAGGTACTTTTATCCAAATGTTTTTCCCTGCTGCTGGTGGGATAGAATTGGAGCACAATTTCCTGCTCCAGATGACCTTCTTTCAGGTGCAACAGTGCATGGCTCGGGCCTCAGGGACAGTATGGCTAGACCCTTGTGTTAGACATACACCTTGCTGTCTAGCCACTGCAGGCTTTGCTGGGGAATTGTTGACAGAACTCCGGCTGATGAATCAGCTTGAGCAGCTCTGGGTTTACACTTTACAGACACATCTTCCTGGCTGTTGTGGTTGTATATGTGAGTTCATAAGATAAGGATACCTTCCCGAAGAATCTTCATCATGGCTGCCACTCACAACTTCCTCATGATCAGCAATTCCGGTAGGTGGACATATAACTACACAATCTGATTCTTCATCAGTAGACATATCAAGAAATTCTTTCCCCATTGCACTGCATTTTTTTATAAAAAGAACATATATAAATATTTGTGTACTACAGAATCAGAGGAAGCCTTGAAGAGCCTTACGTATCAAATCATAAAGAATAAAAAGGAACAATAACAGAGTCAAACAGGATTATAACATAGTTCTCCCATCAAAAGAAAAGAACAACTAATTAACTCTTATATTAGCACATGAACAGGACTTTTTTCCCTGGGTAATGGTGGCAGCTTGTGCTTCCACTCCAGAGAAGCTTTTTCCAAATCAGAAATTTCAGCTCTGAAGAGCAAGCTTTGAGCCACTAAAAGAATAAAGAAAATCATCTGAAAATGGAGAGATCAAAACAAACTGTTAACAGGATAAGCAACTGCTCAACGTTGAATGAACCTGTCGCATCAGTGTATGACCCACTAACCTGTGGCTCTTGGAGATGCTCTAATGTTTGAGGAGAAATCCTTTTAGGAGACATCGCAATGTTAGAATCAAATACACAAATGATGCCTTAGTTAGCATCTCAGAAACATAGGTAACGAGTCAGTGTAGATAATTTGCAAAATGAAACGAGGAGGTACATAGAAATGGCATACGCATGCAGGCAAAACTCCTGTAAAAAGAAAGTGACCAAACCAGAGTAGAACAAACAACTGAACAAGTTCCTACGTTATTAAAAAAGGGGATTTTATCTGCTATTTTTGCAAGGGTTGTAAGGGAAGTGCAGCTCTAATAAAACAGAATATCACCAGTTGCTGTCAGGAATGAGACAACCGACCTGATATTTTCGACACTTTCCAGCAGGAAAATATACCCTTGATTCTCCCCATTGTCTGAGGAGGCTGAAATACTTTCAAAAGCAAAATCCAAGTCAGCTCCTGCAAATGGCACTCAAATTAGGAGCACATGCCTCTCACTTGACAACGATAACAATTTCAGCTAAACAAAAGCAGTATGCAGGCGTCAGTGTCTACAGTGGTTTTACAAAGCCTGCTACTCATTACATATAATTGACAATGCAAGTTTCTTATGAATGAATAACTCGAAAATGGAACAAAAAAATTGTATCTCCAGTAACTTCCCTTCCAATTCAAGCTGCTCATTCCTCAGGTTCATGCCATAGTTGAGAGCCACTACAAACTAAACACTACTGGTTATGTCATCATGTTGTAGCAGTTAGTACATCTTGTAGGCATGCTATCTCAAATGTATGAACTGACTCCTCCTGGCGTAACAACTTCTAAAGCTTTGAGCAAAAAATACCACATTGAAACAGTGACAAGAGGCATACACTTGGTATACACATGTTTTAAAATCAGCTGACTTTATCATAAGAGTAAGACTAAGAAACATGTCTCAACTCCTCAAGAATAGAAAGGCGAAAAAAAACAGTTTCTTCAGCAAACAAATCAAGGCTGTTGTTGTAAAAAAAATAAAGGCTAAGGATACAGATGATGACACTTATTGCAATGAATCCCCTCAGACATATACTTCACAAAAGATGAAGCTTGCAACAACCAAACACTAAAGTTTATAAAGACAAGAAGACCTACCAGATACATACTACTGGGTAGATAAGAAACCATATTGTAACTTCTCCAGGCTTAAGACACATCCAAATCATCTTCATGTAATTAAGCACAACATGATGCGTCCTGGTTAAGATTAACAACCTGTCTTCCTCTTTTGGTCATCTTCAGTTGAGTTCAATCTCAATGGCAGTCCTCCCAATCTGAAATGACACTCACGGAATTATCTTTTCCGTGACACTGCCTTGTTCAACATTTCTCTGCACAGATTTAATGCATCCTCTATCCTACCGTCTTCACAGTATTCAATCAAAGTCTTACAGGTAGCAACATCGGGTTTCAAGCCAATAGAGAGCATGCCATCAAGTAAAGTATTAAAGATAACAGCATCAGGTTTCAAGCCAGTCGAGAGCATATCATCAAGAAGCCTCATCACTTCGTCCAGTTTACCGGCCAAGAGATATCCATGAATCATTGTATTGTAGGAAACCATATTGGGTTTCACACCAGCACTTAGCATCAAATCAAAGAGTTTTTGGGCCTCTGTAACCTTTTCTTCTTTGAACAGCTTGTCTATCATTGCATTGAAGACAACAACATTAGGACGAATGCCTCTATCCATCATCTCATAAAATAGTTCCTCTGCCTTCTCCCATTTGCCATACATAGAAAAACCATTAATTAGAGTACTAAATATTACGACATTGGGAGAAACACCATCATCAATCATCTGACAGAAATGGGACATTGCATCATCCAGTCGGCCTATCTGGCAAAGCCCATCTATTATCGTACCATAGCTGACTACGTCTGGCATCAATCCTTGTTGCTGTATTTTGTAAAAAGTAAGCAATGCCTCATCTAACCTTCCGCATTTACAGTATGCGTAGATCTGTATGTTGAAGATATAAAGGGTAGGTTGGATACTGTTTCGCACCATCAAATCTATGAGCTTTTTCATTTCAACAAGATTTCCTTTGGTAGCATACCCATGAAGCAGACTTGCATAGGTGGTGACATTGGGGTTTACACCACTCTGAATCATAGAATTAAAAATCTCTCTTGCTTTTGCAAGCTCTCCAATTTACAAAGACAGTCTATCAGGATACTGTAAGTAATAACATTTGGTCGTTGTCCATCTTTGGACATTTCTTTGAGAATCCTGAGTGCTTCTTTTGGTTGCCCCAAAGAGAGGTATCCGTGGATCAGACTATTATATGTAGCGCAGTTAGGCATAATATTTTTGTCAAACATTTGTCGAAGGACCTCCTCGGCCTTGTCCATTGCTTGAACCTTGCACAGGCCATCGATGATTGAGCTGCACATCACGACATCTGGCGGGATCCCATGACCAAGCATTTCACAAAACAAGGTGTAAGCTTTGCCCACCTCGCCCTCTTTAAAGAAGCCATCGATTACAGTGGTATAAGACACCACATGAGGTCGGCAGTTGTCTCCACCCTTGGCCATCACATGGATCAGCTCGACAGCCTCTTCACACATCTTCTCATCACAGAGCCCCACAAGAAGAGTGTTGTAGGAGAAGACATTGGGTGTGCAGCACATCTCTGGCATCCTTTGGAGCACAATATCCATTGCATCGCTCGTCCTCTTCTCAGCACAGAGGGTCCTGAGCAAGGGCGTGAAGGTCATGGTATCTGCCCTGAGCCCCATCTTAATGATTTGGCCCATTGCAGCAAAACCAAGGTCCAAGCAGCCTGCATCGCAACAGCAGCCGATGAGGATGGTGTATGCAACTATGTCTGGAGCCACCTTCTTGGTGCCCGCTCGGGCCATGCGGTTGAACAGGGACACGGCGAGGGCAGGGCCGTCGCGCACGGTGGAGGAGACAGGGGCGCGAGCGACGGTGGTGAGGAGCTGGTTGAGGGCGTAAATAGAGCCGGGCCTCGCTTGAGGAAGCAACTCGTCGAACAGATCGAGTGCGTCCTCGGGGCTGAGGTCTCCCGAGCGGTAGCAGACTCCGATGAAGCGCTCCAGCTCCGATGAGGGGCGGTGGTCGGCCCTCCACTGCGCGGCTGCTGAAACGGCCGGCAGTGGGGAACGCCCTCGAATCGATGGGAGCACCTCGTCGCAGAGTTGGCGCACGGCCTCAGCGTCGAGACTTCCCGAGCGGAGGCGCCGTCCGATGATCCGCTTCAGCTTCTTCAACCAAGTGGGGGGCGCCCGGCTCGACATGGTCGTCGCCGGCCGTGCGATCCAGACGTCACGCCTCTGATTCGGTGGGGAATGCAGCTTCCAGCTCGCTCGCGCTGGGGATGGGGCGGGGACGGTCCGCACAGGCACAGCTCGCTCGCGGCGACGACGGCGGCGGCGTACTCTGTACTGGTGTGGGAGTGGGAAACGCGGCGCCCTGCGTGATGACAAGCACGTTGAATGAAACTGTCAGGAGCAGAGGAGCAGTCATGCATATAGTGCCGATTAAATATCGGTAAAGTAGTTAACTACGGAAAGCAAATGAATTAAGAAGTAATCTGCGAAATTCATCACTGTGCAAACTGAGATTATGACCTCCTAGTGACAGATGCAGACAACTTGAAGGCAAAGGTAACACAGCCTAACAGGAGTAAAGTAACAACTGATTCCAGGCGAAACAAAACAAGCATGATCAGCACAGCGCCCAAACCACCAGGTAAGAGTAAGTGCGTATTAGGTGTTCCTTCGCAGGGCAAGGAGATTAATCTAAGTACACACATTTCTACAAAACCTATAACGGCGGAACCCCTACGGAACCGAAAATCGGAGCCCAGTGGCGGACCTAACGCTGGTATATCCAAAAAAAAAAAAAAAAAAAAAAATTCTATCTTCTGGCTGAAGAAAATCTAGATCTTTTCCCCGAACAATCAAACCTAGATTTTCTTCGAACAAGCAATTGTTATCCATCTCCCAGAACAAGCAATTGTTATCTTCGAAATGAAAAAAAAAAAGTTCACTCGCAACGAACGGAAAGGGGGGAAACCAGGGGGGCAAAATCGGGTTCCGCCCGGAGAAAAAACAAAATCGAAACCGCCCTCCCGACGAAATGCAGGTGGGGGGAGGGAAGGGGAGAGGAGGAGGAGGACCGGCGCCGCGGCTCACCTGCGAGGCTCCCGCCGCGAGGGTTTGAGGTTTCCGCCGGCCGGCGCTGCGAGAGGACGGAAGTGTGGGTTTTGCGGTTCCGGGGGAGAGACGACAGCCCAAGAGCGTTAATTGCTCTCCCCTCTTCTAAACCCTCCTCACTCGTGTGCCTGACGCTGACGGGTGGGCCCTGCCTCAGGTGTGCCGACTGCTCGTTTTCTTTTCTTTTTTTTTCTTTTATTTACTTTCAGAGCAAGGAGCTAGAACTATGGATGGAATTGGGAGAAATTTGTTCATGGTAGATGAAACAAGGTGTTCACGAATGAAGGATTTTAAGTGCCTTGTATATATTCTGTGTCCAAATCACCCTAGAATGTGTTTCACATTTGAGATTGTCGAAAGTGATTTTCAAACTTCAAATGGGTTTTTAGAAAAAGAAAAAGAGTAAATTGCATCGGGAGTACAGAAACTATACGCGTGGGTACAAATTACCCCAATAACTATTAATTTGCTCTATGTGAAACAAGAGCTTGTCATCTTGGTGCGTATACTGTCCAAAATACAATCCCTTAGCCTGCACGGCAATTTAATCTATACGGCTCAGTGCAGCTCGCAGGTACACGGCTCATGCATATACGTACGTGGCTCATGCATAGCAGCTTGCAGCTCGGTCATACGAGCGACGGGGACGAGCTCGTAGATGTAATCATCGGTGTGCTCGTGCTGCTGGTCTGCCTTTTCTTCCCTAGTGACGCAAGGTATATATATATAGCAAGATTTTTCATTATTTGCAATCTTGAGAGGCAAAGGGATAAGTAGAAAGAAGATGCCGCATAGCTTATGTCTATCAAGCGATTCAGTACAAGAAATTTAAAATGTGCATTACAGTTTTCGAATGACGAAACATAATTTGTAACTGAAATTAACAACTATAAGGATAAACATGCGATTGTTCAAGTAGCTATCACTGGTGATTTAAGTCTCTTGGAGTGGCTTATCTTGTGTAATAGGCTCTTCTGGAGCAGATGCGTAGTGTTCAGTTCTTCAGGTGCAACATGTGACTGATCTTCATTTCCAAAGAGCAAGAATTCAAAACTTCTTCATGCTCTTGTTACCCCTGGCTCTTGTTCTACTAGCACGCTGACCTCTTCCTCTTCCTCTTCCCCTTGCTGTTTCGCTTCGTTCTACAGCATGTGCTCCATCTGTAGTTGTAGTCTTTGCCTTTTTTCTTGATTTTGTACCTGCAGCTCGACCTCTACCTGCTATGTTCATTGCTGTAGTAACTCTTAGTGGAGGTAAGTTATCTCTTTGCACAGCTACAAACATATTTTCTTCAGGTAGTGGAGCCCGTGGCTGCATTGTTGATTGTGCTAGGTTGCACAAGTTGTATACTAATACGAGTCCAAACGTAGCCGAAAACTGCCGAGCACACTGAGGGATTGAATTTCGGACCGTATACGCACCAATATGAGTTTCACATAGAGCAAATTCAAAGTTCCTGGGGTAATTTGCACCCACATGTATAGTTCTTGTACTCCCCATGCAATTTACTCAATGCCATTTTTTTATAACTCCTTGGCACTATATGTGGTTAGATTCGCTTTTACTGTGGTTGTTCAATCCTAGAAAGAAATAGTTAAGAGTCACATCCTTTATATGTGGTACTGAAGTTCACTGCCACATTTTTCTTTTTATATCATGTGTTTGTCTAAAATGAAGGGAAATACTTTAAACAACTTTGATAAAGAAATAAGTCAACGAGAAAAAAAAAATAAGACAAGAGGACAACCAGAGGCACCGACAATGGACTCTTCTACCATGGCCATCAAAATGGAAAAAAATGAAAAAAAAAAAAACATCGTGTTATATAGAAAATGTGTGCCTTCCCAACATTTTTTTTTTCTTTTTCCATGGCTCATCCTTCCGTTACAAATTATCTAAGTGAACCAAACAAATTCAATAAAACGTCACAATTTATTGAACTATAAACAACAGCTTAGTTTGAATTATAAGCATACAATGACTTAAATTATTCTCTGTTACTAATCAAAATATAGGAGCAAACACTGTACATAAGCCATTCCTACCTTTGCAAGTTCGAGGAAAAAGATCACAAAAAAAAAATTCACTAGAAGACAGAAACGTTAGAAAGCTACAACAAAAAATAATACAAAAATAAACAAGGGAAAAGCTATTCAAGCATTTACCTGTCACAAAAACGCCGTCCGTGGGGATCGAACCCACGACCACGTGGTTAAAAGCCACGCGCTCTACCACTGAGCTAGGACGGCTGTCTTGTTATTATGTCATGTAAATATGTTATCATTACAAATGTAATTTAGGAAAAAAGTAATATAATATATTAAAGTTTTATCATCATCATCATATAGCATAATTCTATATCGTCGAAATTCAAAGCAAGGTCTGCCTGAACGCTTTCAGTATGTGTCTTCTCTCTTTTATATTAATCTCCCTTTTCTCTGATATAAAAATTAAACTTAACTGTATATTTTTCAATGAATTATTACCCACAACCCTCATTCCCGAGAAAACGACGACTAACACATAGGTCATTTGTAATGTCCGTTTGGGTTAGGGACCATGATTTGTTGAAGATCCATGGACACTCCTGGTGTTTCACTAGCTAGGGAATTAAGCAGCAGGTTTTGAACTCCGATTTTGTAGGATCGTAAAAAGAAAATCAAAACTACTAAAAATTGCATCTTTCAGCTCAGTTAGCACTTTGATATGTATGGCCCAATGTTGGACTATGGACTTGAATGAGAAGGGTCTTTTGACACGAACCCGGCCATCATATTTGCTCTATTGAATTCAAATTTGAACTAAAAAATGGTACATTGACAAAGAAGACCTTTTTAGACGAAACTTGGCAAAGAGGACCTTGTCTAGGCATATGTCGCAATTTCTCATTTGCGCAGGTGATTCTTGCTAGTTTTTGGGTATCTCCACGCATGAATTTTGTTTCAGGTTATAGGAAGCGGATGCCAAACTCAGGGCGAGAGGATAATAAATGAACCAGCAGGAGAATATAGTAATTGTCTAGGCAACTAACTAGAAATTTTATTATGCTGGTGAGTTTGAGTTTCCTGGAACTTCCAGCACCAAATGGTCAAGAGTCAAGACTTGGTTCTCTTGCGGTCAGGTTCATAGAAGCTTAGTTACAAATACCACAATCATGGAACTTTCGCCCAATCAAATCGATCATATAGTTTATTAATTATGTGCATGTTGTGCTGTCACAAAATAATTCTAGCAGAGCTAGTAGACTGAAGTTAGTTATGTACTCCCTTTTGAGTGGTGGATTTGATAAAATTAGTTTAGTGCTGTAAATGTTGCTGCCTTTCTATAAAGCATGATCATAGTTAAAATTTGTTTCTTTGACTTTGAATAAAGTCAAAATAACCATCGTTTTGGAACGAGCTAGGGAGTATCTGCCTTTGACTCCAGCATTGAAGCATCCAAAATCAATAGTACATAACAACCCCGGCCTTACGCGTAATGCAAGTGCAAAATGGTCAGATCACCTGTTAAAAATTAACTCTGTAAACATGATTAAATGTTCAGCAGGGGTTCTGACCATGGGTGCCTCCCATATACATAGAACAAAGCGGCAACTGGCAAATGGCAACAAGAAATGTTGACGTGTAATAGACAACTCGGTATCGTTTCAACATTTTTTTGGCTGCCGTACGTGCCCTCTAGTTAAACCATGTCAGTAAGTCAACACTTAGTTGCTTGGTAGTTTTAGCTTGCACTACCAACTCAAGTTGTCGAACATATGAAATGCTAATTTTATTTGATTGTATTCAGCTAAGGTATTCAGTATATATACATCCATCCATAGTGTTGATCGACTTGTGCACTCACAGGAAGAGAGTTGATTTTGCCCATGGGATATCTTAGGACTCGAGAGCTGAAAAAGTAGCTTGTTCTGATTTTGTGAAGTGATTCTTCAATCTGATTCTGAGAGTTTTTGCTAAATAATTAAAGAGAATTACTTTCATTCACAATCACTTCACCAGAGAATCAGAGACACAACTAGAGAATAAGGGAGCACAACTTTGCTAAACGGAAAGAGTTTGACAATTTGCTCTGTGTGAGGCAACTTCACAACTTCGGATCACTAAACCATTGCAGAATCGTATTGTTTGGCGACAAAAAACTTATGCTTTCCACCAGTAACCCAAGCCATGCAACTGTAATCCCTACTTCGCTCCCAACACGAGAGAAGCATCTTCAATAAATGGACCATGTAATAGCCTTTAAGGGATTAACTGAGGAGGAGCCTGGGCCCAGGATCTCACCATGCCTTGGGTCCGCCTCTACTTTCCTCTAAGGATGGTTTCAATTCAAGCAAAGGCAGCGCCCAACTGAGCTGAAGTAGCTTTGTGTTGGCAATTGGCATGGATCCTAAGCTATCAAGTGAACCTCCATCTGTATTCTATTTTACCTTACCTCTCTCTGTTCCGTTAAGAAGTTGAGGTGATTTATTTGTGGCACGTTTGGTAGAGTTCGTTGAAGATTCACAAAGCTATTTTTAAGCTGCTCTATCAAACATGGAAAACTATTTTTAAGCTAGAACCGTTGTGGACGCTCTAAGAAGTTGTTTTACCAAGAAAACAATTTTACTGATGAAGATGCTTTATGAAACTAAAGCTAAAAAAATAATTCACTAGTGAAGCTGAGCTATACTAAACATGCCCATTATTTCTCGTTGGGTCAATAGTCAACAACCACAACCACTGGCAATAAGAAACATTGCTCACAGTCACAGCTGCCTATATATTTTCTTTTACGCATTGGAGCCAATGGGTGAAATGCAATACCTTTCGGAGATGCTCTATGTAAGAGTGAGGAAGGTTCTACAGTACGTGTAGGCACCTGCACTTGCCAAGTGTAGAATACAATGTCCAAGTTGGAGCATTATTGGGTTACATATACCATATATAGCCTTGTTTACGGAAGCAACTGTTGTTCACGCACCAGTCTTACAGTCTTGTCAGAGTTGTCGTCCCTCGCGCGCATGACCATGGCCATGAGCTACATGCTCTTCCTTGCTCTTCTCTCCGCGCTGCCTCTCACATCCTCCGCCGCCAGCGGCGGCAACACGCTGACGCAGTCCACGACCGTCGCCGGCGAGAAGATGCTGGTGTCTCCGGGCAACGCCTTCCAGCTCGGCCTCTTCGCCGCCAGCAACCACTCCAAGTGGTATCTTGGCATATGGTTCACCGTCTCGCCGGACACCGTTGTCTGGGTCGCCAACCGCGACAGCCCGCTCAACAGCTCGTCCGGCGTGCTCGGTCTCGACGACCGCGGATCCCTGGTCCTCCTCGACGCCGCGACGACGACCAACGGCGGTACCACCGTCGTCTGGTCGTCCGCCAGCTCCAACTCCTCCGCGGCGGGCGCGGTCGTCGCGGAGCTCCGCGACACGGGCAACCTGGTGGTGACGGACGCGTCCGGCGCCGCGCTGTGGCAGAGCTTCGAGCACCCGACCAACACGTTCCTCCCGGAGATGCGTGTCGGCAAGAACCTGCGGACAGGCGCCGACTGGTCCCTCTGGTCCTGGCGCGGCGCCGACGACCCGTCGCCCGGCGACTTCCGCTACGTCATGGACACGGGTGGCTCCCCGGAGCTGCACGTCTGGAGCCACGGCTGCAAGACGTACCGGACGGGCCCGTGGAACGGCGTGCGGTTCAGCGGCATCCCGGAGATGACCACCTTCGAGGACATGTTCGCGTTCCAGTTCACGGTCACCGCTGACGAGGTCTCGTACATGTTCCGCGACCGCGACGGGTCGCCCATGTCGCGGGTGCTCCTGAACGAGTCCGGCGTGATGCAGCGCATGGTGTGGGATGAATCCTCCCGGTCGTGGAGCAACTTCTGGTCGGGCCCGAGGGACCAGTGCGACAGCTACGGGAAGTGCGGCGCGTTCGGCGTCTGCAACGTGGTGGACGCCACGGTGTGCGGCTGCGTCCGGGGGTTCGCGCCGAGGTCGGCGGCGGAGTGGTACATGCGGAACACGTCCGGCGGGTGCGCACGGAGGACGCCGCTCCGGTGCGGCGTCGCCGGCGCCGAAGGCGGGGACGACGGGTTCTACGTATTGCGCGGCGTGAAGCTGCCGGACACGCACAACTGCACGGTGGACGCCGGCGCCACCCTCGAGGAGTGCGCGCGCAGGTGCCTGGCTGACTGCAACTGCACGGCGTACTCGGCGGCGGACATCCGCGGCGGCGGGAGCGGGTGCATCCAGTGGTTCGGCGACCTGGTGGACACGCGGTACGTCGACGGCGGGCAGGACCTCTATGTCAGGCTGGCATCGTCTGAACTTGGTATGGCTGAATTCATTCATTCTTCCTGCTGCTTCGTCATGATTCACTAGAAATCGATTGTGCTGAATCGATCAATTGACTTCTAGCAGAGTAGTAGATGCATAAATTGAGTTTTTTTTATATAAAAAAACAAATGAAGCAAACAGGAGGGGTACACTCCTACTGAACTTGATTAAAAGAAAAAAAAAACAAACAGATTCACAAAGATATAGGTTTAAGAAACGAAGAAACTGAGGGAAAGAAATCGGGAAGTTTACAACAGAGCTTCTATTAGCCATAATTCAATTTGAAAAAAATAGTTCTATAAGTTTGTATCCAAGAAGTTTTGGTACTAATTTTGCCAGCTTTCAGCAATGGTATTGTTATAGTTTATTCTTTTTAGAAAAGGATTATTATAGTTTATTAGTTGACATGAAAAAATGAGAATGAAAATGGTAATCCCTTTTAACAGAGCTCATTTTTGTAAAAGTGATGGATACTGTTTATGAACTTTTCCGAGTCTTTTGGCATATGCAAAATATGGAGTTTTCTAATTTCTTTTGGAGCCTTAATTGCAATTGGTAAACTAAAATAGCTTAGTTGTTAAAATGACAAATACGTAAAAATTAAGTGTTTATTTGGTTCCCACCTCCTAAACTAAAGTGGACTAAAATGTTTTAGTCACATTTTAGTACCTCTTGAGTGACTAGTAAATTGTTTTAGTCACCTTGGAGTCAGTTTGTTTGGCACCTTTTAGTCACTAAAAGTGACTAAAGTTTAATCCACTTTAATTTAAGAGGTAGGAACCAAACAAACCCCAAATCCCGACCGACCATGAACCATTTCATTTAAATGATATTTGCTACCTACCGTTTTCATCCATAATATTGTATAGCCGTGGCATACATACAACAACTAAATTTCCAACCGACCAAGAAACCGTTTTGATTCAAATGACATCACAGTTCCAGCTCTCTGTGCGTTCTAAAAAAGAGTATATATGTTAGATGCGGATATCTCCGTGACTATAATTGTCAATTTCTGACGTCAAAGAGACTCATATTTGTAAGTGATGGAGGTGATGTTTTTTTGAAGCTTGACTTTGCTTCTCCTCATCTTTTATATTCCAAAAATGCCAGTAAAATACATCATATACGACCTACATAGTGTCGCTCGGGATCATGTTGGTAGTTCATCTACTCTACTCATTTAATATAATAGTATATGTATATAATACATAATAATGAACAATCAGTTGGTCGCATATAGTATGAACTATGATTCTAGGGAATAAAGGAGAAACTTCGTCTCCCATTTGGGCTTGTATGGTTGAGGGACATTTAAATTTTCGTTAGTCAACTCGTTCGATTTCCTTGTAGAACATTGTCGTTGCAATTTCAAGATGTTTTCAGGCACTGCCGCCTAGACCTTTTAATTTTCAGTCACCTACCAGGACGTACGAACAAGTCCAAGTCGTCGTCATGTTTCTCGCCACAGCTGCGACGAGAGACGAGACCATGCTTATTGCTCTGTGTTTTTATTTGTTCACTCGATCTCTAATCTCATTAATTAAGTCTTCGGTCTTCCGTCGTCGTCGTGGAATATAATTGGAATATACATTGATCGAATACATTCTTGACTACTGAAAAGTCTCGGTCTCGATTTCGACAACAATGCTATCAGTCCATCCAGAGTCTATCAACTTCAGTCGTACACGTAGCTGCTGCTACGTGTTGAGTAGGAAATTGCTAGGTTCAAGCAGTCACTGTCTCGCTGATACTGCAATTATTCAGACGCTACCAGGAGGAACACCCGGAAGTTTGTGGCTGTCATCACGCTGGTGATTGCCGGCTTCGCGTTCCTGCTTCTGTCTCTGGCCTTTCTCATCTGGAGGAGAAGAGTGCGGCGCAGGCGCAGCAGTAAGAAAGGTTAGTTCCATTGTTGTGATTATTTTCTAATAAGCATCTGATGACAAATTAAGAGCCATGTACATCAGTACATGCTTCGTTCCCATGAGAGGAGTTCCAGTCTGTATGTTGCTAACATATACATATACAATGAATTATCTATTTTTTTGTAGTTTCCATGGTTGATGAGGCAGTGGAGCTTATGATGAGCAACAGTGAATGCCCCACGTACGCTCTGGGGATCATCCGAACAGCCACCAACGGATTCTGTGCAGACAATGTGATTGGGCGAGGCGGATTCGGCATAGTTTACAAGGTAACTAGGAGAATTCCCCGCGCGTTGCAGCGGGTATGAAGGAGGAATAAGAAGTGAACTACACCTTGCATGTCAAGATAAATTACTAATGACAAATGATAGTGGATAAATAGTGGTTTTGATAATGGATGTTGAGGTGGACGTGTTGCATGTCTAGAGAAATAGATAGTGGGGTTTGTTTATATAAGAGTTATAGATATAGGATCGGACTAGTAATCATCATAATGAGGATTGAGACAACGCCTTATTAATGTTTGTATAGATATACTGCTGTCAGCGTATGTGCCAAATGCATGTCTGATTGGACTATAATCCTATATGATTCAGGGTCAATTGCCGGACGGACAACAGGTTGCCGTGAAGAAGCTGTCCGCGGAGAACAGCGCGCAAGCCCTGAACGAGTTCATAAACGAGGTGGTCCTGATCGCCAAGCTGCAGCACCGGAATCTGGTCCGCCTTCTCGGCTGCTGCGTCCACGGCTCAGAGAGGATGCTCGTCTACGAGTACATGAGCAACAGGAGCCTGGACGCCTTCATTTTTGGTACATATATATATGCTCCCTGCATTGCGGCAAGAATCGTTGCTGTACTTGTCTTAGCTAAACAATGCAAACCTGTGCCAAATAATTGCAGATGAGAGGCGGCGTGCGTCGCTGCTGTGGAAGACGAGGCTGGACATCATCCTCGGCGTCGCCAGGGGGGTCCTCTACCTTCACCAGGACTCGAGGCTCAACATCATCCACCGGGACCTCAAGGCCGCCAACGTGCTCCTCGACACCGACATGGTCGCCAAGATATCTGATTTCGGCATCGCCAGGCTCTTCAGCGGCACCGCCGATCGCCAAGAAACCATCACCAAGACGATCATCGGCACATAGTAAGAGGATCGAGCTAGGACTCTCTCTCGCTCACTGCAACAATGAACTGGCCGCCTGTATATATATTCTGACGACATGCTTGGAATACGTACGCCAGTGGGTACATGGCGCCAGAATACGCCATGGACGGCACGGTGTCCTTCATGCAGGACGTCTACAGCTTCGGCGTCCTGCTGCTGGAGATCATCAGCGGCAGGAAGAACCAGCAACGTTTCAATCTCATAGCATACGTAAGCAGCTTCGATCATCCATTTCAGAAACTTGACATACGTAATTATATATGTATTCATTCAGAATCTCAGATTGAATCTCTGACGTGGCGACGAATCATTTTCTCATCAGGCATGGGGGCTCTGGGAAGCAGGGCGGAGCCACGAGCTCATCGATCCAGCAGTCCGCAGCGACTGCACGGCAGCCGAGCTGGCGCAGGCGGCGACGTGCGTCCAGGTGGCGCTGCTGTGCGTGCAGGAGTGCCCTGCCCAGCGGCCGCCCATGGCGGGCGTCATCCCCATGCTGTTGCAGCAGGTAGCGCCGTCGCAGCCCCAAAGGCCGGTGGTGTGCACGCCCATGAACAACGCCCACGCGGCGGCGGCGGCCGCCGCGGCGGCTCTCGCCGTCGTGGACGCGCGAGAGATCACCTGCGGCAATAGCGAGCTAACCATCACCAACCTCGAAGGCCGGTAGCAGAGATGATTTCCTTCAAATCCTTGCTGAGCCATGTACTTTCAACCAATTGTACAACAAACTAAACTGTATATTAATCTCTAAACAAATTCCTAGTAGTAGCTCTAAACAAATTTCTCATGACAGTATTTCAATTGTACAGTAAACTTGATCATAATCCATATCTTAGTAGTAGCTCTAAACCAGAATCCTTCGTAGCCGTGTAAAACATTGGATGTCGACTATATCAAGATTCGATCACAAGTGGCGCTACAGTAGCCAAATAGAGGAATATCAAATTCTCAGCTATGGGCTGTGGATTGTGCCATTGGAATGCGATGTAAAGCCATCGCGCAGAACATTCAACTCATCGGCTTCCAACAAGAAGTCGTTCTCAAAGAACGCAGAGTGGAGGGCTTGAACACACTGTTTTGCCTCACTGTCATGGACCACCAGGGAAATGTTCACCTGTGTAAGGATGGTGCAACCGATATCAGATTAGAGTCTCAGAACAAGTATGGTGTCCCCATCAAACATGCGGAAGAAAAAGGAGTACCTTGGACGCCCCTTGCGATATCATCTGGACATTGACACCATTTCTTCGTAGAACATTGAAAGCCTGCCATGCAGGAGTAGATATCAGTTGCAAACATACTATTACATGATCATTTCTAGCACACCAGTTACTCTAGTACGTTTCTGTCTACGCTTCCTCAAATTGTAAGCTCATGGCTCAAGTGCTCAACTTTGAAGCAACTGCAGTATTCTAGAGTGTTAACAATCATGAAGCTTAGGTGAAATGCACTTGCCTTTTCAAGAATCAAAGACGACCTCTGCACATTTCCAATTAAAGATATTATTGACCTGTTCTGCAGTAGATGAACAACTGCTATCTTTTCAAGCTCTTCAATGACACCATCAAGTTCCTGGTATATAGAAAGGTCAAAATTAGATTTGCCAAGATGCATCATCATCATCTGCTATAATGAACTAACTCTGGCCTCAGCAAATTGTCATTTAACAATATATAAATTTTTTCCATGTTACAAAGGACTTTTCTTACAAAAAACTATCAGCATGTCTCTTATTCAGTACAGAGGCAAATATGCAGCATTCACACTAGTTGATTTGTTCCAGATCCTAGTTATGTTGTGTGTCGTGTGCATTGGTGTATTGCTTCTAAGGTTGTAAATGCGGTCAAAGTAAGGGTGAGACATGGTAAAAAAAAAGTGTTGGGAAGGCACTGAGCAGAGAGGAATCGAGAAATGCATTATCTTTATCTAGTTTACGCAGATTAAGGAAAAAATCTTGAGGAAATATAGAGTCATTGACAAGAAAAAAATAACAGCGAATAGATTTAGGCCCAAACATTTTTGTGCTGAACCAATTCACAACTCCATAGTTTCGATGGATCCAGTGTCAAAGATATGCTGACTTCACTGGTAGCCACACAATCAACAGAGATGCCCAAGTCTTCAAATATCGAAAAAACCTGAAAATTGATAAAGTTACAACCAAAGATTGAAATGAATAGTAAACTCAAAAGGAAAGTAGCCTCCTCCGAATAGTTTACCTTAGCTAGAAAACCGTACTGGCCAAGCATGCGTGTGCTCACTATATCAAGCATTGTAATATTGGATTTCAAAACAATGCTAGTCAAAACAGACTACAATAAAACATGTCAATATTTGGATTAGAGAGTAAGAACAAGTAGACAAGTCTAAGATTAGAGTTTAGCAAGTAACAAACCTTAGTCATATCTCTTGCTTTAGTGATAAGAGTACCAGGGGCTCGACGGTTATAAGAGTTCTTAACCCTCACAGGTACATCGCCTTCTCTAGCTGGTCTCATTGATTGTGGATGCAAAACCTAAAAGTAATAATTAGTGAAAACCAATCAATAAATAAATATCATATAAAACCATTGGATCAATTAAATGCTAAGCTAAAAGACTTGACCACAATGCAAAACCGAGATCCATCAAAGTAGTTCATTTGTCAATGTTTTCCTTAATGGATAACAACACATACCTGTGCTCCAAAATAGGCAAGTTCGGCTGCCTCATCAAATGTCAAGTATGGCACAGGTTTTGCCTTAGGATGGATATTTGGATCACATGTTAAAACACCATCAACATCTTTCCAAACCTACTAGAAACAAGATCAATGCTATAAGTCAACTACACAGGAACAAAAAAAAAGAAGAAGCAACGATGTACTCTCTGTTGTGTGAAAGATCTTGTAGCCTAGTGGTTGCAAGTGCATTAGTAGAACCTCCCTGTGGGAGCGGATTTAGGCTGGTTAAAAACATCCCCTCGCTGACAAAGCCGAGGTTCGGGGAGTTGCTCAGCATGAATGGTTGAGGTCTTCTACCTTAATAGCTAAACCCTGGGGGCAATACCCCTGGCAGGCCAAGTTTTAATCTCTCTGGTGTTTTTATAAAGAGTAAAATGCACCAAGGGTACTTAAACTATTGGGGTAGTATCATCTGGGTACTCGAACTGAAAAGCTATCACCTGGGTACTCAAACTATTGGATAGTATCATCTGGGTACTCGAACTATAAAAGCTCTCACCTGGGTACTTAAACTATAGGGCAGTACCATCCGGGTACGCCAGGAGCGCGGGAAAATGAATTTTTCATTTTCTAAAAATTGATAAATAGCACTGGAATTTGTTATTTTTGTAAAAACATAATTAGAGCTCCAAAAATTCTAAAAACTTTTGTGTAGCCTCCCCATGGTGTACTTTACCTAGGAAAAATATGAAACTTGAAAAATGATTTTTTTGTATGTTTAAAAATTACCTATTTTAATCTGACTTTTATTTTAATTATTAAAATTCATGGAAGTTAATTTATTAATTAAAAGAGGTAATTTTTAAATATACAAAACTATTTATTTTTCAAGTTTCATATTTTTTCTTAGATAGAGTACATCATGGAGAGGCTACATAATTTTTTTTTAGAATTTTTGGAGCTCTAATTATGTTTTTTACAAAAAAAAACAAATTCCAATGCTATTCATCAATTTTTAGAAAATGAAAAAGAATCAAAATTCATTTTCCCGCGCTCCTGGCGTACCCGGATGGTAATGCCCAATAGTTTAAATACCTAGGTGGGAGCTTTTATAGTTCGAGTATCCAGATGATACTATCCTAATAGTTTGAGTACCCAGGTGATAGATTTTTCAGTTCGAGTACCTAGATGATACTACCCTAATAGTTTAAGTACCCAAGGTGCATTTTACTCTTTTATAAATTAAGTTTTAGAGGGCAAAGTTCCGCTCTTTTCACATTAGGGTTCTCACCTACCATATTCTCCTAAAATGTTCTTCTATGAACAACGTTTTACATTTATCAAAAATAGCTTTCATCCTAAACTTTTCATAATTCACTTAATGAGTACAAATACATGTATCATAGATGAGGCTATGAGGAAAAGTTGAGAAGAAAAGAAGTTTATGGGGTTATCCAAATAATTACAAATTTGTCCTAAACTAAAGACTTTTTAGTGAGACCAACTTTAACCAAAAAAACTAAAGGAAAGCCGTAGTTAAAGTATATGATATTAAAAATGATAAGAATCTATCAGCCTTATGCAATCGCAATCAACATTGGGCCTATGGAAAGTAACTCTGCACTATGCACTCGCAGTCAACATTGGTCCTATGGAAAGTAACTCTGCACTAACCAATGAATTAAACTGGTCA
This sequence comes from Themeda triandra, assembly GCA_018135685.1. Classification (NCBI taxonomy): domain Eukaryota; kingdom Viridiplantae; phylum Streptophyta; class Magnoliopsida; order Poales; family Poaceae; genus Themeda; species Themeda triandra. The sequence continues at coordinate 142,788 of JAENPR010000165.1, read as the reverse complement.
CGTATTGTGGCTTGAACCAAACAGTAATTGGTCCAAGGAGGAAGACAGCCTAGGAAAATAAATTACAAACCTGGATTTCTCTTAATCCCAAGGCTTTGCCAATGGTTGTAGCTGTCAGGTCGCTACCACCCCTGCCCAAGGTGGTTATTGCACCAGATCTCCATCCCTGCAATTTTAAGTGCATGAAGTGTGGACGTTACAAGAACAAACTCTTTCAAAGGGAAAAAAAAACATAAGGACAAATGGATCATTGATACTCCACAAATGAAATGTGAAATATGGAACCTTTCCAAGAAAGCCGGTGACTATAGGAATAGCAGGATCATTAATCCAGTCCCCATGTAGCCTCTTTGCAACAGCAGGATAAGTTGCTTCCAGAATATCCGCATTTGTGAAATCATCGGTAGTTATAAAGCCAAGATCAAATGCATCATACTGCAATGAAGCAAGAATCAGAAACTTTGATTAGATATCTACTTGGTTGATGCTTCACATGAAGAATTTCCTGTACATAGACAAAAATCTATTAGAAGAAAATAGGATCACAAAACACTTATTAGCAGTATCCGTATAAGAATACAAGAAGTATAGTGACATGCCAAGAATTTGTAACTACAGTTTGTGCTACATGCAATGCATTGATGAATTTCCTACTAGACTGCATGGCATTAAGTAACATGGACACATTTGAAACATGAGAAAGACCATCCGAAATGCAATCAACTCAAGAATGTACCTGCCGAGCTTTTGCCCCGATTTTGTTTAAAAGTGCAGCAAATATTCTTGTAGACATGCATTCACCAAATGAAACTAGATAATCTCTTGTCCTAAGAGTCAGCTCTTTCATCATAGCAATTCCCTTAAGAAGTTGTTCAAGTTCATCCAACAAACCTACAAAATTTCAAATTGAAAGTGGTGTCATTTATTCAAAATAAATAAATATTGCCAGCACCAGACAATGGCTTGATAGTGGAATATCCATATAGCAGATTATAAAAGTTCGGTTCTGAGTAAGCATGAATTATCTACACAGAAAGCTTAAAACATATGCATAAGTTTGAAAACTGCATAGTCAGTACATCTACGTGAACACTAATATTGCTTTGTTGTTAGAAACTGGTTTACTAGATTCTTTCCAATACAGCGAGCCAAAGGTTACATCATTTGATGATGTGGATTACATAGCAATTAAGCCATATGATGCACCAATCTTCTGCCTCCGTACCCTTTACGGAGACATTTCCTGAGAGAAATTTGATGTGGGCAAACATGACCGCACTACAAGTTAATTTAGCATGTTTTGTAATCCTGAAGACTTGTGAAACACAAAAGAGTCAAAGAAAACTAGGAGAAGCATTTGGCAAAATGGGCAACACCTTACCATAAACAATTGACCTGTCTAGCCCAAGCTCATCAAGTGTCCTAGACAAGGCAAAACGGTAGAAACAAATCAGGCAAAAGCATTCCAAACTAATCCACTCGATGTAAGTAAAGCACCACAATTCACACAGAACCACACCCAAGATGCAATTCCTTTACAAAGGAGAGCTCGTCAAGCTCCGAGACGTTGGTCGCGCCACAGCCCACTGCCTTTTCCCCAGCCTGCAACCAAAATTTGGAAACCACTTTTCAATCCTAATGGCGTATGATTCCTCACAAAACTAAAACACCTTGTGTGCATATCGAAGGTGACGGAGCTAGCGTCGTGGTGCAGCAGAAATGTAGAATACCATGAGGAGTTTGTTGGTAGTCTTCCCCATCGCCGAGAGCACGACGACGGGGCGCTCCTCGGGGAAGCTGAGGACGAGGTCCGCCACCTCCCGCATCCGGTCGGCGGAGGCCACCGACGACCCGCCGAACTTCATCACGACGGTGAGCGTCCCGTCGCCGCTCCTCTCCTGCGCAGGCTCCACCGCCGAGGCATCCTTCCTCTCGACAATGGGAGCGGCGCCGACGGCTCGCTGGCACCGGACCGCCGCCTTCCTCGGGCACGGCGACGGCGCGCACGGGACCGCCGCAGGCGCCAAAGCCCCGCGCCGTCTCGCGGCGGTGGCGCCGTCGAGTGCAAGTCCCAGCCGCGCGGTGGTACGGAGCGCCGGCGCCGCCATGCTTGCTGCCGCGAGGGTGGAGCAGGAGGTGGAGGCGCGGCCGGAGGCGGGGCGAGAAGAACGGACGGCGGAGAGTAGTGCGAGTGGTTCCTTCGGACGGGCCAGATCAATCATCTGGACGATTTTAACAAATTGACATTTCTAACGCGACTTCTGAATCGTTTAGTATGATGGAACACAACTGTCCTTTCCATTGGAAACATCTCCACAAAGGTCAGGAACAAAAAAAAATCTAAGCTGAAGTTTTGGCTGTTCTATGATTTCTGTGATATACATATATTACAATTACATTTTCTTTTTCTTTTCCTCTGTCTTCATCGACTTCTGTTACCCTCCTCCGTTCCACATAGATCCTGTTCTGTAAACCTTTCTAGGGAAAAAGAGATGTTCAAGTCAATGCATGTAACTTTCTTGAACAAAAACTAGACATCTTAACAAAAGATGGCAACAACAGTCAAAGGGGCAAAACTCGTTTTCAGTAATATAACCACTTCTGTGAAGTTATGCTTGGTCGTTGAATGCTAATTTTGTCTTGGTTCAGCCAACACATGGTTAAGATGTGTCCATTAGCGGTGTGATGATGAAGTGATTGTCAAGAAGACAATCATCAAGCTTTACTTTAGTGTTGAGACTAACCATGATGTGAGTATGAGTATTGTGCAATATGTCTCTTGCCTTACGATGAGTGTAGGTGTTGAGCATTGAGACAGACGATGACAATGGAAATGGTCAAGCGAGTTCGGACCGATGACCAGGGGTGGTGAAAGGACAAATGTGAGGCTTGGACTACGAGAACAAGGCATCGTGCTAGATCATGGACGGATAACACTTGGTAACATTGGCGAGCAAGTGTATATGACGAGGTGACATAAACCCTGTTGGCCAAGTCAACACATTGGTTGACCAAGTCAAGACAATGGTTGACCAAGTCAAACGGGCACGAGGACTTGAATGGGCGGTCAAGGATGGACGGTGACACGCGCAAGATCGAGGAGGAGGCACAAAATGTATATGCTTATCTAATTGGATTTGGCGATTTAGGCCTCAAAACCACTTGCAGATGTTTTTGTTGGGTTTGGGCTTCAAAACCTGGGATGGAGTTTGGGACAACACGTGGCGTCATCAATAAGCTTGCATTGAGGCAAAGCATTCTCATAAAGTACTCATGGCCGTCAGATGCACGGATTTTAATGGACCATTAGGCCCTAGGGTAAGGAAACATCTAAGGACAGACTTGGAATGAATGTGTAATATGGCTCTATAAATAAAGAGCGGGGATTACCCATGCCAGCTATCTCTTTTAGTGTTTAGTATCCTTGTCTCTAGATTGTGTCTGTCCCTTCTAGACAAAGACAAATTTGTGGTGTTGAGGTCCACAAACGAGAGATTAAATCCTCTATTTGTGTTCTTCTGGTAGAGTAAGACTAACTTGTAAGAACCGGTTCTTGTGAAAGAATAAAGCAAGTTGGCCTCATCAAATCTGATTTCTTACTTTTTGTTTTGGTTTTCTCTCCCCTAGCCCCTCTCTTACTTTGTGATTTATGTTTCTCTCTCCTATAAATTAACTCACTCACATGTAACATAGTTTTATAGGATGACAAACTCAATTATGCATCTAAATAATAGGACTAAATCTATTAAAAAGACCTTACTATTAAGCTCCAAACATAGGTAATGTAACATCTCAAAAATTCCAATCTCCAAAAGAAAATTATCAACATAAAATTTTTTTGTATCAAACCACATACACCTAATCATTTCTATAGAAGTCAGCTTATGTATCTAACGATGATTAAAAATGGAATCTGAATAATAGAGTTCAAGCATTAGCTAGAAGTCCTCTTGATCATCATGACGAAACTTATGATCTGTAGTCAGCTATCTAACAGGATTTAGATAAAAACAGTATGTGCTTTAATACGTAACTCATATTCTCTACTGGGTCTCTCTGAAATTACGATGAAAAATTAATAATAGCATAACATAAAAATAAAATAAAATAAAATATTAAAATGTTGTTGGACTACGCTTGCCTCTTTTGCTTGTCCTTATATTTGCATTTTTTGTCCGTTAATGTTTGTATCCAATTCTTTTCCAACTTTCCATCTTCTATTGTGTCACATTTGTGTCCGTTTAGTTTGTTTTGGAATAGGATTCTGTATCGTGCTAGGCAAGAGCTATTCCGTACCGGGTTATTATATATATATAAGTTCGGACGGTACAAGCTCTCCATTGTCCCAGTAGTTAGAGGGAGACAGATTAAAAGAATGGATGAATGAAAAAACACTATAAATTTTGTCTCTTTGTTTTTAGGTACAAATATAGATATAGATTTATACTAGGAACAAGTCTCTAAGATAGTTGTCAACTGAAATCTACATGTTTGAAGGTGGAAGGACAACTGGTGCAGCATTCACGAAGTGGTCTTCCATTCTCGTGCGTCTCTTGGGCTTCTGGCAACCATTAGTAAAATAGTCATTACTCTATGCTTAGGAGTCCAAATGATGAGTGGTTTGGGATGGAAACTATATTTGATGAGGTCTCCAACCATGTATGTCATGACCCCAGTCTCTTTCTAAGATGGCATAGTTTTGTGCTGAGAGTTGATGCTTCTGCAGTGTAATCCTAGGTTTTTATTTTCTAATGCTTTGGTTAACCCATTCGATTCTTGTTTTCTTGAGTTGATCTCTTGGGGATAGTTTCAAATTGAGTTAGTCAATGTGTGCGCTAATTTTCAGTGAATTTAGTTTGATTTTTTCTTTAAGAGCTAAAATCTGCGTAAATCAGCTAGCCCGGTTTGGAAAGCTGGCTTGGACCAGTTGCTCTAGTTGAGCTGATTTTTTTTTTTTTTTTTTTTTTTTGTGTGTGTGTGTGTGTGTGTGTGTGTGTGTGTGTGTGTGTGTGTGTGGAGATCTCCTCTTTGATGTTTTAAGCTCAATCACCAAGTTTCAAGTCATGTTTAAACCGTTTGATTATTTTTTTGACTTTCTCTCTTTCGCGAGCTAAAAAACTAGCTCAAGCTGGTTTTGCAAACCGGCTTTGGTCTGTTGTTCGCAATTGGTTTTCGAGTTTGTTTGTTTTGACTAGATGCTGCGTGATAGTTCCCTTGTGTTTTCTGGCTTGAGCACATGTCGCCACCAGTTGGTTTGTCTATGTTCACGTCTTGTGCGAGTTTTGAAGTTTTGAGCGCTTAGTTGGTAGTGTTTGGACAGTGGTTATTTTTTTTATTTTTTTTATTTTTTTGATTTGGCTCCCATTCACCCCTCTTGGTCACCTGCTCGGTCCTTTAAGTTCATTTATGTCTTTTATCTATCTAATGTATAGAAAATTATCATTGTTTCATTAGATATTAGTCCTATCAATAGTATGTAATCCATTTATGTGGACCAAAGAAACATTGCCAAATCTAGCTGGTGATCTGTTGTCTTTTGCAGAGTTGGATTTTGTTGATACTCAAATTTAGCTTAGTTTGGTTGTCTGACACAATTTGATATACTAAATTATTTGTTTAATCCGGCTAATATTCTAAGGCCGATTATTCAAGGACACAAGCTTTGTTGGCTCGTTAAGCTGGGCACCGTGTGCATGGAAATAGGAATTTGCTTGAAGCTCGATTGGTGCATCTGTGCTAGTTCGAGTCAGTTGTTGAGGCACGAAGCCATACCGGGGAGAAGCATGTTACAAGGCTACTCCTCCATAAAGGAGTGCAGGAGCAATAAGTATGATTCCGGGGGCACGGAAATCGCCCGTCGCCTCTGCTCCTTACTGTAGCGTGGGGAAAGAGGGGAAGGGTCGAGAGAGATCCGGTGTCCTCGTCGGCGCCGGAGGGGGAGGGGAAGCCGAATCGGCCGGTGGGCTGTATAGTTTCCCTGTTTTAGCTTAGCTACTAGACGTTAGGGTTAGGTTGCAGCGACGCGTGCGAGATGCGAGCTGCTGCTTTTGCTGCTCTGGGGCGTCGGCGGAGCTGAAGGCGATGGTGATGCTGGCGGTGCCGGTACCACTGTCTTCTTCCTCTTCGAAGGCGGTCCATGGAGAATAAGGTATCTCTACTGCTTCTTCTCCGGTGGATTCGAGGATTTCGCCAGTTCCGTCGATGGCGGGCCGTCCGGTGGTGCTGTTGGTGAGCGGGTTCCTTTGGCTTTCGGAGTTGACAGTGTGAGTGTTTATCTCTTGCTCTTTTGCGAAAGGGTGAGATATTGGGACATCCTTGTGGGTGTGTGGCTTTTCCACGTTGCTGGGATTCTCGGCGGCGGTGGATTTCTCTTCCGGTCGCCGGTCCTTCGGCCGGTGATGGCGGATTTTCACTTCCTCTTTCTTTTCGTCAAGGGGCTGGCCGATTCTCTTTCAACGGAATTGATTCGCTTGGTGGAGTGCCAGGCGATGGCTGATGCGGCTCTTCCAATGTTTGGTGTCCCTTGGCGGAAGGGGAGTTGGACATGGACCGACGTGGTGGTGGCGGCGGCAAACTGGAGATCGGAGACGAGGAAGATGAGATTGTGTCCGGAGGACTCAGTTGTAATTTTCTTTTTCTTCGGGGTCCAGTTTGTAAAATGGGAGGATGTACTGTGCTGATGCTTAATATATCTTCCCTTTCGCAAAAAAAAAAAGGAGCAATAAGTATGATTGTTGGAGTTATTAAGATGGAAAGAAGCAAGCTAAAGAAGCTAGCTAGCAAGGGGTTCAAAGATCCGGCAAGTTAATTATACGCCGTAACTATACGTGGCAACGCAACGATGTATAGAGAACGATTCGGTTAGATGAAGTAAATCGATCGAAGGGTGACGGCCGATTAAGGTATTCTAACTACACAATCAATAAAATACAAACCGATCTATTCTATCGATATCTTTTTTTTCTCTCTTCTTCAACCCTATGTTGTTCATCTCTTGATCCAGGCGATTAAGGATGGCGTCCTAGGCTTGCTAGCCAACCTAGGACAACCCGGCGACGTTCTCGCCCCGACAAAGTCCCTCCCAGGCGAGAGTTTCGACGACTTCTTTGCTAGTTTGCTCGGAAACTAGCCGTTCTTCGTCACGCAGGCACGATTGATTACCCTTTGCCGATTTGCTCGTGAACCTCGCCGCTCTTCACTGCGAAAGGTGTTGGTTACCCGCTGTGTTCTTCGGTCCGTGGCGACCCGAGCGATCTAGCCCTAGCTGGTGTATGACCCGGGATCAATCCAGTGTCAACAGATTTCTCTCACTCTGTCTTTGTCTAATAGCCATCTAGATTTAAATCCTTGTGTATACTTTTCTTACAAACATCTTCCTTTGAGGAACTCCCCATGCTTTCTTTTCGATGGTTAGGATTGAATAATAATATACATAACTCTAATATACATAACTCTATTGTACATATTTGATACTTACTCGGTTCCACCCCATAACTTTTACTATGCACTTAGATAAACATCATGTCTAAATATAGATATCTAAAAGAGCCAAAACAACAACATGTTAGAATATATGAAGTATTTGATATTTTTTTAATAGCCACATGTGTATAGAAAGTGGTAGCTCCGTCTAAAGCTAGTGGTTTGTACGATCCTCATAATAGATTATATGAAGGGGTAGGATGTATTATTTTTAGGTTTATTAAATGAGGATTGACGAGTTAATACAACTTTGCAAGGTTTTATTAGCAAAATATGTCGTATTTTACAATATAAACCACCATATCCTATTTATATCGTCAATCCTATTCAAGCTTATTGCATAGTTAAATGCTACTTTGGTCTCTAAATAAATTAATTCATAGATATAGTTGTCTTAAGTTAAATTTTTATGCTTAAACTAGTGGTTAGCTATAGCCTATAGGAGCAAAACCATAAAAGTTCACATCCTACTTGCATCATCAAAACCGTTTCAAGCTCAAAGCATAGTTTATAGTTAGATATGCGATTAAGGGAAAATTTAGATACCAGAGCTGATTACTAGATGATGCTAAAAAAAGAGCTGGTTACTAGATAACTGACATTAGTTATAATTAACTCTAATGTAGGGCCTGTAAGTAGGTTAATTTTTTAGTCAAGTATCCAACTAGCCAACCTTAGTTAATTTTTAGTCTAACTAGTATTCCTTTCATCTTGAAATGTAGTGCATTCTAAAATTTCAAGACAAGTTAAGGGAACACTCAAACGACACATGTACCCATGAATTATATCCAATTAAGGAATTTATCCTCAAATTATGGTTTCCTTACAAACTTTGCTAAATCTAGGCATAGTCATTACATAGAATGCGTACAAATTTAGAAGTTACGGTATGCCATATTTCGGACGAAGGGAGTAAGTAGCCCTAAGTCATCTAAACAGAGCATCTTCTAGAGTTTTTCTAAAACTCATTCTCTAAACCATCGTTTGAAGAGCCATTTGAATAAATGTTGCTTTATATATCTTTTTATTCTCCAACAACTTTTTTTAATATTTGTGCACATCTTTGATTAGTGAGAATTCTAAAATAAAGGATGACCAATTTAGATACCCAACGAGAGAAGTTGTTGGATTATATTTGTTTTTTTACCAAAATGACTATTCCTAACAGTTAGGAAAAAATAGTTTCTTGAATTATTCATGACGAAAGTTCTAATAAAGATTAAGTCGTGAATGAGGTGGAGCAACCACATCTTGTTTTTGTATCGGATATTTTCCCATTCACTTTGCAGCCTTAGAGCAACTCAGCGAGCCTCTTAAACATCCCCTATTCTAATTTTTAGGAGCTCAAGTAAAAAAAACAACTTTAGTGGACCTTCTATTTAAACTCCTATTTTAGAACAACTCTCAAAAATTTAGTTTCAGACCCAGGAATAGCGGGACCCTATCTTAGCCATAAATAGGGTCTTAGACTGGAGTTTTTTTTTTTTTTTTTTTTTTTTTTTTTTTTTTTAGTCTTAGACGTGAGTTGGAAACAAATTTAGGTTTCTACTTTTTATAGGCCAGCATGTAAATGGAAAAAATAGGAAATTAATTTATATGCTAGGCTGGAGTTACTCTTAAGTGCTGATGGTTCACAAACCACAGTGGTTAAGGTGGCACGCCAATAGTAGTGCAAACTCAGATGCTACAGCTCGTAGTTCAAGTATCGAGCCATAAAAAAAAGAGTTAAGAGCAACTCCAAGAGCTATCCAAAAATATAACCCTCTCTTTTAAATAATTGTTTCTCAAAAACTAGCTTCCTCTACGGCAGCTCCCCAATAAGTTGTATAAAAACTTTGAATTTGCCATGAGAACCATCCTATAAATAGAAATACTTGGATTCTCAGTTTTCTCATCTGCGTAATTTGTTCCATGCGTCCATAGCCATGCTATAAATAGAATTGGGGAGGCTCCATGCTCTCGCATATATGAGGGGCGCGGGGGCGATTTTTCAGAGCCATCAAATGTTGGGGCAAAGGTTGGGGACCTGTTGGACCAGCATTTTTTCTCCAACGATGTTAATATTACGGATCCTATGCAAACTAGGCATCCTGTACAAACTTGTAAACTAATGATCTGTACCGCACGATGTTGATCCAAGGGGCGCGGAGAGATTGGATAATTTTGCACTTAACCGCCCTCTCTTAATCACACTTTTACAAATCCCTCCTTCCATTTCTCTTATGCGCCCCCTTGGATCAATATCCTGCAGTCCAGATTATTAGTTTATAAGTTTGCACGTGATGTCTAGTTTGCATAACTAGGCATCCCGTGCAAACTTGTAAACTAACGATCTGGACCGCAGAATGTTGATCCAAGGGGCGCATGAGAGAGGTGGAAGGAGGGATTTGTAAAAGTGTGATTAAGAGCGGGCGGTTAAGTGCAAAATTACCCAATCTCTCCGCGCCGCTTGGATCAACATCCTGATTATTAGTTTACAAGTTTGCACGAGATACCTAGTTTGCATAGGATCCATTGCCTAGTTGGAGATGCTCTAATTATTGAAAACAACCGCAGAGCAAATTACTGGCCTTGTTTAGTTCCCAACTTGGTGTTGCCCAAGTTGGCAAAAAGCACTTCTTTGTGGCATGCAACGCCATCTTGTAGCATTTTAATTTGTGTTTGGTAAAAATTATCCAAATATTGATTAATTAGCCTTAAAATGTTAGTCTCGCAAAGTACAACTAAACTGTACAATTAGTTTGTGATTTCATCTATATTTAATACTCCATGCGTATCTTGACGTTTTATGTGAGAGGGAATCTTCTTTTTGCATAGTGATTTTGGTGACCAAATTCTAGAACTAAACCAGGCCACTGTTGGAAACCTACTAGGACATCTGAAAACCTCTCCTCCCTCCCTCTACTCCGAGAAAGCGCCACCGCCACCGCAGGGCGCCGGCCGCGCCGCGCAGCGAATGGCGGCAGCAAGCATCATGCCTCCACACCCAAACCCACCACCGCCACCCACAGCGCGCAATCCCATCCCCACCGCCACCGTCTCCGACCCCCAGCGCCAGCTCGACGCCCCGACGCCGACCCTCCACGCGCTCTTCCTCCGCGCCGTGGACCCGTCCCGCCCCTCGTCCTGGTCCGCGGCCGTCGCGGACCTGCTCTCCTCGGGCGACCCGGTCACCGCGCTGGCCGCGTTCGCCGCGGCCCTCCGCGCCACCCCCGCCGCGCTCGTTCCGGCCCTGCCGCCGGCCCTCCGCGCCGCCGCCGCCGCCGCCTCGCTCCCCGCGGGCCGCCAGCTCCACCTCCTCGCGCTGCGCTCGGGCGCCTTCCCCGCCGACGCCTACGCCGCGTCCGCGCTCCTCCACATGTACCACCGCTGCGCCCGCCCGCGCGACGCCCGCCGGGCGTTCGACGAAATCCCGGCGCCCAACCCGGTCGTCGTCACCGCCATGGCGTCCGGCTGCGTGCGCAACAGCCTCGTGCGCGCCGCGCTCGCCGTCTTCCGCGCCATGGTCGCCGCGGACTCCGCGGGGGCGGTCGACGAGGCCGCCGCGCTGGTGGCGCTCTCCGCGTCCGCCCGCGTCCCTGACCGCGGCGTTACGGGTGGGATTCATGCGCTCGTCTCCAAGATCGGCTTGGACGGGCATACGGGGGTGGCGAACACGATGATGGACGCCTATGCGAAGGGTGGTGGCCATGACCTGCGCGCGGCGAGGAAGCTCTTTGATCTGATGGAGAGGGATGTGGTGTCCTGGAACACGATGATTGCGTTGTACGCCCAGAATGGACTGTCGGCAGAGGCGCTTGGGCTGTATAGCAAGATGCTGACTGTGGGAGGTGGTGTTGGATGCAATGCCGTAGCCTTGTCGGCTGTGCTACTGGCCTGTGCGCATGCGGGGGCAATACAGGCTGGAAAGCGCATCCATAATCAGGTCAGTTGCTTCCTCATGACTTTTGATTACAAAGTTCCTTGGCCAGTTGCATGTTTTTGGGATCAAATTCACCATGCCGATATCTGAAGATCAGTCATTCAGTCTGTGATTTTGCTGAACAAAGGGAGCCATCTATAACTGTTAGAATAGTTTTACATTAGTTGTCGAGGGCCTCTATGCTAGCTCATTCCTGCAGGAGTGACATCACCTTATGAAAAAAAACTTTTAAAGTTGTTACTAGTCACTGTTAATGATAATGGAATAATGTTTTAGCATACAGGTATGTCTGTGCATTAGGTGTTAAGTTTGGCCAGACAAATGGACCTGCATGCTTTGAAGAAAAAATATGCTATGAACATAGAAGCATCATGTTCACCTTTTTCTTTTCAAGGGCTATAGTATTCAGTAACCTTTTTCTCATATTTTGCTTTGCTTTTGGAGATCTGTGGTAGTGTGGTATATGTCTGATATAACTGCCATACTTGCCAGTGAGCATTTGTACTTCCATAGTTTTTGTGTGGATCAAAATTTCATTTGAGAATTCTATGTGAGTTGTCTTGTCAGTAGGCATCATTTATTTGTCTTTATGGACCTAGTGATCGGCATTATCATTTATTTATTATACATTGATCAAGTTAAGAATCGAAATGCTAGGTCATCTACATTAGTTCATTGCTAAGCTTAAGCAACTTCCCTTTGACAGCATTGGATGAGATACACATCAAATCAATTATTCATCTGTCTCACAGTTTCCATGTTCTCAAATTATTTGATGGTGCTATGCCATTCTTTATATTTAATTTTAATGTGATTAAATTTTCTTATTATATATTTGAAAGGTGGTACGAATGGGCTTGGAGGACAATGTCTATGTCGGGACTTCTGTAGTTGATATGTACAGTAAGTGTGGAAAAGTTGAAATGGCATGGAAAGCCTTTCAGAAAATTAAGGGAAAAAATATCCTTTCATGGTCTGCCATGATTGCTGGCTATGGCATGCATGGTTATGGCCAAGAAGCCCTTAATGTTTTCACTGACATGAGGAAGTCAGGGCTAAAGCCAAACTACATAACCTTTATCTCAGTTTTAGCTGCTTGCAGTCATGCTGGTCTTTTGAATGAGGGCCGTTATTGGTACAACACCATGAAAATTGAGTTCGGAATTGAACCTGGTGTCGAGCACTATGGATGCATGGTGGATCTTCTTGGCCGTGCTGGTTGTCTTGATGAAGCTTATGGCCTTATTAAAGAAATGAAAGGCAAACCTGATGCTGCGTTGTGGGGAGCTCTTCTTAGTGCATGCCGAATCTACAAAAATGTTGACTTGGCGAAAATTTCTGCAGAAAGATTGTTTGAGTTGGATGCAACTAACTCTGGGTATTATGTTCTCTTGTCAAATATATATGCAGAAGCTGGAAGGTGGAAAGATGTGGAAAGAATGAGAGTTCTGGTTAAAACCAGAGGAATAGAAAAGCCTCCAGGGTATAGCTCGGTTGAGTTGAAAGGTAAAACCCATTTGTTTTTTGTTGGGGACCAGAGTCATCCACAGTACAAGGAAATCTATGCTTATTTGGAGAAACTGCTTGAGAGAATTCAAGAAGCTGGCTATGTACCAAACACAGGTTCTGTTCTTCATGATTTGGATGTAGAAGAGAGAGAATCCATGTTGCGCATCCATAGTGAAAAGCTTGCTGTTGCGTTTGCCCTGATGAACTCTGTACCTGGGTCAGTAATCCATGTCATAAAGAATCTCCGGGTCTGCACTGATTGCCATGCAGCAATAAAGATTATTACAAAGCTTACTGGACGAGAGATTATTGTTAGAGATGTAAAGCGCTTTCACCATTTCAAGGATGGATTATGCTCATGTGGGGATTATTGGTGACATTATGCAAAGAAACTTAGTTTGGCATGCCATATTGGCAGGCATCAGAATATCACATGTTGAGATAACTGTTTATGATACTCTCGGTGCATCTGTCCAGGACACAAAGGCCAATACATCAGTGATATAATTTATAACTTTTTATCCTGATTAGAATAAAATCGTCTGAACTGCATAGCTGGCTGACGCAGTTAGTCAACTTATCTGTGGTGAAGATGAAGGACATTGGGGCTTTCAATAGTCCTGCATAATGCACTTGCACATCATGTGGAAGGCATGGATTTTCATCATGTTATGAAGGGCTTGTAACATAATGGCTCAGCCTTGACCATTTGTGAAGGCCAGGAGCACAAAGTCATTTTGGAGTACATGAATTTCTGTCAGGATTAGGTTTTTGATATTTACATGTGATGATAAACACTGCTGGACACTTCAGAAGCATGAATTTGTCAATCCCAGAAATGTGCCCCAGAGAGGAAAATTGAGACATGATCATTTCTTAATATCAACTCTGTTCCATAACATTATAGAAGGTTTGTATGTTATTTACACTTAAATGTACAGTACTTAGTACACAAAACCTGATACTGTGGAGGAGTCAGGACTTAAATACCATTTTGCCCTGAAAACCATTTCAAACTGAGTTCAGGCTTTAGAGATGAGGTTCTTTATTACTAATTGTTTTATAAAAGTAGTATGCGCTATCCAAGCTATCAACTAACTGAATAGTGGTTTTGTGGAAAGTGAGTGTCTGTACATCATTTAAAGTGGATTGCTTAGTTGTCACAGTAAGGACAGTAGAATATAGTTAATCACATTCTATGCAATTTGACAAAGAAACAAAGCCGTCTTTGATGGTCTTACATCACTGCATGTACTATCCCTATTTTTTTTCTGTAGCCACAATCCCATTGCTTAGCCCATGCCCTGTCAAACATGGCATGCTTGGAGGCGACAGGGATGTGCGCACGAGGTGAACAGGTCTACTGGATGGTGCACATGGAGGGCATGAATTCAATGTGGTTTCTCCCATTTACCAAATCAGCTGTCTACACCACTGTTCTTCCCCTTCCTCAAATTATCTGACAGAAGAAGTAATCCAGCAAAGAAGACAAGGGGTATAGCACAAACCACGGTTCAAAAAGGTGGTCTCACCACGAACAGAGAGCAAGAGTGAGAACCAGCCACAGGTCAGTAGTACATGCTTTTGTTCAAGTGTTTGTCTTGGTGATTTTGGTTGGAAAAATAGGGAGGGGTGAATGGTCTGATTTTGTGCTGTAGGGTTTTAATTTTTCAGTTGCAAGGCTCCGAGTTGAATTGTTAGAAATTTGTACTGAGTTTCCTATATCTGTTGAATTGGTAAGTGTATGTGGTAATTAATTAGTGTTTGCTTTGCTCTGAAGACCAATGTGTTCAAGCCTCTTGTGACAAAGGGAATGGTGGTTTCCTTTGGTTCTACACTGGCAGGAGGGTGATTTGTTGCCCCCTGTATGAGGTATGTTTGTGTAAATGAATGGCTGGGTCTTGCTATGCATTGGTTGTGTATTATGGTTATACATTATTTTGCTCTTTGTAGGAGTGAAACTGGTGCATCTGTCCAATGTTTCAGTGCAGAGCGGTTGGTAAAGTAGCTTGCATATATGAAGGTGAAGGATGCCTATGAATGTTCGAGGAAGAGTGCTGCAGAGTTGTTGAAGGATCGGGTTACGCCAAGTGCAAAGAAGCTCCACGCTGAAAAGAGGACATGGGATGCAACAGATAAAAAGAATACCAGTATCTAGAAAGGACGGGTTCTGCGGCTAAACTGGAGGATGGTTGTGGTATTATACTCCTAATCTCGTACGGTGCCTGTAATGAGGTTGCTGGTGCTTCTGAGTTTCTGTTGGCAAGCGCTGAGTACCTGTTGGAGCCAATCCAGGACACTGAACTCTGTAACGATTGAGGTATACATTTTTGGCAGCATATGAGCTTGGGATATGTTTATTTCGCATCTACACATGCGATGTGCTTAGCCACTATTAACAGCAATGCCGCATTACAGGCACACTGTCCGTTTCCTTGAGGACTTCTTCAGTGTATACGGCGCTTTAACTTTTGCTTTAACTTTTGTGTTGGAGTGGTAAGCCTGAAACGTTGTACAGTTTTATTACATGGTTGTATTGTGTGCACATATGCAGATGCTTTTCTGAAACTTTTGCTTTAACTTTGTGTTGGAGTGGTAAGCCTGAAACGCCGTACAGTTTTACATGGTTCTATTGTGTGCATAAATGCATATGCTTTTCTGAGTATCTGCCGCTATTTATACGTACGAGTCCAACCATGCAAGCAAACAACATCTGACAATGCAAATATAAAAGAGATAACAGTTAGAACAATGAGAGAAATATACTATATATATTTTGACAACTTTGTTTGGGGAGTTATACGTATACACTGAACTAGCAGGTAACCCGCGCTTCGCGCGGGCCAATCTTTTAAAATGCTACGTTTGAATTTCTCGAATCCAAAATTTAAATTTCGTAAATGACGTCGGATGGAGGAACTCCCAATACGAAAAATGTAGTTCTCTAAAAGTTACGAAACTTTGTAGTTAACAACTTTTCACGCGGGTCAATCTTTTAAAAATGCTACGTTTGAATTTCTCGAATTCGAAATTCAAATTTAAATGTAAACGACGTCGGATGGAGGAACTCCCAATACGAAAAATGTAGTACTCTAAAAGTTACGAAACTTTGTAGTTGACAACTTTTTCATTTGAGTTGAATTCGTCGGTGGAAGCTATCGCGCACGTTTGAATTTCTCGAATTTGAAATTCAAATTTCATAAACGGCCTCGGATGGAGGGACTCCCAACACGAAAAATGTAGCACCTGAAAAGTTACGGAACTTTGTAGTTGACAACTTTTTCATTTGAGCTGAATTCGTTGGTGGAAGCTAGCGGGAATCGGTGCCGAGCGTCGAGAAGCCGCAGAAGCGGATTCTAGTGAAGCTGTTACTGTACGAAGCGGCTCTGAACAATAAGGATCGTACGATCAAGGATCGGACGGCCAGAGGAATTTGGGGCGACGTGGACGCGGTTTCTGTCGCGAAGTTTCTACAGCTATAATGTTAATATATAGTTAGATCAGAATACACGGGAATTGCACCCATTTGCAGCTAAAGAACATGCCTTCCATCCTTAGTGACGGAAGGCTTTTCCAACTTCTCAATCAAGCTTCAAAGAATCAAAAGCCACATGTTAGGGTTAATAAAGAATAAATGAAAGAACGATAGTTACTTTCAGTGAAAATCTCCTCTGATCACTGACACGGGCATCTCCCCATACGAATCACGCAACAAAAGCTGGCTTCCCAGCGTGGCCACGTCGCCCGCTTTTGTCAGCCGTCGGATCAGGCCCACGAACGGCCCAGATCGTGCGTTTCCCGGATTTTTTTTAATAAAAGCCCTTCTATTTAACAGAAATCAACCCGCAGTCCAAGGGTCGCGCCGTGCTTGGGGCCGCCAACGACCACCGCGCCCGCGCCGGAGAAGTCGACTGCGCCGAGGGGCCGGCCGCGCACATACCCTGGAGAAGAGGGCCGAGCGCTTGCCTGCCGCGACACGCCGAGGCTGCCGCGCCCGAGCCTCCCACACGCGTCGCGGTGGCCGGTTCCGCCGTGCCCGCGTGCCATGGTCGCCAGGGCCGTCACCCTCGCCGGGTAGTCGGCACCGCTGCGCCCACACCCACGCCGGCAGCGGGGTCGCCGCAGCCACACCTGCGCCTGCGCGGGGGCGGTTGGGTCCGCCGCCCCTATACCTCCGCACGCACCGGGATCGCCGGGACCGTCGCCCGCGGCACGCTCACCGGGGCCGCCACGCCCGTGCGCCCCCGCGGAAACGGTAGCGCAGCGGCGGCATCAGCCACGCCCGCAGCCCCCGTACGCGCCAGGGTGCCCGCGACCGTTGCGCCGTGCGCCTCCCCGCCGCGCGCTGGGTTCGCCGGGCCGCACCGCCTCCCACGCAGCCAAGGCCGGCCCCGAGACCGCGCGGACCAGGTGCAGCTTGCCGGCCAGCCAGACACCGCCGCCATGGCCGACGCCGACAAGGATCTTCGGCAGCCGCGCCGCCACCGCCGGGGCCCACCCGCATCGGTTCGCCGCGGCCCCGGAGGGCGACCATCGCGGCTGGTCGGCCGCTGCAGCACCACATCGAGAGAGAGAGAGAGAGAGAGAGAGAGAGAGAGAGCGGCCTCCAGGACCTGCGCTGCGCAGCCAGCGCCATGGCCACGGCACGCCGCCGCCCACCCGCGGCGCGCCCTGCGCCGGGTCCGCGCCGACCGCCGCGCTCGTCCGTCGTTGCTCTCCGCTCTCCTGCCTTCTCCCGCTCACTGGTTGCAGCCACCGGCCACACTCCACACTCTCCAGCCAGCCTCGCGCCGGAGGCCGCCCCGCCGACGCCGAGACCACTGCCGGCGCACCTCCCTCACCTGTACTCCATTCTCTCCCTCTGCTTTGCTCTCTCTCTTTCCCTCTCTTTTCTCTCTCCCTCGAATGCTGCTTGCCTGGTTCGACCGACCGGATGGGGATGGGGATGGGGACGACCGACGCAGCCAATGCCATCCAATGCCAAAAGCTCGGCCACGTCGCTCGGTCCAATGGGGGCGCGCCACCTTCCTTCGCGGGACCCACATGCCAGCCACCCGGATGCACCATTCTGTGAACACAGTCCAAAGCGGTGACGGTGAATACTTAACTCGTTTCTCTCCTCTCCGTGCCATAATGGACCGCACCTGCCCCTTGGACTGGTCGCATGGCCACATGTTGCAGACCGGCTGTCATCACCGTCCAAAATATCTGACACCCCCACGTCACGTCACTCCATCGGAAAATTTGGACGCATGGGCCATTTCTCCTTTTAACTATTTTGGCCTTGTTTAGTTACCTCAAAAAGGCTAGAGATATAACTCTCTCTATCACATCAAATATTATGTCATACGTGGAAAGTTAAATGTTGGTAAAATAAATAACTAATTACACAGATTAGTTGAATCATGAGGCCGAATCTTTTGAGTCTAATTAGTATGATTGGATAATATTTATCAAATACAAAGCGAAAGTCTTACGCTTATTTTCAAAGTTGTTTCTAGCCATCTAAACAAGGCCTTTATTAGTAATACTCTAACTTGTGACTACAGCAGACAATCAATCACAAATCCTTTGGGATTTTCATGTAATCAACGCGCGTATTATGTTACGAATTGAAATAATGTTCAAAGTATTTGTGGCAAGACAAATCCAATAGCATTTGCTATCTTTCTATTTTTGTTGCAATTATTTAAATTCATCAAATTCTTGCAATACGCCATACTACATTTGAGTTCACTTTACTCACACAAATTTAAATTACTTAAATATATACCACAATCAATTCAAATGAACCTTATAAACATTTATACAAATGCAGAGAAAATATCAAAGATTGGCACCATAAAAGAATTGGATCCCACTTGCTCTTAATGGAGATAATTTCCCCACGTGGCTCGATACTGTTGCCGCTCGATACTGTAATTCATCAGCTCCATCTTAACGTTCATATGCCATCAAATAAAAACAAGTTAGCTATAAATACTAATAACTCAACGTAGAACACGGCAAATTTTTACTTCATGTTCACCCACTCCACATAAGCAATATTTACACATTGTTCTACGTACTGTCATTTTAATATTACCTCTACTTCATTAAAGAAAATACTATCACATCTATGGTTTCCCAGATTTCAGGATTCGCGGTCTAATTCTCCTCATTCTGCAACTACATTAACCTTCCGGCTAATTATGATCTTCCCTCCTTAATAAATAGTTTTACCACTTTTATCTCCACAATAAATATAGCCAAAAAAGATGATAGTTCTATTCCAATACCCAAAATAATATCTTACTTAAATAAAGCCACCTACAATTATTATTCCTCTATTCATGAAACAAGGTCTACAATACTACAACAGAATACAGGCAATGCACAACGGCTCTTCGGGACCATATATTGCCTTTTATGATAGATAAAGCAATAGCTCAAACAATGATTTCGATTATGCAAAATATAAATTTACTGAACTAACCATCAAGCTTCAACTACCTTCAATGTTTCTATTCGCTAGAAACACAAAACAAGGACCATCTATATACAATACAATAGGCAAGTCCACTGGCCATAAGCGGCAACGCCGCGATGTTTTCTAGTATTTTACAAAGATCATAAAGGAAAGAAAGTATCAGAGGAGGTTAAAAGCTTCATGCCAAAGACAGCTGAGTCACAAATTCTAACGTCCACTGATAAGCGAGGCATCCATGTAGTATATTTAAGGGTTGCATTGCATGCAAATCCCTTGGGCACACTTCTCCAAACAAAGTATTGGTGATTGTCTGGCAATGAAGTTCTTGTTTCAGTTCCCCTGCTGCTCATGCTTCTGCTACATCAAGAAAAAGAAGAGCAAACCCAAGGAAGAGGGAAAACAGGCTTGATGTGCTCTACTGCTACATCCATTTCACTTCAGATTTGGACCAGGGCTTCCTTCCATTTGCATGTATGTCCAAAGGTGTATGATCATCTATGTAAAACTGTACTGTCTGAACTTCATGTGTCTGAAGTGAATTCTATCATCAGAGATAATGTCACTCTGTCAAATGATGTAAGGTGTTAAACTGTCTTCCATATCCTAAAAGTCAGTTACCACTTAATTTCTTTTGTCTTTCTCTGTTGCTTCTGTTTTGTGGATGCCCATCTCCTTCATCTGTTGTTCAACAGGCACGAGCCCAACTTCAGCCAGAAACCTACAGTACAGAAATGTCACTTCAATTAATCATTCACCAATCAAGAATAAAGGTGTTCACAGGGAGGATATAAACGGGTAGATAGACTGACCTGTTAAGCAGCACAAATAGCACAGTTCCGATAGATACAAGCAGAAGAACATGCGCAACAATTACAAAGTTCTTCGATGAAAATGCTAGTGCAAGCATCGCCGTAAAACACAACGCCAGGAGCAAAAACGTAATCTTGAGCATAAACCACGTGGGGGCCTACACAGCAAAAGTAGCATCAATTAAGCTTTCTCATCAACATGTGTAATGCCAAAATCATGCAAACAGAGGCAAGACTAAGGTCGAATATGAGACTCAGTATATCATGTACAACCAAACACACTATATTGCTTCAGAGCAGACATGACTGAAGTTGAATTTACACTAAATAATATGGGATATGCTGCACGAATTAAGCCATCAAAAGGAGTGTCCTTACATTAACACCAGACGACAATGCTCCCACCAAGACAGCTTCAGCAGATGATACTTCATTTGAGCGTCGCCCTTCCATTCTGTGTCCACCAACACTATTATTACTAGCAGAAATTGGTAACAAAATCAGGTAGATGCTCCATGCCAAACCATCATCATTATATTCCAGAACGTTCAGTATAGCAGAGAAAAGGGGCTGTGGTTGGCTTTGGCCATGCAATATTTTCGAATGCAACAGTTAGCAACTGAATGGCTGTTTGGTAATTGATCGAAGTAACAATCAATATATCTCTAGAATGCAAGTATAAGCAACAAACTAGGATTGAGTATATCTCAACTTTCAGCTGTACTTTTCACATAGCAAACTTGCACAGGCACTCGCACGCGATGACGCGGCCAGCAAAATACAACGCCTTACGGACAAAGATTGCGTATAGGGCCGGGTACGCAAACGTGGAACCGATAATTTTTTTTTTTTAAAAAAAACTCGAATCTAGGCGGAATCATGTACGTATGTTATGTATATGCAGGTCAGAATGTCAGATCCGCGGTGCAGATCCGGATAAGAATAGCTTATATTAGGTTTGAGCCTTCGGGGCGCTCGGCTTCGCACGGCGGGAAGGAAAGGCAAGATGGCCTGCATACCTAGTGGGTGCTCGTCGCCGGTGAAGTCCTGGTGATTGGTGAAGGCTAGCCGCGTAGGTCGCGCAGTCGTCGCCTCAAGAAAAACGCGAGAGAGAGGCGACCGGGAGAAAGAGGAGCAAGGAGTAACTGGGCTGCGTGCTGGTAGAAGAGGAGGGAGTTGGGCTGGGCCGGTGAAGGTGGCTGTGGCAGCTGCTAATCTCGGCTGTTCAGAGAGGAGGAGGGTTGCGGGCTGGTGACGATAGCTGGGCCAGATAGGGCCTGATTTGGTCAAGGGAACAAGGAGAGGTGTTTTCCTATTTTCTGCTAAAGGCTTTAGGAGAAGGCTGCCTCCAAGCACAACCAGTGGAGGTGACAACGCAACCATGGTGGAATAAGGTCCTCCCGGTTTTCGTCCACCTCGTCGTCGCCTGCTCCGGTGACGATGGGAGGCCTGTGAGGCGGTGTAGGAGTCTGCGGCGGCTGCTGTTTCGTCGTCGTGGAGGAGCGGCGGTGCTCGTGCCGCGTTTTAGGTCAAGGCTACGGTGGCGGCTGAGGGCGTGGAGGCAAGATGGAATGCGGTGGATCGAGCTCGATCTGCCCGTGGCACGGATCGGGATTGAGCGAGCTTGGCTTCACCGCGACGGCGGATGCCATCGTCGGCGTCGCTCTCGTCGTTCCAACCTAGATTGTGATCCTGACGGATGGGCGCTCAAAGACTTCTTCGCCTCCGCGAGATTGAGCGTCTGCTGCAGTCCACCTCAACGCCGGTGGTTTCCTCCGAACTACAGTGATCGGGTTTGGCGGCGTGTGCTGGTGTCGGCGGTCTTCGTCGACAGCGGATGCGGCCGGCTTCCTTTCTCGTAGAATATAGGTTGGGCAGCTGTACTACGTATCCATATTCGGTGTACTTGTATTTGGACGTGTTTATTTTCATTAATTAATACAGGTATACATTATAAAAAAAAAAGATATCTTGAACCAAACAGACATGCATGCTTAGGGATTTTATGGGTGTATCAAGGTTATTTTGTAAACTCAGTTTGAATAACATGAGATAGGTTAAAGTTTTAGATTTTAGAAAGAAATAATAAATCCTGTATGAGGGTTGTACGCTGAAATCGAGTGTGCCTTAAATTCAACCAAGGTTTTAAATTTACCACGACAACGTTTTATTTGGAAACACCTCTTGTCATGTGGTTGACTTGGTCAATCATATAACAAGTGGTTTGTTGCAAATTACTTTTGAAGTTTTAAATTTTGAATTTTGCGCAAGGGAGAGAAAGTGACTTACGTTTGACCTAACATCTACCTGCAACACACATTCAAGCAAAAAAATTAAAGTTGGTATTTTTGTATTACTTACATAAAACACAAAATGTTATGGTTATGTTTAGTACCTATGTTTTCTTTGCAAGTTTGCTTCATGCTATGTTATACAAAAGTGGGTATGAGATTTTTAAGGATGATTGGCGTCCAAATATCTTCTAGAACCTGATTTAGGTTCCATCCTATAATTTCAAAACCCCCTCAGCCAAAAAAAAAAAAACTCTTTAACACCGGCAAGAATTCAACAGTGAGAATCACCTCCTTGCTTACAAATTTGCAAAAAGAGTTTTATCTTTAACACATTTGATTCTTATAAAAGCTCTTACCAACCCCCGTTGTTCATTATTCAACTTGAAAAGCCATTTGTTCAAGAGACATTTATTTTGTATGTCTGAATTTTGAATCCCCAGTCTTTGGGTTGGCATAAATCGTGCCATCTAAGTAACTTTTATTTCTTTTTTATTAACAGTTTTGCTAAAAAAAAGGTCTAGATCTATAGTAGTTTTTTTTTTTTCTCCAAATCTCTCTTTTCAGCTTCCAGAGAGAAGATAGCATAAACACAGTTAGACTTAACAAAACTGAATTCCAGAACTAATCTGCCCCAAAGACAAATCCCCTTATTCATTGAGTTGGAAAATTTGGAATCAAACATGACATCTCACATCCAAGCAGAAAGCAGCTCTATCAAAAGAATGAAGAACCTAAGCACAAACGAAGATATACAACCCTCAAACAAAAGCAAGCCAATACAAAACAAGAGTATGTCAGAGCTGTTCCATCGACCCTCGACGCTCCTTGCAACGCCATTCCGCACAGGCCCTGACTATCTCGGCCTTGTCATCCTGCTGCCGTATCAGGTGCGTGCTGTGCAGGTCGGAGCCACACAGGCTCGATGCCAACGGCGGCGGCGGTGGCGAGTCGGCAGGCACCGGCGAGGTCATGCTGGTGAGCGACTCGAGCAGCTGCGACTGACGGCACTCCCGGCGGTAGTCCAGCGTGATGCTCGTCAGGTGGTAGTCTTCCAGCACGTCCAGTGGCACACTCTGCATTCAGGTGTTCAGCACTCAGAACTGCATCATATAAACTCTGAAAACGAACTGCATCATACATATCATTCAGAGGTGGTTTTAGCTGCAGAGCTGCGTCAGGTCGACCAGATTAAACTACCTCGAGGATCCAACCGATGTACTTAACGTTGTTCACGTGCTGGTTGACATCCATGTCGCTCCACCTGGGCTGAAGGGAACAAGTTCAGTTCAGAGCAGTTCCAGTTCCAACCAAATGGGATGAGAAGCTCTGAACGAGCATGTGCAGGGAGGTGATGTTCTGGTTCTTACTGCCAGTCCTGATCTTATGTGCTCCGCCGTCGAGTTGGTGAGCTTTTCGATCTTGGGGCCGCCGCCGGTGGCGTCAGCGGCGATGATGCTCCTGTCCAGGTAGAATGGAAGCACCTCCTGCCTGACCTCGTCGGGGATCTTTGACAGCCTCCGGGTCTCTCTGTTCATCATCACCCAGTTGCTGCACAAAAACATAAGTTCATCACATCACACATTCCCAGCTTGTTAAACACCCCTGTAACCTGCAATGTACTGGGAGATAACTCTTTGTCATTACCTTGTGGCTCTTGCAATCATGTTCTTGGTGTTGCGGTCGCGGATGATCCAGTCCCTGCGCATACCATTCTTCCCTGACGACGCCACCCAGGTGTCTATCTCCACAACATCACCCCTGCCATTGTCAAGCAAGAGGAGCATGTGAAGTGAAACCCAGTAAATAAAGATGACTGATATATGATCACCAAGATCAGTTTCAGTAGTTACCATCTGCTGTACTTGTCAACCTGGATGTTGATTCTTGTGACAACCCAGATGAGCTTCCTGAGGCTCATCTGAAGCGTCGCACCAAAACCGTCTCCAGCAAGCCCAGAGCACATCACATGGTTCAGTGCTGTCTCCTGCACAGATATCAGATTTGCTGGGCAATCTTCAGACCATGGCACAAGAAGCAGACAGACAGGATTGGGCGAATGGCGATCATCATACACATACAGTGAGATTGAGATGCAAATATATATAACAGTGGATTCAGATTTCAGACTGAATAAAAATGTGGTTTCACATGCACGCACCTGCAGGAGGTTCATGAGGGTCTCCATGGTGGCAGTCCGGTCAGGCCCGATCTCGTAGGATCTGATCACAAACTGCTGCCTGTACACGAGCCTCCCTTCCACAAACTTACCCAGCCGGAAGGCATCACCGCCGTCGTCGCCTTCCACGGACGCCGGTGGTGGCGTCGTTGGCACTTGCCGGACGTCGGCCACCGCCGCTGCGCCGTTCGGCCTGACAGCGCCATTGACAGCTTCCACCACGACACGCCTGCCATAAGCGCCGCCGCCGCCATTGCCAAAGCTCCTCACACCACGCAATCTTACATGACATTTTACCTTGCCTCCATCTGTTGGCTTGCCAAATACGAGCCGGCGCCCGGAGGCGACCCGCGATGCGGTCTGCGGTGCCGGCGTCGTTGCCATTACCGACGATGATGATATTCTTGCAATTGCTGCATTGTGTCAATAAAAGGCTATATATGGAAGAAATTAGAAAAACTTGGAAGGGGGAAGGGATTGGTGGCTGCGTACGTGTTACAGAGAGGAAGGAAACAGGGAGGATTACCAGTAGGTTTATGGTATAATTATGCGTAATGGTGGTGGCTTCCAGTGGGATCCATTCCTACCAGTAGTTGATCGGTTTATTTGCCCAGACGAGGAGTTTGGAGAATCAGATGGACAAAGATGGCAGCTGAACTGCCCTGCCAAACTTTACACCTAAGATGACTATTCTACATGTTAGATGCACCAAACCATGCATGTTTTAAGTCGCCTGCTATGCTGCGTGTACCCTGGTACATATTTATTGTACTAGCTCATTAGTTCGGCTATTTACTATGGTCATAAACTTCACTCTTAGGGCGTCCGCAATGGTAATAGCTAGTACGAGCTACGTAGTCAGCTGATGTGGAGGTGAGAGACAAGAAAAACGACTATTTTATACTACTGGGTCCATATGCTCCTCTCACATATTCTTGGGCCACGTAAAATAGATAAGCTATTTGCTTGTAGCTAGTGAGCACTCTCTCTCCTACTTTTTATTTGACACGTCACATCTAGATAGCTAAATAGATAGTTGTTGGGGACGCCCTTAGTACTACTGCAATAGCATGTACAGCCCACAGCATGGCACTTATTACGATGGTAAATTTCATCTATAGAGTGCACAATTAAACTACAAGTACGGATATGTCAAAATGCTTCACTCAAAATGTACCAATTTGTCCAAAATAACAATTTACAAAATTTATTGTTATAGAGGTTTAATATACTCCATCCGTCTTAAAATAATTGTATGCGTCTCGTTTTTCGAAAATCAAACCTTGCTAACTTTGACCAAGTGTATAAAAAAAATAATCATGTTTACGATGTGTTACAAATATCACTAGGTTGATATTGGAATATACTTTCGCAATAAAATTATTTGGAGATCTAAGCATTAATATTATTTTCTATATACTTGGTCAAAAATTAAAGAGTTTGACTTCTCGGAATCGAGATGTGCAATTATTTTGAGACAGAAGGAGTAATTTACAAAGGTATTATTATATCCCAGGAGTAGTTCTTTTTTTTAGAAAAAATAATAGATCTAGTAGATGTATTCTCGATGATGATTGGACTCATCCAAATTAATGGTTGGAAGTTTTTTTTTTATTTACGCGAGGACACTTCCCCATTCCCATTGTATGCAACGAAGATACATTGTTTGGAGTTCAACAGAAGCAAAGCAAAAGAACAGGAAAGAACAGCTGGGCCAAGCCCATAACAAAAACATCCTTGCTTCCTTTGGTCATGAAAGACTACCAACAAAGACAACCAGTGGCGCAGGCAGGAATAATTTTCAGGTGTGGCAGAAACATCCTTGCGCCCTGTGGTTAGCTTGGTTAGGATTTGGGATTAAGTGCCCTTTCTTTGCCAACTCCGACGGGATTAGAAAAAGAAAGTGGGGAGGAGAAAGGCCAGACCGATGGTGGTGCGGCAGGCGCCGGCACGGTGGCACCGTTGGATGGGCAGTGGAGGAAGGCGGGGGCTTCACATTGATAGCCTGGTGAAGCCAAGTTGGCATGCAACGGTGGGTGACGGCAGATCCAACGACCGGAGATGGAGGAGGAGGGCGGGGTGGGGGCGTCATGGTGATAGCCCGGCGAAGCCATGTTAACATGGCAGTGATGGACGATGGCAAATCCGGCGGCTAGGGGCGTCACGGTGATAGCTCGGCGAAGCCGAGTGAGCGTGGCAGCTGCGGGTGGCAGCTGATTAGGGCAGGGAGCTGCCGAAGATGGAGGAGGAGGTATATACCCATATACACATACACATACACATGTGTTACTACAGATTTTTAAAGTTTTGATCAATATATGGAGCTGACATAAAAAAATACAATCTTTGACCAGCATCTTGAATTTCTTGATACATAAGTTTACTCAACATGTGTGTATGTGATAGCTTATGCTCCACGAGTGCCACTGCACTGCAACACGACGTCGACAGGAACTCTTAACGTTGACACGCACGGGGTTACGGGCTTACGGCAACAGGGTCATGTATAATGCAAAGCGGTTTTGCCAAGATCTTAAAGAAAGAGAAATGATAGAAGAGCCTCTCTTTCTCTCTACTACGCACTAGCTCTTTTTTTTTTAGAAAATGGATTTTTTTTGTGAATTATTTTTAGCCTCTACGACCGCGCTTAGAGACGTTTTTACAAGTTTTAAGCTAATATAAGCTGAAAAATAAATGGAGAAAGAAGGACAAAAATTAAAGACACATGGAATTTGGGGAATTGTCATTAGAAGTGAGTGTAGGGAAAATGGAACATTGCATGGACCATTATGTAATTATGATGCTTGATGAACAACATGACCATTAGGACTACTAAAGTTTGCTACTATACAAGGAAATCTCAAATAGATGTAAAGGGGCCATGACACTTAAGAGGAGTTTGAATTAGGCAACTTAAAACTTCTACTCTAAACTATGGGCTCTAATTTTCACCTAGTCAAAATCTACACAACAAAATAATCTACTTAGATGCAACTAAGGTTTCGCTTGGTGTGTTGCTATCTCCACCATAAAATAGTTATACAACCTAGGTTCCAATCATATCACTAGTCAAGCAAGCTAAACTAGAAAAAGTAAAACACACGACCTAAGTACATAATGTAAATGAGAATGCAAACTCCCATCGATGACTATAGTACTTTTACTGAGGTATCAAAAAGCTCATGCTTTCCACTTGTCCTCGTTGAAGCTCCTTACAAGTATGCCCCTCACAAAGACCAAGCTCTCAGTCAGGCAACTCCATCGATAGCCTCCGGGCCTTCCCCACGCGCAAATGGGTTTCTGAAATGGCCTCTCCTGGACATCTCCTATCGTCTTTACTATCGATCTTCCAATCAAACTGCCATGGGTCTTGTTCCCTCAAGTACACGATGGCGGCCACACCGTAGATGTGGTTGGTGTGGTCTCGCAAGATTACAAGCACCACCGATGTACACCAATAGTGCGCGCAAGCACTGAGTGGTTGGTGTGGTCTCGCAAGATTACAAGCACCACCGATGTACACCAATGGTGCGCGGAAGCACTGAGTGGTAAGAAGTATATGCAAACCTCACTAAACACCATCGCTTATGTGCTTGCTCTAGGTTTAGTCCACCTTGTGTCTTGGACCTTTTCCATGTCTTATGTATCTTTCTAATGTCTTGCTTGAGGTGTTGATCATGCCAATCTTCGTGTGCCCAAGTCCAAATCCACCTTGAATTCATTTGAACTTATATACTATTAAACGATATTAGTCTAAATGGTCATTTTGTTCATCAAAAAAACAAAACAAATTAACTTAATAGCTCATGCAAATGTGTCATTTGCCTTACATGCAAGGTTGCCTTGAACCTTAGGCAGCATGAAGAATGAAGTGATCAATACCTTAGGCAAGACGTTAAAAGCCACGTTGAACTGTTGAAGACCCTAGAAGACTTGCAAGATATCCAAGACACCATGAAGAGCAAGCCTAGTTGAAGACACATGAAGAAACACCTACAAAACCATGTCAATGTTGTTGTTTTGCAAGCATCGGATAGATTTGGTGCATAGAGGAAAGAAGCATCGGAGTTTAGCTTGAGCATCCGGATAGGTCGGGTGCATAAAACCCTAGGCAACTTTGTTTTTAGGATAGAGGGAGTAGTTTTTTGCAGAGAAAATCCTTGTGGAAAAAAAAGACACCGACCGATAGTCGACATTATATTAAGAGATTTTATAATATGCAGGAAATACAACAAAGTAACCAGCAGATAGAGCCGAGATCGGAATCACGCCGAACAACGATCAAAATTGTACACCAATGCTCTCTCAAGAGTAATAAGCATTAAATCTTTACGCAGAGTTGGAACCTTAGGAGAACCCTAAGATAAAATATTGTCTTTTTTGCCTAAGTATTTAGTGTTTTTTGATGGCACAGGAGGGGCTTTTACCTCTACTGAAATTTTATTAAAACTTTAAAATGTTCGGAGTTACAAATAAAACGATAAGTAACGAAAGAGTAAAAACAAATCAAAGCAATTACACAAAGGCTTCTAGCCATGAGTCTATGTGAGGGTGAAGACGCGCTTTTGCTCTGAGAATATGTTTGTTTTAGGAATAAGTGATTGCTCTTCTTCTACATTTTTTTTTTTAAATTACATAGTACAACGTAGACGCCTAGAACACGCACACACACTTACCATTTGAATACATGTACGTAAACCCTACTCCCTGTGAGCACCTCCTAAGGATTGAGCCGACAAATTTTGAAGTTCACGAAGTCACAAAAGGCGCCTCGCTGTCGATAAGGAAGTCTCTTACCACTTAATACATAGCGCTGTCGATAAGGAAGTCTCTTACCACTTAATACATAGCGCCGGAAGTCTCTTACCACTTAATACAACAGGCGAGCACCAAGATTTGAACCCTGGTGGATAGAATCCAACTAGGCAGTCTTACCATTGGGCCACAGACTCATTTGCTCCCTTCTTGTACTCTTACTGCCACAGGAAAAAAGCGGATGACAATGTGTCCTGTTCCTGTTATTACTAATTAAATAGACAGATTGGGGTGGGGTGGGGGGGTGATTGTGGTGGTTTATTTAGGGCGTCCGCAACGGGCAGCGCAAATCGCTAGCTGACGTGCCACATAGATAGAATAAAAAAAATGGAAAGAAGAAGAAAGTGAATGCAGGTCAGTGACTCACAGAATATGGGAAGATGTGCGAGCTAAGCTACTGCGTCGTCGCTAGCGCTATAAACTTTCTGATGCTCTCTCTGTTTGATTGGTTAAACTGCTCTCCTAGATAGCAAGTTTTCCACCGTTGTGGACGCCCTTAGGAAAACAAATAAGGGTTGTTGAGTTAAAGGGCTGCCAAACAGTTCTGCCTAGTCAGCACTCTCAGCCCGAGGCCCATTGGTCTATGGTCAGCCCATAGGCCATGGCCCTAGAAATCAAAGGCACAAGGGCCATAGAGTAGAGGAACATTTTTTTTACGGAACACATTGTCATCCGTAAAAAAAGATGTTATGCTATTGATTTAACCTGCCGGTAGGCCATTTCTTGTTGTGAAAGCCTCTAGATTATTTAGGTCACTAATTGCAGAATGAGATACCATGACAGATACGTGTCAATGTCCAAAATAATATGTTCTTCACTACACATATTGGACCAATATTTTTAAAGCATTTTTTGTTGCTAAGAAGTAATGAGAATATTGGCAAAAATTAAAGTATTCTCACAAAAGGTACTAATATCATTAATTTTAAACGATAAACTATTGGTAAGTAATACTAACATTACTTTGAAACGATAAACTGTTGGTAAGGCTCGAGAGAGAGGATGGTTTACCCTGTGAAGAATGTCAGCGATAGGGAGAACACGAAATAAAAGAAATGAGGAAAAAAAGAGAGAATAAAAATCACAACACCAAACATAGGAATAATGTAGGGAGTCGAGACGCGTTTAATTAGAGCATCAGTGTGAATGGCGAGGAGTTCCACATCTACTCCTCTCCGACAAACGAAAAGGGAAAAAAGGAAGAAAAGCTAGGGGCACCTTGTGCTCGCAGCTTTCAGCAGTGTGAATAATGGCAAAGAGCTTCACGTCTACTCCTCTCGTCCACTAGCTCTCTTTCCATTCTCATCTTTTCGATCTCTTTCCCCATTATTGTTTGTCTAATGGAAATCCAAACGGGGCCTTATGAAAAGAGGACGCATTCCGTCTCGGAGGGCTTTATATATTTGAGCTCACACAACACTCGCACTTGCAGTACTCCGTCCTTTTGCTTTGTGCCTAACTATAGCCGCGCTAGCTAGGCTGGCAAAGAGAGAGGTAGCGCAAACCTCACACAGAGTTCTATCTCAATTCTCAATCCTCCAGAAATGGCGATAATTCGTCCTGGATCCATCGTGTTCTTCTTTCTACTCCTCAACCTCGCTGCCGCTCATATTGCTACCAGAGGAGAGCACAAGGAGGTTCATGTCGGGGTGATCCTTGACTTGGACAGCTTGGTTGGGAAAATAGCACGGACCAGCATTTCATTGGCCATGGAAGATTTCTATGCTGCCCATGGAAACTACAGGACAAGGCTGGCTCTCCACATCAGGGACTCAAAGGGTGACGACCTGCAAGCAGCATCGGACGGTACTTATTTGATGAACAACTGTCTTCTCTGTGCACCGCTTTCTTTATTTTAGCGGTGTGCTTGCTTACTAAATACTGTTCCTTGGTAGCATGCGCACATCCATGCTTTATTGATGAGAGTAAAGCTTAACGGTCGAGATTATTATTCGAGCAGTAGACAGAAGCTGTACAACATGCATGGATGCAGAAGAGCACAAGCCCTGTAACAACAATACTAATCATATACACACACAGTGTGAAAACAAATAAAGAGGAAAGAATGGACCGCACAAGAGCATGATAAAGAACAATGATCTTTAGAGAACAATGATCTTTAGAGTAACAAACTTTATTTCAGATGACAACAGCCATATTATGCGACTCCGTAGAAATGATACACATAATCTCAGATATATTTTGACGGATATCCAGAAGTTGGAAATAAAAAACTTAGATACATACTTGCAAACTTATATTTTTTTAGAAAAAGGAATTTGTATTCTGGTGCTTCTGTTATACTTGCAAACTTATATAACAGAAGACAGAAGATATATATTCGTAATGACCTGGACAAAACCATGGACAAAGTGGCCCTTATTGTGCAACCAGCTTCTTTCCTATTGCGCGCATTTTGATATAATGACAGCGTTTATAGAGTGCACATATAATAGTAATTAATTAATAATAATCCTCTACACCGTAGATCTTAGACTATAACAAATTGGACTGATGCTTCCACATCTATCTATATATCTATATATAAGTCTATCTCAACATGCAAGTCATCCACATAATCCTCTACAACTATCCACACCATTTCCCATAATAGCTATGTCATTTCAATAACTTCTAACCTATTAATTGCAAGCTATCCATATCACTTCACTTAATAATTTCATTTCAAAAACTTGGAAAATCCCCGCAGCAACACGCGGGGTATCTTCTAGTTAATCCTAATTGGAGACACTATTTGGTGCTTCCCCATTAATCCTCAAAAAATATACCATAAAAATGATCTAGAAATTATCACAAAAATTAGAAACATCACATCGTAAATTTGGTATATTTTACCTATAAAAGTAACCTAAAAAAACCCTAATCTTAATTTATCTAAGACACCCACTTATTCTATTATAAGTATAAGTATAATCTAAAGTCAGCCGTCCTACATGGCGCCACATCAGGCACAAAGTTTTAAGAGAGTTTAGGGAGTTTAATTATACTATATGAAATATTTTTTCCTAGAATAAATATGATAACTAAAAAAACTAAATCGGATTTATTGTTAGGAAATTTATAGCAAATTGATTTTAACTCAGGAAAATAAGAAACCAATTTCATGTTTTTCTTAAAATCATGTTCTACCTTTTTATTCCTCTCCTAAACTTTAAACTAGGCTAAATATGAACAAAGGATACAAATAGAGACAAATCCTTGTAGACTGCATCTGAAAAACCATGCAACCCATCGTGCAAACTAAAAAAAGTTTCCTCAGTAGCAATGTCTAGCTTAACTATTGGGTCATCCACGGGGAATTTCAAATGAAAAATATAATTCAAGATCTGATTGCATATTAACAAAATGTATCATGCGGTTTAACTTTGTAGCAGCATTATCTTCTTCAAGGGACATCACAATGGTGACGTGTATAGACTCATTAGATCATCAACAGTAACGTTCATGTGACTTCTTAGACTTTAGACCGACGTCAATGACTTGGCCCAAAACATCAGAATAGATGCGACCGCTTCCTCATTCATCGTCATTATCATAAATTAATCTGCACATGCACCAGGAGCACATGATATATAGGAAGGAAGTTTAGACACCAGACTTCATATGTTTTGTAAAATCATGCTCTTATTATGGTTTCTAACTTTGAAAAACATAGAGAATGATTTTAGAAAAAAAATTGTAATTGGTTTTATATTTGTTTTGAGTTAAAACAAATTTTCTATCATTTTCTAAATTAAATAAAATTGTAGTTTTTAAATGTAAATTTATTTATTCAAAATAAAAATTGGGTAATTATTTTCTGAAAGTATTTCTATAATTTTTTATAAAGTCTAATTGACCTCCTGAACCGTGGCCAAAAAGACCAATTTGGCAATTTATCTCCTTGCGGCTGATGTAGCGTATGGTATCATATATCAGATAAAACCGCTTTCAATTAAACCAATCTAATTTTGAAGTTTTTTTTAAGTGGAAATCAGACTACTTTAATTTTTTTTTGAGCAGAATCAGGCTACCTTAATAGTCGAAGGAGATTAGGAAGTTCCTTTTGGCGCGCCAGTCGAAGGCCTTGTTTAGTTCACCCCAAACTCCCAACTTTGGCACTGTGTAAAAAGAAGATTCCCCGTCACATCAAACTTGTGGTACATACATGGAGTACTAAATATAGATGAAATTAAAAACTAATTGCACAGTTTTATTGTCTTTGTGAGACGAATCTTTTGAGTTTAATTAATCAATATTTGGACAATATTTCACAAATACAAACGAAATTCTTACAAATTATTTATACAAGTGTGAACGCCTGAATTTGGCATGCCAAATTGGCGATCTAAACAAGGCCGAAGCCAAAGGCCCATCAGGCATCAGCCCAGCAAGTGTCCACCGCACGCATTAGGCTGTCGCCGCGGCCCGCGCCCGCGCTGTCGTCGCCGTCGCCGTCGCCGCCGCCCCCTAGTTACAGCCCGCCGGACGGCCGGGGCCCTTACTGCCTCCCGCCTGTGCTCCTTGTCCCTTGCTGCCAGCTGACGGCCGGCTACGCCTCTCGCTGCCGCCTTCCGCGCTAGCCTGAAGGGCTGCAGTGCCGCCTGCCGGCACCCTATCTGCCTCAGCGGCTCACCGCTGGGAAGGGCAGCAGGATGTGGAGGACAGGGTGGGGGATGATGGCGGCGGGCAGTTGAGCGGCGCTGGAGCTGGCCGCCGGCGAGTTACTAGCTCCAAGAGCGAGCCTGAAGCCGAGGGAGAGGAGAGGGCAGGAGTTGGCCGTGGTTGACGCCCCTAACAGCCATGCGTGTTGGCAAGGAAAAAAATTGACGACTAGAGGTATCTATAAATCTGTTGTGATCTGTAATTTATCTATCTGTCCCACCTAAATTTCTGGCCGCGCTCCGCTACTGGTATTCTGCTAACCAGCCTGCTGAACGATGCCATCTTGTGCCTCAGGCGCAGCAGAATAGGCTATAAGCTTGAAGAGGATGGGCCTCTGTTGGCCAGCCTGCTAAACGATGCCATTTTGTGCATCAAGCGCGGCAGAATAGACTATAAGCTTGAAAAGGATGGGCCTGTGTGCTCAATGGCTTCCATGTTCCATCACCCATTAGGATTACAAGAAAAATTCACTACTGGCCCCATTAAAACCAAGCCTCCATTCTTAGCCCCGACAGTTGTTGTTGTTGTTGTTGGGTTTTTTTTTTTTTTTTTTTTTTTTTTTTTTTGAAAATAGGAAGACCTCAGCTTTTATAAAAAAGTAAAGAGTACCATACATCACTGGGAAAATCAGCGTTTTCATGACAGTAAACTAGAAAGCAGCCTATTACAGAAAAATAAAGGTCTACGATGACCGAGGCCAAAACCAAAGCCTAAAC
The DNA here is from genome assembly GCA_018135685.1 of Themeda triandra. Taxonomy (NCBI): domain Eukaryota; kingdom Viridiplantae; phylum Streptophyta; class Magnoliopsida; order Poales; family Poaceae; genus Themeda; species Themeda triandra. The sequence continues at coordinate 107,931 of JAENPR010000165.1, read as the reverse complement.
AGAGATTAGATTTCGATGATGTCCGAGGCCATGACTTCACTTGGCTTGAATTCTCTTAGGCAGCCCGTGTCCCCCACGATCACCTCCATGCGCTTCTGGTCAGCGCTCTTGCTCCACTTCTGCAAGTATGATAGTGCAAGATATACTACATCAGTGGGAGCCCTGGGAAACTTTTGCTCAATCGACATCTTGTTTCTTGTAGTCCAAATTGCCCAAGTGAAGCCTGCAAATACAAACATTTTTAATCTTTTTGGCAGGGGCCCCTTGCCCATGAGCCACCCTTCATCAAGATCTTTTAGTGATCTTGCTCTAGATTTCCTATTTGGACACCTCCTCACAAATGCTCTAAGCTAATTTTGCTAACACACAATGGAAGAAGATATGGTCAATTGTTTCCCAGGATTTACAGATACAACATTTACCATCCCCTTTTGATCAGGCTCTCTTACCCACCAGTAACTTATTGTTAAAGAATTGCCAGAGGAAAATTTTGATTTTCGTTTGTACCCTACATTTCCATATGATTCCAGCAATTCTACTAGGAAACCCTCTATTAGTCAGAAACCTGTAGAGTGATTTAGTTGTGAAATGCCTTTTTTTCTCCAATGCCTATGTTACAGAATCAATACAGTCATCATGCAAAGTCACATGCTGTATTAAACTAAGTAAAGATTTCCAATTCTCAAATTCCCCCACAGAAAGAGTTCTTCTGAAATCAACATACCGCTCCTGATCAACTAAGCAATCAGCACCGAGAGATTTAAACTTGCCTATTTGATCCTAAATCCATCTTTGATTCCTTTTATGGCCTTTCCATTAGTTTGGCCCTAACGGTGTTAAGTGGGGGACGAAGAGACCATTTTACCTCTAGATGTGAAATTAAGCTTAAGAACTTTACGGAGTTCATTTTTTCATTGCGTATTTCACAGATATTTGGGGCGTGATTGGTTCACGTTGGAACTCAGCCAGGCGCGTACTAGCCCAGCCTGTCTCTCTAGCGCCAGGCTTGTAACATGCAAGTGAGTTTGTTTGGATGAGGAGGCGAGCAGAGCCAGGCCGGAGCGCGCAGCTGTTTGGATGCATACACCATACATCAAGAAGCTTTTCTGGCTTGGCGACTGAACAAAACGCACGCCCGTACACGCAAGCTGTGCCCGCGCGAGCCTGGCCTGGAAGAAACGAACTTCGCTCTCGTTCCTCCCCAGCCTGGCCGAGCGGTGGCTTCTGCATGCGTGCAGCCAGGCCTAAACTGCTACACAGGCATCCAAACACCGAAGTCTTTGCATCCCATGGGCCAGGCTCTGTTTGATTCGGGCAACCAAACACACCCTTGTAGTTTATGTGAAAAGACCATTGTTTTGAGCATTATTCTAAGAGGAAGATGATAGGATATCCTATCTCTTATACAATACAACTCATGCCATTCATTAAGTCTAGGTGGAGGGCGTTCACATGACATGCCACTGTAGCAAAGACACCTTTCAAAACCTCCTAAGGGGGTTTCTATACTATATAAGAAGAAGATGAAAATCCGATCCCTCAGACAAGACAACTCATATGCCATTCATTTATTCTAGCACGATGGCATTCACTTGATATGACACTTCAGCAAAACCACCCTTTGAAACTTCATAAGGAGTTTGTATGCTATTTGAAGGGTTATTTAGATCTAGAGCCCTTCATAAGCCAGTTTTCACAGCTCTGCGCCCGTACACAAAAATGGCTCTGGCTCCGTGCTTTGCCAGCCCGCGGAGCCAGTGGAGAAGCTAGTGCGGGAGCCATACCAAACGGGCCCAAGTTTTGTATGTTAAGGAGGTATGTAGTCAAACATAGTTACTTGAGGGGTTCATCTGGACCTATTCCCAAATCTTACTCCTTTCTCAAGATTTAATTTATGAGTATATGGAGTTTACAAGTGGATCTGGTAAAATCGGGAGCTAAATTGAGTCTTGAAGCAGCTACTGGACCATATGTATATCCTTTTTTTGTTCAAATATAGGTGAGTACAATTAATGTTCAAATATAAGTGAATTGCACGTGTTTCTTCATCAGCTTAGCCTTTTGGGTTGAAATGGTCGGTACAGACAACACAATAGCTATTGACTTAAGCCCTTGGGTTGAATTGGTTGTTGGTGCATGTACCTCAATACAGTATTAGGGAGACCATGCCAAAGTTTTTGAGTTCAAATTCTGTCCGACACAATTAAATAAAATAATTGTTACTTGCTTCTATTACATGTCTAACGCTTGAGAGAATCTCCATGTGATGGTGAGTTTTGAAATATACGTTAATTGCTTTTCACCCCCTATCAGTTTAGCCTTTTTGGTTGAATTAGTTGGCGCATGTATCTCAATAATAACTAGGTGGATTCCCCGCGCGTTGCCGCGGGAATTTAAAGTTAAAATTTTGCTGACCATTTAAAATGGAGATATAAAAGTTTGAGTTATCGAATGAGAATTGCAAACACGGTCTAATGAATCGGTCTAATAGAAATTGTTGCTGATTTGGAGCACAGACTCGTCGCCAGGTTATGAAGAACCATACGAAGTATATATGAACATGAACATGAACATGTAGTTACTTTAGATGTACGAAAGGAACTAAGTACTAAACTACAAATTAAGAATACTCCCGTAATAGATACCAAACAAACAACTGAAAGTAGACGCTGCTAGTCAATTAGGAAGCAGGAGTTTTGGTGGATTCTAGTAAGCAGGATTAAAAGAAAACGCTATCATATTGACTTGATATCCATCAGTTACATATACAAATCACAGCTGATACTCTCTTTTGTCCCAAAAAGACTGATATATATACATATGTTTCACTGCTAGCCCACCCTAGCATGGATCCTCCTGTGTCCAGCATGAACACATTGTAATATGCTCCGTCACTCCGTCAGCCATGGATTCGGCTGTGCTTTTATGCATCTGAGAGCTGGAGAGATTCATAGATGTGTGAGAGAGAGTTGGATTGAACAAATCCATAGGTTGAAAGTGAGTCAAGACTCAGAGGATGGCAATGGACTTGGAGAACAGCAAACCTGGCGCAGAGGAGCAGGGCCACGATCGTCGCAGCAAGCACCGCCGGCAGTGGCCTCCTCGAGCGCCATCGGCCGCGAGCACCGCCGACCCCAACGGGTCTCCTCGAGAGCCGCCGGCCTCGACCACATCGTCGACCTCCGCAGGTGCAGAGCCGCTACCTCTGAGCATGGCCGGCCGCGAAGGGTCTCTTTGAGCGCCAGGGCTGCCGCCACTGAGACCACCATATTTTGCCATTGGTCCAGACCAGAGAAGAGGAAGTTGTTCTCTTCGCGGGCGTGCTAGTATGGAAGCGCGTGCTAGAAACCATGATAGAATGACATAGCTTTACACACATATTTAAGTGTGGTGAAGGCAGACGGTTCAGTTTTTGCATTTGTGGTGCGCTAGTGGCGGAGGAATCAAAGCAGCAGGTCATGACCATGCCTATTCGTTTTTCTGTGCATAGCATGCATTGGTGGAAGTTAATCGCCATGCATAAGGCACGGTTCCTACGCTGGACGCAAGGCAACTGAAAGGTCTTCCATTCAACGCTTTCGGAAGTGGATTTTCTTGGTGTATTGGTGTAACTGAAATTCGCTGATGTGGCGCAAGGAGAAGGCAGAAAAATAGCTTAGTGGGGTTTGTTTATATAAGAGGTATAGATATATTTTAACTGATATACTAGGGAAGTCTCCAACCATGTGAACATTTTAGTAAAAGAAATGTTATGTACAAGGCTACAATCATATTTCTCATGCTCCTTTTGAAACATTTAAATCCAAATATAGTGATATAGCTGATATTTTGCAAAATAAAAGTTATTCTAACATGTGATATTTAACCAAGTTCATTTTATTCAATTCTGCAGCCATCGACCTGCTAGAGAATTACAAAGTAGAAGTGATCATTGGTCCTCAGAAATCTTCGCAGGCTGTTTTTATCTCTAATCTTGGAAATAGAAGTCATGTCCCCATTATTTCCTTCACAGCAACAAGTCCAACACTAACTTCTAGCAGTCTCCCATATTTTGTTCGTGCAACATTGAATGACTCTGCACAAGTGACTGCCATTGCCTCCTTAATTAGGTACTATGGTTGGAGAGAGGTAATTCTTATCCATGAAGACACAGACTATGGTAGAGGTATTATACCATACCTTGTTGATGCCCTCCAGTTAATTGATGCTCGTGTTCGTTACCAAAGTTCAGTCCCTCTATCAGCAGTAAGTGATGAGCAAATTACTCAAGAGCTTTATAGGTTGATGGCTATGGAAACAAGGGTATTCATTGTGCATATGTCATCCAGCTTGGCCTCCCTCCTCTTCATAAAAGCAAAAGAGGTTGGCATGATGAGCAAAGACTATGTATGGATCATGACAGATGGAGTAGCCAATTTGATAGAATCACTTAATCCTTCTGTTGTGGAATCAATAAATGGTGCCTTGGGTGTTGAGTTTTATTTTCCTAAATCAAAAGAACTCGACAACTTCACTGCAAGATGGAACATGAGATTCCAAATTGACAACCCAGCTGATCAGCCACTGAAACCAAGCATCTTTGGATTGTGGGCTTATGACACAATCTGGGCAGTTGCCCAAGCTGCTGAAAAGGTTGGACATTCTAATGCCAAATTTCAGAAACCACTGGTAGCAAAAGGTTTAACAAGGCTGGAAGACCTGGAAATCTCTCGTAATGGTCCGGAACTCTTAAAATCTATCTTGCAGAACAATTTTAGAGGCTTGAGTGGCAACTTTGACCTTCAGTATAAGCAACTCGAAGTCTCAACATTCAGAATAATTAATGTAGTTGGGAAAGGAGGGAGAGAAATTGGGTTTTGGACTTCACAAAATGGATTTTCACGGAAATTAAACCAAACAAGATTAACAATGTGATCTGGCCAGGAGAGTCCATAGAGGTGCCCAGAGGTTTTCAGATTCCTGTAATGGGGAAGAAACTTCAAGTTGGCGTTCGCACATCAAGAGGTTATCCAGAATTTATAAAGGTAGAGATAGATAACATCACAGGCACAACTAAAGCAAGTGGCCTTTCAGTTGATGTATTTGAAGAAGCAGTAAAGAGACTTCCTTATGCACTCCCTTACGAGTACGTGATATTTGGCAGCACAGGGGATACGAGTAGTGGGAGCTTTGATGAAGTTATATACGAAGTTTATGTTAAGGTAAGAAAAAGTTTTGGACTTGCTTTAAAAGCGAGGCCAATGTTATGATGAGCCAGTTGTGCCCTTTGGGTTATGTGGGCCCATAACAATTGACCTTGGATGAATGTTGTGGCTTTATATTAAAAGGAAACACTACTGCAGAAACATTTTTTAGAGGTGATCCGAACCGATTTCTAGAGTTGGTTCCTTAAGTGTCCCCTTATGCACTACTTTAGCGTTAGAATCGATCTCTAGAGGCGGTTGATGTTTCTGACTGCCTCCATATATTATTTTCCATAAAATAAAAACTGGACATAAAAATAGCAAAAGAAATGTTTAATTCTGAGAGGCCCCACTGCATTGCAGGGCTCCTGAGATTCAATGAAATATTTGCACATGCGCGAGAGACTCCCTACTATACCACACAATTTACTTATGACCAAGTGAACGGTCCTATCCTTTTATACTAACTTCACTGTTGGTACTGAATATTTGTGTCTCTAAATGATCTCTTCATGTCCTACAACTTTGGTATATAGCTTGTCTTCATTAACTTTTTTTTTTTGCTGAGGTGGTTAGTGTTTCCAACCGCCCTTAGAAATGCCTCCAGAATAGAGGGGGTCAGTAACGTCAATTGTCTCTGGAAATAGAGGGTCTTTCTAGGGGCGGCTGGAAACATCAACTGCCCCTAGAAATTGATTTCTAGAGGGGCCTCTGAAACCATTTTTAGAGACGATTCTTAATTCTTAATATAACCAACCATCTCTGGGCACCTCTGAAAATTGTTTATATAGTAGCGAAATAGACAATAAAATTTATCTCCACAAATGAACTCCACCCAGGTGGTTTAGGCATATATCTTTAACCAACCGACCTAGGCACTTTTTCTTTTACACTAGATTTTTAGTACAATTGCAGCCTTTATCTATGCTGGTGTATTCTATTTCCGTAAGCTCATAAAAGTTGAAAACCTGAAAGGTTTGTATCAAACCTTAGTAATCGAAGAAGGTTACTGATTCATATAGTACATACCACCCCAAATTCTTCCATATTAGTATTATGATTGACTGTTTTCATCATAGGTATTTTCGCCCTATAGTTTAATTTAGTTTATCATAACAAACAACATAAACCTAATATTTGTAAATTAGATTTAGCACCGGTCATGATTTTTTTATGAGGAATTGCATGGAGAAAAATACTTTTTTTTTGAAAGGATGGCAAGAGCTTTCCTGCTTTTTTTTTATTAGACGGAGTAAAAAAGGGAAATGGAGAAAAATACTCTTTATACAAAAACATATGTGCGACTATTTAAAAGCTGCTAGCCTTAGTTCCTAATACATGTTCACTTTCTCACAAGTCACAACTATATTCCATCATTATTTATCATTCTAAGAGCTAACTGTCCTTTTAATACTCATACAGAAATATGATATAGCGGTTGGAGACATTGCGATTACTTATAACCGGACAAACTATGTTGACTTTGTTGGAGTATATACATGTATTAGGCCCATGAGGCTAGGCCCATGAGGCCCATGTATGCTACACTATATAGCTACCCTTCTAGGGTTAGCCAAATCAATAGAGAACCAAATTCCAACATGGTATCGGACTAGGGTTTTCCCTTCTCGCGAAATTCCCGATCCAGGCCTCGCAGGGCGCCGCCGCCGGCGCGCCGGCGCGCCGCCGCGCCACCATGGCCGGCCGGCCACCTGCTCCTCCTCCTCCTCTCTATTACAGCGTGTTTCCTCCCCTCTCCTCTCCCTCCTGGGCCGCCGTCGCGGGCGCTTCCGTCGCGGGCGATTCCGTCGCGGGAGGACGCGCCGGCGCTTCCGTCGCGGGCGCTTCCGTCGCAGGAGGACGTGCCGCTCCGGGCGCAGCGGACGGCTTCGATCCGGTGGCCAGCTTCGCTCCACCCGGTTCCATCGCGGGCGCACGGTCTCCGCCGCCGCCTGGATTCAGCGTGGCGCCCGGATCCACCTCGCGGTCCGCCCTCGTCCTGGCGGCCGCCGGCTCACTCTCTGGCGCAGGGGGCGGAACGGGTGGCGATGGAGATGCCACCGGTGCGGGAGATGACGACCCCGACTCCGCCCTCCACGAGCCTCTCCTCCAGGACCCGCACCCGCCGCCGGAGCCCTCCCTCCACTCTTCTCCGACCCGGGGCCTCGACGCTACAGCTGCAGCTGCTGCCTATGCGGCTGCTGCTGCAGAGGCCACCAAGGCCGGCTTCGAGCCCGCTGCTGTGGCGCGTTACGCTGCTACCGCCGCTGCTGCTGCTCTGGAGGGCCTCGGCATGCCGCACTCCACCCCCGGCGTCGTCTACTACCAGCAGGGGAGCACCAGCGACGCCGCCCTCACCTCCGATGCCCAGCCCACAGTGACTGCGGCAGGGGGCACTGCTACTGGTGGCCGGGCGGTGGGCTCCTTCACCTTCCCCGCGCCTCCGCCGGTCGACCACCACGCTCCCCGGCCCGACTCCGCCCTCGCTGCCGCACTTGTCTCCGCGCGTGCAGCGGCTGCAGCGGGGCAGGAGCGTCTCCAGGCTGCTGCCCGGGCCTGGCAGCGTGAGAAGGACGCCGCCACCACCTTGGCTCGCCAGATTGCCGAGGCGGAGACGCTCCTCGCTCAGGCCTCCGGCACCTTGCCCGGGGCCCCCTCCTCCGGTTCGACGGGCCACCGCATCACCTCCTCCACCGTGGTGACCCGGCACGACCCGGCCGACCCCTTCGTCGCGCAGCTCCACTACCAGCCGGGGTGTCCGTAACATTGGCCGCTCATCCGGCCGTCCTTGACCCCGCTTCGACCTCCTACGCCCGCCCGGAGGGACCAGGTCATCCTCACCCCGCGCCGCTTACGCCTTGGACGACCACGTCCCTCGCCGAGCCGCCGGCCGGGTCCAGAGCGTGCCGTGGCTACGCCGACAAGATCGTCCTCCCCGGATCCTCAACACGGTCACCTCCGAGCCGCAGGACCTCCTCCGCAACACCGACTCCGCCGACACGCCCGGGCCGGCCCTCGAGGACGGTTCGGGCAACGCCGAGACCCGGGCCCGCAGCTCGACCTCCGCTTCCGCACCTTCGAGCGGGACCTCGCGGTTGCGGAGTACCGCCGGCGATGAAGGCCATGGCGGACTCCTCGGCGACTGGGGTACCCCGTGGCGGACCGCGCACTCGTCCTCAACCTCCTCCGCGGGGGCCGGGGCGAGCGCTACGCCTCCCCCGCGCGGCGATCGTCCGCATGCGGCCGTTTCCCACCTACCTCCAGTCCGCGACGATCTCATCATGGAGGAGCTCACTCGAGGGGCCCGCGGATCCACCACCGCCGGGTCTCTCTACCGCCGCAGTTCTTCGCCGTCCTCGATCGCTCTCCGCCGCCACTCCACCGCCACGTCCGCCGCTCCGTACACCCCACCGTTGGCTCCTCTTCCCACCGGGCCGAGCGGAGGTGGCCGCGGGCGGTGGCAACGGGGTGGCAAGGGCAAGGGCAAGGGCGGGGTGGTGGCGGTGGGGGCGGCCGTGGCGCTCCGGCGCCCGCGTCCTCGCCGCCGCTCGGCCCTCCTACAACAACCCCCGGTCCGGCGCATCGCCATGTGGCCCTTCCAGCCCCCGGTGGCGACCCTCGTCCACCGCGGCCATGTTCGCGGGAGCTCCTTCGACGTTCTACCCACCAACGGCGACCCCGTGGGGCACACCTTCCGGCGCCCGTCGGCCGGCCGGGCCGGAGTCGGAGGCTCGCGCGCTCCTTCTCCACCCCGGGCTTGACACCTCCCGTCGGCCCGGAGTGGATCGCCGACTCGGTGCCACCTACCACACCACCCCGACTCCGGTATACTCGTCCTCCTCTCCTCCTTCTTCCTCACACCCTTCCTCTATCATGGTCGCCAATGGCTCGTGTCTTCCCCGTCACTTCGTGGTGTGCCGGTGCCCATGGCTCTTTTCGCCTTCCTGATGTTCTTGTTGCACCCACGATGGTCCACAATCTTCTTTCTATTCGTCGTTTTACAGCTGACAACTCTTGTTCTGTGGAGTTTGACTCTTTTGGTCTTACTGTGAAGGATTTGGCTACCCGGCGTCCTCTGCTCCGATGTGACAGCTTGGGGCCCCTTTACACTCTCCGCTTTCCGACCTCTTCGCCATCTTCGTCAGCTGCCCTCGCCACCACTACTTCTTCTACTTGGCACCGGCGTCTCGGACACCCTGGACGTGATGCCCTGATGCAGCTTAGTCATAGCTCGACATTCGTTGTACTAGAGTTCATGATGAGCAGCTTGTGTCATGCGTGCCGGTTGGGCCGTCATGTTCGTCTTCCTTTTTCTAGTTCTTCTTCACATGCGGCTCACCGTTTTGATCTTGTACACCGCGACTGTGGACATCGCCTCGTACTCGGTATTTCGGCTATAAATACTATCTTGTGGTGGTTGATGATTTTTCTCACTACTTGTGGACTTTTCCCTTGCGTGCGAAGTCCGATGCTTTCCCCATTCACCACTTCTTCGCTTGGGTGTCCACACAGCTTTGGCCTCACTATCAAGGCCGTCCGTGTGACAATGGTCGCGAGTTTGATAACTCCACCTCCCGTGCGTTCTTTCTCTCTCACGGTGTCCAGCTTGCGCATGTCTTGCCCGTACACCTCCTCTCGAACGGCAAGGGCCGAGCGCATGATTCGCACCATCAACGACACCATGCGCACGCTTCTTCTTCGAGCCTCACTTCCTGCCGTCGGGCCGAGTGCACCGCACACCACCACATACCTCCTCAACCGCCTACCTTCCGCCGCTCGTCCGGCCTCCTACACCACACCACGCTCTTGATTCGCACCTCCTCGGTACGATCACCTTCGAGTCTTCGGGTGTGCGTGCTACCCGAACACCACCGCCACCGCTCCCCACAGCCGGCTCCTCGGTCCACCTTGTGTGTCTTCCTTGGGTACTCCCGGATCACAAGGGGTACCGGTGCTATGATCTCACCTCTCGTAGGGTTCTCATTTCTCGCCATGTGGTGTTCGATGAGTCGGTTTTCCCCTTCTCCACCCCTCCTCCCACCACTTCCACCCCACGGGAGCTTGACGTTTTCTCGTTTCCCACGACGCGGTGGTCGAGCCACCTTTTCAGCTGTCTCCCCGCAGGGTACTACCGCACCGTGCCCTTCGCCGGGCGTGCCCCAGCCACCGGCGGCCAGTGCCTCTCCCGACCGCCGGCCCCCGCTCGACCATGGAGGGCCGAGCGGGGGTAGGGGTCCCGAGCCGCCGCCTCGCGACACCGCACCTACGCGCTTCGCCCAGGCCGGTGCACGTGTACCGCCGCGTGACCGCCGCCTCGAGCTCCACCTCGGGCGCCACTCCGCTCGCTTCGCCCGGCCGGTGCACGTGTACCCGCCGCGTGGACGGGCCGCGGCACCGCCGCCGCCGCCGCCGTCGCCGCAGTGGCCCCTTCTTCGCCGGGTCACCCGCACCACCGGTGGTGCCCTCTCTCCGCCGGCGACACCGACGCCGCGCCGCCGCCGCCGCGGCCTCCGGCCGCCGTGTGGAGCCGCCGGTCTACCACCCGCCGCCGTTCACCGGGACCCTCGTCACACTCACCCTATGGTGACGAGGCAGGCGTCCGTCCGCAGCCCTCTCTCCGCCACCGCCGCGAGACGGGGATCTTCCGTGCCCTCTTCCGTCCGCGAGGCCTTGGCGGACCCTCACTGGCGCCGCGCGATGGAAGAGGAGTACGCGGCCCTCCTCGCCAACCAGACCTGGGATCTGGTGCCTCGGCCGCGAGGTGCCAACGTCGTCACCGGCAAGTGGATCTGGACCCACAAGCGCCGGGCTGATGGTACACTTGAGCGGTACAAGGCTCGGTGGGTACTTCGGGGTTTCACTCAGCGCCCTGGAGTTGACTATGATGAGACCTTCAGTCCGGTGGTGAAGCCTGCTACTGTCCGCACCGTGCTCTCACTGGCTCTCACCCGCTCTTGGCCCGTGCACCACCGGATGTGAAGAATGCTTTTCGCATGGTCTTCTCACCGAGACGCTCACGCATTCAGCCAGCTGGGTTTGTGGACTCCTCCAGCTCTGAGATGGTCTGCCGGCTCAACAAGTCTCTCTATGGCCTCAAGCAGGCTCTCCGGGCATGGAACCACAGGTTTGCTGCTTTCCTCCTGACACTTGGTTTTGTGGAGGCCAAGTCAGACACGTCCCTGTACATCTATCACCATGGAGCCGAGACTGCATATCTGCTACTCTATGTGGATGACATAGTCCCGACGGCCTCTCCAAGTGAGTCCCTTCTTCGCGGATCATCACCTCTCTCAGCAGGAGTTTGCGATGAAGGATTTGGGTGTGCTTCACCACTTTCTTGGAGTCACCGTTGAGCCTCATCCAAACTGGACTTCTTCTTCACCGGGTCGGACACTCGACATACTTGAGCGGGCCGGGATGACAGACAGCAAGCCCCGCACCACTCCAGCTTGACACTCGTAGCAAGCCGTCCGAGGCGGAGGGCCCCCCAAAGGATCGATCCTACGGCGTATCGCGCCTTTGCTTTGGTGCTCTTCGCACCTCACCTTCACTCGGCCCGATATCACCTATGCGCTTCAAAGAAGCAGTGCCTTCATATGCATGATCCTCGGGAGCCTCATCTCACCGCTCTCAAGCGTCCTCCTCGTGTACCTCCGAGGCACCGCCGATCATGGCCTCGCTCCTACTCCGACGGTCTTCCTCTACGAGCCGGTTGTCTACACCGACGCCGACCGGGCCGGCCGGCCCCGACACTCGACGGTCCACCTGGCTATGCCGTCTTCCTCGGAGGCAACCCGTGTCCCGGTCCTCCAAGCGCCGCAGTGGCCTCTTGCTCCAAAGGTGCAGTCCGAGTACCGCGCCGTCCGCCAATGGTGTGGCCGAGGCTTCCCGGCTCCGGCAGCTCCCCGGCCGAGCTCCATAGCCCCCTTCGCCGGCCACGCTCGTCTCACCGCGACAACGTCGCGCGGTCTACCTCTCCACCAACCCCGTCCAGCACCAGCGCACGAAGCATGTGGAGATTGACCTTCACTTCGTCCGTGATCGGGTGGCCATCGGCGAGGTGCGGGTCCTCCATGTACCGACCACCTCCCGCCGCCGACATCTTCACCAAGGGCCTCCCGTCGTCGACCTTCACCGACTTTCGCTCCAGCCTCAACATCACCAAAGTGGCTAGTTGTGGCCGTGGGGAACATGTGTGTGTGCTCTTTCTTTTTAGATGTCCAGCCTAGAACTCCGCTGCGCCGGTAGTTCGACTGCGGGGGAGTGTTGGAGTATATACATGTATTAGGCCCATGAGGCTAGGCCCATGAGGCCCATGTATGCTACACTATATAGCTACCCTTCTAGGGTTAGCCAAATCAATAGAGAACCAAATTCCAACAGACTTCACTGTACCTTACACAGAATCAGGAATAGCAATGATTGTTCCAGTCAAGGATAGTGTCAGGAAGAGCACATCGATTTTCTTGAAGCCGTTAACACCTGGCATGTGGTTTGCAACAATTGCAATCTTTATCTACACTGGCATTGTATTATTATCACTGGAACTTCTAGGGAACAATGAGAAAGTCCGTGGGCCAATCACGAGACAGCTTGGGATTATCATCTTTTTCTCTATCGGAGAGAGTTGAGTACACTTCTCACAACACATATTTGTTCTCTACAATGTTTTTGATCAAATACAGTATATAATGTCCATCAAAGGTCTATAAATCTTCAAAGTCATTCAGTGAATTGGCATGCATTTAGTCACTCATGTATATTCAAATGTACATGGTTCTTATTTCATGTCTTATCTCCATTTATGTCTAGAGGAGAAGGGGGAAATTATGTTGGCAGAATTCAATGGAAGATGTTTGGTTTCTTTCCTTGATTTATTTTACAATTACTGATCCTTGTGCCTGTTTTTTCTTCTTAATAATGAATGATTAAGCACCTTTCCTGCTTTTTCATAAAAACCTGTAATATGTTTACAAGACACAGAAATAAGCATCTTGACAGCAGATGAGCAGAAGGAGCATAGATTAAATAAGTTTAAGAAACACTGTTCCCTGAAAGAATAGGTGATTCTTATATTGAGAAAAAAAGTTGACAAGAGATGATGCTTATTCTGCAGGATCTTATGTTTGATTTATGATGGCCCATCAAACTATGTTATTATTTCATCAATCATCATATCCTTTGCAGGGGAGATTGTGGATCGCTTCCTATCAAGGATCGTTTTGGCTATCTGGCTGTGTTTTCTGCTGGTACTTACATCATGTTATACAGCCAATTTATCATCAATTCTCACTGTCCAGCAGCTTCAACCAACTGTAACTGATGTTTATGAACTCTTAAGAGGAGGAGAATTTGTAGGATACCAACGTGGGTCATATGTCAAAGGAGTTTTGGAAGAACTCGGTTTTGACAAATCTAAAATCAAGCAATATGATACGCCTGATGATTTTCCTAATGCACTTTCTAAGGGAAGCAATAATGGAGGTATTGCAGCCCTCGTGCATGAAGTTCCATACATCAAACTATTTCTTGCAAAGCACTGTGAAGGGTATACGATGGTTGGGCCAATTTACAAATCTGCAGGCTTTGGATATGTAAGTTCATTCGATATGTTTTGCTTTGCACAATATATATCCCTGTACTTCCAAAGGAAATAAGTTAGTCAAGTAATCAACTGACGCTTTCTAATAAGATGATTTGGTATTTACTTATTCTCCTCACCTTTTATATTTAGTTTCCTTGGTATTCTTTGTTTCCTTGGTATTCTACTTTTAGATTCAATGGGATTAGAAGTGATCAATTCCTGTTGCGTATGTACTCATAAAATAAACTCTATTCTTGCACAGGCATTTCCCAAAAGAGACCCCCTAATTAGTGACATTTCAAAGGCAATCCTTAACATAACAGAGGGAGATGATATGATTCGAATTGAGAAAGCATGGATTGGAGACCAGAACAACTGCCAAAATGTGGGCACCGTAACAGGTTCAGGCAGTCTCTCCTTTGCTAAAATGTGGGAACTGTTCGTCCTCAGTGGAGTAGCTTCAACCATATCCCTTTTGCTAGCTTCAATTATTTATCTTTACAAGAAGAAGCAAAATTCAACACAAACATGAAGGAGCCTCGAGAAGAAAATGGAACAGATGGTGAAACTAAGGAACACATGAAGGAGCTGAAAGTGGAAGAGTCGAAGAAACTATCTGTGTGGAGCGCCTATCTAACATAAAATCCACAGAAAAAAAAAAGGTTCCACTTTCGTTGTTAGGGCGAAAGAACTAGCAGACAACAAACAGGTTTCATCTGAAATTTAGCTTTAATAAATATTCTTTGAACATGGAAGTGAGAAGTTGCTACATTCTACCCTGCGAAAGCTGGTAGTATAAGTTGTACTTACAGGCAAATAAATGTATGGTATTTCATTTTCTGCAATTGCCAAGTCTAAAGTGTATTATGTTTTTGTTAGAGTATATTCATGAGTAGGATCACAATTACAAAATGAGTGATTTTCAGGGGTGGGATCTTTTTTGGGCAGAGGTGGCTGGGAATACAAACGCCTCTACATAGCAATCTGGGAAGCCTCATTATACTTAAGCTGCATCTGCAAATGTATTTCTAGAGATGGTTGAGACTCCGAAAATGAGATCATTTTTAGAGGCGGCTCCTATCCTAGTTGCTTGCAAAAATTGAAATGAATTTTCAGAGGTGGGTGGGTTCTGCCTCTGAAAATATAAATTCTAGCCCTCCTTTCTTTTCGGGACAGATATTATAGCTCTAGAAGGAAGAAAAGGGGAGCTTGGACTACTTTCCCGAAAATACAAATCCATGGGGAAAAGGTTTTGCTTACCAGCTACTCCAAGTCATTTACTCTATATATATACTGCCCGAACTCAATGCAAATCATACAATTCAATTCTATCCGGTTCTAGGTATGGTACCAATTCTACTTGATCAGGAGCTTCCAATCTAGAACTCAAGACATTGCTTTCGCAGCACGTGCTCACGAGGAGATCAAATTCTCCACCAGGGGTAGCTGGCCTTATTTAGAGCATCTCTAAGAGACATTTTAAATTCTACATTCCATATCTTCATTTGGCAAGTCACTTCATAAAAAATTCTCTCTATATAATTCAACACATTCCAACACACTAGCCATATCCACATTCCATTTCCTATCAAAGGAGGAGAAAGGAATAGAATTTTTGAACAACACGAACATCGTATAGTTGTTAGTGTCACAAATGCTAGGCACACCGGCGAGTCAAATTTGGCTTCTGACTTTTACGGGATACCATGTCAAACGGAATAGTCATGGTGTTAGCTACTCCATCTGTCCTATAATATAGCGCATTTCAATTTGTCATAAGTCAACTTAGTTTAAATTTGACCAAATCTATAGCAAAGAATATTCTCATCTAACACATCAAATAAGTAAATTATGAAAATATGTCTCGTAATAAATCTAATTATGCTCATTTGACATCATAAATATTATTGCTCTTTTCTATAAATCTTGTCAAACTTAGAATAGTTTGATTTAGGACAAAATAAAATACTTTGTATTTCATGATAGAGGGAGTAGTCTATTGGAGACCAGATTTCTTGCACGTTAGCTAAAAAATAGAAATAGCAAGTTTGATCCTGACTCTCTTAGAGATGCTCTTAGACAGCAGATCCTAGTATTCGGTAAGACACTCTCTTTTTTCTAGAACAGGTATATAGCCTGTAATGCATTAAGTAGAAGGGAATGGTCAATAGACCTACATATAGTTAATACAAAGAACTCGCAAGTAATCCTAAGATTACCGACAAAATCCTAAGAAAATAAACAAACAGCAAGAAAATAGCAAAGGGGGAGGGGAGAGACTTCCACCTCCGAGCACCAACTAAAAGCTATGCCTGCCAATAACGGAGCCAGAAAAAAATTATAGCTGGGGCGAGTTCGAGTGAATAGGCATATGGACTAAATTATACGAATTATGGCCAAACCGCACGACATTCACATACTCCACACAAATAATAGTGGATATTAATTATGATGAGAATATACTTCTTGCTTCCTTCGTGCAAGTTGCAATTGCACGCTCACGTGCCCGCTAGCTGGTTACACGGCCACGGGACCGGGGCCACTAAGGCGCTGATCGCCGGGCTGCTGCTCTGCTGGCTCAGCTGCTCCTCGTGTCCGGCGAGCGGCGGGCGACTGGCAACGGCCGGCAGCCTTGGTCCGGCAGACAGAAGAATGCCTGTTACGTCGATATGGGTCATTGTGTGAGATGGTTGGGCCTTAAATGGGCTAATGATGTCTATTGGGCTGAACCAAAGTCTGGACGAGGCACCAGCAGCCTGCCCAACATCTTCTTCTATCGATGGCTTGCTCCTCGACATGTCGCAGATCGACTCGCAGGCGGACGTTCGGCGGCCGGCTTAGACTACCCGCACTCATGTTACTCTACGTTCATCCTCTAAACGGAATATTTCATCTTAGTCATCACAAAATATACAGTTTTCCCGCACTCATCCATCCTTTACATCTTACTCTATACCAAACGTGGGACCCATGTGTCAGCTTTTTTCTTTTTTTTTTACTCAACCGTGGCCTCCTCGTTCCCTCCGTTCCATTCTGTTTCTCGTGCGAGTAGTAGTACTCCGACCCAGGCGGCGCTCGACGACGATGCGGATGTGGCGCTCGAGGGGTGCGTGGGCGGGAGGAGCACCAGCCGCCGCCGCCCAGCAGGCGCCCAGGCCGGGAGGAGCACCGGCCGGCGGCGGAGGAGCACCACTGCATCCATCGGCGGCGCGAGCGGAGGCGAGCGCGCGGGCGCCAGCCACCTCGCCCAGGAGTGCCAGATGCCGCGGCACCCCGCCGGAGAAGCCGTTGCGGCGGCGCCCGAGTAGCCCGCGACGTCGAGCGCGACGGCGGTCACGCGGAGGTAGGAGGAGGAGTTGGCGCTGGCGAGGCGCGCAGAGGCCATGGCCGCGAGCTTCCCTGCTCCCTCCGCCGGCGGCCCTCCCCGTCCGGTCGCGCGGAGGATGGCCCGGCGCGAGCGGAGCCCGACCGCGGTCGCCACGCTTCTGCTCCCTGGCCGCGAGCGGAGCCCGACCGCGGGCGCCTCTGCTCCCTCCCGCCTCCGCTGCTCCCTGGCCGCCGGCCTGCTCGTCCTATTCCTCTGCGAGCGTGGAGGCGGCCGAGCGCGCGCGGAGAAGGGGAAGGAGCACCGCGCGGCTCCCCTGCTCCTCTGCCCAGGCGAGCGACGGCGCCCCCACACGGCACCGCCCGGCCTCCGCGCGCCAACGGCGGGTGGCGCGGGGAAGGAGCGGCGCGGGGGGATGAAAGGTCCTAGATGGCTAGAGGGGGGTGAATAGCCAATAAAAATTTCTACAAACTCACTAAGCAAACTTCGTTAGATAAACAAACGGCGGAAAGCAAGTTACGCTTAGCCTACTAGGTGTTGCAAGCCTCCTATCTAACAATTCTAGTATGTGATCACTAGTACACACAAGAGCTACCACTAGTGATCAAGAGTTCTACCCACGGATTTAATCTACACAATGAGTGGTTCCCGACCGACCACACAAGCAATTCTACCCACGGGATTTAGTCTACACAAGTTGTGGTTCCCGACCGACCACGCAAGCAATTCTACTTTGCAAGAATGTAAACAAGATAATGCAAGAGAGGGTAGAAGCTTGTTATACCAACGCGTAGAGTCGAGGTTGCCAATCACCATTAAGATGAACAATCAATCACAATCGGCAACACACAAAGGATGATGACCAATCACCCGGAGACAAGATGAACACAATGATTTATCCCCGGATGTTCACTTGGGCACCGCCAAGCTACGTCACCCGTTGTGTCGACCAACACCTAGATGGTTCCTCGGTGTGACCCTCAAGTCACTAGCCCCTCAAGGCTCGCCCCGCAAGGCACCGCAAGACACCACTCTCAAGCGAGGTACTCAACGACACGCGCAATCCACTAGGATGCTCTTCGTGATCCCCACGAGGTGAGCTCAAACCTCTCACAAATCAACCGGAGGTGGCCAAGAACAATCACCTTCTCTTGCCAACGCCTCCAACAATCTCCAAGCCGGCTAGGAGCGGTACTCTCCAAGAGTAACAAGAAATCCACCGGCTAAACCACCCACAAGTGCCACTAGAATGCTCTCAAGCAATGCAATGCACTAGGTGATCTCTCAATCTCACTTTGGAAGAGTAACAAGCAAGAGAGATGAGAGGGAGAGTGTTTCTTCAGCTCAAAGGATGAATGAATGAGTTGAGAGAGCCAAGAGGAGGAGCCAAGCCCGGCCACCCATCTATTTATAGCCCAAACTCTTCAAACTAGCCGTTGCCCCCTCGGGGGCAAATTTTCACTGCGCCGGACGCGTCCGCCGCAGGCCGCCGGACGCGTCCGGCGCTTCAGCCCGCGCGCCCTGCACGACCGTTGGCGCCGCGGCCAACCGCGTGCCGCCACGTCGGCGTCCGGGCACGGCGTCCGGCGCTCGCCAACGCGCGTCCGGCGCCCGCGTCCGGCACGTACCGGCCGAAACTTAAAGCCGGGTCCGCGTCCGCGCCGGCCGCCGGACGCACGGCCCGGCGTCCGCCGCCTTCGCCCGCGCCCAGCACCACGCCAAGACTCGCATGCGCGGACGCTGCACGTTGAACACGCGCGTCCGACGTCCGCGTCCGTCGCGCGTCCGGCGCCGCAACGCGGAGCCACCAACCTCGAGCCAGCTAACACGCGCCGGACGCGTCCGGCGCCAAAGCCCTGCGCGTCCGGCGCTACGAAAACTTCGTTTTTCAGCCCGTCGTGATGCCAACTTCTCCGTCATGCTATCCAACAAGTATACCAACTTGAACAACGGAGATAGCATGATTTCAACCAAATTTTGCATCCGGCGCAATAGAAAATATGCATCCGGCGCAATAGAAGAGAGGGACCCAAACCCATCTCTACCCTGCAAACCACAGCGCGCCCAAGCGCCACCTTTGTAAATGTGCCAACACCACCAAGTGTACATCTCCATGTGCTTGTGTGTTAGCTTTTCACAAACATTTCCCAAAGGTTAGGTTAGCTCACTAGGCCCTACATGCAATGCACTTCATGAATTCACCTAGTGGCACCCGTGCGTCGAATAGCCGATAAGACTTCCCCTCTTAATAGTGCGGCTATCGATCCTAAACCACTCACACCCTCTATGGTGTCTTGAGTGCAAAACAAAATGGCCCTATAGGTTATACCTTTGCCTTGAGCCCATTTTGTTCCTCCAAATGATATAAACGCTTCACACCATCATGTGACCGTCTCGATCCATCGATCTTGACTTCACTTGCCCTTCACCGTGCATCGGTCCATCGGCGCCTAGTCTTGCCCGAGCTTCACCATCGCATGGTCCTTCACTCCGAAGCCTCGACTAGCCCTTCACCTTCAACACCGGTCCATGGAGCCAAGCATCGTCTTGATCTTCATCTTTGATCACATGACACGTGTCATGCTTCATATTCAATATGCTCATCATGGGGACAACCTTTCTCTAAATCAACCACTTAGATAAACAAGGTTAGTCCTAGGTTTCATCAATTAGCCAAAAACAAACTAGGGACTTTCAGGGGACGGGGAGGACGGGGAAGGAGCACCGCATCTCGGGGCGCGCGGCCTCCTCTCTCTCCCCGCCCCACGTCGCGGGCCCCGCGCGACGTTTACCGGCCATCCTGGAAGTCGCCAGATTTGGCGTTTAGCCGGCCGTTCAGGTCGGTTTCCAGTATGCCGCTGCGGAGGATTTGGGAGGTAAAGGCCGAGCTGGCGTCGTAGCGTTTCCCTTTACCGTACCCAGTGCGGATGGTCTTAGGCACTTGGCAGCCGGAGATAAGTAAGAAGGAGTCTGGGGGTTTAGAGCGAGGCCAACGGTAGCTGGGGCGGCCGCCCCACCACGCCCATGGGTGGCTCCGCCAGTGATGCCTGCAACAAAAGACACATCCGCACAAAGGTTGCCAACCGAGAGGGTCCAGCCGCGGTGGCAAAGCATCCACCAGAACCGCTAGTGACCAGGTAGCCACTGCGAAAGAGACGTCGTACTCCAGAACCTCCAGCGACTAGGTAGTCAAGAGGTCAAACCGCCAATGACCAAGTAGCCACTGCGAAGGGGACGTCGTAGCCAGAACCTCAAGCGACCAGATAGTCACGAGGTCAAACCGCCAGTGACCAGATAGCCACTGCGAAGGATATGCGGCGACACCAACACTCGAGCTGGACGAACCGAAGTGAAGAGGAGATGAAGCACAGCAGGCACAACACCAGGAGCCGCACGGACAGACCAAACCAGCGTCCACCACAGTCTGACAGGAGGAATCCACCATGCAAGGGTAGGGGCCTTTCAATAGACGCTTCCAAGGAAGTGAACGGCGCCCAAAGGCGTCGCCGCCATCGACCCAACAGATGGGTAAAGCTTTCGCCATGGCGCCACAACCCCACGCGTCGTCGGAGACCGGCCCGTGCACGCTGCGGCAGTGAGTGCCCCCCTGCCACTGCCGACAAACCATTAGAGGCAGGTGTGCCGGCTCGACCGACATCAACCCCGCCACCATGACGCTGCAGATGCGTGAACGAGCAGGACGCCGCCATCCACACCACCACGGCGTCGACGACGCACAACCAAAGCAACCGCACATCACCATGATGCACGATGGCGTAAGCCACTGGCTGCACCACCCTCATCCCCGGTTGCTCCCACCTACAATATCTTCTTGGTCAACATAAATGCTGGTACTAGGCGACAAGATCCATTGTTGTTGAGGATATGCACCGACGATCGAACTAGCAGGCCTCCCGTAATGTCTTTCGTCAGCGCCGCTTCACTGGCAAGGTGGCGCGCGGACACGGCACAGGTGGCGCCAAAGTGCGACGTTCGCTAGGTTGGGTTCCAGCCGAGCAAGCCGATCGCGCCGCGCGTGTAGCCCATGCTCGCCGTAGGCATGATGCATGCGGCGCCCGACGCCGTGGCACATCCACCGCTCTCCACGCCAACTCCTACAAACTCATCTCGACCTACGCACGGCCGCATATATGTATCTCCAGGCTCCAGCTCCAGGCGTCAGTTTCAGTCCAGAGTCCAGAAGGAGCACAGCACGTACGTCCAACACCACCCACCCATGGCAAAGGTACGATGAGGAGACGACTCTTCACTCCTGGTTTGATGCCAACTGATGTTCCGTTTTAACAGCCCGATGTTTTCTCGTGCGACGACGGCACCTTGCCAAGAGAAGGCGCCGGACATCAAGGCGTCCGGCGGGGAGAAGCAGCTGGTGATAAGGGCGCCGGTGCACTGCGACGGCTGCGGCAGGAAGTTGCGCCGCTCACTGCAGCGCATCGAGGGTACGTACGTAATGTCGTAATATCACTACAGCAGCCAGCTGCTTTGCCTAGTGCCTGTTGCACTCGGCAAAGGCATGTTTGCACTCGGCAAAGAGCCTCCGACGAAAAACCTGCCGGCAACGCTTGCTTTGCCGAGTGCCAACTCTCGGCCAGTCGGCAAAGACTTTGCCTAGTGCCGTGCTGGCACTAGGCAAAGATTTGACGCCGTCGGCCGACGTCACACGCCGTCTTCTTTTTTTTTCCTTTTCTTTGCCGAGTGCAACACTCGGCAAAGAAATTTTATTTTTTTTAAATCTCTTTGCCGAGTGCCACGGCTCCGCACTCGGGAAAGAAATTTTTTTTTAAAAAAAAAATCTCTTTGCCGAGTGCCTGTTGCCCAGGCACTAGGCAAAGCCATTTTCTTTTTTTTTTTAAAAAATTTTCTTTGCCGAGTGCAATGGTAATTGCACTAAGCAAAGCCACCTCTAAAATTCTTTTTTTTTTGTTTTTTGCTTTTCCATGTAAACAACAATGCATATATATATATATATATAATAGAAACCACAATTCAACGGCAATATATAAGAAACCACATTTATATATAACAAACGACCAAATTTGTCCAAAATCCACAATATATTGCAAACCACAAGTTTAAATCCACAAGTTCCCTAGTTCACAAGTTCAATACATAGAAACTACTCCGCAAGCGGCTCACGGAGACTGTGCCCCAGTGTGCGATCCCGGCGACGGTCCGGGTGCGGATGGCCCGACGTGCGATGCCGGCGACCCTCCAACATGGTTCGACGCCGCCCGATTGATGCTGCGAAAAAGAAAAGAGATTGCACGTGAGTGACAAGATAAAAATGTAAGGAGTGTAAAGAAAAGTTGAAAATTTCGCAGCACCTCCCCGCATCGGGAGGTTTCCAAAACCTGCAAGAAAAACGTCGGCACGAAGGCCGACAACCACATTTCCAGCACGAAGGCCGACATATCAACATATAGCTAAGAAACTGTCCACTTCTTGCAAATATGCCTTTTCGTGCCTACATGAAACTTTTGTGTTAAAAGCCATTTTATATAGCTACATATAGCGCTTTCACTATTTATGAAGCTATTATTTTTTACCTAGCATCATCATCAATCCAAGACTTATCCATCAATCTCTACAGAGGGGAGAACAACAAGCTGTCCAAATTATATAATCCATCTATCAAACTTGGGGCACCACAAATTAATGGCTCTTAAAATAAGCACACGTGCAGACAAGAGAGGGGGGACAGAGCATCACCTTAAATCCACAAGCTCGATGACAACTCCTGCTTGTTCGTAGGACACCGGATCTTAACTCCAGAACACCTTGCAGATCTTGACTCTTGGCTTCGGCACAACGGCACTTCACAGCTCCTACTACTCCCTCCTGTAACGTCCTGTTCTTTTCAGATCATATCGAGAAATCCCAACTGTTACAAAAGAGACTCCAAAGCATTAGACACTCCAACACAACAAAAAAATATTGTCAGTTAGGGAAATTCTATGAATCTTGAGCTACAGAGAGAAAAAAATTAGTTGGTCAGCAAGGAATATATAACATGCATGTGGTCAGCAATAACATTCAACACTTCTCATGGTGTTTGTATTATTTTGCAAGGAATTATATTGTTTTTGTTAAACTATATGAAATGTACTAAAAATTTTTAATATATCAATATTAGTAGAAATGTGTAATGTAGAAACATGTATGTACTTAACAGTTACTTAAAAAAATTTGTAATACAAGATGTCTGTATTAGCTGTTGTTGAGCCCCAAGAAATCCGTCAACCGACAGAAGCAAGCACACAATCAAATCCGGCCAAATCGTCAACAGGACCAAACATGTGTGTGTGTCCTCGCCCAGGTACGCGCAGCACCCAGTACCAAATTGAGCAATGACGAAATGGCAACTGATATTTACCTTTGAATTTGATTAAAGAAGAAATCGAAGTGTTGCCTGCTCCTGGTTGCTGCCTGCTCGATGGGGAACAGATCCGTCCCTGGGTGCTGCCTGCTCGATACAAAGGTTGTGCTGGGGATGTGGGGCGCCAGGGAGGGGGAGCGGGGGCGCTCGATGGGAAACCGCCGTGGTGGTGGGGGCGGGGTCGCCGGAGAGCCGCCGGCCTGGGCGGCGAGCGGAAGGGCCCCGCCGGCCTGGGCGTCGCGCCGGGGAGACGCGGGCCCGGGCGGCGCGTCGGGAAGACGCCGGCCTGGTGGGGCGCCGGGGAGACGCCGCCTGGGGGCGACGGGACGGCGCGGCGAGGACGGGAGGTCGCGAACAGGAGGGTGGCAGCGGACTGGGGTGTTGACGGCTGGAAATTAGGTAGCTGATGGGCCAAATCGGCCCACCGGCCTTTAGGGCACCGGGCTTTGCCGAGTGCCGCCTGGGCCGGCACTCGGCAAAGCCTGCACCGATTTTTTTTTTTGAATTCACTTTGCCGAGTGCTATTGGGCCGGCACTCGGCAAAGGCCCTCTTGCCTAGTGCCGGGCCGGCACTAGGCAAAATAATTTTTTTGGTTTTTTTTTGACCAAATTTTTTTGTGAGGCCTTCCTACATTATTTAAAACTCTATGTTCAAATTTGGGACAATTTTAACTTTTTTGATATATTTTGTTAATTTTTTGTTTCGTTAAATTTTATGGAATATTTCAAATTTGAACTCGCAGTGCATGAAATAATCGAATTTGGTCGTTCAAAAAATGATATTCATGATATTTGGTGTATTTTGAGGCCGTGTCCAGAAACTCGCATGAAATGTCGTGCATCTTGTTGACGTAACATGACGAGGTACCTGCGGGAAAAGTGTTTTTAAATTATATAAAATCCGAATGAAGTCCGAAAATCACGAAACTTGTCGGGGCATCATGTTATCGCATGTCGAGACTATGATAAAAAAATTGAGAAGGTTTCGAGCAAGTTGCGACGTCGGATGCCTAAAACCCAGATATCTCCACAATGTCTGGGTTCCTAAAACCCAGATATCTCCACAATGTCTGGGTTTTAGGCATCCGACGTCGCAACATGCTCGAAACAATCTCAATTTTTTATCAAGCCTCCGCATGCGATAACATGACACCTCGACAAGTTTCATGATTTTCGGACTTCGTTTGCATTTTATATAATTTAAAAACACCGACCACAAGCGGGTCGCCATGTTTCGCGAACAAGGCGTTCAAAATTTTGAGTGAGTTCCTGGATACGGCCTGAAAATATACCCTCCAACATGAATATCATTTTTTGAATGGCTACGTTTCATTATTTCATGCACCCGCAGCTTAAATTTAATTTTTCGTAAAAAATGCAAGTAAACAAAATTAATTCAAGAAATATAGCAAAAAGTTATAAAATGGTCCCAAATTTAAACATGTGCTTGTATACAATATTTAAGGCCTACAAAAAAAATTTGAAAGCAAAATTCAAAAAAAATTCTTTGCCTAGTGCCGGGGTTGGCGCTCGGCAAAGAGGGCCTTTGCCGAGTGCCAGGCTGCGGCACTAGGCAAAGCAGGCTTTCTTTTGCCGAGTGCCGTAAGCCGGCACTCGGCAAAGTGCCTCTTACGCTAGGCAAAGAATTTTTTTTTAAAAAATTCTGACGGCGTCCGTGGGCCGGGCCGTCACCCGTTGCCGAGTGCTAACTTTGCCGAGTGTTGCACTCGGCAAAGAAGGCCTTTGCCGAGTGCTGAGTTTCGCCAAGTGCCGTCAGCCCCGCGGCACTCGGCAAAGGCTTGTTTTGCCGAGTGCTGGGCTTCGCCTAGTGCCAGACTTCGCAACACTAGGCAAAGCCTGGCTTTGCTGAGTGCCCGCGTTTTGGCACTGGGCGAAGCCAGAGGCACTAGGCAAATCTCCTGTCTCCCGTAGTGATAGGAGTAACAAACATACAACCGGCGTGTTGTTTTTTTTTTTAAAAAAAATTATTGTTTATAAGATGGGAGTATGCTTCGTTTTGAGCCATTATGATCAATGTAAGGTGTTGAAGAGGTGACCGTGGACAGCCGGACCAACACGGTGGTGGTGAGGGTCCGCAGGGCGGTGGAGAACGTGACGGAGGTCGTGGAGGTCGTCCAGAGGAGGACCTGGGGGAAGGCCGTGCTGGTGAGCCCGTCGCCGGAC
The DNA here is from genome assembly GCA_018135685.1 of Themeda triandra. NCBI lineage: Eukaryota > Viridiplantae > Streptophyta > Magnoliopsida > Poales > Poaceae > Themeda > Themeda triandra. The sequence continues at coordinate 82,258 of JAENPR010000165.1, read as the reverse complement.
AAGCTGCCGCCGCGGCCAGCGACCAAGGGTGGAGAGACCAACAAGAAAGACGATGAGTTACCTGAAGTGAACATGGTACTTATCGTCAACTACAAATACAGTAGTACATTCTACTACTTCAATTAATTTGTTGAACCTTTTCTCCAAATTCAGCTTGCTAGCTTGTTTCATCGATCTATACATAATTTTTAGTGTGTTGTGTTCGAGTACCCAGAAATGATGAACTTGCACTGCGACGCCTGCAGCGAGGAGGTCAAACGGAGGATACTCAAGATTACAGGTACTGGTGGAACATGCATGTGAGATATCACCAAAACTCTTACTGATAGCGACCAAGAGGACAGGGCAGTTATTTTATTTCATTTGTTGATTGATGATCAGGTGTGGAGGAAGCCGTGCCGCACCTGAAATCCTCACAGATGATGGTGAAGGGGAAGGTGGAGCCGGCAACACTGGTCGGCTTCATCCACAAGTGCACGGGGAGGAAAGCCGCCATCATCAGGGCAGAGCCACTTGATGATCTCCTGCCGCGATCAGCAAACTCGGCGGTGCCACCAGCAGTCGCCGCGGCAACACCTCCGGTTGAAGCTGAGAATCTGCCGGGGGAGAAGAAGAATGGCGGCCAGAACGGGAGGAAGGACGAAGAGCCAAATGAGGAGACCAAGGGAGGAGGACAAGAGGAGGACCATGTGGATGACAACCCAAAGCCGAGCGACGGCGGCCATGGCGCCGCAGAGGACCATGGAGCCCATGCTGGCGAAGCTACAAACCATAACAATGGCGAGAAAGACGATGGGATCGTGCTGGAGAATCATACCAAGGACGACCGCCTGTTCACCGTTCCGATGCCAGCCGGAGTTGTTACGGTAGCGCCGGAGATGGCCCTCATCAACCGCAGCTACTACTACCCGGCGTATCCTTCTTATGCACAATATTATTATCCCTACCAGCAGTACCAGCAGCAGTACCAGTATCCACAGCCGTCGTATCCGGCGTATGCTTGCAGCCCTGCTGCCATGTATGGGTATGGATATCCAGCGAACTATCCACCGGAAGCTTTCAGTGAGGAGAACCCAAATGCATGCACCATCGTGTGACGTGTAGTGTATATTACACTATAGAAGAAGTGAGTCCTTCTGTAAATATAATAATCGATCAATAGATCAATATAATATATATGGAACTGTATAAATTTCATAAATATAAAAGAAGTTAGTACCTATGTATATGTAATAATCGATCAGTGGATATAAATTTCAAGGTTGATTAATTTGGGGTACGGTGTCGCAGTTTGTTTTTTTTTTTTATTTTTTTATTTTTTGACAAGAGTGCCGCAGTTTGATTGAAGGCTTCAAACAAAGATGTTACGCAAAAGACTTTTAAGGACATGACCCACCGTCATCACTTCTTAGTAATATAAGGACGTCACCAACAACTAGCTATTTAGCTAGCTAGATGGGACGTGGCAGAGTAGGAGAGAGTAGTCACTAATGACGAGCAAATAGTCGATCTATTTCATGTACTCAAAGAACATGAGAGATGGACATGCGTGTCCAATAGTATAAGAATATATAAAATAGTCTTTACTTTTATCTATCACCTTCACGCCAGCTGACTACGTAGCTAGTACAATTGTGGATGCTCTAAGTCCGTGGTCAGACCCTAAACATGAAGTGAATGGGTGTGTCATCCGGATCTTCAAACTCTCAAATTACACATTCTTGTTCTTAATATATCTATGCTGATGTTTAGGTGTGTCATCCAGATCTTTAAACTCTCAAATTACACATTCTTGTTCTTAATATATCTACTAGTTAAGTGCCCGTGCGTTGCTACGGGTAAAACATATTATAATTTCATGGCATCACAGATAATCAATATCAAAACACATAATTCAAATTGATAAATAGTGTTTTGAAACCTTCAGCACATTACAAAGCCCCACAGCTATGGTCTCACCACCAACAAGCTGTTATAGGATAATATATAATTTGTCTACATGTTCATTAGGCTACCCAGATAGTCGGGGATGGGTGACCAACATGGATATGTATGGCAACCTTGCGAAGGGGCCAGGAGCTTCAGCTTTAGGATCGACCTAACCAAGTAGCAACAACAGCGGCTAAGGAGGAGAGGGGTAGAAGGACCACTACGGCCAGGACGCCAATGTCAGAGACATCGGCCCTTACAAGAACCTCGTCAGGTTCACCTCCAGCTCCTTCGACCTCACAGGCTCACAGCCTCACATGATTCTCAGCCTCGACCCTGCTAACCAAGCTGCATGTACTTCTGTGTCAGTCTCCTCCAATTAATCTACACTGAAATACTTGTTCAGGTTCGGTCCGAGATTCCTTTTGTTTCCATTTTGACTAATGCGGTAGTTGAATGCCATAACAAAAATTCACATGAAGAGGATTCTGTAGCATGGTTTGCCCTTAAACTCAAATAAACAAATTTACCATTTCTTATTCGGTTATGTTTAACCCATTGTGTAAAATGAATTACGTTCAACTATCAAAAAACCATCAGAAAACCTAGACTGCAATTGGAGCAGGTTAATGCTTCCATTTATATTGTACAATCACAGGTGACCTGTACTCGAAAGACACAGGAACATACCTCACCTGGTCAGCAGCGGCCATCTCGAGAAAGTGCAATGTGACAAGCACCACCACTGTAGTCTGTATTAGCCTGCAAACAACTTCGAAATATAAAATGTTCTAGAAGTGGGGGAAACTACATGATTTTTTTATTCCACGAGCAGGTTTTGAAAATCTGCAAGCAAGACTCTTACCAAATTATAATCCAAAAATGAAAAAATTTTACCATGTTATTATGTTCGTCAATGCAGGTTGAGCCACAACAGCAAATTTGATATCCACAAAATATATGCATGTCTTCTGTAGCCCCATATTATCCCACATTGATGAAAAAGCAAACAAACAGAGGGAAGGAGATAGAAAGTATGTGGTGTTGTTGTTTACATGATCCTTGCCAGTGATCTGAAGCCTTCCCTTCAACATTAACAAGTTCCTCTTTGAATGCAAGGCTCCTTTCGTCCTCCATTAATGGAAACATTTTGCACAAGCTAGAGATCCTGACTTCTCCACCACATACCTGAATATGTAGGCATGTTTAAAACTTTCTGATTTCCCCAGCGAGATTAAGTGCACAGAAGAGTCAAACCTTGTGAGAAGCAAGAAAGAGTTGAGTTCTACTGTCAAAGCCAAGGGCTACCAGAAACAGCCCAATCTTTTCTGAGTGAACACACAACGTCCTGTGTTCTGAAGATGCTCATTAGTTATCTGTGAGTTTAATACCCTCCATGGCCATATATATAAGTTTCCTGTACTTAGCGAGAGCTAGGTGTTCAACTCTGCTGCCTCTAAAGTCGTAGGCAGAATGTGCAACCATATCCTGAAAAGCATATGTCAATTTTCAATATTGTCAAGAGCACATATATACATGAACACCATATGGTAATTCAGGTAAGAAAAGACAGCTTCCTAAGACATTTTGCAATTTCAGACCACTTCTGTAGTTGTGTCCAATAACTTTTTGGTATGCATGGCAGTGACAACTGACAGCCGAATATTTGAATAAGGAAATCATTCCTATCCTATTCTGATGCTATTGCCACATTGTAAGGTAATTTCAATTTCAACATCAGCAAGCAAATTTTATTGATTGGGAAACTTTCAGTACAAAGCACACATAACTGTAGGTGGCGCATGATAATTTTGAAAGGGATCGAAGTTAACCGGCATAATACTTGCATCCTACCAAGCTGACGCTGGAGGAAACATTTTGGTGAACAGGTTAGGAGCACAAGCAACATACCTCAATGGACTTGGCGTTGAAGAGATCCTCGCTGTAGGCAGTCTGATTCTTTCTCATCAGGCGGATTCTGTGCGTGCCTTGGGCACTGGGGCCTAGACCGGACCGGGGCGGCCTTCGGATCGAGCAGGTCGGGGGAGGCGTCGCAGGAGAAAACACCGTGGCCGGATGGTCGCGTCGAGGTTCCACGGTAGCATCCCCGTTGATCGAGCAGGCAACGATTCGGGGTACCGCCGGGGCACGGCGGAAGCGCGGAACGACCGGTTCGGGAGATCGAGCGGCCGGCTCGGGGAGATCGAGCGACGCAAGAAAAAAAAAAACATAAATTTACATTTTTCCACTGTGAAAAGCTAATGTAAAATAGTACAGTATCACAGTTTACTATGCAATAAAGTAGTTTTTCGATGTCGAGGTCATTATAAAAAGAATGCCGAGGAATGAAAAGATAAAGTAGACCAAATATCATGTCACTAATGAAATCAACATTGATTAATGGTGAATAACACTTGTGCTACTGGCACCCACAAAACAGTTAGCCATATCAAATAAAATGTGCTGGCAACGATCACTTGGCTCCTATGGGAAGAGAACCTCACATGTTATTGATAGTTCCTTCCACTAACAAGACAGACCTGCTCCTCGAATGATTAAAGGAGAAGGGCAGGAATAAGAATTTCAGAAACAAAAAATAAAATGCAGAGACACCCCTTTCAACCTTGTGCCAATACTATTGATGCAGCATATCCCACAACAGATTCTTACCAAAGGATGCACTTCTGTGCAATTATTCTTGTACTAATATTTGCAATAAGCAAAACTATATCATCTCTCAGATGTACAGTTTGTTATAGAATATATCCTACATCATCCACTTTGTGCACACATAAACACCCATTTATCTCTCATAGTAGATACAAAAGTATAATTATCAAACAGGGGAAGCAATAAACAATGTTGAAGTTTCTGCTGCATCTCCTTTCTCAACATGGCGAAAATTCTTGATTGTGACAAGTGGCCTGAATTCAATGAAAGAGGAGTATATTACCAATTTACCATATCACATAAGTCAACAATTTCAACAGGCCTTTACAAGATCGCGAATTCTTGGGATTAAATAGACAAAATATCACATCCTGTTAGCATAAAGAGAAAAAGAGGTGTATAGTTTATTTATAATATAAATGTAAAAGAGCAAGCTTTATGCAAGGGTATTTTTTTACTCGTACTGTCAAAAAAGACACACCAACCCTGCCCATCCTATCACCCTTAAGCATTTTGCCCCATCCTACAACTTCATCTTCTGTTTACCAGAGCAAGGCCAAGGACGCCCATAGTTGAGGTCTCCAGTATCCTTCAAGTTTTACTAAATCAGATCCCTTTCTTGTAGTCTGGCTAGATGGAAGATGACACATAATCACAAGACAAAATGAAATGAAATAAATAGTCCAAATGCACAAGCATTGCAGCTTCTTGGAAAAGATCAATAGTAACATAAATAAATCTAGGGAAAAAGAAACAAGAGCCAGGAGTAAGTTTGGGAAGCAAATCTCCAGAACCATTCAACAAGCAGAGAAACCAAACGGAATGTAAATCACATGATCCACATCTGCTACACATTATCCCACCAACCAGACCCATCCATCAACATGCAATTCCCCAGTGAAGACAAACCGTAGACACCAGTAAATATGGATCTTTGAAACATCCAGGTATGCAACATAAATCAAGAAGCAGGAGAAGGCATACCAGGTGCAGCATTCATGCTAATGAAGATCGGCAAAAGCGAGCGGCAACAACGGTGCCAAGATCCAGCAGGCTGCCCACAATCTCCCTAGCTCCATGTTGTTTCTGAACACATCCTGCTCTCTCCCATAACACTTAACAACAATGCATAACTTGAATGCATACAATTGATGCATGCCTATGCCACCTCTCTGCTTCCACTGTGGCCGCTGAAGCTATTGCTATTTGCTATGGAATAGGATTGCTTTGCTACTGAATGTGAATAATGTTTAGATAAAGTACTTTACCTTTTCTAGAAAATAAATTACATAGTTCTAACAACTATTATCCTTTTTCATTGCTTCACAAAGCCACTCCTGAGTTATCAATTCGCATTAAAATGAGCTTGTTGCTAACCTAGTCATTTGTATACAGAAACAAACAAACTATATATACATGAAACTTAAGTGTGGAGTACTGCAGTATTTGCAATCTCAATAGAAAGAGCAGCTAGCATCAGTAGTTAGTAGCAGCACCGAATTACTTTTCTGAACAAAAAGTAGCATTAGCTATAACTACATGCGAGAAAGCAGGTTTTCCGGCTAAAGACTTCATCATCATAAATAGGTATCAGTCTTTGATAGAGGGATTTATTAGAAAAACAAATAACTGCACCCATGCACCCACAAATCAGGTCCATGACAGAGAAAGCTGGACTCCTACAATTCACAATTTGTAAAAGATACTAATAACTGACAGTCAATTTGCATGTTTACACGAAATCTTAATATATAATAACCAAATTATCCCATTGTTGACGTACCTTGGTTTATGATATCCTCGGTCTCTGCCTCCTTCTCGACCTTCTTGATGCTGGTCCAGTAAGGTCGGAGCCCCTATTGACATCACAAGTGTTATGGTCAGCAATGTTCTGCCAAATCAACGCATTGGTAATCAACGCATTAACGCAAATCAAGTACAATCGCGAGGCCGTGAAAAGTAAATCTTTTGCAGCAATCAATCAATAGTTTGTGCGGAAGTAATATGAACCAAAAATTCATCTGGCACCGAAAAAAGGACCAATCGGCCCTGGGCACTTAGTAGGTACTGATCTCGTCTTCGGTCTCCGGACACGATGGTGTAGATGGCTTGCTGCCTCCTCTCCGCTGATTTGTGCAGGCCCAACCTCCGCTCCACGCGTCGGCCGTCGACTGCAGCTGCGCAACCACTGTGACCCCCGCAGATCCCTAGCAGCCACACGCACTCCCTTCACCGGCCGCAAGCTCGCAGACTTTTCTAGTGGAACCGCTTCGCCACCAGCCACCGGCGGACGGAGGGCCGGGAGCCGGGGTGTCAGGGCGATCTCCACAGCGGCGTCCAGGTGCGGCATATTGAGGATTGGATGGAGCGGGGGACTGAGGGAGGTCGAGGACTCGAGGCTGGGGAGCACGGGTCCGAGGGAGGTCGGGGATCGGCAACGACGGTTGGAGCTTGGAGGCAGGCATCGTGGGTGGGACCTCATGTGTGGACGGGGGGATTAGCGGGAGACGGGGTTATTAGCGCCGGGTGGGGATTAGCGAGGGGATTACGATACAATTTGAGTTCTTTTAGTAGTAAGATACTGATGTTTAGATTCCAGAGACAGTCCAAATGGATGTAAATTCATACTTGTCGATGGGGAACCCTGAGGTTCCCTACCAGAGACGTTAATCTTAAGTGTACATAGCATTCATGCTTAACTTAGTTTAACTATGGTAGAAACATATAGTTTAAACATATATGCCATAGTTTATGGCTATTAAATTAGTGTTTATAATATCTTATATTGGTATTAAATTTATACTAGAGGGATATTTTAAGTAATTTATTTTTATGATGGTAGACTTAGAAAACATAGATATAGATCAAAGACGTTATTTTATAATGTCTTTTGTAATGACAGATCCGGGTAACTAAAAAGTAAATTTAGCTTTTATCTTAGATTATCTTCATGAGTGTAATGGTAGAGATGGGTACTTAGATGCAAGTTTTGGAGATATTTTAAATTGTCATTTAAACAACAAAGGTAGGTAATTTAGACACAAAATTTAGGGGTTGCTTTCAATTATCTTTCATAATGGTAGAGATGGACAATTTAGATACGAACTTAGGGGTTTGGTTTATCTATTTTATATAATGACAGAAGTGGTATGATGTTTTGGCGGTGATGATTAGAGTCTATCAAATTAAAAGCTGGCTATTTCGATTATTGTGAGAATTTTAGAATTTATCTTTTCCTTTAATTAATGGATCTCTTTGAAATGATGTACATGGCAAGATGGGGGAAGGTGTGAGGGAGGTGAATAGCCTATTAAAAAGTTTCCGCAAATTGCACACTATTAGATCAAAGTTAGTACAAGATATGGTCCTAATAGCAACTACTTTGTCTAGCTCTGTTTCACCCCATGCAAACTCCTACACAATTTCTAACAGTAATTGAATAATATTACTAGAGCACTTCGCCACACAAGGCTAGCAACTAAACTTGCTACGCGAGAGAACTAAATTAGCTAAGCAACTCAAGCTAGATACTTAACTACTAAACCTGTAACTACCATAAAAATAATATATGAATTTGAATGCACAAATGTAAGTTCCAACAAATGCACATGCTCTGTTTGAGAAATGCACATGCTCTGCTTGTTGTGAATCGTGTTTGGCTAGACTTCAGAGACTAATACACATTTTTGGCTTTGGTAACTTTGGGTCCTCTTTCTAGTTAAGCAGCTATTATTTATGTTTGTATGATTCTAGTAAGGAATGTAGTAGCAATCGTGAGTGTAAGCATGGTGTTTAGGCTTGAGGTTATCTAGGTTTTGCATGCAACCCTAAGGATAATTATGGTAGCTGGCAGGCGAAGACAACCATGTTGAACCCCCTCTTCACTTTCAACAGTTAGGATGGACTGATGTTGTGTGACTTTTTTTTTTTGAGAAATAGTGCGGTTGTGTGATTGCCTTGTGGTCCTCCCCAAATTGAAAACACTTCTTTTTTCTTGATTTTTGACTTTTGGATGGTTTTTGAGAAATTTTTATAGAGGCAGCTGTGTTTTATAGCTACCTCTAGCCCCCTCTATTATCTAGAGGCAACTAGACAACCACATCTTTTAAGTCACTTATTTGTAGCAACATAAGTTTAGAGGCGGCTGGCTCGCATCTATGACCCCCTTGATCTATACACGCTAGCTATAGTAGTAATTGTCTCGGATCACCAACTTACTATTAGCCTATAGCCATAAGAACTTTTGGAGGCATAGTAATTTTCTAAATCTCGTCGCTATGAAACTTACCATACCTAACCTTTACTAGTACACATGTGGGCTTTAGTCCCGGTTGGAAACTGGCCTCTAGTTTTGGTTTTCCAACCCGGATTGCAGATTCGGGACTAAAGGTGGGGAGCTTTAGGTCACATGACCAGGACTAAAGCTCATCCTTGTGACAAAAAAAAAATCCTAGAGACTTCTCCTCTTATGGTGTGTGAGATTCGAACCCAAGACCTAAGTGTCGTTAGGGGATCCCATGGGTTCCCTATGGATAAGGAATACAAGACGATGGACCCGGCCAACGGGCCCACCGCCAGACGAAACCAAGACACGGAGCAACACGACGTGTAATTTTCCATATCCTAGCCGGATTGTAAGAGGAAAGAGTACGAAACTCTTAGTTTAGGTCTCGTTCATAGAATTCGACTAGGACTCGAAGAACTCGCAGCCGACCCTGGACTACAAAGGGCCGCTGAGGGTACCCCTTATAAACAACGAACACATACTCATCAATACAACGCAACAGGCTAACGCCGACTGGACGTAAGAGCCTTTACTCGGCTACAAGTCGAGGGCCCGAACCAATATAAAAACCGTTCGTCCCGTTTGTCTTGTTGCCGTAACCGTCGAGTTCTGATTCGCCGAAGCTCGAACAACTGTCCCGGGGACCCCCATGGCAGGCTATCGGTGGTAAAATATCGACAGCTGGCGCGCCAGGTAGGGGCTTTCGACGAATTTTTTCTCGAGAGCTCGGCGGACCACACCTTCAAGATGAGCTTTTCAACGGGAACCACCTTCGTCTTCGGATCCTGGGTCTGCGAGGCCGACGGTGATGGCAAGCTCCGAAGCCGTCTAATCGAGGAACGAGAACTCGACATCAAGGTCAACCCAATGGAAGAATCTCAACTCGCCAAAAAGTTGGCAGCACTGTCGACTTCTGATCCAACTCGGGAATCGGAGGACGAAGGATATGAAACCGACTCAGAGAAGAAGACGAGAACCGTTTCCAACTCGAAGACTTTGATCAAAATCCCAAGCGCGTTTCCATACGGACTCCGAAACTCAGTATCCATAGTGCAAGAATTCGTCAAGAAGCCGTGCAAGTGCCCATTCCACGGATGGGAGCTCAAGGGCAACCCTGCAAAGCCAATTACTCCAGTCTACAACTATCAAGACTAGAGAGGAAAGGCCGAGCAGATCGTGAAAAATTTCATGCTAAAAGGAGCACAAGAAGGCTTGGTTATGACCGTGACCCCAGAAGACTGCATTGTGCATTGGCCGGGTTCTTTTTCTGTTGAAAGAACACAACTCACCGACTACTATGAAGAACTACCTTACCAGAGGGGAAAGAACTCAACTACTCGTCCACTGAAATTATCAGCTCAGAGGAAGAAGAACCCGCGCCCCGAAGAAAGAAGCACAGGAGAAGTACCATATGCATGGCAGAAGTTAATGAACTACTAGTGCCACCCGAAATACCAGATATACACTCGTCCGATGAAGAAGAAGCTAACATAACAGCAGAAGAAAAGACGGATGAGGAAGAAAGCGAAGGGCAAAAGCAAGCCAGAATAAGCAGAAACAAGCGAAGAATCAGCCGAAAGAATAAAGCAAGGCGAAAGAAGCAAGCATGGGACAAATACAAGGCAGAACTCGTGGCCTACAATAAGAAGAAGGCGGAGAAGGAAGAGGCTGAGAAGAACAAACAAGATAGAATTCAAAAGCTGACCAAAGAACTCGAGTCGTTAAAGAAAGCACAAGAGGAGAAGGTGCGGCCCAAAAGGAACCGAGGGAACAGGGAAAAGAACCCACGAATGCCAATCATCAAGATAAACAACCTGGGGACAACAACCGACAAGAGGAACCACCCCGAAGGACAATTTTCAGCAGGTCGGGTCCATCTCGAAAGTAGCAACCAAAGAAGGATAGAGGCAAATAACCGCACAAAGCATGACCCGAACCAAGAGCCAAAAGAACCCGCCCATACCCAACCCAAAGAAGACAAGACCAAAGCAGATGACAAACATTAGGAAGAAGGACAAGGTGAATCGAATTCGTAGAAAATAGATCAAGATATAGAAGAACATCGTCACCTGAATACAGGAGGCAGGAAAGTTTCGACAGATTCCCATGCTTTGCAGGAAGATTGCAAACACCAAAGCTGCCACAAAAGTTCAAACCGACAAATTACTCCAAGTACAACGGGAAAGAAGAACCAAAACAATGGCTCAGAGTTTACTCTCAATCCATCGAGTTGGCTGGCGGAGACAACGACCTCAAAGCTCTGTTTTGCCCAATGGCGCTAGAAGCAATGCCCCTTCAATGGTTTGACAGGCTACGAGCAGGATCCATCAGGCATTGGGGAGATTTATAAGCAGCATTCTGTGATCACTTTGCCAGAATTATTACACACCCAATAACCCTAGCAGAGTTAAAATCGTTGAAGCAGAACCGGGGGAACTTTCAGAGATATTATAGAAGATTTGGAGAAGCAAGGACACAAGTACACGACATCATCGATCGAGAAGTAATTGAAGCTTTCAACAATGGAATTTTAGCAAGATGCCAATTCAAGGATTTCGCACCGAAGGCCCAAAAACAAATGAAGAATTCAAGAGGACCGTTGAAAAATTGATATCATCGAAGAAAGAACCCGCAGAAGATTTCCCGACAACGAGACAATTACAACAACCGAGGAAGGCAAGATAACGAAATAATGATAAGAGGCCACAACAAGACAACATGGTGGCAGCTACCGATAACAAGAGGAGATACAACAACGATATGACTTCAAAAGAGAAAAGGGCAATGAAGAACAAGCAGTATGAAGATTTTGAGAATATGCATTGCTACATGCACCGGAGGCAAACACACAAATTAAAAGATTGCTACGACTTCATCAACTGGTACAAGAAAGGAGGAGGCTACAATAACAACTCAGAAAGAAAAGATGACCACCCAAAGAAGGATGAGAAAAAGCAGAAGGAGACTTTCAAGAAGCCACCCAGAAAATCAACGTAATATTCTCTCGGAGTACCCGGAGCCAGAAGCAAGCAACAACAAAAATTGGCACACAGCGCGATCATGGCGGCAGAGCCCGCAAACCCAAGATATTTGGACTGGTCTGAGTACCCAATAAACTTTACACGAGAAGATCAATGGACGAGCGCAGCAAACGCGGGTTGTTACCCGCTAGTTCTGGCACCTACAATCGCAGGCATCATAGTGCCTAAGATATTGATTGATGGAGGAGCAGGACTAAACGTCATCTTTTTAGAAACATTAAAAAAGATGAATCTAGACTACGAAGGGATGATAACACCTACAAGCACACCTTTCTACGGGATAGTACCTGGAAGAGCAGCAATGCCCCTGGGGCAAATCACATTATCGGTTACTTTCGGCACAAAGGAAAAGTATCGAACGGAGTTTATCAAGTTTGAGGTGGCAGACTTTGATTCATGCTATCACGCTATCTTGGGGCGACCAGCAATAACCAAGTTCATGGCAGTCCCACACTACCCATATTTACTACTCAAGATGCCAACAACAAAAGGAGTTCTATCATTACAAGGAGACCTCAAGAGAGCTTATGAATGTGATGTACAAGCAATTCAAATTTCTGAAAGGATTCAAGATATGCAAGAGGGAAGACAAATCGCCACACTAGCAGTTGAAATGAACCACACCTACAGAAGTCAAGATGAAGAAAATTGACCTCCAGGCTGGTGATCCCGAGAAGACGGCGACCATCAGCGCAGAACTCACCCCCAAATAGGAACTCGCGCTCACCAAATTTCTTAGGGACAACAAAGATATCTTTGCCTAGAAGCCAGCTGACATGCTAGGAGTCCCGAGAGATTTGGCTGAGCACATAATTGACATCAATAAGGGTTCTAAACCCATCAAGCAGAAGCTACGAAGATTCGCACCGGATAGAAAAGCAGCCATCAAGAAAGAACTCACCAAGCTAATGGCAGCCGGGTTCATCAGAGAAATAATCAACCCGGATTGGCTAGCAAACCCAGTACTCGTGGAGAAAAAGAACTCAGCTGAGTGGCGCATGTGTATCGATTACACCGACCTCAACAGACATTGCTCGAAAGACCCATACAAGTCCACCAAGGATTGATCAAGTGATAGATTCAACCACCGGAGCAGCCTTGCTATCTTTTCTAGATTGTTACTCCAGATACCATCAAATCTTGCTCAGGGAAGAAGATCAAAGCAAAACATCTTTTGTCACCCCTTTCGGTGCATATTGCTACACATCAATGCCCTTCGGTTTGACTAACGCGGGAGCAACATACCAAAGAGCAATTCAAACGTGTCTAGGGGACTAGATTGGGAGGAACGCAGAAGCTTATGTGGACGACATGGTAATCAAGACTCAAGAGCCCAACAAGCTGATAGAAGACTTGCAAGAAACATTCACAAATTTGAAGAAATGGAAATGGAAGCTCAACCCAAACAAATGTGTATTCAGAGTACCATCAGGACAACTACTCGGGTTCGTAGTCAGCAACCGAGGGATTGAAGCAAGCACGAAGCAAATCAAAGCCATCATAGACATGGAACCACCAAAGAAAATCAAGGACGTCCAAAAACTCACGGGTTGCATGGCAGCTTTAAACAGATTCATATCTCGCTTGGGAGAAAAGGGAATACCTTTCTTCAAATTACTCAAGAAGACAGGCAAGTTTGAGTGGGCCATAGAAGCAGAAGAAGCCTTTCAAAAGCTCAAGGAATATTTAGTGTCATCACCCATACTATTGCCACCAAACAAAAAAGAAGACATGTTGCTTTATATCTCAGCTACCAAGAACGTAGTCCCCTTTCAAAAAAAAAAACCAAGAACGTAGTCAGCACAGCCATCGTGGTGGAAAGGGAAGAACCCGGACACATCTACAAAGTATAGAGACCGGTCTACTATGTAAGCGAAGTGTTGACAGAATCAAAAGTCAGATACCCACATGTGCAGAAGCTGCTATACGCAATCCTCATATCACCAAGGAAGCTAAGGCACTACTTTCATGAACACAAAATCACAGTGGTAGCCGAATTTTCATTGGCTGACATCCTACACAACCGAGACGCAACGGGAAGAATATCCAAGTGGGCAGTAGAACTCGGGTCCCTAAACATAGAATTTCAGTCAAGGACAGCTATACAGTCCCAAGCTTTAAGCGACTTCTTGGCGGAATGGACAGAACTCAACCAAAAAGAACCAAAAGCAATCACTGACCATTGAAAGATGTACTTTGACGGCTCACTCAAGCTAGGAGGAGCCGGAGTAGGAGTCCTGTTCATATCACAAGAAGGAAAATAATTCAAGTACGTCCTCCAGATCCTATGGCAAGAAACAAACAACGAAGCAGAATATGAAGCACAATACATGGACTACGAGTAGCCAATTCTTTGGCAATCAAGAGATTATTAGTCTATGGCGATTCAGCGGTTGTGATCAATCAAATCAACAAGGAGTGGGATTGCACAAAGGACAACATGGGCGCATATTGCGCAGAAGTAAGAAAGCTGGAGAAAATTTTTCAAGGATTGGAAATCCATCACGTGCTAAGAGATTCAAACGTAGCAGCCGATGCATTGGCTAATTTGGGATCCGATAGAGCAAAAGTACCACCATAAGTATTCGGAGAAGAATTAAAGGAGCCATCCATTAAACAACCCAGAGATGAAAAGTAGCCTGGGCCAACAAAGGAAGCAACAGCAACAGATCCAATGGAGATAGATCAACCTCTACAAAGCAAGACAAGTTTTGATGATTCAAAAAGATTGGAGACAAGAATTCATCGATTACATCGAAGACAAGAAGCTACCAGAAGACAAGACAGAAAGAACCCGATCGATCTAAAAAGCAAGAACTATATTCTTGTTGGAGAAAGCTATACAAAAGGGCGACATCATCAGGAGTGTTACTCAAATGCGTACCCAAAGAAAAAGGAATAGAGATCATCGATGAAATACACGCGGGTTGCTGTGAAAATCATGCAGCCTCCAGAACCCTAGTCGGCAAAGCTTTTAGAACAGGGTACTATTGGCCGACAGCACTCAAAGACGTAGAAGAATTCGTCAAGCATTGCAAGAACTGCTAAATGTTCACAAGACAACAACACGTACCAGCACACAACTTGATATGCATACCTCCGTCCTGGCCATTCTCATATTGGGGATTGGATCAAGTCGGACCATTGAAGAAAACAAAAGGAGGATTCGAGTACATCTTCG
The DNA here is from genome assembly GCA_018135685.1 of Themeda triandra. Lineage (NCBI taxonomy): Eukaryota > Viridiplantae > Streptophyta > Magnoliopsida > Poales > Poaceae > Themeda > Themeda triandra. Next base: position 67,152 of record JAENPR010000165.1, on the reverse strand, counting down.
TCACAATAGACAAGTTTACCAAATAGATTGAATACAAACCATTGGTCAAATACAGCGCAGAGAAGGCAGTGGAGTTCATACAAGACATCATGCACAGATTCGGCATACCCAACAGAATCATCACGGACCTTGGATCACCATTCACAGCCAAAGAATTCACCCTCTGGGCGAAAGATTGTGGGATCAACATTGATTTCGCATCTGTCGCACATCTACAAGCCAATGGACAAGTTGAAAGAGCCAACAGGTTGATTCTCCAAGGATTGAAGCCAAGACTATATGAAGACTTGAAAGACTATGGGTCAAAATGGATAGATGAACTACCCAAAGTAGTCTGGGGACTAAGAACCCAGATTAGCAGATCAATAGGATACTCACCCATCTTTTTGGTCTACGGATCGGAAGCAGTATTGCCAGCAGATTTGTTGTGGATGTTACCAAAGATAGAGCAATACGAAGAAGGAGAAGCCAAAGAAACAAGGTGGCTAGAACTTGATTCACTAGAAGAAGTAAGAGAAAGCGCAATACTGCAAAATGCAAGATACCAGCACACAACCCTGGGCGCTCAAACCTGGGGATTCAGTTCTATGACTCATCCAAAAGAAAGACGGAAGGCACAAGTTACTCAGTCCGTGGGAAGGACCATTCAAAGTGAAGACAGCAGTAGGCCCCGGCACATACGAATTGATGACAGAACAAGAAGTACCATTGAAGAACACTTGGCACATCAGCCAACTTAGACGATTCTACAATTAGAAGAGCATTGTAACATCACTTCATGAGATGAATAAAGATGATAAGAGCTTCAAAGAACAAAACTGTTGATTCTACGGGTTCATCTACTCAAATTTTTCGGGCCTAGAGCATGAGGCATTGTCCCGGTGCCTAGAGCTAAAACCGGCCTAGAGCACGAGGCATTGTCTCGGTGCCTAGAGCTAAAACAACCCTCCAGCCTAGGGAGCACAGGGAGAGCCCGGACTAGAGCATGGAATCCCGGCCTAGAGCATGAGGCATTGTCCCGGTGCCTAGATCTAAAACCGGCCTAGAGCACGAGGCATTGTCTCGGTGCCTAGAGCTAAAACAACCCTCCAGCCTAGGGAGCACAGGGAGAGCCCGGACTAGAGCATGGAATCCTGGCCTAGAGCATGAGGCATTGTCCCGGTGCCTAGAGCTAAAACCGGCCTAGAGCACGAGGCATTGTCTCGGTGCCTAGAGCTAAAACAACTCTCTAGCCTAGGGAGCACCGGGAGAGCCCGGACTAGAGCATTGAATCTTGGCCTAGAGCACAAGGCATTGTCCCGGTGCCTAGAGCCAAAACAACCCTCCAGCCTAGGGAGCATGGGGAGAGCCCGGACTAGAGCATGGAATCCCGGCCTAGAGCACGAGGCATTGTCCCGGTGCCTAGAGCTAAAACAACCCTCCAACCCAGGGAGCACGGGGAGAGCCCGGACTAGAGCATGGAATCCTATCCTAGAGCACGAGGCATCGACCCGGGCCTAGAGTACGAAGAGCCTAGAGCACGAGGCATTGTCCCGGTGCCTAGAGCTAAAAGCAACCCTCCAGCCTAGGACGCACAGGGAGAGCCCGGATTAGAGCATGGAATTCCGACCTAGAGCATGAGGCATTGACCCGGGCATAGAGCACGAAGAGCCTAGAGCACGAGGCATTGTCCTGGTGCCTAGAGCTAGAAACAACCCTTCAGCCTAAAGCATAAGGCATAGCATATTACAGCAAAAGAAAAACTTATCGACTTGGTTCAAAGGCTTAGACCAAGCATTTGAAGACTGCAAACAACCCCGGCAAATCAAGACCCTTCATCTGACTTCTTTCCCAAAGAAAAGAACCCAGAGAAGGCTCGGGGGCTACAGGATACATACCCTTGAAAGAAGAACTTTTCAAAAAAATTCAAGAGTTAGACAAACAAGGATAGACAGGTCAAAGCCTGCACAAGTAAAGGACAGAAGCAATTTGGGAGCAAAAGACTCATATATATTAAAAGGTAGCAATGTTTACAAGATTATTACAAAAAAGTGCTCAATGCGCGGGGTGGCAGGGTCATCGCCCATCTCCAGCTAACCTACAACCTAATCTATCAAAGGACCCAACCCGGCCTCAGCGTTGTTCACTTGCTTCAGATAAGCTTCAGGTAGGTTGGGTTCAGCAATCCTCTCCAGTGGCGCTTTAGGAGCAAGAACCCGGACGTGGCATAAGATGTTGCTCACAACCGTCCAGAAGCTGTCCCTCATAAAGTTGAAGAAGTGGGAGGGGATGAGAGGCGCATAGGTGCCTATGTTTGCAAACAATTTCTCATCCCCATCCTGGCTGATGTACGAGAGGACATACTGCATGGCGCCCCACAACGCTTGATAGTTAGTGTTGGCCGTCTGCAGCTGAGCACTCAGGTCTTCGATATTCTTCAGAGCCTGAAAAACATCTCGATCAGCAATCACGCCTCCACTCTCGAGCTAAAGAAAGCTGGCGCTCAGCCTCTGCGCAGCGAGCGTCGGCGAGTTCTCTTACCGCCTGAGCATCATTATGTGAGGTCCAGAGGGTCTCCTTCATGGCCTCTGAACTCTCATGCCAGTTCTGCCTCTCATTCGCAAAGCCTGTGAGAAGCAAGCAGTGAAATAGTGAAGAAATTCAGAAATAGGACTCAAGACAAGAACAAGAAGACAATGGAAGAAAACAACCCGATGAGCAGACAAAGTACCTGCGATTTCGCTCTTCAGAACTTGGATCTCGGTTTGGGCGGCAGCAGTGGCTTTCTGCGCCTCCTCCCGACGCCTGGCCTCCTCGGCAATCTGAGCTTGGTGGGCAATCTTGGCAGCTTGGCGCTGCTCACGCTCCTGCTCCAGCTTCGCTTGCACCTGAGCGAGTTCTTTCCGAACCGACTCAAGCTTGGCGACATTAATAGAAGTCGCGACGGCTTCAGCGGGACCAAACAAAAGGTCCTGGTCCTGAATCAAAGACTATAGAAGATGATCAGAAAGAAAAAGAAGAACAAAGGAACAACAAAAGCAAAAAGAAAGGCAAGAAGGCACTTACGTTCAACATGCTGCCAAAATTGGCGACAAAAGCATTGAAGACCGACCTCAGGGCAGTTAAGCGCTGAGGCCGACTCATCTCCGGGTCAACTTGGGGTGGGGGCACGTGGCTCGGAGAAATAAGCATTGGCTCGCCACCACCAAAACCACCAGAAGCACCTCCATCACCAGCAGCAGAGGGCTCCGATGCAAACAGCTGTAGCTGAACACTAGCCGCAGCGGGTTCCTCCACAGCAGCAGCCGGCGGCACCATGGAAACAGGGACTGACCCCGAAGTGACAATGACCACAGGGCCAACCGGAGTCTCAAGACCTACAGACAAGTGAGATCGTCAGAAACAAAGCAAACATATAAGAAAGAAAACACAGAGAGAACAACCAGAGAAGCAAAATGTACCAGCAAAAGTACTTTGAGCCTTTGGCTCATCATCAGGGGCTGGAGTAGTCCCTGGGCCTCTAGAAGAACTCGTGCCACTAGAAGAAGCAGTAGTAGGGGACCTGCAAAGGACATATGAGTTGGGAAAACAAGGAAAAGAAAAAAGAACTCAGGAATAAAAGCTCAAAACAAAAGCACTTACTACGGAGGACGTCGAAAATAGCCCACCTTCTTCTGAATAGGAAGGATGGGCAGAGTGACCGAAGTGAGGTTTTGACAAACCTGGCTTATAGCAGCCGCAAGAGGGGGAGGAGTGGGAGCAGAGGTACCAGAATCCTCAACAACCCGTCTTCAAAAGAGCAAGCAAGTCAAAAAACAAATACAAGACAAAAGAACCATCAAGATAGCAATGAGAAGCAAAAGCACTTGCAGCCATGAATGAGAGGAGTATCTTCTATGTCCTCCTCCGTCTCATCAAGGAGCACATTGCTCCCATCTACAAGAGCAAAGCAAAACAAGGCATGAGAAAATTCAAAGCAAGGAAAACAGGGCAAGAACCCGGAAGCAAGCTCACCTATGATTATATTACCTGTGATCGAAAGAGAACTCGACGCCGCGGGGAGACAAGAATCATCTCAACTATTTTTGGGTGCGGCTAATATTCAACAACATTGTATTGCCCTTCGCGAATAAAGGTACCAGAATCAGGAGAATTAGGCTCAGGAGAGACAGATCATTTTTTTGGACAACTGAAGAGCTCTCCCCACCACCGCCAGCAGCGGGTTCATCATCAACAGCATCAGCTACGAGCTCTAGTTTGAAGTCCCGCCCCCAGTTCTAAAAAAGATTAACAAAGATGTCAGTACGGATAACAAAAGAACCCGCAGGGAACGAGAAACTAGAAAAATCAAGAGAAGCTTACCGCAGGAGGAGGGTTGTCGGAGTGATATTCCTCAACCTGAATAGGAATACAAGGAACAGAGGCAAGAAGGCTTTTCATCCGCTCCTCGATCTCTTCCTCGGTCAACTTGATGCTCGGCTTGATTCGGGAAGAATCCTCAATGCCAGTGTATTCGAAGCCCAGATGCTCCCTTTGCATAAGCGGCTGAACAAGCCAGCGGAGAAAACCAGCCACCAACCCGTGGCTAGTGAGGCCCTTCTCCTTGACATAGGCAAGGCGGGTGAGGAGAGGCTGAATGGCAGCAATCTCAGCCTCAGAGAGCTTTTGTGACCAAATAGTAGAATGGGTCGGAGGAGTTGAAAGATCGTAAGAGATGTAAGGAGAAGGCTTGGAGACATAAAACCACTTGTCACCCCAAACCAATTTGTCAGGAAGAGAAAAGGTAAAGAACTCGCAGCTTTCCCCTGGCGGCCCTGGATAGAGCAGCAGCCAAAGGGAGGAGGAGAAGCACCATCGGCCATCTTCAAACAGTAGAAGTGCCAGAAAAGCAGAAGGTTGGGAGGAACCCCAAGGTACACCTCACAAAGGTGCACAAAAGCAGAAAGATAAAGAACCCCGCTAGGGGGCAAGATGATGGAGATGGAGACCAAAAAACTAGAGGAACTACAAAAGAAAATCGGAAGGCGAGAAACAGATGCCCGCGCATACAAAAGCGACAAACAATATCGCTTGATCAGGGGAGGGAGTTGGGACCAAATGCTCACCAGGCAATTCATACCGGGAGAGCGACTGGTGCTACAGCATCCCACACTCCACAAGCACCTCCAGATCCGCCTTCGTCGGCGGCGGCGCTGGCCACCCCTTCTGCAAGGCTCGCATCTTGAGAAATTCAGGATTATCAATGGCGGAGAGAGTTTGCTCTTTATCTACCTCACCGGTCTTCTTGCTCCTCCCCATCAGTACTGAAGCGGATGAAGCTTGGTGCATGGCGGTGAGAATCGCTGGCAATGGTAGGGCTCAACGGCGGCGGCAAGCTAGGGTTTGAGCTCAGGAAGCAGAGGAAGAATGGGGAAATTTTTCTCGGTGAGTACGGACGGCAAAGGCAAGGTGAAGACAAAAATAGGAAAAAGGGACTTATATATACAGGGTCAAACAGCCCACAAAGGGCCCACCAAATCCGTTGTTGCCTTACGGGGCGCTCCAAATTACCGTTGCGCAATCACCGCAGTGGATAAAAAGCAACGGTAACATTTCCAACGGCAATATTCCAACAGGAATATCTCAACGGGCAAGATAGCGAAGTTTCCTTTTCAATCACATCATAGCAAGAAAGAACACGAGAACATGCTCAGCAAGATAACGGGAGCCTGGAGTAACAGTTCAGTATCATCCTACATAAAAGAACCCGATATCAGGTTTTTAGCATCAGATTAGCAAATAAATTACCCGTCTAGGCCAAACACATAGAAGGACAAGTGTACAATAATTTCCCAGCATACAGGGAACCCGATGACATCAACATGCACAACAACAGGGATATGGACAATATTATCACAGCCAGTCGTGACAGGAACAACCCGGATATCATTAGAAGACAAGTATAAACTACTTTTCTCTTTATTACACTGATCAAAAAGGTACTAGGGTTACAATAGAGTACAAGTGGATACAAGATCCGATGAATTCGAGGAAGAAAGCAAAAGAAATCATTCGGCGGAGCAACAAGAAATCTAGTGGAATTCGAGGTTACTCAACCTCCACCAAGATTCAATATTGCTGAGCAGGATACAACCCGGTCAACGTATTCGACGAAGAGAACTCGCGACCAAGATTACTAAAACGGGCAATTGACAAGCACCAGGTCCCCCAAGTTGGCCGTGAGATGACTCTCTACCATCACTGACCAACCCAAAGAACCCGGGAACGCCTATCAACACGTGCTGACCTGCGTCGAAATACCAAAGTGGCACGACGGAGGACAAATCAGCGGCTGATCCACAATGGCTTGTCGAGGATCACCACCGACCACACGCCAATCAACACAGCGAAGAGATAGAAGCTGATCGGGGAGATGCACTTGAAGTTCAAGTAGGGTAGCTGCTGCTACCTTCATCTCAAAGCCTACTCCATTTGCCTCAATGCCCTTCACGACTTGATACTACCCGGGGATTAGCCTGCTACTAACCCCTATCTCAAATCCTACTGCATTCACCAAGCAAAACTACTAAAGGGATAGAACAAGCCCAGGGGCTCGACAAGCTCGCACACCAGCAATTCCATGACTATGACAAGCCATACCAAGAGCTAGAACTGAGATGAGAAGGTGTGAAGCAAGGAAGTGGTATTTATAGGCAAAATCAGGTGTACAAAGAACAAGTCTACGAAACAAAAGAGAATCTCCAGAAGGATAGCCACGTGAAGCCAAGGACAAAATTCAGAGGTGACCGGACCAGCACGCGCGAACAGTGATAATGAAGCCAAGTACCAAAGTACAAGCATGCCCACAAGACATCAAGTGCGCCTGCATACTCACCTGCAAAAGTAAAAGCACTACAAGACAAAGCAGCATATCCAAGGAATATTCGATTCAGGTACAAGACAGTAAATACAGCCAACAACCAGAAGCACAAGAAAGGATGAATTCAAGACCCTTCTCCGAGTTCTTTAAACTTTAAAAGAACCCGAAAAAAGGCTTGGGGGCTGCAGAGTACTCTCTACTAAGGACAACTCCAAAAATTTTCTACAATTAGACCCTCCAGCTTTTTATTCTAAAAAACAAGAGGCTCGGGGGCACTCAGTTAGTGTAATTTTTCACGAAAAATTGCACTCACTTCAGCAGAAGAACCCGAAGATGAGCAAGAAGGCGACAGACCCTCTAGCTTATTGTTCCAATAAACAAGAGGCTCGGGGGCTACACTCATTGAGTGCACTTTTTTAAAGAAAAAGTGCACCTCAGTCGCAGAAGCAGAAGCAAGAAGACTATCCCAAGATTTCATCTCGAAAGAACCCAGCTTCCGAGATTCGAACTTGAAATGCTCGGGGGCTTGTCGTTAGGGGATCCCATGGGTTCCCTACGGATAAGGAATACAAGACGATGGACCCGGCCAACGGGCCCACCGCTAGACGAAACCAAGACATGGAGCAACACGACATGTAATTTTCTATATCCTAGCCGGATTGTAATAGGAAAGAGTACGAAACTCTTAGTTTATGACTCGTTCCTAGAATCCGACTAGGACTCGAAGAACCTGCAGCCGACCCTGGACTATAAAGGGCCGCTGAGGGTACCCCTTGTAAACAACGAACACACAATACTCATCAATACAACGCAACAGGCTAACGCCGACTGGACGTAAAGGCTATTACTCGGCTACAAGTCGAGGGCCCGAACCAGTATAAAAACCATTCGTCCCGTTTGTCTTGTTGCCGTAACCGCCGAGTTCCGATTCGCCGAAACTCGAACAACTGTCCCGGGGACCCCCGTGGCAGGCTATCGGTGGTAAAACATCGACACTATGGTAGGGACCTTTGGGTCACACAACCAGGACTAAAGCTCATCCTCGCGTGACAAGAAAATAATAAATGAAATCCTAGAGACTTCTCCTCTTGCGGCGTGTGAGATTCAAACCAAGACCCCTTGCCTGGAGCGTAGAGGCCCTACCAACTCAACTACACCATATGTGACAAAGTCCCAAACACTCTCCTTTTGAATTAATTCGTGTGGGACCTTTAGTCCCGGGTGAAAGACCTTTAGTCCGGATTGGTGACACTAACCGTGACTAAAAGATGACCCTATAGTCCCGATTAGTATTACCCACCGGGACTAAAGCTCAACCTTTTAGTCTTGGTTGGTGCTTCGAATCACGACAAATGGGTCTTTGGTGGCCATAAAACTTAGACAATCGAGACTAAAGGTGCGAAACGAAAGTCTGTAAAATTTAGGCCCGAGACTAAAGCTTTTTTAAGTCTCGGACTTGAACACAACCGACGTTAAAGGTGCGAAACGAAAGTCGTTTCTTTACGGGTGTCTACTGTCTGGTTCTTATGACGAGAATCACCTGATCACCTCCTTCCCCGATCCTCTCACCCACAATCTTCATGGTCAACATAAATGCTGTACTAGGCGACAAGATCCATTGTTGTTGAGGACGATATGCACCGACGAGCAATTGCAAACCTCCCGTCTTCCGTCAGCGCGCCGCTTCTCTGGCAAGGTGCGCCAAAGTGCGACGTTCACTGGGAGGCTTCCAGCCGAGCAAGCTCGCCCAGGCAACCGATCGCGCCGCGCGTGTAGCCCATGCTCGCCGAGGCATGCGCGCATGCGGCGCCCGACGCCGTGGCATGTCCACCGCTCTCCACGGCGACTCCTACAAACTCACCTCGAACTACGCACGGCCGTATATTTATATCTATATATATATATATATATATATATATATATATATATATATATATATATATATATATATATATATATATATATATATATATATATATATATACACACACACACACACACACACACACACACACACATATATCTCCAGCTCCAGGCGTCTAGTCCAGAGTGTCCAGCACGAGCAGCAAAGCACGTGCGAACGACGCCATCCACCCATGGCAAAGGTACGATGCCGAGACTCTTCACTCTTGGTTCGAAGCGAAGTGATCTTTCCTTCACACCGCTGTTTTCTGGCACAGGGGACGGCTGATGTCGGTGCTGCGACTGGAACAGCTCAAGAGAAGGTGCAGGACATCAAGGCGTTCGGCGGGGAGGAGCAGCTGGTGATACGGGCGCCGGTGCACTGCGACGGCTGCGGCAGGAAGTTGCGCCGCTCAGTGCAGCGCGTCGAGGGTACGCGTAGTAGGAGTAGCAATCCTACAACCGGCGTGTTGCTTTTTTTTTATTTATCTATTGTCTATATAAGATATATAGGAGTATGTTTCGTTCTGATGGAGCCATTAATTACTGATCAATGGAAGGTGTTGAGGAGGTGACGGTAGACAGCCGGACCAACACGGTGGTGGTGAGGGGCCGCAGGGCGGTGGAGAACGCGACGGAGGTCGTGGAGGTCGTCCAGAGGAGGACCTGGGGGAAGGCCGTGCTGGTGAGCCCGTCGCCGGAAAAGCTGCCGCCGCCGTCAGCGGCCAAAGGTGGAGAGACTAACCAGAAGAAAGGCGACGCAAACACAAAGGATGATGAGTTACTGGAAGTGAACATGGTACTTGTATCTCGTCAACTACAAATACAGTGCATTTCTACTACTTCAATTAATTTGTGTTGAACCTTTGTTTTCCAAATTCAGCTTGTTTTTTCACCGTACACCTCCGCTTTTTTTTTTTACCTCATTATACACATTTGTGTGTTGTGATTGATTACTACCCAGGAAATGGTTACCGTTCTGAAGATGAACTTGCACTGCGACGCCTGCAGCGAGGAGATCAAACGGAGGATACTCAAGATTACAGGTACTGACTACTGGTCGATGTGTGTGTAATATAAGCAATTGTTAGTTTGTTACACCACACACGGTCCATGCATGCTCTCCATATCATTACCCCAACATATTCAACTTCGGGGACAGACAATTAGTTACCCATTTGATTTATCGATTAATGATCAGGTGTGGAGGAAGCCGTGCCGCACCTGAAATCTTCACAGATGATGGTGAAGGGGAAGGTGGAGCCGGCAACACTGGTGGGCTTCATCCACAAATGCACGGGGAGGAGAGCCGCCATCGTCAGGGCGGAGCCACTGGCTGATCTCCTGCCGCAATCAGCAAAGTCGCCGGTGCCACCAGCCGTTGTCCCGCCAGCGCCACCTGTTGAGGCTGAGAGCAAGAAAGATGAGACGAGCGGACAGAACGAGAGGAAGGAAGAAGAGCCAAACGAGGAGAACAAGGGAGGAGGACAAGAGGAGGGCCATGTGGATGAGAACCCAAAGCCGAGCGACGGCAGCAATGGCGCCGCCGTGGAGCATGGAGCCCATGCCGGCGAAGCTCCTAACCATAACAAGGGCGGCCATGTCGATGGGCTCGTGGTGGAGAATCATACCAAGGACGACCGCCTGTTCACCGTCCCGATGCCGGCCGGAGTTGTCACGGTGGCGCCGGAGATGGCACTCATCAACCGCAGCTACTGCTACCCGGCGTATCCTTCTTATGCACAATACTATTACCCCTACCAGCAATACCAGCAGTACCAGTATCCGCAGCCGTACCCGGCGTATGCTTGCAGCCCTGCTGCTATGTATGGGTACGGCTATCCACCGGAAGTTTTCAGTGAGGAGAACCCAAATGCATGCACCATTGTGTGACATGTAGTATATCACACATTATAAAATAAGTGAGAACTTGTGTATACATAATAATCGATCACTGGATCACTATATAATATATATGGAACTGTATAAATTTCATAGTTGATTAATTTGGGGTAGTACGGTGCTTCAGCTGCTTGATTCAAAGGCTTTAAACAAAGCTGTTACACAAATAAAAGGACATGGCCCGCCGTCATCGCTCCTTTAAGAGTAATATATAAGTCCATGGTCAGACCATAAATATGAATGGACGTATCTATATCTCTTATATAAACAAACCCCACTATCTATTTCTCTAGACATGCAAAGCGTCCACCTCAGCATCCACTATCAAACCCACTATCCATTTCTTTTTAATGCAATATGTCCACCTCAGCAATCCACTATCATTTGTCACTATCAATTTATCTTGACATACAAGGTGTATTTCACTTTTTATTCTTCCTTCATGCCCGCGCAACGCTTTAAATCCTCCTAGTATATATAAAAAAAGACCAACCTAGGAGGAATTGTTTTTTATTAAAAACAAAATAGGTACCCAAAAATCAAACTAGTTTGTTTACTAAGAAGAAAATAGACACCCAAATGGTCAGTGGCGGAGCTAGCCTTTGGCACTGGGGGCAAGCAACCCCAATAAAATTCTACAAATCCGATACAAAACTATTGTTTAACACCGTTCATCACTACTGTTGACCCTATTGTGTAACATGTAAGACCCCGGTAGCAATGGTGGCTGGCTTCGCCCCTGCAAATGGTACTAGGTTGTTTTTCATTATGAAAGAAAATATGCACCCATATTTAGACTCAGACATGATTTGTACCTAGGTGGTTGGGTGTATCGCTACGTCTCTCACTCAACTAAGTGAGCTAGTCTCACTTCCTAAACTCTCAAATTGCACTTTCATGTTCTTAATATCTATGATGATGTTCAATTTTCCAAGACAGTCCAAATGGATCTAGATTCATCTTCATATCTATGCTGCCACACGTCAGCTCCATCTTCCTCTCTCCACTCTCTTTTTCAGGCCATGCAGCTCGCAGTGGTGCACCCACGGACAAGTGCCACCCAGCCTCCAAGCCTAGCCCGGCCATGAAGTATGTAGCAAGATGAGAGGCAATTGTGCGGCCTTTGCGGGCATGGCTTTTGTGTGCCTAAGATGGACAGTGGTAGATGACTGGGATGCCACCCGACCACCGCCACACCTAAACCCCCACCCCTGGCCACATCGCCCTAGTCCGCGACTATAACTCCTCGCCCTTGAGATATGAGGTTGGGAGAGAAGAGATAGGACAGAGAGATCATGGGAGAGATAAGGGTGAGGACAAAGATAGAGCTGACATGAAGAGGAGATAGGGCAACACAACCAGGCACTTGGCGAAACATGAGTGGCTAAGGTGATGCGGCTATCACTGCGCCAGGGCGGAACTACAAATATGCTAAGCCCCAAGCTAAACCATGTAAGAGAAGACTGAATCATTTTCTCATTAACTTATAGGTGATGAAGTAAGTTTATGGAGTTTTGTAGCAAAGGACAAGGGATGTGTTGTGCTATATGGATTTCGAGGAGAGATAAGTGAGGACAAAGAGTGATCGGACATATTGAATCCACATGTCAGCATGCTACATCAACATATAGGCATAGGTCTAGACCCATTTGAACTTCTAAAACCTAAGTAGAGATTGAGAGTTTGGAATGTGCAGTTTGAGAGTTTTGGAATCAGAATGACACATTCATACAAGTGTAGGGTTCGATCATAGATTTTACTCTTCTTTTAAAGATCTAGATCATTCGACATGCATTAATATACAAAGTAAAATTCACCAAACACACATTTCTGGCTTCCTAAAGTTGTAACATGTCTTATCACTAGTTTAAACATGTGTTTATCGGACCCACTATCCTACATGACATGTCAATTCAGTGCTTACATGGATCTAACAAGTTGGGCCCATATACCAGCCCACCCTTTCTTTTTTATTTGTCCTCCTTCTCTCCTCTCGCCTATTAGCATGTACATGGCACACACAGTGTCACACAAATAGCCCAACACACCACTACTCTAGCGGTCACATCTATCACACCCGCTCTCACCCTAGACTCAAATAGTCCATACAAAGTTGTTTGTACCATTGCCCACATGCACGCTGCTAAGGAGATCTAATAGGTTTGATAGGATCCAGATGGATAGAGGGGGGTAATAGTCTATAAAAAAATTCTACAAGATCACAAATCCACTAGAGCAATGGTTGATTCATATATAACACGTCGCTTATGCAACTACTTGATCTAACTCTATTTCACCACAAGAAAGCCTCATACACAATCCTAGTTGCTATGTCTCTAGGTTGCTATATGAAGCCTCCTACACAATTCTAATTGCTATGTCTCTAGGTTGCTACACACAAGCACACCAACTAGCAACTATACAGCTACACTAGAGAGCTAATTACAACTAGTTACAACTACAAGCTACTCTAGAGCTACTCTACAAGCTACACAAGCAAGCAAGCACCACATATTAGACTAATAAATTGGATGGTAAGTGTAGAACTTCATACCAAATCAGGCAAGTGAGATATGAACACCAAGATTTATCCCCAAGGTTCAGTTGCTTGCCAACAACCTACCTTCATTGTGGTGAGTCTAAACTTAGTTCACACGCTAAACTCACACCACGAGCATCGTAAAAACCACACTAGAGAGGCACTCCAAAAGTGCAGTGCAATTTAAAGTATCATTTTGCTTTCCACAAGGTAGGATCAAAACCTCTCACGCATCCTTGATTGGGACAGATTACAATCACCAAATCCCCTCACCAATTACTAAAGCACCAAGGTGGTGGCAACCACATAAAGAGTAACAAGAATGCCCAAAGATACCATCATCAAATTATTTGTTGACCGTTTATGAAAATGATCTCGCATAATAGTTTAATCTCTTTATTCATGTAGCTACAGTGAACAAACTTTATAGATATGTTATAAATACAAACATATATGGTAAACACTGGGGTGTGGTGGACTATTTGATGAGAATGATCTCAAAATGAGGAATCGAAATAATTTTTTATTGATAAAGTCGATGTCTTGGATGCTACTATAGAGAATCTCGTTCTTAAATTAAAAATATAACACCATTTGCAATCTGGTCTGTTAAAGATAGAGGGTCCATAGCAATTTATGTCGGCCATCTTGAGATAGTTTTTCAAAATCTCAAATTCTACATTTTAGTTACATGATTCATTGAATATTTTTTCTCCGTACAACACCATATGCTTTTCACCATCTCCACACCTAGAAGAAATTTGGTTTTGGTCTTTAGGAATAGTTGTATGATATTTACTTATGTAAATTAGACTTATGATTATTACTTATGTCAATCGATTTATGAATGGAGTTGTCTTTACTTATGCCAATTGGTTTGTGAAATAGAGTTGTGATCTAATTTCAATATTGGTTAGTTTGTTTCTCTAACTTCATGTTAGTGTAGGAACTAAACATTGAGAGAGGGAGTGGCGAATGGGAAAGGAGGAGAACTGAATGAGATATCAGTCCCAAGCTTCCCTTTCCACCTCCCCCTTCCCCCTTTTATAGAGAGGTATGATGGGAGGTGCTCTTATTACTTGTGATGGGGCTTGTATTTATAAAAATGCCACCAAATGCTACAAATGGACCCTAAATGTTATTTTTTGAACACCTAGGCCATGGCCCTAAACAATGTGGTAGTTGCTAGTAGCGTTCCCCAACATATAATACACCTCCCAACAATAGACCCTTAGCCATTTCGTCTTGATCGAAACTATAAGACCCAATATTCCAATACAACAAAGCGGGGTCTAATTACAACTCGGATTCGGTACACAACTTTTGTGTGTACCTAGATAGTCTAGGGACTACTTTGTCTCTAGTTAGTCTTTAGCTTGTCTTCATCAAGTCTTTAATGGCACCCTCTGCTCGCACCTCTGTGACTCAGTCTTTGGCGGCTTACACCTTCCTATGGCCTTGAGCCCCATGGTATATTCTTTTCATATATAATTGATCCTTCACTGAAGACATTGAGGAACTCGAAGTAATTGACATAGGTGAGGTAAATGTGCATGATCACAACATATCTTTGATCATTCACTCACGGGCGCGGCATGGCTTTCGCCTTCGGGCAGATTGTTTATCTAATGAGCTCCTCGCGAACCCCTCTTGGCTGGCTCTTGTGAGAAACTCTTTTGCACGTTTGAGTTAAACGTCACAGGCATGATAGATATCAGAAATATCGTAAATGGTGATCCTCCCAATCTAATTGCAGGAGGCGAATGGGATTTTAGATTGTTTTGACACAAACTCCCGTACATTTTGAGGCGACAGGGCAAGGAGAGGGAAAACGAGCCCCTTGACGCTTTTAGGTTATTTTGGCACCAACCTGTACCTTTCAAGGCGATGAGACGAAGAGAGGTGAAAGGAGCTCCTCAGCATTTTTAGATTATTTTGGCGCTAACCTCCGTAGCTTTTGAGGCAACGGAGCGAGGAGAGGCGAAACGAGCCCCTTGGTGCTTTTAGATTATTTATTTTTGACACCATTGTTCTCTATGACCCACGGACCCACTATCCGGCCATGCCAAGAGACTGCCTAGACGGACTCATCAACCTGCTCATCAGCGGGTAAGTTAATGGTCCCCTACCCATACATAGTACTGCAGGTGCAAGTAGGTGCACATGCTACAGGCACCCGCATACCCATGGGTAATATTATGCACACACGTTTGAGCTGCATATGTTTCTAGCACAGCAATATTGTTAGTCCAAGATTAACGAAGCCGGATTCATTGCCCACCTTCAAAAACATTTTCTAAAATGAAAATGCCCATCAAGCCCAACGAGCCTGTCTATGAGGCCCACTGAGCCCGCCACCACCACCCTCAACCCCACCACTCTTAACAGGAGACTACCATCCTTGACCACGCCGCTTTGAATAGGAGAACACGACCACCCACCGTCCACCCTTTTAACCATGCCGCTCTAAGTAGTTCTAAGCAAAACTAATCGAGAATCAAGAACCAAACCAAAGTAAACGGAACCGAATCGAACTAATTAAAACCAAAATTTTCGGTCTTTTGGTTCTTGTTTCTAGATAACCGAATTTAGTAAGGTTAATTCGGTTCCTAGCCTATGAGGGCTCAGAGGATAAAGATAGAAAGGAGGAGAATTACGGTTTATGGTGCTAGGCTTAATGGGTAGAGCTCGAATTAAGAGCATCTCCAAGGGTTTTGGCAAATTGACTTGGCATTTGTTGTTGTTTGTAAACTCCCATAACAAAATGCAAAGGATAAAAAATAGATCATCTCCAAGGGAATTGGCATTTGTACTTGGCAAAGGATAAAAATAGAAGGTCTCCAGGCGCGCGCGCTTTCCTCGCGTGTGGCTTTGCTTGCGCGATCGGGTTTGCAAAGCCGTCCACGGCTTGGCATTTTTGCCAAGTTTGCTCGCTCATTTGCCAAGTTGCCCAAATTGCAAACTCTAAATGCAAAACCGTTGGATACTTCTTTTGGAGCTTTATGGCAAATTACTCAAATGCAAACGTCAAATACAAAACTCTTAGAGATGCTCTAACATATCCTAAAACATTTGTTGTAGCATTGATGGTTATGAGCGTATCTATGTAGTGCCAATCCAACCCAAAACTTATCCAAAGGGCGTGTACTCCCCTCCCATCATCAGGATCACTTACTCTTGGTACACAATAACAGTGATTACTCATCAGTCGCGCATCAGGTCGCACGTGATAGGCCTGGAATACTTCAATGCAAGCTGTTACAAAGTTTGTGAACTTCTCAAATCTAACTCGGTCGACTTGTAGTGAGAAAGAACAGAACACATACTGTGCAAAGTCTCGCTTGTTTATTATACTGAAATTGTATTTTTTTTCTTTTTTTCTTATCACGCCATTGGCGCGGTTTTTAGATACTGAAAATGTATGTAATATACGCACTTATTTGACCATATTTATCTCAAACTAGCTACATGAAAATAAAATATTAGAGTACCTTAGTACAAAGGGGCTTGAGCGTTTATAAAATTTCGACAGCATTTCGACACAATCCACATGAAGACAATTTGATATCACACAAGTATATCACACAAATAATATATATGATCTAGATCCGTGCAACTTGTCATGAAAGTAACACAACAAAAGCCAACATAAAGGTCCAGATGACATGCCAAACACTAACATATAGGATTGAGAGTCGTGAGTAGTTTTTTTTTCAATCTTACAAGAAAAATCAGGATTGTGAGTGGTTTTTTAGATGCTCTGATATAGCTATTTTGCCGACCTAGGCTGCCATTTTAAACCTGAAAAATTGGTCTTTTTATTATCATCAATCGGAACAGTAAATTGCTCAGATCTAACAATACATCGAGGATACGGTAGCAGCACCAGGCAACCTTTGAATCTGTCCACCTCTAGTAAAACCATTCCGTTTCCACACACAACTTGACCCATACGCCATGGGCATGGCGTGAGCTCCACACAGCCGCCGTCGACCGCCCTGGTTGCTGTCCGCTCATGGCAGCCAACCATGCAATTCCTTGCGGCGGCCAATCAGCACTCTGGGAGGAGTCGGAGTCAGGTTCGCGCTGGGGAAGGAGGAGGGGCGCCGCCGGTCGCTTGCCAGCAAGCTTCGCGGGCGCTCGTCGCGGCCAGGAGTCGAGCGCTCGGCTCGATCTGTTAGGTCCAGACCAGACCGATGGGAAGAGAAGAGGGAAGGGTATCTCCGTCTTTTTCCCTGCTGTCTTTTCTTTTTTCCTTTTTTTAAATCCTTTAATCCATCCATGCCCACGGTGTTATAAAATAGGGGTAAACGACAGCTTCATATAAAAAAATGGAGGGTAAAAACGCAAAGTGAAAAAATGAGGGGCAAAATCACCATTAGCTTCTGAAAGAGGGGTAGAAACACTAAAACCCCTAGTACAAAACGGACCGATATATATACGAATCTAATTAATTAGTAATGACATAAATCACTCCATGGTGTTCATTCTGAGAGGAAAAAAGGTACTATGAACAAAAAAAAAAAAAAAATTGACTTGAAAGCATCAAGAAACACGTGTGCAGTGCAAGATCTCTATACTTTTTCTCTTCAGTTCTTCATTATTGGTGTCTAGTACAGAATGAAGCTACAATATGGATATATATGTATGCATATATGTACGTATGTATTGTATGTGGTGCTATTATACATCAAAGATACATAGACGATATTGACTGAAAAATTAAACCAAACAAGAGCAGAACTGCAAAACACACGTACGCGAATTTACTCTACCGGATCCGGTTTGTTGGTGTATACATGCACGCCGATGGCCACCACGACGATGGTGAGTATGCAGAAGTAGAGGATGGCGTGGACGAGGATGGCGAGGGCGCTGGTGCCCATGTTGCCGAACTCCACCACCCTGACCCTCGCCGGCAGCTGGAACAGGAACCCCGGCGACAGCAGGATGAACAGCACCACCGCCACGATGATCGGCCCCCAGTCCGTCGCCACCATCGCTCTCTTCTCTGTGTGACTATGCTTTGCTTTGCTTTGAGCGATCGCGCGCGCGAGTGACGAGGCTCTCACACGTCGGTTTGGGGATCGGAGTCAATAAGGGTCCCGGTAAATGCCATGCTTTGGGAGCAAGGAACCCAAAGGCGGCAGTGGTTGCAAAAGACAAAGGCGCACGAGCAGAGAGCAGCTTTATTACTTGTGATGAAGAGCGACGACGCGGCTTGGACACATGGACAGATCGGCCGCTTTAGCTTTCTGGTTCTGGAGGCCGCCGGCAGCAAGGAAGGGATCTTGTAAGCAGTTCTTTGTTGATATATATATTATTTGATTAACTATTATAGACCAGCTTAGCTTATTAGCCATAGTACAATATCTTGTAAACAGTATTTTTTTTCAGTCTAACTTTTCAGCGAAACAAACAGAACTATGATCAGGGGTGAAATCTAATTCTAGCATTCGAGGATATCTGGTCTGAAATTTGCATCCTTATCATGTTTTTCTGCCCTTTATTTTGTGGATATGCCATTGATGAAGGACGAATCCGACACCTTCCACAGAGGCGACTTTTACGTAGTGATACGAGTTCTAAATTCACCGCTGCTTTCATAACTTGTCTTATATATCTCTTGAATTTCTCTTCTACTTGGAAACCTTCTATCATAAGCTTGCTCAGATAATGATGCTTGAAATCATGTTCCTCCCAACTCACGTGATTACTTTCCCTTTTATAAATTTCTTGCTGAATCTGAAATTCCTCCCTGGATAGATCCTTTTCGTTTTCATCACACAAATGGTCCCACACCTGCAAAGAGACTAGGTTATATTTCTCCATCATCTCATTTGGATATCGAAACTGTATCCAACACTACACTTCGATCAATAATATATTAAAGAGAAAACAGTTATCTGTTCTATATGTAATTTTAGTCAGTGATCGTCAAAACTAAAATGATATTGACTAATTGACTTAGTATATATATAGCTAACTTGACTTATATTTACGATCAGAGGGAGTAGTTCCCCATGATGTTATTTGCTGATTTTTCAAATGATCATTTACCATTTAGACTGAAAACAAACATAATAGCTACCTTCATGTGTTACATTAGTATTCTTGTTTCCAAGGGTGGAGATCGGCACACAAAGAAAAGGATATAAAAAGGAATAAGATCAACTTTGGAGTTAATTCGAATGGCGCAAATGAAGATATATCTTATAATAACATAGTATATATGTTGAAATATCAACAAAAAAATGTGTGAAGTAATTAGAAAGTGTACCTGTATGTTTATTTCCTTCAAGAGGGGTGCAGCTTCTAAGAAAAACATTGTCCAAGAGAGGTCACACTGTTCATGAATGAAACGTAGTCTAAGCATTTGAAGATTACGGAAAAGAGAAGCTAATGGTTTTGGCGCTTCAGGTTGAATCCAAATCTGCAAAGATAAATAAAGTAACAGAAAATCTTAAAAAGGAACATTACTAGTATGGAAATAAAATCTTAATCACAAAATATTTTATCATTAACTCACCTTTCGACATTGAAAATTCAAATCCAGATTTACTATGACCACGTTACGGAGGAATTCACTTAGCTTAATATTTTTGTGGTAAACAGAACTCATACAACTAAGGATTAGCGCTGAAAGCTGCGGAAACATAGCCGAATGTCAATGGATATGTATCATCATGAGAAGGCAACCAGGATTGACATGTCAAATGAGTAAGCCTTGGAAGTTGATTGAGCTCAATCCTTTCACATAAACAAAGGATAATACTCAGCTTAGAAAGCTGTGGGTGCTCTATTTGTAAGACAGACCGAATCCCGGCGTCGCACATGTTTAGGCTAAGGTATTCTAGCTTCTTACATGCACAAAGCACATTAGGCATGTCAAACTTGCCAAGTCTGAGACTATGTAGGTTCAAGCCTGTGAGACCACCAAATGCCCGGGTATAACCAACCAAGAATGACATGAAACGTCTTCCATTCACGCATGGTGTCTCTAGTGGCCCTGGTATGACTGTGAACTCTGCTTTAATAACCTTCCTGTTTGCCATGGCATCGTCCACAGAACGAAAAATATCAATTGATTCATCCCTCAAATAGAACTTTATGCTCAGATAGTTGATGGTGAGTTGACTATTATGTGCCAAGATACTCTGTGTGGCTTCAACTAATGAGACATTGGCCAACTCATGACATGTATGATCAGAACTAACTTCCTCAGGCTTATGGTCCGCCACGTCTAAAACAATCTCCGAAAGCAATCCTGGTACATGCCTCCACCGCTTTGAAAGAACACAGGTCCTCACAGCATGGCGTAGTTCTTTAAGCCTATCTAAAATATTCATGAGAATGTGGTCTGGAAGTTCGCTGATCCTATCTTCCTGCTCATGTTCCTACATTGATGTTTGAATGAGTTAACAGGAGAGAAGGAAAGAGCAGCTCTTAAAACAAATGTTATGCAAAGATACAGGACAGAACATATAATACTACATATACTAGATAGCAACGACATCAGTAGAGATCTAAGCATTATTACAAGCACAACTTTTCGAATAGGATAGCAGGCTGAACGAATTACTAAGTTAGAGGAGCTATCTCCCCAAGTCCCCAAATTCTGCCGTATACAAAACAGCAACTTTTTGCTCAGCATCACACAATTTGAGTTACGAGCAGCCACAGCAGCATAAGGGTCGAATAAGGAATACCTGGCCCTGCGTCCGTATGGCCTGCATCTGGGCGGTCAACTGCTCTGCAACCGCCGGGCGGGTGGAAACCTTTTGGCTGACTCGTCTCGGCATGTTCCTATCGTTCGTCTTCCGGGCGAAGGTGAAGGGAATAGCGCCGCCGCGAAACTGGGTTCCTGGGACACGGGGCGTACACGGCAGCGGCGCTTTTTCCTATATATAAAGGCCACACAAGATTGCCCCTTCCCTCTTCGAAGTCGGACTTAAGTGACGGTTCACAAATCAGGTTTTGGGAATATATTTGGTTATTAGACAACCAAAACCTTAAGCTATAGATTTCCGAACTTGTTAGTTTGCAAAAATATGCAACAATAGTTAAAATAAATATTCACCATTGTTCCTAAAGGACGATGATTGGGAATAATAAATTGCTAAAATGGAATAAAATGATTGCGTCTACTACAGATGTAAATCTACAATCAAGGATATTATTATACGGACCTTAAGTAAAAGTGGTAGTTTTATAGTTAGGTCGACATCATGGTGGCACAAGAAATTTGATGAGCAAACTTATCACTTAAAATTAAGATATTTCTTTGGTTCCTTAAAAAGGACGTAATACTAACCAAAGACAACCTAGCTAGAAGAAATTGGCAAGAAAGCAAATATTGTTGCTTTTGCGGTAGTTTTGAGACTATTTAGCATCTTTTTTTTAAAAAAAAAAGTAAATATGCTAAATTACTTTGTATTTCCTCACCGCATACAATGGCAAACCTTTTTGGGGATTGGTGGTCCTTATGCCTCACTAGAAATGGTAGTGTTTTTTTACAAGTGCAGTCCTGAAAGATTTTTTAGATCTTATTCAGGAGAATAATTAATTCTAGTTTTTTTTAGGCTTAGTTGCAGCGAAGTGAAGAAAGAAAGAATGCATCTACATGACCTGTCACATGTTGGAGACATTGGCTTTGATCTTTTTTTCCTCCTATGAATGACCCGTTATGTCAAAGATTGCACTTGATTTTAATTGGCTTTACCAAAGAACCTCTTACTCCCTCCGTCCCAAATTAAGTGTCATTTTTAATTTTTGTGTCGCAAGTTTGACTCGATTCGTAGAAAATATGTACAATATTTATATTTTCAAATAAATTTATTAAAAATTATACTTAATGATCTTTTCGATGATACTAATTATATAGCGTAAATACTAATATATTTTAACATAAATTTAATTAAAATTATTTCTCGAAATCGAGAACCATAATTATTTTGAGATGGAGGGAGTACCTATTAACCTGTCTCTTCATTCCAATATTTAAGAGTAATAAATTTGTTAAAAATTGATGTTTTATTTTTTTTAACTAGGCCAGATAACAATATCAGTTAACTTCAAGCAATAGACATAATAGTAGATAATTTTTTTTAGCACTAATGTGTCCATCTGTCATGTTTTGTGGGTGCACTGGCAGCAAAATGGCTACTTGTTGTTTACCATTTTTTTTTACTTAACCTAATATATTATCAGAATACTATCCATTATAATTTTTGCAATATTACTGTAAAGATCATTAGAAATGTACTTTAATTTTATCACATTTGCTAAGCTACAGTCAGGCGATTAATCCATAGACTGTCTGCCTTTTGTTGCTAAGAAGACGTAACTAATAGGATAAACATAAACCATAGCCGCAACAACATCGCCTTTTTAAAAATCTAGGCGACTGTATAATAGAAACACCCTAATTTTATTCACATTACTTCCAATGAAGTTTGTAGTAAAATTATATTCATGTATCTTGAAGTTAACAATATGATCTTTGTGTTGAACTGACTGAGTAAGTATCCAAATAAAAATCCGAGTCTCAGACATTGTTTTGTATTTATATACTCAAAAGTATATATCTGTATTCAAATTCGAATTAAAATATGATCCGATTAAAATTCCATAGGAATTTCATCCGTTTCCACCTCTACCTCGGTCTCACCGATTTCAGGGGCTGCTGGCACTGTCCGGCTATCGGTTATTCGCGTATCTGTATATTTGTATATATACCAAGCATATACGCTTTTCTGTACGGACTCTTCAGTACCAACAACACTCCAGCAGCAAGTTTGCGTGTTCGGGATTAGAGGACGAGAGCGACCTTGAAGCTGAAGCTCGGCCGGCGCGGCGGCGATGGATGTCAAGTGCCGGCGTCTGGAGGGGAAGGTGGCCGTGGTGACGGCGTCCACGCAGGGGATCGGCCTGGCCATCGCCGAGCGCCTCGGCCTGGAGGGCGCCGCCGTCGTCATCTCCTCCCGCAAGCAGGTCCCCAGCTGAGCCGCCGGCAAATCTTGTCGTTTCTTCAATTCTTGTATCCTGCTTGCTTGCCGTCCTCGCTTTGGGATTTCTTCCCTTGCTGCTGCTCTCTCTGATTGGGGGATCGATTTGCAGAAGAACGTGGACGAGGCGGTGGAGGGGCTCAGGGCCAAGGGCATCACCGCGGTGGGCGCCGTCTGCCACGTCTCCGACGCGCAGCAGCGCAAGAGCCTCATCGAGACCGCCGTCAAGGTCAGAGTTGGGGTCTTGGGGAAGGAAATTTCAGTCTTTTAGATGGGTGATTACATTGTTAGATTCCTCTTGTTGTTGAGCTAATTGCCGAACCTAGTGGAAAGCCTATTAAGTTTGGAGTAAATCTGCATCAGGAACTGCGGTTAACTCTGTTTTGTTTCTTTCCTGTGAACTGAGAATTAAGTTCATACTTCATAGCTTTATTACTATCACGGGCCACAAGGCTGATTACAAACTCTTGGGAGCAGGTCAGTCCAAACAGCACACTGACCCTGATCCCAATTTACTCCCAAATGCGTTAACTTTGAACATAATTACTACATGAATGAGAAGCAAAGGAACACAATTACTAAATGAACGAAGCAAAGTACTAAAGGATATATACGCTCTAGTAAAACTAGTTGCGATAGATGCTGCAAGATAGTGAAGAGGGTGCTTCCTGGGGCAAGATCATAGACTCCTGACAAGTTCAGGGCAGTCACAAGCATAGTTGAATCCGTTTCAACATTGATATGCAAAATCAGAAGTGTCAGCGGCACCTGTAGTGCAACCCTTCAAGCTTCTGCTTCAGCACAAAGAGCATCATGTACTGACTGAATCTTTCCTGCTCCAGTTGCTAACCCAAGTACCCAACACCACTGTGGTCATGTAAAAGGAAGCCCCACCCACCTGTTTTACTAGCGTTGTTAAAGGCTCCATCAATATTCAGTTTTATCTCTTGGTAGGCTTTGGAGGCTTTGGCTCCTCCTGATGTACTGCAACTATGCTTCTGCTCCTATGAATCACCTCTTCATAGGATCTTCCAAGTTCTCCAGCGTTAGTCGTGTTACGAACCTGCTTGATTCTCCTGCTGGATGCATAGATCAGCTTCAAGCAACCATGGGATTCATAACCAAATCTCACTGTATACAAGAGTATTCAATATACAGTTTGGGGTAAATTGGAGGTGAACTAGAGGTAAAGACTAGGTTGCTGCAGCAGCAGGGGAAGGGTATAAGAGGAGAACATCAGGAGAAGGGGATCAGAGAGAGAATGGTGAGGAAGAAGAGGCTGCAACCTTCTGGATCATGTTTGTTGATAACCCTTTTGCTATTGCAACTGCTCTCCTTGTAGTGCTGATCCTTTGGTCAAATGCGCTGATAGAGCTCATTTGCATGCTTGTGAATTCTGAGGCCCAGTACATGCCATCTTGTTTCTCTCATTCCACCAGTTCAACTTGTCTTAAACCTCTTATTGGAATAATTTCATCAGTTTTACTCACCATTTACTTTGAGCTCATATGGTACTGTAGAGACACATCTCATGACAATTCCATGAAAACCCAATTTGACCATCATCTTCTTAAGGAAGGACTATTCGCTGCTTGTTCAATCCATTTCTCAGTGCAGTGGCATTGCCTGAACTAGGAAACATGGATTCATGGTTGGTAAAACACAGGCATTGATAGATTGCAGCTTTAAATCAGGTAATAGTGAAATCTGTTTGTGCAGAAGTGCAAACAATGGCACAAGAGTAGAATTGTTTTTTATGAAATGAAGAACTAAGACAATCTCAGTAATAAAAATATCTACTGGAGTTTCACTGATGCGTATCACACTTTTTTATTAGCTGAGTCAATAGCTCTCCAAGCCATTGAGGAATCTGCATTTCATTTGTTCTTCAGCTGCCCATTTAGCCAAACCTATTGGCAACATCTTGGAATAAGTAGGAACCTAACAATGGAATTCTTCCAAATGATGCAGCAAGCTAAGATTCAACATCAGAACCCCTTTTTCATGGAGACTTTCATCATCTTTACTTGGCAAATCTGGAAGCAAAGAAATAATTATATTTTCGATAGAGGCCGGCAGGCTGCCTGTCCTTTGGATCTTGGAAAAGCTTCTTCTATGAAGAAGATACACTACAGGCTCATAGACTCAATGATGATAAGCGTGCTGTCTTTCTTTCCTATATAGCTGCCCTAGATTAGCTCTTTATGCCACCTCGGGCTTCCTGCTTTTTGAAACTTCTTTTGTACAGTGTTGTCCTTCTATTTTTTTATTAATAAAGCAAACAGTGGTGGCCTCCCCTGCTCTACTTTCTCTCAAAACAAGTAGTTTAGCATATTTTTATCATGTGAAAGTTTGAAGCCCAAAGATTATGTGTCATTTCTCTTTTTATCAGTTCAATCTTATAATATTCAGGTTGATGGCTAGTTGAACTTACATTTATTTGTTAACATTTCAACACACAGGGACCATACTGTCTAATTTATTTGCGTGTAAGGTGTACCTTTTTCGTTATCTCTAACCACTTGTTCTGCTAAGCATGGTGTACAGTGTTTTAGTTTTTCTTCATGTCTTAGATACTGTATGGCATTTGCGGGCGTGGTGATTCTTGTATTAGTAATCAACTGATTGTATTGTTGCAGAGCTTTGGGCACATTGATATTCTTGTCTCCAACGCTGCTGCAAATCCTACTGTAGATGGCATACTTGAAATGAAAGAGGCTGTTCTCGATAAGCTGTGGGATATTAATGTCAAGGCGTCTATCCTAATTCTTCAGGTGAGTAAATTCTTTCACCTACTTTACATTCTGTATCTGTACCAATAAAGTTGACATCATTCTCTTCCTGTACCAAATGTCTATCAGGATGCTGCTCCCCACCTATGGAAGGGGTCATCTGTGATTATCATTTCTTCAATTGCTGGTTACAATCCAGAACAAGGATTATCAATGTATGGTGTCACAAAGACTGCTCTCTTTGGTCTCACAAAGGTATATGTTTATCTGTGTTTTTTTTTTGTTATTTTTCACTTTGTTTGTTGTAACTGATATTTGTTCGTCGGTAGCCATTTTTCGCTTTCTCATTTTCCGGTGGCCTTCGGCGTCGGTGGACTTGCACTATTTTTTAAGATAACCTGGCAAACTAATTCTTTACTTTATTACTGAATTATTGATCTTTACCTTCTAGGCTCTTGCTAGTGAGATGGGACCCAATACTCGTGTTAACTGTATAGCCCCTGGTTTTGTTCCTACACGGTTTGCTAGTTTCCTCACAGAAAATGAGACCCTTGTAAGTGGTTTCTGTCTTCGTTTTCATATTTGTATTCATATATTTTCAATGATTGGTTAATGAAAAAGAAAACATTTGACACTGTTATAATGTCTCCTTTTTATCCTAAAAAATTCATTGTTCTATATATTCTTTAATGCATGTGGATCATAGTTTATTTAGATGGAAAAGAAAATATATGGAAACTCAATTCAAAATGCATTAAACCAAATTTTGAATGCTCTATTGTGCCAGATGAAGGGTACCCTGGTCTGAACTTCCATTTTTGTTATTGACTTCAATCATTTTCCTTGTCTCATTTCAATTGTTTCATATTATCTGATTGCTAAACATCAGATGTGATCTTTAATATTAACGTGTTTCTTTTCTACTGTCTATTTCATTTACATGTTTCAAAAGCTAGAAATGGCTTGCTAGAAAAGATGGTTTAGAAGGGTGTATTTAAATTAGATTCCATTATCAATGTGCTGGTATTAAGGGGATTATTACATATTATACCTTACAAAACTTTAAGATACTCTTTGAGGTTCCTGCCTAGTATGTCATAATAATTATATTATTATTGACGCAAAAAGTGACTATTCCTAGTATGTCATAATAATTATATTATTATTGACGCAAAAAAGTGACTCACACCTATTCTTTTCAAGACTTTATCCAGCTTATTGTTGTTCCTTCCATTCAAATGCTTGTACCTAACCTAAATCATTCTGCAGAATAAAGAGCTTAAGGAGAGGACCAAGCTTAATAGATTGGGTACTGTGGAAGACATGGCTGCGGCTGCCGCATTCCTGGCATCTGACGATGCATCATACATCACAGCCGAAACAATCGTTGTTGCTGGAGGGACACAGTCTAGGCTGTAAATCTGGCTGAAGTTTATATTGACTTGGTAATAATGTGTCCGGGGTGCCGATTGCCGCTAGGCCAAGGCACTTTTAGGTGGTATAGCAACTATATACTGTAATAATTCGCTATGAAGGTCCTGTTCGTTGCTGTGCTAAGTTGGCTACTGTTGGTTAAATTGGATTACAGTGTTTGCCTCAAAAAAAAAAAAAAAAAAAAAAAAAACCGTGACTTGAGCCCCCCATCATAAAATAGACTTTCAGCTGACTCAAGTCAGACCATCCTAAGTTAGTTTGGTGTAGAAAAGACTAATAATATGTACAATATCAAATGAGCCCTTTAATGCATTTTCATAATTTAGCTATTTGATTGGTGTTATAGTTTGTAAAAAAATGTTATAGGAGAAGACTCCCTATGACACTGTAAATAAGGAGGTGCCTTTAAGCTTCGAACACGGGTTGGACAGAAGAATCCCAGAGTTCACTGCTCTAAGGCCAGTCTCAGTGCATAGTGTTATTGCACTGTTTCCCAAACAAAATTGCTAACAAAGCCTCCATGAAACAAACATTGAAACACCCTCTACAATGCAACAGTTTCATTGCACTGTTTCCCAGGCTTAGAAAAGCACTTAATTGCCGTATGTGTATGGGATCATACACTTTAATCCTGTATGGGACGACGAGATGAAACGGCTCAGTGCTGGTTTCATTCGGGTTTCAATGCCTGGGAAACGACGCCACCCCCAGTTTCACCATGGTGAAACCATATGGCTCTCTCTCCTCCTCGTTTCAATCAAATTGCTGATGTGTCACTGTATTTAATGTGCATGACACTACGGTGAAACCCCCACTGAGACTGGCCTAACTTCTAACTTGTCACACCGCGAGAAGCTTTGTAGATTATGATTAGTTTATGATGGTTTTACTTAGAATAACTAAAAACACCTTATATTATTCTTTTTAGAACTAAAAAGCTTTGTAGAGTTATCTTACAACTAAAAAAAGCCAAATGATATCGTCTCCGCTAAACTAATGACCCCGCCCCATGAAGAAGACAAGAGATAAAAAGAGACAACATGATCTCTAAAGTCACGGAGGCTACTTATTACACCATTTATTTTTTACAAGTCATTACACCATGTTGATAGACACTGAACTGATGGAGCAAGTGGCGACACCTGTGGCGTCGTGCGTACATGCTATCGTGTGGAGGTGCAATCCATTCACCATTACATGGTATTACATGATACTAGATTGGTATACTGGATTAAAAATGAGTAAAATGCACTATAGGTACTTAAACTATTGGAGTAGTATCATGCGGAACTTTCGAGCGAAAAAGCTACCACACAGGGTACTCAAAGCATTTGGATAGTATCACATCTTACGAACTATAAAAGCTCTCACAGGGTATTTAAACTATTGGGCGGTACCATCCGTGCGCCCGGGAGCGCGGAAAATGAATTTTTCATTTTCTAAAAATTGATGAATAGCACTGGAATTCGTTATTTTTGTAAGAACATAATTAGAGCTCCAAAAATTGTAAAACATTTTATGTAGCCTCTCTATGATGTACTTTACCAAGAAAAAATGAGTTGTTTTTGTATGTTTAAAAATTACTTATTTTAATCTGACTTTTATTTTAATTATTAAAATTCATGGAAGTTCATTTATTAATTAAAAGAGGTAATTTTTAAATATACAAAACTATTTATTTTTCAAGTTTCATATTTTTTCTTACGTAGAGTACATCATGGAGAGGCTACATAATTTTTTTTAAATTTTTGGAGCTCTAATTATGTTTTTACAAAAATAACAAAATTCCAACGCTATTAATCAATTTTTAAAAATGAAAATTAATCAAAATTCATTTTCTCGCGCTCTTGGCGTACCCAGATGGTAATGCCCAATAGTTTAAGTACCCAGGTGGGAGCTTTTATAGTTCGAGTATCCAGATGATACTATCCTAATAGTTTGAGTACACAAGTGATAGCCTTTTCAGTTCGAGTACCTAGATGATACCACCCTAATAGTTTAAGTACCCAGGGTGCATTTTACTCATTAAAAATTGTATACATACTCTATTATTTGCCACTACTATGAATTGGGCAGTGCAGTTAGGGATGTTAGTCTGAGATAAACCAATTTATTAAGTTGAACTTATGGGATGTTTCCGATGAAAACAAATGGTAGCTAATTATACTTGTGTAATTGGAGTTTCTTTTTATCGAATTTAGTTTAAGTTTGAGGAAATATTGTCAAGAAATATACATGTTGGTGTTTTGAAAACCGATCGAAAAATGATTCTTCATTTGTGCGTGTTTAGGATCTGGATGGTAGAGCTAATGCGGACACAAAGGATTATATTGTTTCGGGAAGAATGTCCCTACGTCCAGTCAAGAGGTTGGTGTGCTGCCTTCTCTTTGTATTAGGCTTGTAGTAGGGGTTTATAAATGGTAATGGTGGGGAGAGAGCCCGAAGAAAAGGTCAAGTCTCTGGTAAGTGTGAGTGGTGTAATGAGAGTAGAATGTTTAGGCTTGTTGAACTGGAAGTGTTCAACAAGCTCTCTTTCTCTTCTCAAAAAAAAAAAAAGCTCTCTTTCTAGGTAAGCCCTAAGGCTCCCCTTTTATAGCTCTAGGGAAAGAACCTTGGAATACAAGCCATGATTTCATGTATCCTTGGACCGTGCTTTCTTGGTGGCGACGCCTTCTTCTCGTTTTCGTAGTCGCCATGGTCCCTCTTCATTTGCCTGAATCTGGTTCCCGCGGGGTCTGGCGAATGGGAGTATCTACAACCATCGGGCCTGGATCATTCCACCTGTGTCTCGCATGAGCCTGTTTTGCGTGGGCTCGAGAACTCTTTCACGTGAACCCGTAGCCGAACCTATGCTATCTTCTCGTAGCGGGGCAGGAAATTATTTGGGCCATATTCCTCGCGGAAAATATCCCCCCCCCCCCCCCCCCCACCCCAACAATACCATTATCATTTCACATGATTTTTTTATTGTCGTCATTATTCAAAATATGTGCAAAATCAAATTAACATGGCCTTGATTTTGGATTTCGCTACATCTTTTATAATTTGTTATTGTTCCCGTCGCAACGCACGGACACTCACATAGTACAGGCGAAAAAGAGCCAATGAAAGTACAGCATCGTCATGAAACTCAATTCAGAACTGCACACAGGACCTCAAATTAGAATTGGTTGGGGGCACCTGAAGCCACCAAATCCGAACCACTCAATCCGCTACCGATGCCGGTGGCGGCGCCGCCGCCGCCGCGCGCACTACCTCTCCCGCATTTCACGCTGCCGCCGCTCGCCGGCGAGGACCACCTCTTCGTGGCCGCGCTCCGCTCCCACCTCTCCGCGTCGCCGGCCCCGACCGCCGCCTCCCTCTCCCGCTTCGCCCCGGGCCTCACCCCGCTCCGCCTCGCCCACCTCGTCCTCCTCCTCGCCGCCGCCGGTCATGTCTCGCGTCTCCCGCACAGCCTCCTCGCCGCGCTCCTCCCCTCGCCGCCTCCGCCGCTCCCGCTCGCCGTCCTCCTCCACTTGCTCCCGCCGTGCCGGTGCAGCGAGCTCCTCGCCTCCGTGCTCCCCTCCGTCTCAGTCTCGCCGCGCGCCTTCCCGGACCTCCTCCACCACGTGCTCCTCACCGCTCACCTCGCCGCTCCCGCGGCCGTCCCGGCGATGGACGTCCTCTTCTCCGCGTGCGCGCGCGGCAAGAAGCTCTCCCGGGCGACGCTCACCTACCGCGCCATGCGCGCGCACGGCCTGCTCCCGGCGGTCCAGTCCTGCAACGTCTTCATCTCGGCGGCGCTCCGCCTGCGGCGCCCGGAGATCGCCGTGTCCTTCTTCCGGGAGATGCGCCGGTGCCGGGTCTCTCCCAACGTGTACACCGTCAACATGGCGATGAGGGCCAGCTGCGCCCTTGGGCGTGTCGTGGACGCCGCGCGGCTGCTCGACGAAATGCCGGGCTGGGGACTCGGCAGGACCGCGGCCAGCTTTAACACGCTCATCGCTGCCTACTGCTGCCGTGACGGTGGCGGCGGGGGCGGCGGCTTGGAGACCGCGCTGCGGGTCAAGGAGAGGATGGAGCGTGAAGGTCTTGCGCCGAATGAGGTGACCTATAACACGATCGTGCATGGGCTGTGCAAGGAGGGCAGGATGCGGCAGGCGAGTCGGGTGGTGAAGGAGATGAGGGCGAAGGGTGTCGCGCCGAACACTGTCACTTTCAACACACTGATTCATGGCTATGTGACTCTTGGTGACAACGAGGCGGCCATGAGGATGCGTGAGGAGATGGTGAAGGCCAGAGTTGGTGCTGATATGGTGACCTACAATGCACTCATCCTCGGGCTCTGTAATGAAGGGAAGACAACCAAGGCCGGGAAATTAGTTCAGGAGCTTTGTGCTGCCAAACTTGAACCTAATGCATCGACTTTCTCAGCTCTCATTATTGGCCAGTGCAAGAAGCAAAACTCAGAGCGTGCATTGGATTTGTTGAATGCAATGAAGAAAGCTGGATTTCAACCGAATCACTACACATATAAGATTGCCGTATCCACTCTCTCTAAGAACAAGGATTTTGAAGGCGCAGCTGATGTTTTGAAGGATATGCTCCGGATGTGCATTTCTCCTGACAAAGCATTGTTGCATGAGTTCTTCGATGGCCTCTCTGATGCTAAAAAACTGCACCTGGCAGCTGATCTTCGTTCAGTGGCTAATGGAGCAAGATTTATTTCCGATGACTACTATACTGGTGGTTATAGGAATATAGATGAAGAAAAAATAACATGCTAAGACGCATCCTGAACTACAAAATCTCGTCAATATGTACGATTTGTTGGCTAAGTGGAACCAGATTGATCAAAGAAGTGAAGAAGTCCAATCTTTATTAACACGTTGATACTAAACTTGTTTAAGGAATCTGCTATGGAGGAGTTTTTAACACTCATCCTATTCAACAATTCTTGCTGTAGCTAGTTCATGATAGATTGCCAAAATCCAAATACTGTTGGAGCAATTTCAATAGTCCAAGTTTCAGGGAAATAGTAATCACAGCCTGTTGGAGCATCTGGTGTGTTCGAAATAAAATCATATTTGATAATGGGAGCAACAGTGTGGAATCATGGAAAGCCCATTTCAAATCTGAACTTGGTCTGGTTTGTATCAAGGCCAAGCCAAACAAAAGTAGTCTTCTTAGTGCTTGGAGAGAGAACTTTCATGTAATCTGTTCCTTTTTTCTTCTTTTGGGCCTGGACACCTTGTACTTTTGTAATTATGTACTCTCATTCTTTCATTTAATTGAAAAAGAAAAAAAAAAATAGGTAGGGGACTCCCCTGCTGATTCGGACAAAAAAAATCCAAATACTGTGGAAAATGTGTTCTGCCTACCACAGAAAGGGGACATTTAAAAGAGAGAAAAAACTTCTATAATTAGAGGTTGGTAACTCTGTGCTTGCTCTTTTCTGCCAGGAGACCTTTCTGAAACTACTTTGAACTGTACTCTCTGAACAAATTGTAGTTATAATTATTTGGTAGTGTACATCTGGAAAGTCAAAGTTTTGCAAAGTTTCGTCTGACCACCGAACAAATTCTTCTAGTTTGCAACTTTAAATTTGCGGTTGACAGATCTTGTCAATGAAAATATCCAACTTCAAGGATGTTGTTTTCACTTCGTTTTGAATCTCAGAGATTTTGACCTTCACATGTATAAATCTGTTTCTTTTCTCAGGGCTACACTACAATCCCAGGACACCGGATCGACAACGCCTAGGTCAGGAACAGCCTCCTTGTCCGTCAGCAAGCCAAAGACGACACATCCGTCACTGTTGTCGGATTTCCGGTGGCACACACTGGCAACGGCGAGGCTGATGATAGAGGAGAGGAGGAAGAAGGCCGTCAGCGTAAGCTAAGAAAAAAAAAACTACTCCTATGTTGTTGTTTTTAGAATTGTTTTTGTTTAAATCAGGATAATTTTAGACAGTGCATGTATATACTTCTATGTATCAGCATGCATTTATATGCAAATAAAATCTGGGAGTATTTTTTGTTTATAAATGGGATACTAATAATAGTGTCCTGGACCTAGTCTCTCCAGCATGGCTTCTTATATATATGAAAAGGAAAATGATAACAGAATATTGTTCTCATGCAAGAGGTTCGGATGGGAATGTGTGGGTGACAGTATCCCACTTAAACCAACCATTCCATGTTTGCATGTAGCATTGTAGCTTCCTTTCACACATTCCATTTTGTGGATCTGATCTTCTCTTGTTCCAAACTTTTGCTTCTTTGTTGCGTCTTCTGTGTCACTGAAAATTTCGAAACAAAGAGAGGGCTTGAAAACTGAGCCAATCGAGTATTGTGGGGGCTCAAGAGGTAAACATGATATTATTGTAATCCTTGATAGTTACATTATCGGCATTCTTGTTTCCCTTTTATTTGATTTCTTAGGATTAGGAAATGTTGATTTAATTTCCCTAGCTTAAACTTGTTGTGCAGATTAATTGGTCTGGGGATAAGGGAAAAAGATAAAGAAATACTTGGCTACAGCTGGCCATGTAAATTGTATGATTCTTCCAAATGTGGTAAGCCATTATTTTGTTTTTGCGATCAAATTAAAAATTTGAATGTTCTTTCTAATATGCATTCAGTGGTATTTGTACCCTTTTTTTTGTTTCACTTTTCTTCTGGAATGTGGAATCTATTCGCAAGGGTTTGTGAAACTGTATCATTTCCCCCACAAAACAAGAAAATTCTGAAACCTTGAAAAGTGTGGCTTTCTTGATCCTCTAATTTTATAAGACTTCTCCAAGTGATGAAGTATGAAATCTCATACAACTAGTGATCCTTTGAATATGTTTACACTAGTTTTTATACAAGTTTTTGGTTCTCAACAGGAAACAAGAAAACATGATATGTTTGGTAACTCAGATGTTGTTTGTGTTTTGTTGTAAAATTTTACCGTCTTCTTTTAATAGAATTCTGAGCTTACTTATTCAACTTCATATGAGTAAACAACAGAACAGACTGACATTAGTTGAAAGAGATGTTGTAGTTACAGTTAGAAGCTCACAGTATGTTAAGATTTATAATTAGTGATCATATTAGCAGAAGATTTTGATTTTATGTTTGTTTCATTCCACAGGAACAGTCACCAAAGATAGATCACAAAAAGTTCTCTTGACACCAAACAATGGCCCATCAGCAGGAAGACCAAAGTCATGGACAAGTGAGCACCAGTCCTTCTGTTACCCCTGCCGAAACAGATAAGGGAACACCAGCAGATAAGCTTGACAAGAAGGAATCAAGCTCCTCGTCTTCCAATTCATCAGAAAACTTAGACGAGGATGATTTCTTTCAGATAGAGGGTCCAACACTAGGCAGTACATTATCATTTGCTGATAATGCAGCAATCAGTTCGTCTTTGCATCCTTCAAGCCATGCCCCCACTGACCCAAAGCAGTCACCGGCAGTCCAGGCCATGTCCAGGGCACCAGATCAGTGTCCAGACCCCAAGAGGATCCCGTCATCTGTTTTCAAGAGGTCAAAATCGAAATCACCAACAGACTGGAGCGTGACATCAAATGAATCTCTCTTCAGCATCAATGTTGGGAATGCAAGCTTCTCAAAGGATCATTTCTTCTTGTATGGCAAATCAGGTGATATGGGCAACCCTAATGACCCATTGGCACCACTGCCGCCGTTGCCAAGGCTGAGCGCTAGCTCTAGCCCAATGAGAAGTGAGGTGGCAACGGCCGGTGCTAAAGTGAAGCCTAATACCAAGGTTGGGGGCGATGGCGATGACAATACTGATTATAACAATAACTTGTCACACCGGTCTGATGCTAGCACAACAAGCTTCGCATTCCCAATGTATGGCCTCTCTGCATTCCATCCCTCAAGATTTACTATATACAAGTTCTCAAAGTTTCAGCTATTTCATCATGGCATCATACATGGAATGTTTTTACACATGAGATAGTTAATAACTGAATATTGAGAAGTACTAAGTGTCTTCTCGGATATACCTTCTATATTCGGTCTTTCTTAGTCGAGCAGAAAAAATTCTCTAATACTAAATAGAGCGTCTGCATATAAAGTTAAATTATAGCATCGTAAAGAGCGGATTATAGTAATAATTAGACTGTCATGTGTGTCTGCATTAGTGAAAGATTCAACCAATGTTTTCTGAATCTAAGGTGTTGCATATTTGTTCCTAATTATCTGCAATTTCTTCAGATTGGCGGGTGAAGCGAGGTCTAGTGAATCCCCGAAAGATGACCCTCCTGAGCTTGCCCGACAAAGCTCATCTCAGCTATCACAGCAGGCAGAGCCTCTTGTTGAGCAGGAAGCACCGAAAGTTGAAGTCAAGGCACTGGAAGCTGAGCAAGCCCCGGCCCTGGCCCCACCTCCAGAACAAACACCGGCACCAGCACCAGAATCAACACCACAACCACCACCCACGACAAAATGGTTTCCTTGCTGTTCTTGCTGTCCTTGCTGAGGGATGCAGTTCCCTCTCCATGGGATTTGTTGAGTTTCTGAAGTAGCAGAAGGCTGCATGGAGCAACAGGCTAATTAAACTCAAGTACTCAACCATCTATGGGATTTGCTAGTAGCTGGGTTGGTTCTGATCAGCAAACTATGTTAATGTCAACAGTCAACCAAATTACTTGCTCTGAGTTGTGTAGATTACAACAATACTATTTTTTTTTTGTGAACAACAACAATAGTGTACGTATACACTAGTAATTTTATTTTGTTAAAATGTGACGGTAGGTACTAGCAGCAGAGAATATGGTGATATTACACTTCATTTCTCCTCAATTTGCACTCAACTTTTAAACCAATACTATACAAACAATTTTCAAGGACACTCAAAATGTACTTTCGTGGATAGTTTTTGAAGTCGAACTTAGGCCACCGATTCAAGAAAACAAGCAATTATATATGTAGAGCAGTCTAGTTTTGAGATCCATTGAGATGACCGTTGCAAAGCTTTTGATGCACCGGAGCTCTCGTGTGATGCACCCACGCTGTCAAACAAATGGATAACTGCTAGTATTGTGTTGATTTTTGAGTTGCGCACTCTGCTAAGGCCTAAGGGGTGACATCAACATGGGCATGAATACATCCCAACATAATGCAAAATTGACATGTCAAAACTGCTCTCTCTTCCACTGAACTTTACTCAAAGCCACCAGCATACCTGTAGCAAGAACCTTATGCATTTCACTTACAACTAGAAAACATAATACTTACACACAAAGATCATAGCATGCATAAAGGCATAAGATTGCCTTCCTAGGTCATCAACAAAAGTAGCAATTAGGGAAATGAGTACAACATTGATGATTTGAAAAAACAATTAATTGTTCGCGCAGAACCTAAAAGCTATCATCATAGACATGCCCAAACACAAAATCAATGTATAAGGCTATATTTGTGAAATCAATCACAACCACTATTCTCCACTACACATAAATCTCACTCAAGGACCCTTTCATCTATAAAACCCTAGTTCACGAAGCAAAATCTTAGACTTGGGAACCCTTCCGCCTACCAAATCCTGTATGATATTGTAAATACTCAAATAAAGGAACATGTTCTATGAGTTAGGTACAAATTTAACCTCTATAAGCACCAGACGTGCAACTCAAAGTAGGGTCATATAACTAGATGTCAGAGTTGGACGTCGTGACACTACTACCAAGGCTTTGATAAGTTGTGAAGGCTCATGATTGCAGCTGCCACATCGGTCTATGCTTGGGGTTGTGCAAGGTAGACCCACTCTTGGGGATGACGACACGTTCACTGCTTTTTTCTCCCACCTTCGCATCAACACCTTACCATTATCTATCTAGTAGACGAAGGAGGGAAGACATGAGACATCTGCCATCATTATTCAGAATAAGAGATATTTTAAGGACTTGTTTGGGCACCAAGTCTAAGCACAGTGATCTAATGTTTAATCCTAGACAATCCAAGTCTGGATGAGTTTTTAGTTAGTACCGCAAAAGCATCTAAACAACTATACTAGTTGACAAAACCAAAACTAAGGCCAACTGCTATACTACTGAACTTCATTTAGAGCCTGTTTGGAGTAGTTAGAGATAGTTGTTAGTTAGTGCTAAAAATTAGTCCAACTTAATTTGAGTTGGCCCACTAGTTGGCTAACAAATAGTTAGAAGCTTAATTAACAAAAAATAAATTCACCTATTAACCCTTTTGATAGGTTAAAGCCAATAAATAGCTACTAACAATTAGCTCTATGCGTGAAACAGAGGTTTAAAGCAACTCTAAAAGTCTCTTTATATTCTTTTTTTTTTTGCGAAATAAAGTCTCTTTATATTCTTTCATATAGGAATAGAGATTTTGGTGTAAAACCATCCAACAAACTTATGTACCAATAGAAACGGAGATTTTGATGAAAAAACAAATTTGAGTTAGTTTGTAAAATATTATCATCATTTATTCCTGATTTCTTGCTGACAAGATATAAAATCAATTTGTATTCAATGGCTCATGGCTAACCATTAGTTTTCGGCGATCTAGACACCTCTCACAACCCTTAAACCATCTGAAATGCTGATGTTAATGTGAACATGCTCTTTGGTAGCCGGCAGATGAGCCCGTGCAATCGTCCTACGTGCCGGTGCGAAGATTTTCCACCCAAAAGCGACTTGCTGGTCCCTCTCCCTCTCGTCCAAACTGGCCGGCGGCTGGGCGGCTTCAGGTCTGGTACACAGTCGGCACGGGCGGGCGGGCGGCGGGCCACCCCGGGCGTCCGTCGTCACCAACTCTGAACCAACCCGACCCCACCTCCCCAAATCAAAGTCAAATCAATCAAATCTTCCATTCGCACTTCCTTCCGCAGCGGGGTCACGAGGGTCCCCTACACGCCTTTCCAAATCCCTCTCCCTCGCTCGCGTCGCGACGACACCCTGCGGCGCCGCCGAGGCCGACCCGACGCTCCCCCGATGGCCCCGCCGCCGCGCCGGCGGCCCGCCCCCGCCTCCGCCTCCTCCGCCGCGGGCGCGGGCTTCGGCGAGTCCGCGCGCGTGCTGCTCGCGCTGGCCGCGCTGTACGCCGCCATGTCCCTCCTCGCGTACCGCGCCATCCACATGCGCCACGTCGCGCCGCTCGCCGCCGACGCGCCCGCCGGGGACTTCTCCGAGGGCCGCGTGCTCCGACACCTCCAACGCCTCGCCGTCGACATCCCCGGCCGCCAGGTATGTCCGCGCGCGGCTCCCCTCGCTCGTGTGGCCTGGCGATGCTGATTTGTTGCTGCTCCTGCTGTTTGCTGTTGCTGCAGGAGGGGAGCCCCGGTCTGGAGGCCGCCGCGCAGTACATCAAGGGGAGCTCCAGGGCCTCGCCGCGCGTGCGGGCCCCGAGTACAGGTGAATCCCCCTCTTCCCTGCTTGTTTCTGCCCTTGGTTGATTGATTCCAGTCGACCGTGAAGATTTGTTGGAGCACCTGCTCTGCTCTGTGGCCTATTGTGGCTCCACTGATAGTGATGGTTTTGCTGTACTCGGGCGGTTGGTTTGTGGTCCTGCACGCCGGGTGCTCGCAGGAACACTTCTCCTAGCACGGCATCATTAAATCTGGAGCAGTGAAACTTGGATGGTGACAAAGTACTGGTTCCTATGCTTTGCTGCCTGCAGCAATCACAACACTATCTGGTATCCGGACTTTAATTCGCTTCTATGAGACGCTGAAGTGATTCTTCTTTAGGACAAAAACGACAGGGAAGTGTGGTCCAAGGCTCCAAGCAGAACAAGTACGGCCGGATCCATGGTAGCTTGGAATTAGCATTTCAAGCCCCTCGCTTCACCAATATTACCTAGCCTACTAGCAGATCCTCCCAGCTGCTTAGCATTGCATTACTAGTTACTAGTTGCACTAGGTTTTTTCAGTGGTTTATACCCTGGCTTGAGATAGCTCAAACTTAAACTTCAGTACTGGGTCCGGTAATATCCATGGCACTGTAATCAAAGTGGTACCTTCCAGGATTCTTTCTTTTTACACATCTATCGTTGGAATCAATGCCTTGTGGCTCAGTTTTTGGTAGGTCAAGGGTAATTGGTCTGGGCATTGGGAAACAAATGAGCATCAGATTCTTTTTCTATTTTTCATCTGTTATTGACTTCATTTTTGTTTCATCTGAAAGCACAGAGGTGGTACTGACTTCACTTTTTGGTTCCCCTTGCAGAACAGAGGTTTATATTGACGTCAATTTTTGTTTCACCTTGCAGAATAGAGGTTGAGGAAACACTTGTTAGTGGCTCTTTCAGCATGATGTTTCTACGTCATAGAGTAACACTAGGCTACAGGAATCATAAAAATATTGTCATGAGGTACACACATCAGTTTCTTCTCCCACTTGCAATAATTATTTTTTCATCTGAATTGCAAGCCTGTGCAGATTATGAATTTTAAGAAACTATTGAAACTACAATAGGATGATAGTTCCTACCATGGCAACATCAGCTTCAATGTGTGTTGAGTCCTATCAGTTGTATTATTTACTTGTGTTATGTATCTGTAACCATATATCTAACATATAGTGTTACTTGGGCATCATGTTATGTATTGCCTCTACAATCTTATCTTCTTCAAACATACTGATTAAAACTGGTAACTACATCTGGTCTGGTTCACTTATTAGCTGTTCCAGAAGCAGCAGTGGAAATAATTTTTAATTGCATACAGCATATGGTAGGAGTGGAACCATTGCCATTAGCTACCTAGATGCATAGTAAGTACTATTGACTACAAGTTTTCTATCAAGACAATGAATGGGTGAACCAGAGTCATAAGCTAGTCTATTGACCTACCTTATTTTAATTACATCGCCCATGGCTTATGAGGCTCAACTCTCGTAATCATCCAATTTAGGTTAGAATCCATCAACAGGGCCACTTTATCTATGGTTGGCCTTCTATAGGGATATTAGTGTGCCTATCTTGTACCCTTTTAAAGAGTAATTTAAACAAATTATTTTCTAAGATATAACAATTAATTACAGGATTTCATCAAATGTTTCAGAAGATGATGATCCATCCTTGCTGGTAAATGGTCATTATGACAGTCCGCTTGATCTCCGGTGCAGCAGACTGTGGTTCTTGTGTTGGTAAGTACTCTTTTTCTCTGTCTTTTTAGTTTTGTAAGGACAGTGCATGTTCTTAATATGAAGACTTCTACGAGACTATGTATCTTATGGAGTATTTCCTGTCCAGCATCTATGCTTGAGCTATCACGACTTATCATTGACTCGGGTGGGTCCCTCCTCGACCGGTGATTTTCCTTTTCAATGGCGCAGAGGAACTTTTTCTTTTTGGTATGTTACCTAGATGGTTGACCACTTTTCACATTTTTAAGATGCAAATGCATATATAAAAAATGATAATGGTTGTGCTGGGATGTATAATGAAGGTCCTTTTTGGTTGGCTTAGCCAACCAAAAAGGACCATTATACATCCTTGGCTTTGCTTGAATTTAATGTGTGCTAATTGTGTTCGAGGGCTGGATACCATTTGATCTTACCAAATGGCAGAGTTACCTTTGAGAAATTTCAAAAAATTTCATTAGTTGTAGGGTTGTCCATCTTTGAAATCTGTCACTATAAAAAAACACTGAAGTCCCCAAAACAATTTTTCTTATGGAATATTTATTTAAAGAATAAGCGGACTATTGTAATCTAAAAGAAATATACAAATTTTGTGTTGATTTGTTCTTGTGCATGCTTTTTAACCAGGGCTCACATGGTTTTATCAAGACACATAGATGGAACAGGACAATCAGTGCTTTCATCAATATTGAAGCTTCTGGAAGTGGGGGTACAGGTATCACTTTGTACTTATTTATTATGTGTTTTGTGCTACTCAAGGCCACACGAGTTCAAGACCAATCTCAAATCTTATTTTGATAGTTCTTAATGTATCCATGTTATGATGTTATCCACTTCATATTCCATCTGATGAATGATTTACCTAGAAATTATCGTTCTCAATAAGTAACTTCATAGCATATTTAGTTTCACTAGATATACTCTCGTCAGAAAAATAAAGTATGAAATATTCTGATTGTGTAGCTGAAGTTTTCATCTGCAGATATGTCTCTTCCTGCAATATGGGTTCAGTTTTGTCCTATGTTACTTGTTCATCGGTAGTTAAGTTGCATGTGTGTCTCTAGATTTTTATTTCTGCTTTCAGTGGAATTGCTGGTCATTTCCTTCATGCAGCTTCTATATTCAAAAGGCCCACCAGTTAGACTTATCAAACATTTGAGTCTTCTAGTTTAGATTGGCAAGTCCAGAATGTTAAAACCCTCACACTAATGTATGGGCAGTTATTTTTTATTGAATATTTGTTAGTTCTTGTGTATTGTCTTTTATACAAGAAATCTTTATTGGAAACAGAAGTTACAGAATCAATCTACTCCTCTCTTGGACTCAATTCCTCTCTTTAGCTTGAACACAAAATTGTATGAGATAACACAAGTAGCTAGTAACACAACTTTGCACTTTATTAATCTTATAGCTTCATACTACAAGCTAACAACAACTTACTTGGTCTTCTCCACCAAGCAATGCTAATAACTTGATCTTCACGGTGAAGCACTACTACCGTGCTACAAATTCCTGTGCAGCTGTGTCTTACAGCTGCTGCAGCCACAGCCAGCTGAAGTGAGCACGCCTTATAGTCAATAGTCGTGTAGGTCAGTCTGCTTCAATACCTACCTAAACAGTACAACTCATCATCTGTTGTACTACTTTTACAGAGCAAGTTTAAAACAAACTCTGTTACCAAATTCTAGCTAACCTTTTATTATGTTGATCTTTAAGGTAAAAGTTAAGACTTTCAGTTTAAAATATGAATTAGCTCTATATTATTTATTCAAACTTTTTGTCATGATTTATGACATGATTAAGATCTACATAGGTTCTGGTATTGCTGGATAAGAAATAATAAAACTATTAATGTTTTTTGGTTTTGTTAATACTACTTTGCTAATCTCAGATTTGAGTTTGATCCTAGCAATTTTCTTTTTCCTCACCAGATTTAGTTTGTCAATCTGGACCTGGATCGTGGCCTTCTCGCATTTATGCTCAGACTGCAAAGTACCCTATGGCAAATAGTGTTGCTCAGGTTCTTGCTCCTTACCTTGTTTATGTTTACTCAACACAATTATTACTTATGTAAGTTGCGGAAGGGTTGATATACTTTTGTATGTCTGCATGTGGAGTGAGTGTGAGCCATATATTCACATAAAACAGGGTCAAAGGCATCGACTCTCAACCCGGGAATGTTGATCCAAATTTGCATAATTCATTGTGCCTTTTTTTTCTTCTCAAAACCATGGTTATTAAGGCAGTAAGTCAAGACGATGCCATACACGTGTCCTAACGAACATCCTTTTATTATCAGATAGCAGTAGAACCCATGTAAGAGCCAGTTTCAGAACGATCAACAAGCAAAAGCAGAGTAGTAGAGCACCCTGGCACTAGTAATAAACAAATCACAAAGGCACAAACTCAGAATCCTTTTTTCATGGAATTCTTCATCATAGCGGCATGGCAAATTTGG
The DNA here is from genome assembly GCA_018135685.1 of Themeda triandra. NCBI lineage: Eukaryota > Viridiplantae > Streptophyta > Magnoliopsida > Poales > Poaceae > Themeda > Themeda triandra. The sequence goes on along the minus strand of JAENPR010000165.1, from coordinate 24,238 downwards.
AAGCAGAGAAACAGCTTCATCTTTGATAGGGGCCGGCCTTCTTTATCTCTTGAATAACTCCTTTTGTGAAGAAGCTAAGCTTCAAACTCACAGGTTCAATGATGTAAAGCGTCCAGAGTTCCTTTCCTGTATAGTCCCTATAGCCTAGTTCATCTGGCTCCCCTGGGCCTACTTATTGTGTAGCTCCTCCCTATCTTTCTGTGTAGCCTTTGTACAGTGTTGTTTCTCTTTGGTTTTAATAAAATTCACAGTGGGGGCCTCCCTGCTGTATATTTCGCTCAAAAAAACTAACTGTAGTTGAGGACAAAGATGAATAAACTAAATTAGGTTATGGAGACTAGAGCACACATTCAACAAAGCATCATTCTATACGGCATTAGATCACAAGCACAAGCTTTGAGCACCTAAGCAGTCTAATATCCACCCAGAAACACAAGTATCAGTGCAAATTGCAAAATACGGACCTGCAGACTACAGATCACATAACATATAAAAAGAGCAGAGGCATTACACATCCAAGAGGACAGAAGCCAGAGGGAGAGGAACAGATGCTCATACGTAGCTGTCCCATGAGGTTGCAGTGCCGAGCTGATGGAGACTGGAACCTGCGGGGCAGTGGAAGGAGCTGTGAAATCGTGAATCCAAGGCACTGATCAGCAAAGAAGAGGGAGGGAGGGAGGACTAGAGGAGGCACAAAATGGTGGAGAAAAGCAAGGGTTGAATCAACGGAGGGAGGGGTTTGTTGATGGAGAACAGACGGAACGGCTGGATTCCGCTGTTGTGCCGCCAATAACCAGTTGCACGGCCTCTTCCGTTCCGCACTTCGTTAATTGACACACTGGAGAGATGGCTTAGGGGGCTTGTGGGAGCTGTAGGCCTGCGATTTCCTTCCGGCACGCAACTCCCATCAGTCTTCTTCGCGAAATGTCCCATGCATCATCGGGCGTTAATATTTTTACATGTTCTCATGCCCAATCTCCCTTTGATTCGCTTTTCACGAGTGCAACTACCACAGCTGCACTCATGGCCAATCGCCCTCTGATTTGCTTGTGTGGCGCCTGCCTCAGGCTGCTCGAGGCATAAACATTGCCAAACCATGCCTAGGCAATGACAATTGGTCGTGGTGAGTCTGACATCCAGAGTGGAAGCCATATCACCAGAGAATGGAGAACCAGATCTGCCTGGAAAAAGCACAACCTAACAAGATATGTTGAATGGTCTCATCTTCCAGGATGCATAAAGGGCTGTGACTTGGATGTGGCAGCCCTCTGTGCATGCCGTCCAATATCTATTGTGTGGAAAGACATTTTTATTGCATTTAGACAATTATTTCTGCCTCACTGGTCTACTTTTTTATAGTTCTAAATAAGCTTAAGCTCAAATTTTTCTCGGTTAACGTCTAAATGAATACTTATAAAAATTGTTAAGAGGCTCGTTTCTGATGCTTGGTCCATCCTTTGAGTTGATCTTCAATGCATATTGCAGCCAGTGTCATCTAAGGTTATTACTTCTGTGCAATCAAGCTGATATGTTTGGATTGTACTCCCTATATGCAGGATATGTTTGGAATAATCCCAGGTGATACAGATTATAGGATATTTGCTGAAGACATTACGAACATTCCAGGACTTGATATTATATTTGTTCTCGGTGGTTATTTCTATCATACTTCATATGATACGTTGGAGAATCTACTGTATGTATTAAACTAGAGATAATTTTCTAATATTTTATTTTTATATGAAGTAATATAATTGAAGAATTATCATTTCTGTACCAGCCCTGGAAGTATTCAAGCACGTGGTGAAAATTTATTCAACCTTGTGAAGGCATTCACAAATTCTATGTTGTTAAAAGAGAATGAGATATCTAATAAAGCTGCTAAGGATGGAATTGAAGATTTGCGGGCAGTCTCTTTTGATTATTTGACTTGGTACATGGTAAGTTACTCTGTATTCTTGCAAATTTGCAGGATAACACTAATTGGATATGAGCACTGGTTCTGAACAATGTATACTTTTCATATGCATTTGTCATTGCTTGTGAATTGCGATTAATTTTAATATTCTTCATTCCTACACAGGTGTTTTATTCTCGTGATCTCTCTCTGATTCTTCACAGTCTACCGGTAGCCATTTTCTTCTTGTACCGCTGTTCCTGAAGTTCCCAAACATTACCTTGATGTCATGGTTTGTAACTCTTCTAGGTTTCATGAGAGGTAAAGTGATGAAATGTGGAATGCTTATTGAAAATGATATCATATTGGTTGCTCTAATTTTTTTGTATGAGGGACGGTTTTTTTATAAGTAATTATAAGGGGGTAGAGGATAAGTTTGGTTGGGCACACAAATTGGTTCATGCATAATTATTTGCAATGTATCGCTGTTACTTTTAAATTTTACATGTAATAAAACACTACTGTTTGACATATAAATATATATCCGAACTACGAGAAACTTAAGTGACAAAAGAAATGTCAAACAATTTATTTTTAGAATATTTTTGTGAACTTTAATTCAACTAATTTATTTCATAGTTTTGTCTACTCCCTAACAAAAAGGGGCTTAGCAACATTACAATGAGGTTTTTAGACCATATAAATGGTGAATTTAACTTTTGGTATTTGCTTCGGTTAAACATTTGAATGTTGCTTCGATAATATCACAACTTTTTGATAGTGCCATTAGCGCTTGATTGTGCTTTTGCAATTTCGTGAAGTTTATGATAAGTGCTCAATCTGAGGAAAAATATTTATGGACATTGCAATCCTCATATTTTGGCAAAATTAATCTGATTAGATTCTAGCATTAGTGCTAATCAATCATGTATATATTACATATTCACATGATTATGTACTTTATTCTGCTGGCCAACTATAATGCTTCTCACATATGGTTGCAGGAATGTTACTCCATGCGTTTGGTGTCATCCTTGCTATATTTATTCCTGCTGTGGCTGCAGCATTAAGATTGTTATTCACGAAGAATGCAATGAATTGGTACTTATTTATTTTCCTATAAGTTTTAGTGTCCCTGTTTCAGTGCTTTCCTGGGAAATTAAATGCAAATCAAAGTGTCTGAGTTTGTGACAGAATTTGTGTATCCAGCCCCTCTTATGTCATATTTATTCATCTTTTGGACATTCTCATTCCCCTCTTTAACATGTTATCCATTGCGCAATTAGCTATGCATTTAGATCTACAAGTCTTAAATAGTATGAGTTTGCACTTTACAGTGATCGTTCACACTGATCCATATTGCACTATCTTGTCTTTTGTTATGCCACTTGCTTGCAAGAGGATGCAATGAATCTATGTATGAACTAGTCATGAACAGTTGCAGTAATGTTTCATATCTCTTTTTTGAAACCTGAGCCACTGGTGTAGTTCAGAGAATGTGCTCAGTTGTCACATGCTTTTGTTCTTATTTTTACATATGTCATCTCTTTCTTTATATCTGAGAAACCTATGAAACGAACAGTTCATGTTTTTTTGTAATTTTACTTAAAACTATTACCAATCAATTTTGATCTTATTGCATGTTCATTTCATGAGTGCAGGTTTGCTAACCCTTATTTGGTGTTCCTTATGTTTGTCCCTACTTCATTGATTGGTCTATTGCTGCCGAGGGTTACATGGGTATTTTCCTTATCACTACTTTGTTGTACCCTTTCCGTTGATTTTTGGGTATGTTTGTGCCTGTATGTCTATATCTGATCACTTGTTGAAAAAGAATACAATGAAAAGTATGTGATGATGTTTCTTTGTATTAGCAGTTGATGGTACAGATAGTAATTTACTTACATGACCATCTATTTCTGAGTTAGATTACTTTTGCGCCTAGAGAAATAAGAAGGGTTTACTGATTGGATGCTTTTGCTTTGGGCCAGTCTGCCATCACCACATACTATACTGTTCCATTCATTTTCTTTTACTGGACTATTTTGTTCAAGAAACCAGTGAAATGGTAGAGGGAATCAACCATAGTACTTCGTTAATGAGAATGAATGATTATTATGGGTGTTTACGGATATAGATTGTCAAATATTGAAGAGATGTAAAATAAAGTGAGTGCATAAGGAAGAAAAGGCCATCTTTTTATTGCAACGGCTGAATGGCAGGAGCTTTGCTTTTCAATTAAGAAGAAATAGAATCGACCCAGTTTATGATGGAATTACAGTTGCACAATTTATTCATGGAAAACTGGCCAAAACGCTAAACACGACAACCTGGACGACTAACCCTAAGCAACCCACTGACACACAAAGGTAACACACACGCACACCAACGGGCACACCACATGTTATCATTGCCGAGCTTATCATAACTTCGCAACAGCAATAAGCAGCTCTGACTTCCCACGGCGAACATCAGCCAAAACTCATAAGATGTTGCCATGTACTCACAATCACAACCAGCCCCAACCTTCAAGGAAAGTGAACACAGCTTGTCATTGTTGCCGCCAGTTCCAACTTCGCCACTGCAGATCCAATCTAGGAGAGCCAGAGACACATTTCAAGCAAGTAATGAACCCGAAAGGCCTCGCCTCATCGAAACCTAAACCAAAAGAACCCTTCCTCATCAAAACCTTAGACTTGCATACAAGCACTAAATGTCTCAAGCAGACCAACATCCAACTAGGCGGTGCAGGATCTTCAAGGTGATACGGCGCAGAGCACCACTGTCACCTCCCCTAAGCAGAGTTTCTCAGAAGAACCAGGCAGGATGAGAAGAGGTGCCTTGACGACGCTTCCAAAGAAGGAAACGACACCCAAAGTGTCGCTGTCATGAGCTCTGGCTAGCACTGGCCAAGGCCTTTGCCCTGCATGTTCCACCTCACCCTTGCACAAAAGGACCGGACCATTGCTCATCAGCTGGTCCTGCAAGCACTGCAGCGTGATCAGGAGACCAACACATGCGGCCAACACAATTGCTTCCATTGCCTGCCGTCAGCCACTGCAGATGGAAGGCCATACCCGCTTCAGGTCAATGTGAGCATCAGTGCAGCTGAATCGATAAGCACACACACATTGTCGCTGTCGACGCGAACCTGAGCAGGATTGGCACCTCCTATGCCGTGCCTACACACCTGACGCTCAGCCTCGCCTCGAGTGGCCTTGATGACGAACACCCACCATCGGCCGTGATAGGGCAGATCCACCTGGGGAACAGCAGATCCGGCTGCCCTGATGCTGGATCCGACAATATCCAGATCGGATAGCCGCCAGTTGGCAAGAAAAGTCATGTATCTTGAACTGGATGTAGTAGTAATCTAGATTACTTGTGACTACATTAAGGATGACCATGTTTAAAAAGTTTGATTTTTCCTGCCCTACTGCTCCAGAATTCTTATGTGTATATAAGTTCTGCAGACAAAGATTTGACAGCATCCTGAAATCTGCATAATCTGGCTTATGGATAAAACATTTCGCATGTAGTTTCCATCTGTTGGTTGTGAAGCTGCTGTTTAACTGAATATAGTTTGTTCCTTCTAATCGATTTTTTGTATTAAACTGTAGGGGCTATCGGAGCAATCACACTTTGGGGTGCTTTTGGGTTGTATTCTTTAATAACTATGGTAAGATTTCCAACATCTTTAAGCTCCTGTTATATTGACACATCACGACACATAGAGCTGCATCAACTATGATTAGTTAACCTTAACTACATCCAGTTGCAAAAATATTTTAGTTTATGGATAGCTGTCCTTAAAAATTGGTTATGGTCCTGAAGGTACCTTGTATTTAATTGTACTATTTCCAACTAATAATTTGTATGCTCATAGTTCATGCTTGGCCTATTCATTTTATGCAGGCGTTCACGCTAGCTGGGCTGAGTGGAGGTTTTCTAACATTTTTCATTTCCATGTCCATGCTTCTTGGGCGATTTATCTCTAGCATCAATAGAAAGCAGTGGAGCCAACAATCACCTAGGTGAGCAAATTCTACTGTTCTTGTTGATGCTCCTTCATTTTCCATGTTATCAATGTGATTCAGTCAAACACAATTATTTCTTCACTTCAATACAAATATATATTTTGGTTTCTCACTTGAATATGTCATAATACCTGCACTATGAGGTTTATCTTGATTCAGTATATGGACACTTTGAGTTACCATTTTTTTTATAGATATTCATTTGATATAGAGAAAAATGGCAACATCCATCGCACATTGCATTTTTTTACCTCTTATTTGTTCTATATCAAATTTCAGATATTTCATGCTGTTATACTTTTTTAATGTTAATTTTGTCCCCTTGTTACGACCAGAGTTCATGATTTTATATGAAAGTGTCTCCTATCATCCTATACTGTAAAATTTTCAAACAGAATGGCTATGCTAACCCCACATCCAACCATGACAATATGTTTACTTCAAGATCTGGTTTGAATATCTTTGACTGAGACCAATAATGTACAGGTCGTTGGTTGCATATGTGCTGCCTATGATCCCATGTCTCCTTTATGGTCTTTACTATGGTGGATTCCTTATCCAGTTCCTGATTGAAAAGATGGGCATGATGGGATCTCTTCCAAAACCATATGGTTAGTATGCTACAGCTGATTTCAGTTGAGAATTTCTTCAAATACTTGTGTCATTCAAAAGTTTTATGAGAACAGTTGAATATCTACTTGCATTAAGGCAATTACCGTCCAGGACACCCTAACTTTGTGTTGTTTGCTGACTGATGCCTGTAAAATTTGGTTCACCTCCAGTGCACTTTTTTGTAGTGTGTCCTTAGCTGTAAGGCACTCCCCTCGTTAAAATATGATTTCTTTGTCTTCCATCTTCTCTTATGGCGATTTGCAATGTTAGTTTTTCAAAGGTAGTAGGACATGTTTTACCTGACTTGTAGAAAAAAACTTTTTCTACTGGTTATTGGGCTCCACCATCAGACTTGGGAAAGGCAAGATAGGCCTTTATCGAAAAGACATTGAGCCAGATACTTGAGATTGGGCACGTCAGATAAGGTGGCACCCAATCTCAAGGTCTGGGGTAGATGAGGATCTCTCCTTGATAATTCAATGCATAAGTTTAATTGTACATCCTGCAGCAATCTTTATAGATGAGGTGCCTTTTCCCATACGTCCAGCATGGTTGGCCTCCATGACACCTTGACTTTGGCTAGATTTTGTTTTCATCTCTCAAGTCCAAAACCCTTCAATATAGCATGTCCTTGAGAGCAGAGTCATGATGGAACAGTATTTTATCGCAAATGCCACAATGGATTGTGTCAATTAGATAGTCAACTTTCCCTGATTTGCTACTAGACATTATAAGCTTGAATTGATTATGTTCTTAAATGGACATATTGCATGGATTACTATTACGTTCAGAAAAAATGTAATTAAACAGTAAACTCCAGCAATTGACAACGTCATGATTTGGCCCTTTTTGCAGGATATTTTGTCCCTGATGTTATTGTTGGAGCTGTAGTTGGATTAGTGGTTGGTTGGTGTTTTGGTCCACTAGCACCTGTTGCTGGTCGTTGGTTGTCGAAGACCTCAATTCTCCATCTCTTTCTGCAAATTACAGTGGTTGCTTTGGCTGTCTCATCTCAACTGTTTCCTTACAGCACTGGAGCACCAAAAGAGTTGTTCTTCAACATACTTTTATTACAGGTTCGTTTCTTTTAGGTTCCCTGAATTGTAGCAAAAAAAAATATTTCAATTTTATATGGTGCAACCAAATTAACATAAAGAACTGAGAGTAGCTAAGTTCGACGCTTGGAGTCCTTTTCCGCTCAAATCTTGGTGCCTTCTTCCTTGGTACAAAAAGTGTCACCCATTGCCCACGGCGAGATCAAACTGCGGGCATGAGCTAATCACAGGAAATCGGAGGATAGGATCTCAATAGCGAGGAGGAAGAACACCTTCCTGACTCGTTCGTGTTTCTGAATATTTTCTGTTCCTCTCTCTCTAGCTTCTCTCCTATATAGTCACCACCCATTGTCAGCCAGCCAGCACAAAACCACAAGGCCTAAAAGCCCATGATATCAAGTTCCATATATCCTGTGGTACAGGGTATGATGAAAAGTCACCTAATTCATCATGGGTGGTCTTCTTTCCATGTTCTGAATCAAGTGAAACAAAACTCTGTTTCCGTTTCATGGTCATCATGTTCAGTGTTTCATTTGTAAAAAAGCTGTAACGATGTAATTATCCATTTGATCCTTTGAAAGTCACTTTTTCTGGAGCTGCCCCGCTTTGACTTAAATAAGGTCTCATTTAAAATCGAGTCCTGGAGTCAGGGTTCAGGTCAAATTTTCTTCTCCATGGAATAATATAGGGTTTCAAACTTATTTCTCAGTTGCAAAATACTTGGTGTATCAGTGTAAAAGATCCTTGTTTTTGGCCCCACGTGGCCTCATGCCAAAAAAAAAAAAATGTCCTCTTTGGGAACCTATTTGACAATTTATTCGACTGTAGTCAGAGGCTCTGAATATTTGACACTTGTAATTTAATGCCTTTAAAATTTTTACTTCTTCCATACTAATCTGTGTCACGAGCAGTAAAAATTGTCCTAAGCATATCTTTGGCCTTCACTAAAATATCATTTTTCTAGGTATTCCCATAACATTCATGTGCAATATTATGCTTGATCTTTTTCAGATGCTAATAATGTTATAGATTCAAGCTATGGTTTCTCTGTGGTTGATTCTAACTCATTGGAGTTTCTTTTCAACAATGCACCTGAGGCCGCCAGATGGCTGAAGGATAACTCTGAGTTGTCCTTTGAAGAAAAATATCGGTCTGATAGAAGCTCATGGTTGGTGAGTAAACATAACTGTATAGTTGGATAGTGTAACATTGAGTGACCTTGTAGGTTCCCTTTGTTAATTTTCAACACATATTGTGCCTTTATGAATGCATGCGATGAAAGTACACAAAGCAATATTTAGCTATACAGCTGTTTCATTTTGCAGGCTCTGTACCCTGTCCCGTTCTTGTTCTCTGGAAGTTTAAAATTTCAGGCACAAACTGAAGAGATTAGAAAGCATTACCAGCATTTCCCTAAGTTAGCTGTTCAGGAGACCTGGGATAACAATGGGCAGCGTAGGGTGCATCTCAAACTTTCACTTGGGTAAGAGTTATATTTTATGCATATTTATGAAACCTGTAAATGATACCTTTTTCTTACATGCACACTTCAATTTACAATTTTATCTGTTTCAGTTCCTTATCAGAAATTTGGACCTCTGTGCTAAATATTACTGGGCCACTATCAAATTGGTCCTTTGCTGATAACATGCTCCCAGGTGGTTGCAATTATTTATGATGTTTACTTTTGTTTGCTTCCATTAGACTCGCTGGATAATAATTTGTTCTGTTTATCCTCATTAGCTCCTCAAACTGTAAGTGGCGGGCCACCATCATATATTTGTCGACTCAGTGGAAAGAGTGATGTGGATTGGTCTTTCTGGTTGGAGGTAATGATAATGCCCTGCAAGCAAACCCATGGGAATCACTGCCAGGCTTTTTTTATTGATGTTTGAATTCCCATTAGTTTTATGTTCTGTGCTACATGCACTCTTGTTAAAAAATTATATGAAAATGAGTCACCAAGACCAAGTGGCCAATGGAGACTGCAAAAACACAGCAGAGTTTTAGTTACTCCATTCCACTTTAGCTGCCCAATTGTCTTTAGGCAAAATTCATGAGAGACTTCACAGACTCCTGAATTCCTGATATCAATTTGGTCTTCTGTCACATAATCATGGGTTTGATAGTTATAACATTGTGAGGTTAAATTCATGAGACTTCACGGACTCCTGATATGATATCAAATTTGGTTTTCTGCCATATAATCATGGGCTTTATAGCTTTGTTTCACAATGTGCTGTTTAGATTTCACACAAGCTGACAATATGCTCTCATCCATGGACAATGATACCATGTTGTCACCTTGGGTGAAGTTTTAAAGGAAACGTTTAGTGAAACATTAGAGCTGCAAACTCGGGCTTATATATAAAAACTGCTATGCCACAAATGAAGATAGGAGTCCCCCTTTTCTCATCACTAGTCATAATTTTTAGGTTGCCATTGGGAGTTACCATGGTGTGTTTATTTTATCTGGTTATCAATCTTTGTTGGCATATTATTTGGGTTGCTATTGTCTATTACCATGGTATGTTGATGTGTTTATTTCATTATCTGGCTGTCAATCTTTGTCAAATTATTTGGTTTGCCTATGCCATTGTTAAATACCGTGATATATTGATGTTTTATCACTGGAGGTTATTTTCTCAATTGTTTGGCTGTCAATCTTTGTTGGAGCTCCTTTTCTGGCTTCTCACTAATATATTGTTTCTGCACGAGATGTGAAATGTCTTGTTGATAAATGATTCGAATCATGCAGGCGAACTCTTCCGAAAGTCTGAGAGTCGATGTCGCGGTACTTGACCAATATCTTGTTGATAGTACAAAGAAACTAAAGAGCCTCTTCCCAAGTTGGGCAGACTTGACAGCCTTCACAACATTTTTCTCAACGTATCATTTATGAGGAGGCCAAGTATTTGATGTCCAACAAGTGTAAATCATTTTCTTTTGTAGAGGGGGTGATATGATGGAACTATAGCCCTATATGTTTTGGGGCTACATGTTTCTTACCATGATCAGCTGGTCTGGAGTCCTGAAGCTGGTGGTGTACTGGTGTTTGTAAAATCTTTGTAACCGTGCCTTGATATAGCGTGGATCACACGAAGATTGTAAGAATCTCAATTCAATGTTAAGGTTTTACTGCTTTACCATTCAAGATTGACGGTATCACTGATCAATCCTATGCAAGTTTAAAATTCTAAATAAAGAAAACAAATGTTGCATCAACATAAAAGTAGTTTTGAGTTTAATTTTGTAACGACTGACCCAGGCAAGTGTTGATGAAGGCTCGGGATGAGTTCATTATGCCTGCAATACACAGAATAAAAACATGAAATAACAAAGTATACATACACACATACTTGTTGATTACATTAATTGGCCAAAGGGTGGAAACATATGCATCCGTCCGGTGGAGAAGGGCACATCCATCCGGGTAGTAACATTGGCATATCCATAGGCCGAGGGAAGGGGCAAACAGCGGGACTGGGTGTGGCGGAGGCTGGAGAGGGCGACGGGGCAAGGAGGGCCACCGGTGGGAGCCAGGTTGGGCGGCGGAGCCGGGAGGGGGAGGGAGGTCGGACAGAGCAGGCTTGACAGGAGTATTAAGAGTGTTCTTTCGGGGCTATATGTGGTTATAGTTTTCTTACCATATATGATCAGCTGGCCTTGAGCCCTGCTGAAGCTGGTGGTGTATGGTGTACTGGTGTTTGTAAAAATCTCTGTAACCGTACCTTGATACACAAAGATTGTAAGAATCTTAATTCAATGTTAAGGTTTTACTGCTTTACCATTCAAGATTGACGCCTGTCCCAAGTTTTAAATTCTAAATAAAGAAACATTGCACCCAACATAAAAGTAGTTCTGAGTTTCATTTTATCACGCGGATGACCTAGGCGCAAGTGTTGAAGAAGGCTTTTTAATTAGTTCTCAAAGTTTGGCACAATTCTCTCCTAACTGATATTTGTTTTGTCACCGGGGTGAGTTGCAATACACAAAATAAAAACATGAAAATGATAATACTTGTAGATTATATTAGTTGGCCAAGGGTAGAAACATATGCATCCCGTCCGGTAGAGATGGGCACATCAGGGGATATCCCTTATTTTTTTGGAACAAAAGAAAGAAAAAGAGAGTGGTGCACACCCTGCACACATATATACATAGATGACGCAATACTGAGTACTGACTTTGATACGACTGGTGAGATATGATGTTCGTATCTTATTTAATCCACAACGCATGCATCCACTGTGACAACCCTCGGCCAATATCATGCTGCAAGTGCATGATTACGCAGCAACGGAAGCGATGCGGGCATTCACACGGTCAATTTTATTGTCGACGCAGCTGCGTTCGCAGACAAGGTCACATTCGTCGCTGCACCTGCGTTTCATGTTGGTTTTCATCTCTTCGCCAACAAAAACTGTTCCGAAATAGCATAATACGTATTAGACAAATTTTATTAGTTTTCATAACTTCAGTGTTAATCTAGTCTTGGAAATGAATTTACCGTCGTTGATGGTGTTACAAAGGTAGGATATGCATCCCATGCTGCAGTACTCGAAAGCATTCAGTTCATCTGCTGCATGCGCAACAAATAGAGAGAGAGCTATAGTAATAGTAGTATTATGCACAAACTTCTCTTGTTTTCGTGAAATATAAGAAACAAGAAGGAAAGATTGAGTTTTCTCTTTACCGGATTGGGGAAGAAGGTTGGATTTGGGATAGCCACTTGGGCATGTAGTGCCATCTATGATTTTACAACCGCATGAACTTGCACAGAATTTCTGGCCGCGCCGATGTTGAAGGCAAATGTGGTAGCAGTCTCTCGCCAGAGTGCTCCTGCAGCAACTCTTGCCCTCTACTTGGACCTGTTCCAGGATTAGCCCCAGTATGAGCACGCACATGATGACACTCTTAAGACCCTTGCTTCCCATGTCTAGCTGGTGTGGCTTTGTTGCAAAACACAGAGATGTCTTGGATTTGGATGCAGAGACGACAGACTGCATGGCTGTATTTATAGAGAGGGAGAGAGAGGTTTTTTCCATATGCATGACTGCATGGCTGTGTTATCTCCCATCTCTATCTAAGTGTCACTATTGATAAGACTTTTTAGAGGCCAGCACAGCGTCCATCTCCACAAAAAATGTGTCACTATTAATCAGACGTAATAAGTAAGATTAAGATTGTACGTGTGTACCGTGTACGTGGCGGGATGCAGGACATGGGGAAAAAAATTGGGTCCAGGTGTCGTACCGACTTCCGGTGAAACTAGGACGCTTGGACAACAGTTGACTCTGCCGGCCGGCTTCGCCTCCGTACGTTGGCTCGCTAGCCTGTGGATCTGCCTCCGATCCCAACAACGCATCTCCGATGGAACCCAGCTGAGTTTCTTCGGCCGGCAAAGTCACCGGCTCGATCTTGTACAGGGAAAGAGAGCTAGGGCCTTGTTTAGATTGTAAATTTTTTCAATTTTTGCTAATGTAGCACTTTCGTTTATAATTGACAATAGTGTCTAATTACGCACTAAATAGACTCAAAAGATTTATCTCATAAATTACGATATAAATTGTGCAATTAGTTTTAATGTACGTCCACGTGCGCCCAAAATCATGTGATGGAGAGAGTGTAAAAATTTAGAACTTTGAAGAGAACTAAACAAGGCCTAGCTTTTCGGTACCCTCTTCGTGACACAGACAACCTGGAGGCCAAGTTAGCCCGTATCTCCTCCATGTGTTGCCATCTCATTGAAAGTCCGCACATGACGGGTACGGACCCATCCACACCCAATTTTTTCACACAGGACTTGCCCATGGGTGAGTTCATGAGGTTTGGCTTATAGGTAAGAGGTAAGATTAGGTGTTTTGGTAATGCTATTTCTATTACGTCGACTCGTCGGACAGGTGTCTCCCACCCACTCGTGGGGACAACACCGCCCACCCGGCTCTAAGTCGTCTGACTACACTAAAATGTCTGCTCCGCCCACCGTCCATCCTTATCCCTTCCCTTCCACTGTTGCATCCTCATCTCTTCCCCTTCCTACTGCTACTACATGAAAGAGACGGCCCCACACTCGCGTGCCACAGTCGCGCGCCACTAGCTCCATTTACGTCGCCCGACGACTCTTCTGGTGGTGCTCGTCACGCGCGCCCCGCCGCGCGCCCTCCTGGTGGTGGTGCCGTCGCGTGCGCCGCCCGTCACCTCCCGGCCGCGTGCCACCTCCTTCCCGCCACGCCGAGGAGGCCGGTGGTGGTGGCGCTCGCTTGCCCGGCTCCGGCGAGGCGCCCTCCTTCCCTCGCTAATACCGCGCTGCTCGGCGTCGCGGCCGCCGCGACGCAACGCCCGGGGGCGCTTTGGCGGTCCCTCCTGCTCCTCTGTTTGGCTTAATGGTTGTGCAGAAGTTGTTGTGGCTGTGAGTAGTGAAAAAATCTACCATGGAGATGTTAGCTATGAGAAAGCTCAAAGCCGCTTGGATGAACAGATGTTAGCTAGTGGACAACACGCCTGAGTGAAGGGTGGCGACACCTTGGGTGATGAGCACCTCGCGCTTGGATGGAGGGAGTTTGCCAGAGGAAGCTTGTGTAACCGTAGCCGGCAAAGCCGATGACGAGCGGCCGCTGTGAGTCGGCGATTTCTTTGTCGGATGGGGAGGAAGAAAGAACCGGTATGTTCCACTTGGAGTGGTAGTACGAGTAATTTTTACTAACTTTTGCAATTGAAGAGAGTGAAAGCTAGTGTGGGTTGTGAATCTTTCGTTACATGGAAGCTAGCTTTGAGACAAAGGTGCTGGCCCATCCGAGGGCCTTTGGTTGGCTTTTGACTTCTAAGAAGCAAAAGTTATTCCTTCGAAGCCAAACCATAGGGATCCTTAATAACAATACGAAAATAGTTTTTAAGTCAAATTTTACAAATTTATTTAAAATAATTTATTTATTTTCTTAGTCTAGTCTGATACTTCTGATTATGCTGTTAGGCCTTCTACAGTGTTGGCATAGACTGAAGCTTAAAAGGTGAGAGTATACAGTGTTGGCATAGAGTGAAGCTTAAAAGGTAAGAGTATCCTGTATACAAGCACCACTCACAACACCAATGAGCGATGCTGGTAGAAGCACCGGTGTTCCAATATTAGAAAAGGGATGAAGCTCAACTTTTTGTTGACCGATGAAGCTCAACAAAAATTGAATAGGTGATGCTAAAAAAACAAAAATTGAATAGGTGATGCTCCAGCAAGAACGATGCTATAGTTTCTTGTTCGTGGGGCCTAATTTTTTTGTAGGCATCGCTGCACACTGCGAAAGACCTTATTATCAATGACCTCTAATAAAAATTTTATTTCCCAGAATGAAAACCCTGCTCGGATGTCAACGATGCATGATTCGAAGTCAGGTCTCCTTGAGTAGCACGTTCTCCACGAATCGACCAATGTTATCGTAGGATGAGCCCCCTGGTTGTGCACTGAGCTGAGCCAGCCTCTTCCACTGCAGCGTCTTCTCCCTGGCATCCTTCCCCTTCCTCCCGGTCATCATCTCCCTCACCAGCGCCGCGATCTCGTCGCTCCCGGCGCCCTGCGGCAGCTCGTCGCCGATGCCCCACGCCACGCACACCTGGCGGCAGTTGGTCGTCTGCTCGGATAGCACGGGGCACCCGAGCACCGGCACGCCGGCCACGACGCTCTCCAGGATGGAGTTCCAGCCGCAGTGCGTGACGAACAGCCCCACGGCCGGGTGGCTGAGCACCGCCTCCTGCGGGCACCACGGCACCACGAGGCCGTCCTCGCCGACGAGAGCCTCGACCTCGGCGGCCATGTCCGGCCTCAGCACCCAGAGGTAGGGCGAGCCGCAGCGCGCCAGCCCGGATGCGATCTCCTTGAGCTGCGCGGCGCCCATGGCCGCGTGGCTGCCCACGCTGAAGTACACCACGGAGCGCGCCGCCTTGCCGTCCAGCCACGCCACGCACTCCCTGTCCTCCTGCAACGCTGTTCCGCCGCCGCTCGGCGTCGCCGTCGTCGTCGTCGTCGTCGCCGTGGACGACGCCGCTAACGCCGCGACGACGCTGGCGAGCGGGCCGACGGTGTAGACGGGCGGCAGGAGCGGCGCGAGCGCGTGGAGCACGTCCTTCTCCATGTCGTCGAGCGTGTTGAGGACGACGGCCCGGGAGGCGGCGGCGGTCTTCATCTGGTGGACGTGGAAGTGCAGCAGCCAGTCGTCGCCGTCGACGCCCGCCGTGGCACGGCAGAACGAGGGCATGTCCCTGAGCCGCAGCCCCTTCATCCCGGGCACCCAGTCCAGCGGCGCGTCGAGGGAGCCGTCGGTCTCGTAGCCGGCGTTCAGCGGGACGACCCCGCGCGCCACGAGCTCCTGGAACTGGAGGTAGCCCATGAGCCCCGCGGCGGACGCCGTGAAGAACTGCACGTCGGGGACGCCGACCTCGCGCGCCGCTGTGGCCGCGAACGGCATCGGGGCGTCGGCCACGACGCAGGTGACCGGCGGCACGCCGGGACGACTCAGCAGGTCGCGCAGCAGCGCCTTGAACGGCTCCAGGCAGTTGCGCTCCATCGCCTCGTGCGCCGCCCGCAGCGTGCGCGGCGGGTCGTCGAGCGACAGGCCGTCCGCGATGACCGCGACGTCGAACGCCTCGTCGGCGTCCGGGACGGCGTCGCCGGCGGCGCCGGCGGCCTGCAGCAGGCGGCGGTGGTGCAGCTCGGTGTGCACGAGCGTGGCGTGGACGCCGCGGGCGTGGAGGGCGCGCGCCAGCAGCGTGTGCGGCGCGACGTGGCCGTGCGCCGGGAACGGCACCAGCACCACGTGCGGCTTCCGCGACGGCGCCGTCAAGGAACCCATGGCCGCGCCGCCCGACAATTGCTTCGATCTCGTGTTCTTGCTGCACTACTGCTACGACTGCACTAAACCGAGCGCTGCGACCGGAGGCACAACACAAGTGTCGTATTATACATGCTGTACGGGGGGACGTGGATACGGTTGCCTCCACGAAACAGAGCTACGCACACCCACACCGTATCCGGCGGCAAATGGACCTCCACGAGCTGCGACAGAGACGGGACAATTTGCAGCCACAGAGGGCAACCACCACGTAGTACCAAACAATCCTAGCGTCCGAACTCATAAGGTTGACCCTAAGGTATGTAGCGTCGACCTCATAGGCTAAGCCCGTGTTTGGTGCGAGTATGATATTAGATATTAAATGGGATCGGATAGACCTAATCTCAGATGCTTAGTTCCGGAAATGGGATCACGCATTTGGATGGATATTCCGCTTGGGGAGTTACCCATTTGTCGATGTCCTCCAACCAGTCCAACCAAACACCAGTAAAAACAGAGGATTGACCGACTCTCAAAAATATAGGATTGACCCATCTTATATACCCCCATTTGTTCCGTAATCCAAACACATGTTACAATGCTAGCCTTATACTTGACCCTATTAGAAAAAAAAACATGAGGACCGGTCTTAGCCCAAAGACCCGATCTCAATCAAGGAATAAAATACAAATTTTCCTAGATTCTCTTCTGTCTCCCAATAGTACACAACTGTCCTCATCAACTCCATGTGCTTGTCCTCCTGTGTAGGACATACTCTTAAGAGCTAATTCTTAGCTCTAAGATAACTTCTTCAATAGTTCTAATTTTTAGCACATAGCTTATAACATGGTAGCCCACACATGAATACTCTCAAATCTCGAAATGTGTCCAAGAGCTTAGGTACCAACCAATGACATGAGAGATTAGCAGTGCACACTCGCTTGCAGAGGATCTGGCGGTGTGGTGGTTTCTGATTTGCTTGTTGATACTCATAATACAGCGAGCGCAAAAGAAACAACGCCAGGTGGCCAGGAAACCGTCGTCTGCGGCGCGAAGGCGTCCGTCGTCGCCTGCACGGAGGCGTCGATTTCTACCGCCGAGCGCCCATTTTAAAAAAAGCTTACTAGATCAGGACAGATTGCTCGGCAAAGCGAGAAAACTCTGATGAACCAAACGACTAGCCTCGCCCAGCAAAGCAAGGCAAGCACAAGCAACAGAACCAAACACGGTGTAATGCGAGGTGGAGAGTATGAGACATCATGAGGCAGGGCTTGACACCCCGACATTGGCCTCCACCAGTGGAGGGCGAGAGGAAAGCACCCTAACAAATTTGTTGCTATGCATTTATCACCTCCTAACAAATCAATCTAGGATAATGCATACTTTTCTCATTTTAATACAAACGATGGTAAAAAAATGCTAGTTATCACGGAAAAGGAGACTTCCCATCCATCATAGTTGCTAAAATGGAACGGAATAAAAAGGGAAACTAGGGCTACAAAATCTGGCCAGGCGCACTTCAAACCCATTCAGGTGGATCATGATGCCCAAAAGCTTTCATTCATCCTCTCACCTACGGTTATTCCTCTCAGCTAGAATCGATTTTGTTTTCTCCAGAACACCAAAGAAGATTGACCCACCGATGCCAATCCATAATACCCTTGGCTCAATACCCTGAAACCAGAAACATATCAAGCTATGTCATCCCACTAACCTCCAACCTCTTAATGCAAGCTTTCAATAAAATCTCCACTTAATTTTATTACAAATTCTTCATAATCCCCGCAGCAACGTGCAGGGTATCTTCTAGTTCTATTATATTGCTTTATAGAGATATACAAGACATATAAACAAGCAAAGATATTTCAAATGTGGACCACACAGTATTTGAAATGCGACGTGATGTAAATGCCTGTTATTTCTAAACAACAATGTGAACTCGTGCAAGTTCTTGTTACTGCGTCTATTGCAAATGCAAAAGTTTTACCTTCAAAAATGCGCCAGCGCCTTCCTCTCGCATGATAGTCTGAGCACAATCAATGAATCCTCTATATTGGTTTGCTTGTCCCTGGAATCAGAGGAAACTTCGAAATAAGCAGTGATCCCTAACACAAGTGACATCAGGTCAAAGAGTTCATGCAGTCACAAATTTCCACCTGAATCATCAATCTTGTCTTCATGACATCGAGTGGTGTTGTTAAAGCGCCAGTAATGGCACCTGACAATAAGAAGTTGGCACCTGAGCTACCATACTAAATATGCCAATATAAGGGTATCATAAACTAAGGATATAGCAAATGGAATCACTGACTGATGCAATCTTTTTTTTTTAAAAAAAAAGTGTTACTTATGTATGCTAATTGGGGAGGGCAATCGGCACCTGTAAGTCAAAACCACCAGCATATTGGTGCCATGTTAGCAGTGTTCGCCTAGACATAAGTCTAGCCTGTCTAGACGCTCGTCATGGGGTTAAAGTTTAGCCCCTAGACTTTGGGCTAGATGGTTAGACTGTCTAGACAGTCAAAGACCGTCTATAGACGAAGGCTAGACATGTGCTAGACTCTATTAGACGATCAACTAAGGTGTCCTAGACATAAGTCTAGGCAATGACACAACCCTCATATCATATGACATGACATGACATCACATCACATCACATCACATCATCATATCATTATCATATCTGTGGTTCTCTGCTTCTTTTGGTTCTATAAATTGTAAATTGTCACGTCTATATGTTAGAGAGATGATGAATTAGATGTGTGATAAACAGAGAACTTGGAACTATTGTATTCAAAATCTCAACTTCTCATAATACTGTCTTAGTGTTCTGGTTGCTAGAGTACAGTTAGCCACTTACATGTGCATTTTCTGATATTTGTTTGAAATTTTAGCTACTGCAATACAAAATAGTCTACGTCTAGACATGTCTGAGTCTTGGTCTAGCGTCTAGGTTAACACTGCATGTCAGCAAACCCAAACTGCATTGTGGTTTTGGGTGCATATATCAGACAATTACAGTTGAAGGGTACAAAGGGTTTGGCGATTTAAGGATAAATTAGATGGCTGAAAAGTTGAAGGTTGTAACTTGTGTTTCTTCCATCTGTTACTCATAACACGAATGGATCTAAACTTAACTTTTAAATGCAGGTAGAACACATTGAGAAGCCAAGCTAGATTTTTCTTCTGCCTTCTTTCATGTCATTTTGGTGTCTGAACAGATAATGGTTTCACGATTGCACCCTAAAGGATGATTGCACTTGGAAAAGCCAAATGCAACTTTGGTAAAGACGAGAAAAAATACAGAACCGTTTTTTAATCATTGATTACAGGATACATAGCACAAAACGATAACTTACAAAGAAAATATTGGTATAAATGCTGATAAAATAGCAAATATGCACAACCTGGTTCTTTTTGGTTTAATAAAATCCTAACAGTGAGGGTTTCCCCTGCTGTTTTTCGGATCTAAAAACTATGCACAATCTTGAGAAAAGATAGGAAAGAATATCAAACTGTAATATAATGGAAACCAGCCGTATGGAAGTTCAGTTGTACCAGCAAAAGCACCAATAATTGCATTCTCTGCGTCTTTCAATTCCCTCTTAGCCTGGATCCACAAGAAAGTCAAGACTCATTAAATAAGTGCTAGCAGTCCTAGGATATATCAGTTCTGATTCTGGATAGCTAGTTGTGTGTTTGCATTTACCAAGCTCTATTTCTCAAAACAACTGCTCAAGTTTATGACAACTAAAAAAGAGGTAATTACTCAATTTGGTATAAACATCATTAATGTGCATAAAGGTTTGAACTTTGCCATGGCAAGTCAGTTTAAATAAAGTGAAACTAAAAGGCAAGTGAAACGCACTCCCACATCCCATGTGTACCAACAGAACAGAAAAAATAATGGGATGCAGTTTTCAATTGCTATAATTATCCTCTTGCTGTAAATAGAAGTAGGAATCGACCCATCCTGTGTTATAGAAATCCAGACTTCCAGACACTAGCAATGAAGCAAGCCATAAGATCTCTTTCACAAATAATGGATGCACGTTGAAGCCATAAACTAAGTGTAGCTTTTGGGAGGTAACTGTGAAACAAGAAATCAAGAGGTGACAATGGATATGAAGAATTCAGAAACAATAGGAAGGCTACAGTTATCCTGAAGTTAAGCTGCTACTATTGATATTATGTGATCAGCATTACTGCATTAGTATCCCCTTTGGATTTATCCAGAATGTTAGATGCATTCACTTTGAATATGTTACTTTTCCTTTGGGCAATATAAAACTACAACATTTGTCACTAATATTTTGACTCCCCTTTATTAGAGTTCAATTGATTTTGTTAGTTTGCACGATTATCTTTGCTTAAGTATTTTTTTTTTAGTTTGGGTAATGTTTCATAGTAAGTCAAAGCCATGCCATCCTTCCTGATGGGATATCATTGTGATAAAGCAGGAAGAATGAATTACTCTTTCACTGCTATTGTGTTCTCTCATCATACTGATTCAACTTCCATTCAGATCCCTAACCACTTCAAGCACAATCATCTAGCCTCCTCAGATAGGCAGCTATCCCATTCTGAACTAACAATCAGTCAACCAGAACATGCTGGTTCAAAAGAAAATGGAATTTTTCATGAACAATACATTAGATTCATCAAACATAAGTGAGATAAATACCGTTAATCGATAACCAATTCGAGCTGCTCATATATGCAAAATTGAATGGCATCAAATGGCAGGTCTCGCAGTAGAAAGGAACCATAGCCCTGCAAACCGAAAGACACGTGTTTGTGGAACTGATGAGCCACTGAAATAAGAATTTACATGGCAAAAATGGAAATATTGATCGTCCTAGTAGACGTAATTCATCAGCATTCACAAAATATGAAACAAAGGAAATTGTCATATGACTGAAAGATACATACAGCATAAAGTCCTTTAATTCCTTCTTTAGCAACAATAAGACGAACGGCATCAGGTGCAGTCTTGAACTGACTCATTTGCATTCTTTGTTTAACCACCTGAATCCAGTGAATTTTAATTCAAATTATGGTAACATTTGAAGTGCCAAGGGCAGAAAGAATAAAACTGACCTCTGTGGGAACACGAATGAGAGAAGAAGCAGCCCCTCCAAGTGCCCCTGCAGTCTTTTTGCATATATCTTCAGAACACAAAACAAAATCATTGTAATTCGTAAAGTAAAAGGTTTGAAAGGTTATATCACTAGCTTAACAGTAGTGTTTTTTTTAACTATCCAGTTTAATTTGGCACCAAGTAATTCCATATACTCCAAATTAAGAAATCAACAAGGCTATGAAGATGTTTTTTCAGCTGACATACCAAATGAGCAATAGCACTCAAATTTTCAGGAAATATTTCCAGTAGTTTTCTTTTGGCTGGTTCATATACTCCAACAAATATTGCGGAAGCAGTGTGACAAATATGAAGTGGCTCAGAGAAATCACAATGAAACAGATATATATTGAAAAAACCAATAACTATGATACAATCAGGATCTCAGATTCTTAACTCAGATATAGGCTAGCAATATATGTCAGGAATGTAACTAGACATTGACCATGGAAATAGGATCATGGACTAGTCTCAATACAGTATGGAAAGGATAAGACCAGAATATTATAAATATGAACAACAGTAAAACATCAGGGAGAAATATAAGAATTCGCAATACTGCAATACACTAAAACTTAAGTGTTTCATCCAGACTCCTTCTGCTTGTATTGCCAACGGTATCATAGCATTGCATAACTGCATAAGAAAACTCTTCAGTTTTCAGTGTAATAATACTAAATACTCACGGAAGAACACCGACGATATTTCCAGCTAACCCAGCATACAGGCCTTTCCACTGAATTTTACTTCCGCCTTGCGCAGCCTACATAAAAGAAATGAGAAAAACAAATCTCACAAAGTTGACCTATGAACTTGTGTGTTACTTGAAGAAATAAAACTGATACAAGCTGTGCCACATCAAAAACACATGAGAGTCTTGTAGGCACCACAAGCACATTCAGAAGAATTGGTAGCCAAAGAGATTGTAGAGACACATTGGTCTAAATTTACTAAGAATGGCATGAATCAGGGACATGAATTAAGGAAATGAGTATTAAATATACGCATATCACCATGGATCCAAGAATGAGGTGAACAAAATGGCACTGCATTCAATTCAAATGTATAATCAGCTTACCTGAAGCCTGGTCTTTATTGTATCGATAGGATACAAAGCTGTTTCAACAACAACACCAGCAGCTCCTCCAGCTAAGGCCCCCTCTGGAATTGTAAAAAGGCACATCAAGCCAATGTGGCACAGGACAACCAAACCTACATTATATGCCATAAATCCTAATCCAACTGCTGAAAAGAAAACTCGACTGTAGAGCCGGAGGAATGATATCGTAGTGCATTTTCTGTAACAACTCCTATACGTCTATGGTACTGTATGATTGTATACTTTCTTTAAAACATTGCTGTATGATTTGTATACACGGGTAACTAAATGGATTTGCATTCCTTGACCCCTCTATACGCATAGTTCAATCTCAGATGTGAAAACTTGAACTCATGAACAAGCATTACCCATTAACCAAGCTCCTACATGCATCTGGCGTTCGATTCTCTGTAAAAACATTGCTTATCAAGTAAAATACCCGTACCGAAAAGAAGTTGGAGGAGATCGCACGATCCCCCATCTCCACCTCCGCCCATGCGCGCACCAACACTGTCTGCGCGGCTCAGTCGGCAACAACAGATTGTGCAGAGTCGCCTGCCTGCCCCCTTGTGTTGTGGGAGCAGACGCACAGGAAATCGATCCGGACGGCGCCGAATCTGGCCGTGAAATGGGGATTGGGGAGGGTTTTATCGCCAGGTTGTCAAGGTTTTGTGGAGTTCGACGGGTTGCTCTGTTTTCACTTTCTCAACGCCTCAACGGGCTCCACTTCCACAAGGCGGACGGTGGTGGGCCGTGGGCTGCTGGTCCTGTTCCAATTTTCTGCTATGGAGAACGGATGGAGAAACAATGGAACTTTTGCTAAAAAACATAATTTGCATTTTTTCGCAAACAGTTTAAGTTTTACTAGATCTATATATTAATTTCTATACTTACTTCATAATTATAAAACATATTTTATAACAAACTTATTCAGAAATATAAATGTTAGTGCTAGTATTTTCTACAAACTTGATCAAACTTAACTATATGTAATCTAGAATTACATTCTTTTTAACTAACTTCATTATTCATCAGCTAAGAGATAGTTAGCAGCAATTAGACACGCTCAGGATCAAAGCTCATAATTTGCTCCTCCCCCTCAGAGCACAAACGCCCCAGCTTAGCCAGCTTAACGGCTTGATTACATTCTCTCCATTTCAAAATACACTCAGAATTAGCCTTCCAATACCCAAGTTGTAATTAGCCTTCCAATACCCAAGTTGATGGCCGATTGGACACCTGGGAGACATTATTCTTTTTGGGATGAATAGACATACAAACAAACAGAAAAAGGATCCCAGATGCCCTGCTAGCATAGATATTTTTGCATGTTTTGGTTTGGCACCAATTTCATTTTTAGGATTATATAGGAAGAATTCTAGCGAGAACTCATGTTCCCACACTCTTTTTTTTCGAAAGATCCGTTACCGGCTTTCATTGATAAGCAAGAGTAGCAGTACAGACAATATTACAACTCGGGCACAAGCTGCGCCCAACACCCTTTTGCTTAGGAGTCACCTAGGTGAACTCTTAGCCACCCTCGCCTAGACTAGCACTAAATTACATTAGAGGAAGAAGC